>CM058047.1:25172862-26373610 GCA_030169165.1 Centaurea solstitialis
TAGGATAGTACGATCCTGTGATGGTCTCTAGTTTATTAATTAGAGATCAAAAGAAAGATTTAAACGAGAACATGGTAAAAGTTAAAATCTCAAAATCTCCAAAAACTTACATTCATCTCCATCGAATTTTCTATTTTGAAAAATCAAACATTAATTATAACATTAAAATATTTCATTTGTCTTTTAAAATATTATTTCTCTCTCTAATATTTACTTTGAAATTTCTTGTTGTTCGTTGGGTAATCATTTTTGGGGTGCTCGCCCTCTTTTTTTCTCGTTCTTGCCACATTTTAAAGAAACTTTTGTAAAATGTCGCAGTAAAATATTATTTCTAAATCCTCATTTCTCAATTTTGAAGAAGCTATTGACTATCCTCTCAATCAAAATCATACAAACATTCTTGTATAATTTTTTTTTAGTTTAACTCTGTTCTCATTTGTAACCAAGCCTAAAGAATAATGTCACTAAAACTAACAAACCTTATATTTTAAGAATGTATTTGAATGATCAAATCAAATTTTTTTTAAAGTGTACTTCAATGGAATTTTTTTCTAAAAAGGCCTTCTAACACCATATTTATGTTAAAGATTAATTTTTGAAAAGAAAAAGAAAATTGCGATGGTTTTGGACCTAGCCCATCACAAGGAGTGGGTCCGGACGTCCAGTTACAAATCATACTATCATAGGGATTGGGCCATTGTTTTTTAGTTTGGGTTGGATCCGACATCAACTTTTAGGCATCCTAACTGTAAGCATTTATTGACAAGAGTTATCATTCTTATATTTTATGAGGTATAATTCTTGATCATCAATTATAAATTATTGATAAGAGTTTCTTTTACTCGGAGTAAGAGTTTTCTCCTTCACTAATTGGGTATACTCACCTAGTAAGTAGTTTATAAACAGACGATAAAAGGCCTCCAAAGATAAAAAGTAAACCAAACCAAACCAAATAAACCCAATACATTAATACCAAAAATCCACTCAAACGCAACTTAGTTAACCCTATGGAACTTGTATTTTCCTTTCATAATATAAACCAATTTCCATATATCAAGTTTTTGTATGCTACGTAAACTTATAGAAACACCATTTGTCTTTAAGTAATGTCTTAAACCCTTTACCACATGAACAACTCAACTAGAATCTTAATCGACCATCGCATGTTTCAAACGCCACACATTCCTCACTCACTTGTTCCACTTACACTATCATTCCCTACCAAATTAAGCAACACATTTCCACAATATAAATTAATTATTCCTTAATGAATGTAAGTGTGAACTTATATAGCATATAATAAATAGTTGAGAGGAGTTGTGATGTTCTTCTGCAACTCCAGCTTCACATTCTTGGATAGCTTTCCATCATCTTTGTTCAATATCTCTAACCGTTTCTTCAAAATTTCCCACTCTTTGGTTGATAACATTATACAAATATTAAAACCTTAATTAAACGCTACAATTATAATTAAGTTTAGGGACGGACCTTGAACCCAAGACTCTCTTTTTGGTTTGAAGATTCTGGAGTCGTTGTTTTTGGATTTGTGGACCAGAAACTGTTTTTGCTATGGGGACTTTTGGTGGCGGTGGCATGCTTTTCTTGATTTCTTGACGATGAATTGAAATGGGATCAGAAACCGTCAGACGAAGGGGTGCTCTTGATCTTGTAGGCGTTGGTGCCTTCGGAGGCATTGTGGTGATCGTCGAAGATTGTGGATAGTCGGTTGAACTAGCATCGGATACAGTTTGGTGAAGTGGGTTTTGGGTAGAGGTGACAATTCTCTACATGAAAATAAACGGGTTTGAGTTAAGTTTTCTGACCCGCTAACCCCTTTATTTTGCCGGTCGTGTTCAGCTTGATATATGGGCTTGCGGATCAACATGCCAAGCGTTTAACCTTTTAATATCTTTTATATAGAGATTTTTATTATGTGTTCGAGTTTTAGTTTTCCAATTCAATTAGCGCCTAAAATCAATAAATCAAATTTTATTTTGGTTGAATTTGAGTTTTAAAGTAGATTGTATTTAACCCACCAACTCATTTATGACCCGTCAACCCGTTTATCTCTGACTGTGTATAGTTAATTAAATGAGTTACACGGATCGTGTTTGGGTTAACGGGTTGTAGGCTAGGATTGGAGATTTCAACATAATTAGTTAAATGGTCATGTTGGTTGTATCCGGGTTAAATCTTTCTGACCCACCAACCTAGGGTGGATATTTTCGTGTTACAGGGCAGGGATCAAGCCTTTAACGGGGATTTTTTCTGGGTTTGGAGTAGTGACTCGGGTGACCGTGCCCCGCCTCGCCTTGCCCCGATATTATATTTATATTATATATATATACTAATATATATAAATTTTAATTATATAGTACTATTCTAATATCAAATATGAATTACAAATTTACATTTAGGGCTCTCAAAAAAGTCGTAGTTTTCATTTTTATTTTTAGCTACATTTGTGTTTTAACCATTGATAATTGTCATCTAGCATTCTAGCTATTTCGGGTTTTGGCGCAAAAAACGAGGATCGGGGTGGGGCTCGGCGTAAACAGTAGGCCGAATGGGATGCCCCGATAAGATCCCCGACGGGAAGGGGCGGCTTTTACATTCCAGGTTCGTCCAGCCCCTCCCCGCCCCGTTGCCATTCCTACACTAACCCGTGACCTGTTAACCCGAACACGACACGATTGCCACCCCTAGTTTTGGATATTGACGGCGATGGTGGTGGCTATTATTTCGTGGCGAAAAGAAGTGGCCAGAATGGCATGGAACGGCCAAGAGCGGTGGCGAGGGTGGTGCTTTGGACGGCCATGTGGGATGTGTAGTAAGGAAGTGGCTTCGGGTGTCGTTGGAGATGTTTGGGATGGAGGCAATGCTGTGAAACGATGGAGGTTTTCTCCGGTAGGGATTGTGGTGGAAGAAGGTGGTTGACGGTGGAGTTTGGCGGCGGTCCTCGCTCGCAAGAAGCCACGATTGGCATGATCGCTACTTATTTCTCTCGCTCTCTCTCTCTCCCCGTCGTAGTCTGATTTTTCCAAAA
Source organism: Centaurea solstitialis (assembly GCA_030169165.1). NCBI lineage: Eukaryota > Viridiplantae > Streptophyta > Magnoliopsida > Asterales > Asteraceae > Centaurea > Centaurea solstitialis. Next base: position 25,175,909 of record CM058047.1, read on the forward strand.
AGTGTAACAAAATTAAATCTACTAGGCTATTTATTTAAGGCTACATTACACAAAGGTCCCTTTAATCATTAATATTGATAAAAATACTCTTTATTTTATATACTTTACAATAATAGTTAATTTTTTTACAGAATTTAGTAACAATCAAATCACGTATTTGTTAATAGGGAAAAGTACACCAAAATGTATTCAACTTGTCACATTTTATCATTGTATATATTGAACTTGAAAACTTACCATTTAATGTATTGAACCTCCTAAACTTGCCATTGTATGTATCGGGGTTACTTGTTACCTACAAAAATGCTGATGTGTAACAAGTTATATCTGATGTGGAATTTATTATTTTTATTTTCAAAAAGAGTAAACTACAAATTTGGTCCCTAAGGTTTTCTTTAGCAAAAATGAAAGAAGATTGGTTAAATTGTACTTAACCCTTTTATCTCTCTCTCTCTCTCTCTCTCTCTCTCTCTCTCTCTCTCTCTCTCTCTCTCTCTCTCTCTCTCTCTCTCTCTCTCTCTCTCTCTCTCTCTCTCTCCTCTCTCTCTCTCTCTCTCTCTCTCTCTCTCTCTCTCTCTCTCTCTCTCTCTCCCTCTCTCTCTCTCTCTCTCTCTCTCTCTCTCTCTCTCTCTCTCCTCTCTCTCTCTCTCTCTCTCTCTCTCTCTCCTCTCTCTCTCTCTCTCTCTCTCTCTCTCTCCTCTCTCTCTCTCCTCTCTCTCTCTCTCTCTCTCCTTCCTCTCTCTCTCCTCTCTCTCTCGCTCGACTCAAGGACGTCTCCGGCATGTCGCCGGCTACACCACTCTCGTAACCACCACATCCGCATCCACCTTCGTCTTCGACATCATCAACCTCCAACCTCTCACCCACCCTCTCGCAACTTCTTTCTCTCTCTCTCTCTCTCTCTCTCTCGTTCCACCTTCCAAATCCGACGACCCCAACAAAAATCAACGTCGATGGTGGTGGATAGGGTTTACAAGATCTGGACGAAAAAACTTTGGGGGTTTTTATTGATTTGGTGGTGGTGGTTGGTTTGGAGGTACCGACGGCGGTGGTTTGGAGGGAGCGGTGGTGGTGGCGGCGGTTTAGAGGGAGCGGCGGTGGTGGCGGCGGTTGGGATGCAACAACGGCGGTGGTAGTGGTGGCGGTTTAGAGGCAGCGGTGGTGACGGTGGCAGCGGCGGCAGTTTGGAGGCAGCGGTGGCGGCGGTGGCGGCAACGATCTGGAGGCAGCGGCGGCGGTAGCGGCGGTGACGGCGACGGCCTGGAGGCAGCGGCGGCGGTGGTTTGGAGGCGGCGGCGGTGGTGGTGGTGGTGGTTTGGAGGTGGGTTTGGTTTTTCAAAAACAGCAAAACAGGTCCTTGAAACCATATGGGCCCAATCAGTAAACTAGAAAGACAAAATTTGTAATTTCCTCAAAGAATAATGGCTTGGCATCCTATGTGTCATCCTATGTGGCAATTTTACCGTTACCTTCTTAGTAGGTAACCTGATACATACAATGGCAAGTTTAGCATGTTCGACACATTAAATGGTAAGTTTTCAAACAGTGATAAAACGTGACAAGTTGGATACATTTTAGCGTACTTTTCCCTTGTTAATATTACAAATGGGGTTAACAAAAACATTTGAATAAGGGGATCAAATAAAATAAAATAAAATAAAATAAACAATTGAATAAGGGGATCAAATAAAATAAAATAAACATTTGAAAATAAAGTTGAGGAAATGTTGGAAACCAAAAATGAACTTTACTTAACCACATACTAATAAAAGCAATCCAATCTGATCATTGATTGGATATTAAGATTTTTACGTCTTATTAATACTCGATCCAATAGACGTATTTGATCGGTTTCGTACATTGGATGTTAATATTGCTCATTTACTGGAATATTGTATGTAATTGTCCGACTTTTTCAATCAATTCTTCATAAATTTTACATGTAAACACCAATAGAAAAAGGATTAAAAAAATTCATGTGCAATGCAATAATCTTGGTAATTGCTAATTGAGTAAGAGTCATCACCTTTATTTATCAAGTAAGGCTTTTAGTCTTTACCATCCTTCTTATTAAGAAAGATCATAAGTCTATTTTTTTTTTTAATGGCAATCATAAGTCTTTATGATACATCTTCATAAACACTTGATAAATTTATGATAAATTTCGGTAGGGTTATAATCCCATTCCCATCTTATCTCAAACTATATATAGGGCTCCCTAGCATCAACTTTCAAAGCATGAGCAGCTTCTTTACTAGCTCATTTGACCTTGGCTGAATGGCTTGGGCTAAATGTCTTCAGCCTAGTTAAAAGTTTGTTAAGGAGCTTCCCTCACAAATGGGTGCATCCTATGTAGCCTCTTACGATTTTACGAACCTATGATCGATCCTATTGAATTACGATTCTCATACAATCATCTCCATCGAATTTTCCATTTTGAAAAAGTCCAACATTAATTGTAACATTAAAATATTTCATTTGTCTTTTAAAATATTATTTCTCTCTCTAATATTTGCTTTGAAATTTCTTGTTGGTCCGCAGGGTAATCATTTTTGGGGTGTTCGCCTTCTTTTCTCGCATAATTGCCACATTTTAAATCAACTTTTTGTAGAATGTTGGGGTATAATATTATTTCCAAATCCTCATTTTCTCAATTTTGAAGAAGCTACCGGCTATTCTCTCAGTCAAAATCATAAAAACATTCTTGTATTTTTTTTAGTTTAACTTTGTTCTCATTTGTAACCAAGCCTAATGAATAATGTCACTAGTTCTATGATAACATGTTTCTTCGCTAAACTTGGGCACTAAAACTAACAAACCTTATATTTTAAAATGTATTTGAATGATCAAATTAAATTTTTTTAAAGTGTATTTCAATGGATTTTTTTTTTCTTAAATGGTCTTCAAACACTATATTTATGTTGAAGGTTAAATTTTGAAAAGAAAAAGAAAATTGCGATAGTTTTGGGCCTAGCCCATGACTAGGAATGGGTCCGGTTACAGATCATACTATCATAGGGATTAGGGATTGATAGAGGTGCACAGAAAATCCGGTTATCTGATTTTGCGCAAAAACTATCCGAATCCGGTTTTATAAAAACTGATTTTTTTTCAAACCGGATCGGATTTTTTCAAACCGGATTTTAACCGGATTGGATCCGATCCGGTTTGACCGGATAACCGGTTTAAACCGAACCGGTTTCAAATCAAACCGTAATGTCTATGTGAGCTTACTGCTGTTGGGCTTGAAATCCTAAAAAAAATCACGGCCCATAAAAAATCACGGCCCACACCAATTCAGATTAGATTTCAATTGAATTTTTTGAATTTTCTAGCCCAAAAAAAGACCCAATAGAGGACCGGTTCCACCGGAAACCGGTTTCAATCCGATCCGAAACCGGTTCCATCGGATATGGATTTTTTCGAAAAACCGGTTGAAATCCGAACCGGTTTCTAACAAAACCGGTTTCTGACAGATCCGAAAAAAACCGGTTTAGTATAAATCCAATCCGGATCGGATAAAAATCCGGTCATGTGCACCTCTAGGGATTGAGCCATTGCTTTTTAATTGGGGTTGGTTACAAATAGTAAATCAATAACTAGAACCGATTTGGGTTAGATACGACATCAACTTTTAGCCATCTCTAACCGTAAGCATTTATTGACAAGAGTTATCATTCGTATATTTTATGAGGCAATATTCTTGATCATCAATTATAAATTGTTGGTAAGAGTTTCTTTAATTCGGAGTAAGAGTTTTTCTCCTCCACTTATTGGGTATATTCACCTAGTAAGTAGGTATAAACAAACGATAAAAGGCTTCTAAAGATAAAAAGTAAACCAAAGCAAACCAAATAAACCCGATACATTAATACCAAAAATCCACTCAACTGCAACTTAGTTAACCCTATGGAACTTGTATTTTCCTTTCATGATATAAACTAATTGCCACATATCAAGTTTTTGTATGCTGCGTAAACTTATAGAAACACCGATTGTCTTTAAGCAATATCATAAACCCTTTACCACATGAACAACTTAACTGGAATCTTAATCCACCATCACCAAATGTTTCAAACACCACACATTCTTCATTCACTTGTTCCACTTGCATTTTCATTCCTTACCAAATTAAGCAACACATTTCTGCAATATAAATTAATTATTTATTAATGAATGTAAGTGTGAACTTATCGAGCATACAAATAGTTGAGAGGTCTTGTGATGTTCTTCTGCAACTCAAGATTCACATTCTTGGATAACTTTCCAACATCTTTGTTCAATATCTCCAACTGCTTCTTCAATTTTTACCACTCTTTGGTTGATAACATTATACTCATATTAAAACCTTAATTAAACGCTACAATTATAATTTAGTTTAGGGACGAACCTTGAACCCAGGACTCTCTTTTTGGTTTGAAGATTCTGGAGTCGTTGTTCTTGGATTTGTGGACCGGAAACTGTTTTTGCTATGGTGACTTTTGTTGCGCGGTGGCTCGCTTTTCTCAGTTTCTTGACGATGAATTGAAACGGGATCAGAAACCGTCCGGCGAAGGGGTGATCTTGATCTTTTAAGCGTTTGTGCCTTTGGAGGTGTTTGTGCCTTTGTTTAATATTTTTTTTAAGCTTTTCTTTATACAGAAAACTTTTATTATGAGTTTTGAGTTTTAGTTTCAATTCACTTTAGCGCCTAAAAATAGGGGTGCCTAAAAATAAGGGTGTGATGACATGCAATGGAGATGACGGGATCCAATCCGATCCAATCATCCATTGGATGTTGGATTTTTTCAATCCAATGATTGGATCGGTTCGATTTTATCCATTGGATTTTCTTATTGGATGTCCATGGAACCGAATTCAATCCAACTAATATAAATCGGATCGGATCCATTCGGCATCCGATGGATGGTCTAATCAAATCTATCCAATCATCTATCCAATGTTTTAATCTATTTAACAATAATCAAAAATTCCAAACAATGGCATAACGAATGTTTAGTTACATTCCATCCATTCAAAAGGTAAAAGTGACTTTGCTTTTTTACTTTTTATTGTTATTTAAAATTTAATGTATTATATTATTGTTGGATGTAACTCGATGGGTCCGATCGGTTGACATTGGATGGTCAATTGGATCGGATCGGTCGGTTTTGGTCAGTTTTGGACCACCATCCAAGAACCAAACCGATCCAATTGGATGTCAATTCTTTTTCATCCGATCCAATCCAATTACAATTGGATAATTATTGTCGGTCGGTTGGTAATTGGATTGTTCGGTTGTAATTGGATCGGTTGATTTCTGCATATCCCGACCTAAAATCAATAAATCCAGTTTTATTTTGGTTGAATTTAAAGTTTTAAAGTAGATTGTATTTAACCCACCAACTCGTTTATGACCTGTCAACCCGTTTATGTCCGACTTGCCAACATGTATAGTTAAAAGAGTTACGTGCGTCGTGCTCGGGTTTCGGCGCAAAAAATGAGAATCGGGGCGGGTAAGATCCCCGACGGGGAAGGGGAGGCTTTTACATTCCGGGTTCAACAAGCCACGCCCCGTTGTCATTCCAAAACCAATCCATGACCCGCTTACCCGAACACGACACCATTGCCACCCCTGGTTTTGGATATTGATGACGATGGTGGCGGCTGCTATTTCGTGGCGCAAAAGAAGTGGCCAGAATGGCATGGATTGCACGGCCAAGAGCGGTGGCGAGCGGTGGTGTTTTGGACGGCCGTGTGGCATGTGTATAGTAGGAAGTGGCTTCGGGTGTCGTTGGAGATGTTTGGGATGGAGGCAATGCTGTGAAACGATGGAGGTTTTCTCCGGTAGGGATTGTAGTGAAAGAAGGTGGTTGACGGTGGAGTTCGGCGGCGGTCCTCGATGGTAAGAAGCCACGATTGGCATGATCGCTACTTATTTCTCTCCATCTCTCCTCTCTCCCCGTCGTAGTCGATTTTTTTCCAAAAAGTGTAACAAAATTAACTCTACTAGGCTATTTATTTAAGGCTAAGTTACACAAAGGTCCCTTTAATCATTAATATTGATAAAAATAGTCTTTATTTTATATGTTTTACAATAATAGTTATTTTTTTACAGAATTTAATAACAATCAAATCACGTATTTGTTAATAGGAAAAGTACACCAAAATGTATCCAATTTGTCACATTTTATCATTGTATATATTGAACTTAAAAACTTACCATTTAATGTATCGAACCTGCTAAACTTGCCATTGTATGTGTCGGGGTTACTTGTTACCTAAAAATGCTGACGTGTAACAAGTTATATCTGATGTGGAGTTTTATTATTTTTATTTTCAAAAAGAGTAAACTACAAATTTGGTCCCTAAGGTTTTCTTTAGCAAAAATGAAAGGAGATTGTATTTAACCCTTCATATATCTCTACTTCTCCTCTCTCTCTCTCTCTCTCTCTCTCTCTCTCTCTCTCTTGTGACTCAAGGACGTCTCCGGCATGTCGTCGGCTACACCACTCTCGTAACCACCACATCCGGCATCCACCTCCGTCTTCGACATCATCAACCTCCAACCTCTCACCCACCCTCTAGCGACTTCTTTCTCTCTCTCTCTCTCTCTCTCTCTCTCTTGTGACTCAAGGACGTCTCCGGCATGTCGTCGGCTACACCACTCTCGTAACCACCACATCCGGCATCCACCTCCGTCTTCGACACATCATCAACCTCCAACCTCTCACCCACCCTCTAGCGACTTCTTTCTCTCTCTCTCTCTCTCTCTCTCTCTCTCTCTTGTGACTCAAGGACGTCTCCGGCATGTCGTCGGCTACACCACTCTCGTAACCACCACATCCGGCATCCACCTCCGTCTTCGACATCATCAACCTCCAACCTCTCACCCACCCTTCTAGCGACTTCTTCTCTCTCTCTCTCTCTCTCTCTCTCTCTCTCTCTCTCTCTCTCTTCTCTCGTTCCACCTTCCAGATCCGACGACCCCAACAAAAATCAACGCCGATGGTGTTGGATAGGGTTTACAAGATCTGGACGAAATAACTTTGGGGGTTTTATTAATTTGGTGGTGGTGGTTCGTTTGGAGGTAGCGGCGGCAGTGGTTGGCTTGGAGGTAGCGGCGACAGTGGTTTGGAGGGAGCGGCGGTGGTGGCGGCGGTTTAGAGGGAGCGGCGGTTTGGAGGCAACGGCAGCGGCGGGTGGCGGTTTGGAGGGAGCGGCAGTGGCGATTTGGAGGGAGCGGCGGTGGTGGCGGCGTGTTTGGTGCCAGCAGCGGCGGCGGTGGTGGTTTAGAGGCGGCGGCGGTGACGGTGACGGCGGCGGCAGTTTGGAGGCAACGGTGGCGGCGGCGGTGGCGACGGTCTGGAGGCAGCGGCGGCGGTGGTTTGAAGGCGGCGGCGGCGGCGGTGGTGGTGGTTTGGAGGTGGGTTTGGTGGTTTGGTGGTTTGGAGGAGGCGGCGGTGGTGGTGGTGGTGGTGGTTTGGAGGTGGGTTTGGTGGTTTGGAGGCGGCGGCGGTGGTGGTGGCTTGAAACCGTATGGACCCAATCAGTAAACTAGAGAGACAAAATTTGTAATTTCCTCAAAGAATAATGACTTGGCATCCTATGTGACAATTTTACCGTTAAAAGAATTCAGTTTCCCAATCAGTAAACTAGCATTATACCCGTCCGTTGGTCGGGTATACGACTTGATTTAATCTTGATTAATCTTCTAGTAAAAATCGACCAATTTATAGCACTATAACTCATGAAATATCACTTATGGGTTGAACATAAAAACTTATAATGCGGAACTCATTAGGAAAACAAAAGATGCATGTTGGTTATCCCATATGACTCGACAGAAACTAAAATGAGGTTTGGGTGGGGGTGCATTGGCCACCTACTACCCGCCCATTTCTACCTCTCAACTTAAACCAAACATTATATTGAGCAATAAAAAGAAACCATATTAGGGTTGTCCGTCATAAACCTACAACACAAAAATTATAGACAAAATCATAGTTCTTATAACACATATACATGAAAGATTCTTATAAATGACATACCTTATAAATCTATAATAAAATTACATTTACACCTAACAAACAATGATATTGATCTTGTGTCACTACAACATTTGATTTCTTTGTTTGATGGTAATGTAGACTCCACAAATCCGTTAGAGCAAACCTTTTTTATAGCAATTTAGGCTCCACAAATCTTCTTGATGAGAATACCTTTTTATCCTAGGCAACCGATGAGATATAAAATGGAATAGTTGATTAAGTTTTTTATAGTTTTTATGTTTTTGATTTATTCTTGAGATTTTCAATGTTGATTTTATAGTTTGTTTTAGATCGCAAATAAGATGATATATAAATTTAAACTTAATATGTTTGATTATGAAATAGATAGTTGGATTGGATGACATTGTTTTTAAAGCTATGTCATTTGTTATTCTTAGTTTTAAAGAGCTACTTAAGCAATAATTGTTTGTAGTTTTCGTAACTTCTAGGATCAAATTATTGAAAATAGATTCAATGATTTATTTACTAAAAAAAGTTTAGTACTTAAGCAATCAAAATGGAAAAGTTGATTATGTTTTTTAGCTTGTCCCTTTGCTAAATTATCAAGTCAAATTAAAACCTTAATACTTTGACAATTCCTTCACCAACCTACCCCACCCTTCTCTCATCATGTCCAATCCTGTCCAAGTTCCAAACACATCCTACGAGAATAAATGGTAAAGCCAAAACCATTCATATCTTCATAAACACATTCATAGTACTTACAATGGGTATTACATGATTTGGTTTATAAAAAAAAGATACAAAAACATCTAACCAATTAATCAGGTACATAACAGGAAGTTGATCTACTTATCTTATCTGCACGTCCAACCATATCCACCATGTCCTTGTTGAACCCAATTGTTTCATCAAATTTTGTAAGCTACCCATGCCACCAATTTGCTTGAGCATCTGTGGAGGATGAACCTTACTCATATTTTGTGCATTCATGTTTCTTGATAAAGGACTCAACTCTCCCTTGGGTATCTTAAACTGTTTCATCTTGCTCCAGTTTTTTGCAAGCCGTTTATACTCTTCCTGCATTTCCATCACTTCCCTCACTTGATGACCATATTCTTTTGCTATCGACATGATTCCGGAGTCGTTCATTAGATTCGGGTTCGTGTTATCCAACCTTGCAGAAAAGTAAACCAAATCAGAGGCCGGCCCAGATTTTGTTAAGCGTTGACACAATTTAACTATAAAAAAAATATTTCATAAAAATTAGTAAAAATATGTTGGTTGCTTGGTTCCTTGTCGCTGTACAAAAAGAATTGTGCTCGAGTTTGGCCTTCAAGAATTCTAAATAACATATAAAGGTACATATAGAATACAAAAATATAAACTGAAAACAAAAAAACTTGACAAAAGACCCACTTGAACCCGAGCCTTTAGTATCAAAAAATGTAACCAACAAAACAATACGGTGGCACCCTTCAGAAATATATTTATATAAGGGTCTGTGCCACTGTATGCTCCTACCAAATAAGAGGTGGGAAGAGGTAAGTTTTTTGGAACCAGGGAAGAGGTAAGTAAACACCCCTTAAGAAAAGAAATATATTATGGAATTGCTCATACATAGTTCTCGAAGTGAAAATTCCCTCTAGAGCTTTTGCAGAAGCTCAGACTGTTGATCCATAGAAACGACTTCATGAATCTTGTCCATGAATCCATACCAGCCGCCCATGCCTGAATTCGAATGTGCAAAAGATAATGAATTACAAATTGGTAGCATCATTTCAAATAGGTTAGAAGTGGATGGAAGTCAACTATCAGAAGTTTTGAGATTAAAGATGAAGTGATGCAAACCTAAAAGATAAAAACAAACCCGAGTATTTTGTTCGCTATGTTTTGCAGCAATCTAGTTTTCCAATTCTTTTTGCAGGTCATCTCCATGCTGAATCATCCATGAATTTTGGTAAATGTAGCCAAATGAGGATCAAAATACAATATAAACCAAACTAAACAATTCAAAATAACGAAAAAATCAAACAGAAAGCCAATGCGTGTGTGTACTATGTTCAATGTTATTATTACCAGAAAGTGAATTCCATAAATCCAAAATCAAATAATCAAGAAATATCAAGAATCAAAATCTAACATGATTCCGAGATTAAGAATCCGAAATTAAACCATCAAAAAGTATTTTATGATAGGGAGAGGTGGAGTACCTTTAGGGAACGGGTGATCCGACGCAAACACGGTTGCCATTGCGACTTTCTCATTCAACAGCTGCAGATAAATAGAACAGAAAATGGAACACAATAAGCACTAAACCTAAGAAGTATCACATAAATCTCTATATCCATTTTACCTCCATGAGATATAAAAGATAAAATAACATGGGGACAAATGATTACCAGGTTCTTTTCTTTTTGATCAATCTTGCAAACATTGCAACATAAATTTCAATCGGACTCCAATTATAATGCTCGCTTTCTTTCTTTTTGCTTTTTTCTGCACTGTTGCCTCATGCTGCATAAAATTATTGCATCCCATATGTAAGTGAATAAAACAACACTCAAAGAATGCATCTCAAGACACAGATTTTATCCCAGATTTATCACGCCGTGAGGAAGGCCGCAAAATATGAATGCTAAAAGGCCGCAAGAGAATGAAACAAAAAAACTAAGATTACAGCCATAATTTAAATGAAATATTGAGGAAAATGATGCAAAATGAATGTTTTAAAAGGAGTTGTAAACAACAGGAGGCTTGCTTTATTCCTCCTCCACAATTTCAATTAAAAACATTTTGAAATCAAAGTTCAAGAAACTTAACTAAGTTGGATAAATGAACTTGTGATGAACTGAAAATATGTATATATATGCACATACATGCTTGTAAAATAAAATAAGATTGTCTAGAGGCATTCACTATCAGTCTTGGGGAGACTACCTTCTGATCCTCAATTATAGACTTCAATTGCTCATTCTTGACCACCAACTTTGCAATTTCATCACCTTTTTTTCCTAACAATAATAATAAAAATGGTTGAACATGCATCAATGATAATATAACATAAACTGTTGCAAAGAAAATGTATAAAAAATATGTATTCTCTAAGATATAGAAGCAAATGTCAACATTAATATGCCATTTTCAACAAATGGTATTAAAATATGACACTAATGAATAAAACAAACCAGACCAACTGATTCCCTTGATAGAACATATTCAACAAACAAACCCGTTCATCTTTTTCTTCTTTTACTTTCTATATCGACTCCTCAGTCTTCATAAATTCCAAATAAAACATTTGATTAAGTAATCTTTAAGTTATAAGAAAAACATATTATAACTCGAAAATTCAATATTCCAGCAACAACATTATCCAATAAATGTTAGGACTCAAATGGTATACAATTATCCATCAAAATATCATATATTTGCCATGTAGATATTTGAAGAAAACAAAGAAGTGAAGCTGCTGTTACAACTTACCATATAGTTTAAGAACACCATAATCTCCTTATTCCTTTTCTAATTGAGCAGCCCTTCCATAACATCCATGATTCCAAGGAGTTTTCTACAAAAATTCAACACTTTCAACATAAATATAATGTGGTCCAACAAAAAGATATAAGAATTAAAATTCACAAGAATTTGAATATAGCAAAATACAAATTAAACTTACAATGCAAGGATTTAAACGATGGCTTGTAAACATTAATCCTTAAAAGTACCAATTCCAATCGATTTCTCCATGGTTGTCACACCAAACCAACTGAAAAGAAAAGCATACCCAGATATAGGGATAAATCAAACCAATAGAAGGGTTTCAAGCATAGCAAGTAAAGCATTTACCAATTGCGTCCAATTGTAAATGATTCAAACCAAAAAACAAAAACCCATATGTATGAAAACCAAAAACTTTCATCGAATTGTAAACCAGGGGAGGAAACTGAAAAAACCTTACCCAGATATATGCATCCAAGGGTTTGATTGAGCATCACCATCATCATCATAATCACTGCTCAGAATGCAATTGGTATATGCTTAGTGGACCAGAAGAAAGAATAAGCATCAGAATTGTAAAAGAAAAGAGAAGGTGGGTAACGTCGTTGGTTCAGAGAATCGTCCTTCTGGATCATGCCAAAGTTGATATTTTCAGAGCTTTCTTACTAAATTCTGAATTAAATTAGGGTTCTTGAAGCCGAGATTTTGGGATAATGGGGATGGTGTTGATCGTGAGAAACTGTACGGAAGGTGGAGGTTGAGGATGATTGCATTGCAGATGGAGAAGAAGAGGGCGCAGAAACAGGGCGGAGTGGGCCGGATGATACGTACGTGGGGAGGAGATGGTTGAGTCTGATCATAACCGTAAAATAGGGTATTTTGAAGGGTCTAGATTAAATCTGAAAATGATCCAACGGCTAATATTAACCCCCTTTTTTAGGACTCCTTGGGGTCATAATAATATATAATTTTACCGTTACCTTCTTAGTAGGTAACCTGATACATACAATGACAAGTTTAGCATGTTCGATACATTAAATGGTAAGTTTCCAAACAGTGATAAAACGTGACAAGTCGGATACATTTTAGTGTACTTTTCCCTTGTTAATATTACAAACGGGGTTAACAAAAACATTTGGATAAGGAGATCAAATAAAATAAAATAAAATAAACATTTGAAAATAAAGTTGAGGAAATAACGAATATTGGAAACCAAAAATGAACTTTACTTAACCACATACTAATGAAAGCAATCCAATCTGATCATTGATTAGATGTTAAGATTTTTACGTCTTATTACTCGATCCAATGGACGTATTTGATCGGTTTCTTACATTGGATGTTAATATTGCTCGTTTACTGGAATATTGTATGTAATTGTCCAACTATTTCAATCAATTCTTCATAAATTTTACTTGTAAACACCAATAGAAAAAAGGATTAAAAAATTTCATGTGCAATGCAATAATCTTGATAATTGCTAATTGAGTAAGAGTCATCACCTTTATTTATCAAGTAAGGCTTTTAGTCTTTTCCATCCTTCTTTTTAAGAAAGATCGTAAGTCTATTTTTTTTTTAATGGCAATCATAAGTCTTTATCATTATACATCTTCATAAACACTTGATAAATTTATGATAAATTTCGGTGGGTTATAATCCCATTCCCCTCTTATCTCAAACTATATATAGGGGCTCCCTAGCATCAACTTTCAAAGCATGAGCAGCTTCTTTACTAGCTCATTTGACCTTGGCTGAATGGCTTGGGCTAAATGTCTTCAGCCTAGTTAAAAGTTTGTTAAGGAGCTTCCCACACAAATGGGTGCATCCTATGACCTATGTAGCCTCTTACGATTTTACGATCCTATGATCGATCCTATTGAATTACGATTCTCATACAATCATCTCCATCGAATTTTCCATTTTGAAAAATCCAACATTAATTGTAATATTAAAATATTTCATTTCTCTTTTAAAATATTATTTCTCTCTCTAATATTTACTTTGAATTTCTTGTTGGTCCGCAGGGTAATCATTTTTGGGGTGTTCGCCTTCTTTTCTCTCGTTATTCCCACATTTTAAATCAACTTTTTGTAAAATGTCCGAGTAAAATATTATTTCCAAATCCTAAATTCTCAATTTTGAAGAAGCTATTGACTATTCTCTCGGTCTAAATTATACAAACATTCTTGTATTTTTTTAGTTTAACGTTGTTCTCATTTGTAACCAAGCCTAATGAACAATGTCACTAGTTCTATGATAACATGTTTCTTCGCTAAACTTGGGCACTAAAACTAACAAACCGTATATTTTTAAAATGTATTTGAATGATCAAATGGAATTTTTTTAAGTGTATTTCAATGAAATTTCTTTTTCTTCTAAAAAGGTCTTCAAACACTATATTTATGTATTAATTTTTGAAAAGAAAAAGAAAATTGCGATGGTTTTGGGCTAGCCCATGACTAGGAATGGGTCCGGTTAAAGATCATACTATCATGGGGATTGAGCCATTGCTTTTTAATTGGGGTTGGTTACAAATAGTAAATCAATAACTAGAACCAATTTGGGTTGGATACGACATCAACTTTTAGCCATCTCTAACCGTAAGCATTTATTGACAAGAGTTATCATTCGCATATTTTATGAGGCAATATTCTTGATCATCAATTATAAATTGTTGGTAAGAGTTTCTTTTATTCGGCGTAAGAGTTTTTCTCCTCCACTTATTGGGTATATTCACCTAGTAAGTAGGTATAAACAAATGATAAAAGGATTTTAAAGATAAATAGTAAACCAAACCAAACCAAATAAACCCTATGGAACTTGTATTTTCCTTTCATGATATAAACCTATTGCCATATATCAAGTTTTTGTATGCTACGTAAACTTATAGGAACACCGATTGTCTTTAAGCAATATCATAAACCCTTTCCACTTGCATTTTCATTCCCTACCAAATTAAGCAACACATTTCTGCAATATAAATTAATTATTTATTAATGAATGTAAGTGTGAACTTATAGAGCATACAAATAGTTGAGAGCTGTTGTGATGTTCTTCTGCAACTCCAGATTCATATTCTTGGATAACTTTCCAACATCTTTGTTCAATATCTCTAACTGCTTCTTCAATTTTTACCACTCCTTGGTTGATAACATTATACTCATATTAAAACCTTAATTAAACGCTACAATTATAATTTAGTTTAGGGACGAACCTTGAACCCAAGACTCTCTTTTTGGCATGAAGATTCTAGAGTCGTTGTTCTTGGATTTGTGGACCGGAAACTGTTTTTGCTATGGGGACTTTTGGTGGCGGTGGCTCGCTTTTCTCAGTTTCTTGACAATGAATTGAAATGGGATCAGAAACCGTCCGGCGAAGGGGTGATCTTGATCTTGTAGGCGTTTGTGCCTTTGGAGGTGTTTTGGTGATCGTCGAAGATTGCGGATAGTCGGTTGAACTAGCATCGGATACAGTTCGGTGAAGTGGGTTTTGGGTAGGGGTGACAATTCTCGACATGAAATAAACGGGTTTGAGTTGAGTTTTCTGACCCGCTAACCCATTTATTTCTTGGCTGTGTTCGGGTTGATAAATGGGCTTGTGGATCAACCTGCCAACCGTTTATCTTTTTAATATATTTTTAAAGTTTTTCTTTATATAGAAAACTTTTATTATGAGTTTTGGGTTTTTGTTTTCAATTCACTTTAGCGCCTAAAAATAGGGGTGTGCATTATGGATTTGAGGGGATCCAATCCGATCCAATCATCCATTTGATGTTGGATCTTTTCAATCAATGATTGGATCGATTCGATTTCATCCATTGGATTTTCTTATTGGATATCCATGGAACCGGATTCAATCCAACCAATATAAATCGGTTTGGATCGGATCCATTCGGCATCCGATGGATGGTCTAATCAAATCCATCCAATCATCCATCCGTTTCACAATAATAAAAAATTCCAAACAATGGCATAATGAATGTTTATTTAATGTATTGTATTATTATTGGATGTAATTGGATTCTTTATTGGATGGGTCCGGTCGATTGACATTGGATGGTCAATGGATCGGATAGGTCGGTTTTGGACCACCATCCAAGAACCAAACCGATCCAATTAGATGTCAATTTTTTTCATCCGATCCAATCCAATCCAATTACAATTGGATAATCATTGTCGGTCGGTTGGTAATTGGATCGGTCGGATGTAATTAGATCGGTTGATTTCTACACACCTCATTGACCTCAACCTAGAATCAATTAATCAAGTTTTATTTTGGTTGAATTTAAAGTTTTAAAGTAGATTGCATTTAACCCGCCAACTCGTTTATGACCTGTCAACCCGTTTATGTCCGACTTGCCAACGTATATAGTTATTTGAGTTACGGGTCGTGTTCGGGTTTCACCACAAAAAATGAGAATCGGGGTGGGGTTCGGCGTAAACAGTAGCCCCCCCGGTAGATCCCTGACGGGGAAGGGGAGGCTTTTACGTTCCGGGTTCGTCCAGCCCCACCCCGTTGTCATTCCTACACCAACCCCCATGACCCGCTAACCCAAACACGACACGATTGCCATCCCTTGTTTTGGATATTGATGGCGATGGTGGTGGCTGTTATTTCGTGGCGAAAAGAAGTGACCAGAATGACATGGATTGCACGGCCAAGAGCGGTGGTGTTTTGGACGGCCCTGTGGGATGTGTAGTAGGAAGTGGCTTTGGGTGTCGTCGGAGACGTTTGGGATGGAGGTTTTCTCCGGTAGGGACGGTAGTGGAAGAAGATGGTTGACGGTGGAGTTCGGCGGCGGTTCTCGCTGGCAAGAAGCCACGACTGGCATGATCGCCACTTATTTCTCTCGCTCTCTCTCCCCGTCATTTTTCCAAAAAGTGTAACAAAATTAAATCTACTAGGCTATTTATTTAAGGCTAAATTACACAAAGGTCCCTTTAATCATTAATATTGATAAAAATAGTCTTAATTTTATACTTTTTACAATAATAGTTATTCTTTCAGAGAATTTAATAACAATCAAATCACGTATTTGTTAATATTACAAATGGGGTTAACAAAGACATTTGAATAAGGGGATCAAATAAAATAAAAATGCAATGCTTTCACTTCTTTTTTGAACGGTAAGTTAACGCATACATACGTTCCAACGGTATCGGGTCTCCTTACGGGTAATCCCACTAATCCATTGCGACTCGACTCAACTTTTGGTTGAACCCGACCAACAGGTTTTTTAGGGGCCCTATGGCCCAACACGAACCCAGCCTCGAAGGACCAGATCCAGAGTCTGGATATCTCAGGAAAGTGTCGTCCATGGGAATCGAACCTTGGTAGTGTGGCTTTCACCCCACACCCCCAAAGATGTTACTTATTCAATTGAACTAACCCTCTTTTACTTAATTGTAATCAATAATAAGGTTTTGAAATTTCATCGCCTTAATGACATACTTTATCTAACAAATGAAGTAGTTTAAACTCCAAGAAATATCTGACCAAGTCTTGATTCAAAAGGTTTGAGAGATGTCATATTTTTTCCTGTTATATCATTGTCACCTCAATAAAGTAAAAACCTCCTTAAAACTCTACAATGAAGGTTCTTACAAAAACCCCACCTCCCTTTTCTTATTTATAATATAATTGTTATTTATGTAAATTATTATATAACAGAAAAGAAAAGTATTACAAGAACCTGTGTTCAAATAAGAACCTGTGATAGGACAATAACCTCTGTCCCACAATGAAGGTTTTTATAAAAACTCCAAGAAAAACCTCAACAAGAACCTCCATTGTGGATGCTCTAAAAGATATAAGCTTAAATGGCCCACCACCCCTCTCTCTTTCTCTCAGCTTACATTTAATAAGTGGGATTGCTATTCCCGTCACCTTATAATTACAATCATTTATTTCCACACTCTCGTATTCTACTCACATAGTCACATGCACCTACCCCTGTAAGTAGACATGACAAAAAATTAACATGACACGCTAACCCGACTCGAACTCGACACAAAATAATCTGGTTTAGGTGTGGATAGAAACCACCTTAAACTACACCGTATTCCATTACAATTATATTTTCAATTTATAGTATACTTTGTATTGCTGTATTTTTCATTTTCACATTTATTATATAAATAATCATATATTAAAAAATACATTAATTTTTTTTATAGATTAGACCACCATAGATAATACCTTAAAAAGAACCCAATATTATTTTGGATCTAATCTATATTATTAATTATTATAAATAACTTAGTAACGATACGGGTAGAAAGTGTAAAGTGAATTAATTTTACTACTAAATTTTACACCTAATAGAACAACATTTACATATCTATACTAATGAAGTTTTTATGTGAGAAAGTCAAGCCAAAACATCCTTCTCTCATTTTGGTGTTTGTAAGATAAGACCAGTAGATGAATTAGGAAAAAGGGCCTATGCCCGGTTAAAGTCAAAGGCTGTAGTGATAGTGTTGGGGGTTTTATAAAATATGTCTAGAATGTCTACGTGTTAACAGATTATTTTCTGAACAAAAGTATATACGATCAAACTATAAAATGCCATATCTAATAGCGTTTCAATATATTTATTTGACGTTTTTTTGGCATTTTAACAAGTTTTTAGTACGTTTTGAAAGTAAAAGTGTCTTATTGGCCATTTTACATGACAAGTTTGAGAAATGCCCTATAAAATCCTCATTTCATGAGACAGTTGTTATTATGATACTTTGTTTAAAAAACGTTCAAAAAAACTTGTAAAATGTTAAAAAGATAAAGAGAGTGTTGTGTGTGTGTGTGTGTTGTGTGTGTAGCGTGTGTGAGAGGGTAGGATACTAATCAAAGAGGGGTTCAGAGGGGTAATGGGAGGGTTGGAGAAAAGCTGATGTGGCAGCTGATGTGGTAGTGGGGTTGAGAGGGTTGGGTACTGATAGCCTTATAAATGTGAGTCCTATAAGCATAAAATATTTTACTAGGAAGCTTAGACATTTTATTTTTATAAAATTAGATTTTATTTTTACTATATCTTAATGTTTTGGGCCCCTATTTATTTATAGGAAGAGGTGTTCAAAAACCCGAGTGCCCCAGCCCGATGAACCCAATAAACCCAACCCAACGCGATGTAAAATAACCTAACTCGAAGTAACCCGGCATCTAATCGAGTTGAATTTTTTTTTCGAACTGTAGGTATTGGGTTGATATCTGGTTAACGCCATGTGAACCCAACCCACCCGACCAACCCGATATATCTTTATTTTTTGAATTTAATTTGATTGTTAAGCCTGTATTAATATGCACAGTAGACAATTATACCATCATATAGCCTTTTCAGATCTATATACTTTAAATTTCTTCTCGGTCTTTATATAACTTGTGTGTGTGTGTGTGTGTTAAATCTTATATATAGAGAGAAAGGTTCAAATGAGAAGTAGAGAAGTGATCTCCACCAATCATCTAGTCAATAAAGGCGTATTTGACCGGATCACCCTCTTCTAAATCACACACACACACACACACACACATATATATATATATATAGAGAGAGAGAGAGAGAGAGGGGAAAGTTCAAATGTGAACTCATCTTTCATTGCGTCACGTGGCAATGTGAATCAACACCTAAGCTTTATTTATAACGAATAAAGTTTTATTCATTTAGTATGAATATTCATGTTTTATTCAGACTGAATACAAGCTTTATTATGAATATTTAGACTAAATATTGTCACGTGGCGCGATACTAATGGTCCTCACGTACGTTCACAATGAAAGATGGGTTGACATTGAACCTGACCCTATACATACATACATACATACATATGCAAATTAAGAAAAAGTAATTTTGTGTACTGTGAGTTAGTAACACCTGAAAACAATACATAAATCGTTTTTCACCCTTTAATTATTGATCTTTTTTAGGTTTATTACCTTTTAGTCCTTCACGTCTAGAATGATTATTGTTGATTGACGTTGTCATTCTGTTTAAATATTTCATCGGTTGTGTTTAAAGTCATGTTTCATTTATTTGTATGTTTCTAATTTTAGTTTTACCTTTGTTTTAAACACAACCTGACCAAACCGTCCATCCCGACCAACCCGAACGGGTTGGGTTGGGTGGGTTGAACTTTTGTTTGGGTTAAGTTGGGTTGAAATTTTTTCAAACCACCAACATTGGGTTGAATTCTCGAAACACCTTCAACCCGATCAAACCAACATAACCCGTGTGCACCCCTAGTTGTAGGCCCTCGACGTATACGCAATCCGCCCTCCCGCATGCACAGTCCTACAGGCATGGCATGGGTTACACGACCAAGAGCGACGACCAGCTGTGATTCAAAGTACGGATGACAAAGAAAAAAAACCGGAACCGGTGGGGAAAACCAAAACAAGAAATAAATGCGTCGGGTTTGGGGAGGATAAACGGGACGGGGAAAACCCGCTTACTTTAAACGGGGACGGGGATGGGGGACCAATCCCCGACCCAATTACCAGAATATATCCTCGATTATACCCCCGGATATATCCCTGAATTTATTGTTTAATATTTTGGATGTATTTCGACTTTAGAACTTTAATTTCCTTTCGGATATTAAAGTATAATGGATTCAAAAATGTTATGTAATTTAGTAAATCATTTCCAAGACTCGTGGATTCATTGTAAAGCTTAAATGGTAATGGGGATCCCGCCGGTGAAAATTAACCGTTTAAGTTAAACGGTTATCCCCGTGGTGAAACCGGTTTAATTAACCGTTACACTAAACGAGGATACCCGTTTCTCCACGATTTTTCCGGATTACCCGATTACGATCTCCGTTTAAATCCCCTTGGTTTTTTAAGCGGGAAGAAAGACAGTTTTTATAAACGGGGACGCCGGGACGGGGGACAAATCCCCAGCCTGAAACCGCTCAGTTGCCATCTTTTCGATCGCCCTCTTATCAGCGTGGAATGCGCCGTAGGAAGTGGTTTTATGGGTGTCATCGAAGATGTTTGGGATTGAGATAATGCTATGAAACGATGGAGGTTTTCTCCGGTAGGGATTGTAGCGGATGAAGGTGGCTGGCGGCTGAGTTCGTACGGTCCTCGCTGGTAAGAAGCGACGATTGGCATGATCGCTATTCGCTAGCCATTTCTCTCTATCTCTCTCTCCGTGGTAGTCAATACGATACATCCAAAAGTTTAACAAAAATCAATCTCCTAGGCTATTTATTTAAGGCTAAATTACGCAAAGGTCCTTTTACCCAGTAATATTAATAAAGATAGACTTTATTTAATATATTTTACAATAGTAGTTCTTTTAGAGAATTTAATAACAATCAAATCACGTTTTTTGTTAAAATTACAAACGGTGTTAACAAAAACATTTGAATAAGGGGATCAAATAAAACAAAAATGCAATGCTTTCACTTAATTGTAATCAATAATAAGTTTTTGAAATTTGTCTTCTTAATGACATGAAAATGACCGAGAATCTTATCAGAAATCACTTATCGGGTTGATGACGCTTACCAACAATCCCTTTTGATGGCCAAAAATGTTATGTGACAAGGTAAGTGAAGGTAATGTCCTTGCTTATAAGCACTTACCCGGTAACTGTTTGGTAAATGACCCCTTAGAAGAGATTACTCACAATATGATGGACATTTAAATGCTAAGCACTCTTGCCACTACAAGAAAAGTTACCTTTATAGACCACATAGTATGGTCTCTAAAATTATACTTTTTGAGAAGAGTTGATTGTTGTCTTTGTTCCATTTTAAGAAAATCAAGTATTTTTCAACATTCTAGGATCACAAGTGGTAAGTCATTTTTCTTGTAGTGTGTGTAATCAATGTGATACTTTGATGATTTTTGTAAGTATAAAGGCTTTGAATGATTGCTTTGAACTTCCACACCGATAGATATTTCTTATTTAGTGTTACAAGACTTCTTTTTAATGCTGGCATGGATTATACTGAAATTTTTTACAAATCATACTGACATAGACGTCTGCATTGAGCATCAAGCGGACACGAGCATTATGCTTTTCTAGAAAATAGTCATTTAAAAAAGATGTGTGTGTTAGGGAAGTTCTTGTTAGGAAAGGTGTGTCAGAATAACAAATGGTAGCAAGTGAATTCTAAGGTCCCTTTAAAGTAGAAATCCAATAACACAACAAACCCGACAACAAATGTGAATAACAACAATCTAAATGTTGCACAAAAATTACTCCAGTGTAGAAAACAACCCACGAAATATAAATTATACCAAAAATACGTTATTGTCTATAAATACATCGAATTCAAAGAAATGACACCAGAATTTAGCGTTGTTTCACTAGCGGTGTGATAGTGTATATCAACCAGAGAGAGAGAGAGAGAGAGAGAGAGAGAGAGAGAGAGAGAGAGAGAGAGAGAGAGAGAGTAATTGCCACACAGGAGATTACAAAGTGTAGCAGAGGTTTTGAACTACCATCTACTAAAGTCCCCATCCCTGTTTCATGTTTGTATACCAGTCCCATCACCATATAAATTAAATATACGCTCATGGTATGACTTCTGGGTCTCGTTTGAGGAACTACCATTGAACGAATTTTCTACATCGATCATTCATCGAGAAAATAATGTGCAAACTTATATATTTTTTTCTATACAAACACAATTCTATATTCGAAACTCTGATACCAATTGTTAAGAAAAGTGTGTCAGAATAACAAATAATAGTAAGTGATCTCTAAGATCCCATCAAAATAGAAATCCAAGGACACAACAAACATGGAGAAAAAATGGATAACAAAAAATTAGATGTTGCACAAAAATTACTCTATCGTTGAAAATAACCCACAAAATATAGATACTAGCAAAAATACATTATTATCTATAAATATAGCAAGTTCAAACAAATGACACAAAAATTTAGCGTGGTTCCACTTTTAGCGTGATAGTGAATGTCCATCAAAGAAAAGAGAGCAAAAACATTATTCCCACCAAGGAGATTACATGTGATTACAATAGAATGAAGAAATAAAGTAATCGTGAATATGCATGGTGAGAATCACCAAATCATATGAGTCCCAACTTCGGCCTTTTGCCCGCGCTCAGGAAGAACTTCTCTAATTTGAGCCATTTTGAAAAATTAAAAGAGAGAAAAAAAGAAGAATGCAAGAGAGAATGAGAACTTGCGAAATCCGAATACGAGATTGCAAGAATTCACTACTAAAAAGTAAGGGTATTACCGATGGCCAAAACAATCGGTAACCGTCGGAAACAGGCTCTACTGACAGTTCTCTGATGAAAACAAGCATCAATAAATGTTGATCAGTAAAAGCTAGTGATGGTTTTCCGACGACATTTACCGATGACTTTCTGACTATTCCATTTACAGATGACTTTCCAATGATTTTTCATCGACTAATTAAAAAGATAAAATAAAAAACAAACAATCATAAACAACCGGAAAACAATCGGTAAATTCCGACTGCTAAAAGCAGTCGGTAAATTCCAACAATCAGTATTACATAGTTTTTTATGTTTTTTATGTAGTAGTGATTGTGAACGTTTTTTTAACTTGGTATATAACCCCATACACTATATATACACCATATTTATAGTGTTGGGGGGATTAGAATGGAAAACATGGTCAAATGGTCACAAACGGCTACTTTTTAAGAAAATGAAATCAGGTCGGGTTTTAACCGGCCCTTTAACTAATCTTGGGCCCTAACCCAAACTTGGTATCTCACCCCACACTTATTTGTTTATTTAGTGACTTCGTCCCACAAAGGTATTGGAGAAGTGGTCCCTAAAGAGAGCTTAATAATTATATACGAAGCCCTAGGTTGCCTGCTTAAACCCCAAGCGTGACAGAAAATTAAGTATGAAAAACTCAGTTTTTAGCGGGGTTCGTTTTTATGTGTGGGATATTATTCGATATATAAAGTACCATTAGGAAGTACAAAACTATTCTATAAAAGCCACAAATTAATAAACCAAATGGTCCAAGTTCTTTGGTCAAGAATCAAGATATTATAAACCCTGTTGTACTTTTTAATGTATGTTTCAAAGTATAAATATGTCTAGATTTGACTATATGCCAGACCATTGGCCACCTTTTATCCTCTTTGAGAGAATAATTGGAGAGGAGTTTATGTCACACATTAATGATGGGGAACAAATGAGGATGATGAATATTAAAGGCATCAATGGTAATGCTTTTCAAGCTAATTAAAGAATAATGTACAGTCACAACAACAAATTAATTAGCCGGTTATACAATACACAAAAATTGTCCGGATCTTCTAAGGATTTAAGATTATAGGACCAAGGATCTTCTAAGGATTTAAGATTATAGGACCAAGACTCTTGTATATATACCATCTAAAATTGTTATAATAAGCTTATATAATGTTTTTGGACGTTTTCTTAAAGAGTGTCCTATATATATAAAGAAAAGAGCTAATTCACATAAATCGTAATATAAACTCATTTCAACCCTTTTATATATAACATAACAAGTATTTGGTCCGATAAACTTTAGTCTCATAAATTAGCAATCTATTAGTAGTTACATACTATTTGGTGTCCTATAAACCGGATTTAATTTGTTGTACTAAGTTTATTAATATATATATATATATATATAGGGGTGGGTTCAAATGCGAACCACTTTTTTGTTGTGAACGTGAGGACAATCGAGAGCGCGACATGTGGCGGATGACTAGGCGCCACGTCAGATCCACGGCGGATGACTAGGCGCGATCCATGGGAGGGCATTGAATTAAAGAGGGGGACCACACTCAAAGTTGCCACGTGTCGCGCTCTCGGCCGTCCTCACGTTCACAACCAAAAAGTGGTTCACATTTGAACTTTCCTCTATATATTTATATATATATATATAGAAGTATGTTCAAATAAAAATCTTGGGTATTTGTAGGAACAAAATGAACTCATTTGAACCACATGTGATGTGGGTCCCACGTTACCTGAACCATATATGATTTATATAATATGTGGGACACACATGTGCCCACATCACATGTGGTTCTAATAGAGTTCTTTTGTTCCTACAAATTGGGGTGGTTCTTGTATGAACCTACCTATACACACACACACACATAGAGAGAGAGAGAGAGAGAGAGAGAGAGATAATCAGGTTCAAACGAGAATGTTACATAATTAAGAGAACAAGAAAACGGTCGAATCGTATATGATTTTACACTAACATCATGTACAAAATCACATGCGATTCACAGGACCTGAGGACTCAGCCAAAATTGCGTGCACACTTGATTTGACCGTCAACGTAAAATCATATGTGATTTCACACCTTTTTTTTTACTGTAAAGTAAAATTACGTGTAATTTCACACACACGTGATTCGGCCTTTTCCTTATTCACTATAATATTTAGCATTCTCATTTGATTCTTCGTGTGTGTATGTAAATATATTTTGATGACCACAGCACAACAACAACCTTTGGCACTAATAAAGAAGAAATAGAAATCTAAGACCACCTACAAATTGTTATAAAACAATTAGACCTTGACTGATCCACTAGGCAGCTCACCTGCTTTTGGTGTTTGTAAGCATTGAGGTGATCGTTTCAATTACCATGGTAAATAAACATTTTCAACTAACAACTAGCTTTTTAAGCTAACAACCAACTCATCAACTATATAATTTTCCAAACATATATAGTCTAATAAGTTTTCTAACTTGCTTTTGTTCACCCTTTTGTTTTGTCAATGTAATGAATTAATACACTTTTTGGTTTGGGCAAACCATCCTATAATTCTTCTAAAAGTCTAGCTGATGAAGCTAATTACATGATAGCTTAACAATTGCTAGAACAAGATTAAAGACGCAAAAAAAGGAGAAGGTAGTTCGGATGTACGTAAACTACAAAGATGAAAATCGAAATTAAGTAGACACATATATACATGCGAATTTAAGTCGAAAGTAAGTAGAAGAGACATAAAAGGGTAATTAAAGAGAGATCAAATCAGGAAAAATAAGAATCCATGTAATTAATTAAGGAGAAAGTTGAAGCTTTTATCTCCATCCAGACATATGATTATATGAACATGGCACCTTTGCACCAACTTGACCTTGGGTTCCATGTAAAAAAATTTCTATCTCCACAATAATTGGGGCAACATTAGGTATTCTGGCAACAAGAATGCCTCTAACAAGTTAATAACATTTGTGAACCTTTGCTAGGCCTACCCATCTCTTATTGTTTCTTTTCATCCCTAAAAATTCCCAGCATAAAGTTAATAGGGGATATATTGTGTGTGTGTGTGTAGACAAAATGTATGTATGTATTTCATGGGGAGAGAGAGAGATAGAAAAGAGATTGATCATGAGTATTGGATGCCTTTGAGTTAGCTGGAGATAATATCACATACAAGTACATAACTGATAGATGGACAATGAAAGTTTTAGATTAGAAAATGGAGATAAGGGATTATTAGTTTGCTACATATATATGCTCTTGGAGGTTTTATGTGATCGAGAACTTTACCATTTACTCGTTAGTCTTCTGTGTCGAATAACTAGGAATGATGATATGATCTCCTTTTACAGCTGTTGGATGATCCTTCAACATCTTTTTCTTCTTTAATTTGGTTGGCAGCTGCTTTCTCCCTCTCAAACTCCCTATACTTACTCAAGTACCTCAGAGTGGCTTCAGAAGAGTCATCAAATCCCAAAGATGCAAGAGCCCAACATACGTCGTCTCCATTTACCGTCTTACGATTCTCCTTGCGACATTTGTCTGATGCCTCCCCGGTTACAAAGCTGATGAACTCCGATGCACACTCTTGCATCGTTACCTTGGCTTCTTTAGAGATCTTGGCTGTCGGTGGTAAGATCTGTTTCATGATTCGGCCCACATTCGCAATGGGCAGCAAGTTATCATGCTCATCCACCATATCTCTTTCTCTATTAATTTATTAATTAAGATCTAAAACACACACACACATTTCACTTCACAAGTATATCTATGTATACTTATGTGTGCACACACATACATATCTATATATCTATCTATAAATATATGTATTTTGATGCTATGACATATTGGAGGGGTCCTTGTAGGCCACATCTTGATATATGAAGATGATGATATTAGTAAATTGAACCATGGGGACTACACAAAGAATGCATTTTCCTAGTGAAAAGGTAAAATAGAGGGGGGAAACAAGAACTAGCTAGGAGGAATAAGGAACTATATTCACCTAATCATTTTAGTTTTCTTACCCTAAATCTAAAGATGCTCTAAAGAAACAAGGAACATGTCGACATTATCTAAATGAATCATCCGCGAAGAATCACATTCCTTAATCTGTATATATACTCTCCCGTATCCGAGGCTATGTCATCTAGATCTTCTCCACAACCCTATTGTACTTCTGTCTCCTAACTAGGTAAACTTACTTTTAGTAATTTATCATCCTTGTTTCCCTTGTCACAAATGCCATTACAGAGGGTATCCGAAAGATTGCTAGCTACATATGCTTGATTTCTGGAATTTTACATGTAGACCCGAAAACTCTATTGTATTCATGGGTTACAACTTAGGCTTAAGTTTTCCATCGGGCACTATCTTTTGTCTTTACATCATTGCATTTCGGTATGTTTAACTATATATCAGTGTGAGAATATGTAATTATCTACGTATAGATCGATTACTCTTTAAAAAAGCCCTTGAGGAGAAGGGAGTTTCATCATATATATTGAGGAGAAATGATCCAACAATCATAAATCACTTTAGTTATCTTTCAAGGACTTTTTTAGTTCTATAAGCATGATGGAATGACCAATATTTAACTCGCAAAAGAATCGTATATATATTGAGGAGAAATGATCCAACAATCATAAATCACTTTAGTTATCTTTCAAGGACTTTTTTAGTTCTATAAGCATGATGGAATGACCAATATTTAACTCGCAAAAGAATCGTATAGAACCACTCTAGAGGTACACATTGAGAAAATAAATAGAATATATATATATATATATAGGGTCAGGTTCAAATGGGAACTCATATTTGATTGTTAACATAAGGACCACTAGTATAATGCACCACGTGGCAATATTCAATTTGAATATTCATGTTTTATTCAGACTGAATATTAAGCTTATTCAATATGAATAAAGCTTAGGTGTCGATACAGATTGCCACGTGGCGTGATTTTGTTAGTCCTCAAGTTCACAATGAAAGATGAGTCACATTTGAACTTTCTTCTCTCTCTCTCTCTCTCTCTCTCTCTATATATATATATATATATATATATGTGACACGTTAGAATATTTATACAGCACACCTCTGCAAAAATGTTCAGAAAATTATATAAAGTAAATGAAGTAAACTAGGCAATTTGTCAAGGTTCAATTCATTGTATGTTGTTTGGTGTTATTAGGGTGTGTTTACCACTTGATCAACTTAATGGGTAAAATAGCTTATTTACACAGACGTCTGGTATTGTTTACTTACGACTTAATGACTTATATGGGGGCTTATCGCATAATATATAGCTTTAAAAATGGTTTTCTTTATACTACTTCAATTCACAAAGTGTGTGGAGATTTTTTTTTCTTTCTTGATATCAGAAACCAAACTTTATTAAGGCTAACAAGAAACTATCATAAAGTGTGTGAAGATAATAAAATATCCACCCATGCATAGCTAGGTTTTGAATTGAAATGGATATAGGAAAACCAACACAGGCTTACTTAAGGGTTTTGTCCCTCAATTTGGGAACAAAGAATTCTCTTTTTAGATTTTTTATTAGGTTATAAAGATATGATCTTAGTTTATTACTTTATTATTGCTTTATTAAATACATTAATTATATATATATGCAACAATGTGTCAGCAGTTCACTTGCTAACCACCTTTTAGTTGCACGTATGCAGCTGCTGATTGGTGAAACTATTGCTACAGTTAAACCATAAATGAATGTTATCTATTAAAAAACTATGTACTATGTTTATGCTATAACCAGTATAAATAATTATTCCATTCTTACAAGAGTATTTAATGCTAAATGTTTCTAAATATGTTGGTAGAAATGAAGTGGAAAAAAGGATAAATGCTAAACAACACCTGAAGAAATCTAAATATTGCATATTGTGATTTGTACTTACTGTTATGCAGAAGGATTTGATTTATAGTTACTCTACATTTATCATGTTGTCAATCTGGTAATGAAATACTTCCATTCTTTTGGTTCTTATGTTTGTTGATCTACAAAGCAAATTAGAAAAGGACCCATTAGGGTTGGAATCCAATTTTTGGTGATTCTGTCAAGGGTGTGTTTTTTCGAGATTGAAATTCGTTATATAAGCTTCGAAAACGCTTATAAATGCATAAAAATCAATCATTAAATTGTATATTAGTATATATTGAGATTCTTGATCTCTTAAGGAGTACTCAACTGATTTTGCTTTAAGATTTTGTCATGCAGCACCCTCTTCCAAAGAGAGATTTGGGAATCTTGGAGGCTCTAGAATAGATGATTTCCATATCACTTAAAACACCCTAATAATGTATAGAGAATATTTTATAGAAATAGAAGTATAGAAAATATTGGATTCTCTTAGAAAACTAGTAATCTAGAATTTCTTTAAGAAGATTTGGGAAATGAGTGTGATTTGGTTTGGTTTTACGAAAGTTCATGTCCATTTCTTCGGTCATTTTTGTTAGATCGTAGAATAAGCATGTGCAAAAATCAAAACCCTTGAGTAAATACTAATATTTATTTTGATATTTCAACTTCTCACATATGTGGGAAACAATCGGCCATTTGAGAAAATACTCGGTTGTCATGGTGTCACATCAAGACCTCTTAATTCCTTTTTTAACATCTATATTAAATGACTGATATATTATAACCGATGTATTTTTCTAAATAATAATATTTGTGTAGTAAAAAGATCATCAAAATCCCATAAAGACATCACATCCATCTTTCGTATTTAGTACCGCACATTGCATGGTGATAAATATTGGGTTTAATTATATCCGTTATGTAATTAACTATCATCGGTCAGAAATTATGATATACAACTAACGATCTAACTAAAAAAATAAAAAATGAATAGAAAAAAACATTTCAAGGTTTAGCAAATGAAATAAACCCAAGTTCATGATTCATCAAAAGCATGGAAATTAAACCGAGATATAATGAAATTCAAGTAAACGTTGAAAATTAAAAAAAGAAAATATTTAATCTTAAAGGATGTTGAAGTTGTAGAATGTGTTATTATTGAAGATCTTTCATTTCAATCGATCATATATCGTTTTTGAGGAGGATTCATTCTCAAAGTCCCCACTAATCAATAACTTAAAACAATCAATTAAGAACAACGACAATAATTATCCTTTATCACATATAAGTTGAGGTTTGATACCAAACCGAAAATTGGATCATAGAGAAGTTACTTCATTTAGTATATCACCATAACCTAAATTTGGCGACAACCGTAATCGTTTGTTTATTGAAGTTGTGATCTCATGTACTCTAATTTTGTGTTTTGAAATGGGTGATGATGAGAAGTTATGTAGCAAATTGCATTATGCTTGTCAATGTATGCTTCAATAATGGGTTGTTAGTTGTAGGGTGTTCACAGGGCTGGGAGAAGCGGGTAGTGAAAATTTTGAGAACCACATGTACGGGGCGGGTACCTAATTTTATTATCTGAAACCGAACCGGGCGGGGCGGGTACCCGTATCGAACTGAACTGAAAAGGAGCGGGTACCCACGGTTCGGTTCACGGGTACCCGCATTTTGTCGATTGTTTTGACGTACACAAAATTTAGATTGAATTTGACCGAGAAACCAATGGGAATAGGGGGTGAACAAAGAAAACACGATATGTGAATGAAGATTTTTTTAAGATTAGTAGTTTTTTATTATGAAGTATTAATAAATATATTTTTCTTACTAAATTAAATATATACGGGGCGGGGCGGGTACCTGGGGGAAGTAGATTTTGAGAACCCGACCCTACTCGCGACTTAGAGGGTACCCTTATTTTCATGTTTTTCAGGTAATGGGTTGCTCGGGTATCGGTTTTCTCGGTTTTGGAATTTGGATCATACGATTCGGTTAGGTTTTTCAGTTTTTTTTAACACCCCTAGCTAGTTGTAGATGAATATGATATACTAAGAAGACGAAGCATATCAAATAATAGAATAGGGTGCATGTTACAGAACATTTAAATTGTAGTGAATTTGGCATGGTTATATGAAGTTCATGATTCACTTAGGCACGCAAAACTCGATTACAATAATGGCACTTGCAATTGTGTGAAATGGAAACTTTGTAGTTTACCTTGCAAGCATGCCGCCATGGTCGTTTGCAAGAGTTCCAGGGTGTACAAACTACAACCTTTTGGCATATGATTATTCTATGTTGAATAATTATCAAGCAACATACCGAGAGGTATTATTTTTGGTTAGCCGTCCTGAAACATGGTTGTTTCCAGAGTACTACCCACTTATGGTCACTTATCCACCGCTGATAACTATTAAAAGACCGGTTGGTAGAGCGAGTCATCCATCTCGTGGTGATAGTGCCATATAGAGAACATGTACTCGGTGTGGACAAGGCATCTCATATACCATCAAATGTAGGTAGTCTAGAGCATCTCGTAGTCAACGAAGACAAACTCAATCATCATTAACTTAAGAAAATTATGGAAGTTCTAGACATGATCATTTTGATGTCAGTGTTGATTTTAACAGGTAAACCTTGTATGTTCATGAACACTTTCCTTCTAATGAATATATTGGGTTTGTTCATCTTTGTTTGTAACAAAGAGAGCCATTGTTCTTAAACATAGCACATAATATGAAAATGAAACATGATACTCTTCAGACTCGTATAAACATAAACATAAAACATATAGGACATCCTAACTTCTACAAATAAAACATTTTACAATGATCAATCCAATTTTGTTTTTTCATTTATATGCACTTCAAGTGTTGGAAACTCTTTTACGATGTCATTGCATTCTAAATTATATATTCGAATCTTCTGCAACTTCTTTATTGTTCTTCGTTTTGCTTCAATCCTTATGAACGCGTATTGATCTTCTAATCCTCTTGGGTATGCTTTGAGACGAAGATGGTTTGATGAGGATATACTTTTAGCCAGGGTTTTGCAATGTGATTTAGGACATTAAATGACCATCCACCAGAATCTGTAAGAATTTTCAGATGAATCTATAAGGGTTTTTCAGGTGAATCCGTAAGGATTTAAGCCGAATCCTACATCATCCCGCAAGTAGGGATGACTTACAGGACAATGATTCATAAATGTTGAGTGTATTAGCCATAAATACCATATGTCATACGTTGTAAACCACATATATAGTTTTTCACAATATCTGTTTACATGGCATTCAAAAAACTTCATGTCTCGAGCTTTATGTCTTTATCTGAACTGCATTGAGATCCTCTAATCGATTTGTATGGTTAATGTCCAACTTCCTGTACCATATAAAATGTCTTTCCACACTGCTAATCTATTGTTGCTAACATTGTTCAACAACCGAATCCGATGTTCACCATGAAAGTCCACTAATACAGGAATTTTACAAAACCACCAGGTAGACGTCACACTAATTGTTTGGAAAGTTATGTTGACTTGTTGGATGACGATGATTTTCCTAGACAACTCAGCTACATAGATTGACTATAAGTGCAACATTGATGTAACTGTAACGACTAATGGGCATTCGTGAATTTTGACAGCCATACTGTCATTGACATAAATGCCGAAATAGTGAAATTTAACACTTCAAGGTATTCACCAAAGCATAGAATTCTACAGAAGAGGTGCAAAACCAACCATCGTGTAGTTGTAATTCAACATTCGACTTATCTTTGGTATTTGTATTTTCTCATCTTAGGGAAAAAGATATCTTAATAGAAGATTACATATCTTAATTCTAAGATTACTAGCTAGCTGCTTTTTTCCTAATATGGGCAAATACGCTTTCCTCCCATGTTTTGTGTGTTTGTTTCGTTTATATGAGGTGATTCGGTTTGCCTTAACTATAGTGAA
The DNA here is from genome assembly GCA_030169165.1 of Centaurea solstitialis. Classification (NCBI taxonomy): domain Eukaryota; kingdom Viridiplantae; phylum Streptophyta; class Magnoliopsida; order Asterales; family Asteraceae; genus Centaurea; species Centaurea solstitialis. Next base: position 25,208,457 of record CM058047.1, read on the forward strand.
GTGATGTAAGTGTATCTGCTCGTCTTATGCATCTCTGTCCAACTCAAGTCCAGTCTCATATAGTGTCAAAAATAGGATAACAAATTTGCATATTGTCACATCCCTTGTACCAAAAGTACCCTGAAGGTGGACAAGTTATCAGGGCTACCCAGTTAGTAGAATTAGAAACAAGATCATATAAGGTCCTTTTGCAGAGCTAGTAATGGTGAGTCCAGGACCAACCCTAGCCAATGCACCTTTGGTTGGGTGCGGAAAGGTCACAAGGTGGCACAGTTTGGAGCAAAGTTGATAATTGTGCCTTACATTGATGGCAAAAACATTGAATCCTGTTCAATTTACAGAAATTTCTTTGTGCTACTGACCATAAAATAACGTAAAAACGAAAAAACTGCAGCTCGAAAATCAAAGTCTCAGCATATGCAAGAATCTTTGCTTCTTTTAGTGGATATGATGAGGACTAGAATGATTTATCGGGCTATCCAAGCAAAAACCTGAATAAATCAGTTAACGAAATGATGCCCTCTACGCGCTTGCTTCCTGCTTCCACTATAACAAGTCTCCTAACTCCTGAAAGTGGTTCATTAACAGCAAAATCAACTTCTAAACCAAACCCACAAAGAGTAGATCTGCTGTTGGTGAAGTGGGGATTCTAAACTTTGTTGGTGAAATTATTTACCAGGAATGGCGAGCCTATCCATAACTTTATGCAGCGGATCAGATCTCAAACACATATGACATCTTTGTCCGTTAAAAAAGCCATATGTTGCACTTGCTTCTTGAGTCAGTTGTAATGCCTGCATGTATATATACGTATATCTATGTTTTAGACATAAGCTTCTATGAAATAAAATTATAAGATAGAAAGAAGCAGGCCGTAAAATATGGAGTGAACTTGAACATCGAGTCGACCTAAGAAAATGGAACAAAGTAACTAAAATTCTCACTTAAGTAAAAAATATCTAACATTCTCCTTCCATCCCTATTTTCTAATTATCAAAGTGATTTTTTTATGTTAATAAATATTCAATACTTCATTAAAACATTCCAATTCACATGTGATACACGGAATAATAAGTTACATTTATAGATCTACAAGTCATGAGCCTGTATTACCTACCTGATGAATGCTGAGTTCATTAAGGTGAATCTGGGCATATGCTCTGTCTTTGGCCAAAGCAGTGATGTCACTGTCAATTTAAAAATGCCAAAAAGAACCATAAATTTTAAGAGAAACTATATGAAGAATAGTAATGATGCATGTAAGATATCAAACAATTCAAGCGCGGTCGACTGAAATTTACCTTCGGCAGTATATGTCCAGCAATGAGTCATTATCATCCACTATAGGCACTGCACTGACTTCGGCTGTAGCAGCAAATAAGCAAATTATAACACTTAATTAATAGCTTATTGAATATACTTCAATTTGTGAATCGAACAGCAAAAATGAAAGTGTTTAACATGATATTGTGAAATTGAATACTGAAGTTCATATTGAGCTGAGCGTAATGTACGTTCATTAAGGTAAAGCTGTGGGCTTTGTCTTGCCAAGTCACATCAGGGTCGTCCGTCTATCTTCCCCATAACAAATGTGTGTGGTTCTTTACTAACTTTCTTAACAAACTATAAGAAGAATGCATCCTTCTCAGCTTAATTGCATCATTCCTCCTTTTTACGTGTTCATCATCTTTAGGGTAAGGGTCAGTTAACAGCTTAATGAGCTTAGAGAAACTCGCAACTTATTGGTCAGCCATACATGACTAGTTGGTAGTGACTTAATGATATAGAAAGTTACTATGGGGCTGTCCTGCATGCATAAAGCTGTTTGTGTGGATTAGTTTGTCTGTAAATTGAAAATAATTTGTTTGGGAGGTTTTTTTATAACTAGAAGAAACGTGTTTTTAACTGGGAGGGGAAACTTTGGAAGAAAAAAAAAACTTAGCCTTCTGCATAAAGCTGCCCTAAGAAGTTTACTGAATAAACCACTTTCTATATCATTCAGCCACTACCAAACAAACACTCATGTGTATATGACCGAATGAGTTGCGACTTTCATTAAGCTCATTAAGCTGCTAGCAAACAGACCCTAATTCTCCTATGCAATTTATACAAGGGTTAATTACATGAGTATGTATCGAACTTATCACGTTTTATCATTGTATGTACTCAACTTATAAACTTACCATTGTATGTATCGAACTTTCTAAAATTGTCATTGTATGTATCCAACTTTATCAAAACCTATCATTGAATGTATTCTACTTGTCACGAAAGTGTATCGAACTTGAGGTTTTGATAAAGTTGGATACATACAATGGCAATTTTAGAAAGTTCGATACATACAATGGTAAGTTTATAAGTTGAGTACATACAATGATAAAACGTGACAAATTCGATACATACCCATGTAATTAACCCTTTATACAATGATAAGTGCAGAAATAATCTCATTTTTAATTCAAAGAATGTAATAAGAAAAACAGGACAGGGATAAAAGAAAGATGAGAACATTGTTGAAGTCACTCTACATTAAACTTATTGTGATTAGCAACAAGTAAATTCAACATATTTTGAAAACTGAGGCATCGAATTACATTTAGTCTAAGAGATTCAGACAACCATATAGTAGGTCAAGAGGCAATCGATCAGATCAACCCATTTATTTGTACAAATAAACATTGTGTTTACATGATGAAATACACCGAATACTAGGAATCGCATATACGAAAGAAAGTTAACAAAAACGAAAAAATCAACTATATACTTGGTCGCACTGAGGAATTTAAGTTACTATAATTTCTGGACATCCCATTAAAACAAAAGTTATGAGAGGAAAGTTACCTTGAACTAATAAAGCCAAGGCATCACTAAGCGAAGCATTTGCTCTCAACATTGCAAACGGCTGTCCATTAGATTCCCCAATCTTGGGGACCCATGTGCCCAAAGGAATTGAACAGATTGGTTGCTGAAGAATTGGCAAGGAGGCAGGTGAATGTTTAAAATGTCTGCAGATGCCTGGAATGCATTGGCTTTGTTAGTAACATATCGCATGCATCGAATCGCTATCTCGAAGAAAAGCTTACATTTTAGAACTCCGGTTAGAGAAGCCAAATGTAGCAGCTGGGGAACTGAACCATCGCGTGATATAACAGGAACAGTAGCAACCTTGTTTTGCAACAGTTTCAAAGCAACGTCTTTTAAGGAATCATGAGGCCCAACCTGTATGCAACAGTAGTTTAGCTATGTTAAGTCATGTCTGACGACCAGAGGATCACAAGTCAATGGCCACAATGCATGGTTTCACGTATGCAAATTAAGTCGAAAAACTTTTATCTTTAAGAATACTAAACATGTACCCAGTCTCTGTTCGGAGGGGGATCCTCCTAACATCCTATTCTAATTATGAGGCCGTACTTTGCCAAAGCACCACTGTGAATAAGCAAAGCATCAAAAAGAACATATTTACTCTGATGGTACCTAGTCAGAACAATAGATATAAACACTCAAAAACTACGAAGGGAGCATAACATCTTGGGCTGATTACCGGAAAGATAACATATTTTAGTGATTGCCAATTTTACAAACAATATGATTAGTCAATTTGACAGATACTAAGTACAATGTTGACCAACTAAATATTCCATTGACATGGTACTTGCATTTCATGCTGAAATGTTTGTGCACAACAGGAATGCATGACACGCCCAATCGCTAAAAGATGACATCGCATCCTACATGTTTATAAAAATAAAATAACAAAATATGGTAGAGCCCACCCATCGTCAGATTGCACCATCACCACAATTTATAGAAATTTTTCACAAATCATGGTAGAAATGAAAAGCAATAACTTAACTTTATGCTTCACAACTTGCGAGTAATATTTTAAAAAATAAAATTGTAAATTTGTGATTACATTTTTAGTTAAACAGAAAAACAAACAATTTGCATTTTTCCCATGATCTTTAGAAGTAAAATAAATATTTGAATGTTTATTAATGTAAAAAATAGATTGTACATTCTGCATTATCACTTGTACGCAATAAAAAGTTTAACTTAATAAAAAGATAATATGCAAATCCTAGTCCAGCCCCATTTTTAGAACCAATCATAGTGCCATATTAAATATGCTATTACCAAAACGTAATAAGCCGATAAGTTGTTTTTTATTGTTTGGCAAACAAGCAGATAAGTTAGAAGGGAGTAACTTATGAGTTAACAAGTTAGAAGGGAGTAACTTATCAAAAACTCCTTATACCGGTGCCAAACCGGTACAAGTATTTTTTTTCTTCCATCCAAACAATAAAAACTTTATTACCAGTACCACACCGGAATAAGTTAATGAGCACTTCAAATAAGCAATCCCAGACACCCCCTTAATTGCCATGTCAGAGTTCCAGCAGGTTCTGGAAGGAGTTAATTGGACAAACAAGGTAAATATGTTTATCACATTGTCCAAAAAATTATAGCAAACAGCTATAGTTCACTTGTTTTTTGGTAACGGCCCTGATATATAATTATATACCAGCCTTGCTTATCATTGCTGCAACCAGCCAAAAAAGGCATCATTCTGTTATGCTTTGACCGAGACTAGAGCCGAAGCCCAAGCCATTAGTAGGATGGATATATATACATACACACACATATTTTCTAGAAAGGGTAGTTCTAGTATTGAGTCTGTTAGTGTGCATTTGGTATACGTGACAGGACAGCAGAACAGGGATCAGTATTGCACGTTTGGCAGGAACTTTACGTGGAACAGAGTAAAACAAAGTGGAACAGGCTTCTTCCACCCCCAACCCATGGAACAAGGTGGATAAGGCCTCTATTTTACCAATATAACCTCAAAATAGAACTTAATACTCTTCTAAAATATCAAATACACCTCCATCTTTACATTATTTTCATTATTCAATTTTATATATTATATTTTCTGCTATTTAAACCATCACTTTAGTGTCCTCAAAATACTATTTTTATACGCTTTCTTTTGGTTAATTTGTTTAAATAATAATAATAATGATACAATATAGAAGTATAAATAAATATTGGAAACCACATAAATTTTTACTTTTGTGCCATTTTAATCGTATTGAGGAAAACTGTCTAATGATATATTTGTTATAAAAATATTTATTCTATTATAACTTATAAATTACAAAAACTAATCAAGATATATAAAATATAAAACAATTCATTAAGAATAAATTAGTCATTTTATCTGTCTAGTTCTGTCTTACCAAAGGTTGAATCCTGTCATGTCCATCCTTACTACCAAATGCACCCTTATGGCTGTTAATAAATAGGCTGAGGTAGGAGAGTGGAGGTATGCCGGAAATGGTTCCTTTTATTGTTAATTGAATCGTCTGACATGTTGTTCTTATCACGTTCCCTTTGCTAAATGGGTTCGATTCATAACAAAGTGATATCAGAGAAGTCTGATCCATGGCTCTTGATACAACTTACCGTAGGGTTGATTCTACAAAGAAGGCGATCAGAATGAAACTCATATTTCTAATTTCAACAACAGCTCCAAGGTCAGATGACAATATACAATCGGGTCCTCAATCATGAGCTAACAGAGATGGTGACAGAGAATGATCAATTCGTGAAGAGGTACATCACAATCCATATCATAACAATCCTCTACACTCTCCTCTACCAAAACAAGACAGTTTTTCTATGTCAGAGAACATAGCTGGAGGTTTCACCTTGAAGGGTGAGGAGTTGTCCCATAGATGGACTCTCGATCTCAATTTTTCCCATAGAAAGACTCCCAACCTCAGTTTTTCCCATTGACACTTGACAGACTCACGATCACAGCCACGCTCCCATTTTGACCATAATAGTGGCTAAAAGTGCAGGAGTAGAAGACGAGGATAAAAAAGAGAAAAGGGAGGTGGTACTAGCAGAAGGGGTAGGAACACCGTCACCAAGTGGGAAGGGTTAAGGATCAACAGAAGGGGAGAAATACGGGAAAGAATAAATTGAGTAATTCCTCTAGTGGAAACTGGTGGATCTACGTTAAAGGAGCAATCTTAATCCACAAGAGTTCAGGTAAATAGGAATCTCAGGGGTTAGAACATCATCTCTACTTTCTGAAACAGCCGAAAACGATGCTATAAACCAAAGCCTACCCACAACCAAATTCAGAATTAGACCTACTCCAGATCCAAAAATAGCTTCAAATTCGGATTCAAAACCAGACCTAAAACTGCCAAATCAATCGTATCATCCATTTCTACAGCCATTTTGTTATTTCCTTGTCCATCACCGAGTTTGATTGATATTGATCAGCTGTACTTGACTGGTTCCTCATTACTTTGTCTCTCAGAGTTATAAATTGTCCAAAACCTGCAAGAATATTTTACATTGGTGGTGGATTGGGATCAAGCGGTTTTGGTCCAGTGTTCGTCTAGTAGAAGAGGTGGTATGGCAGAAAGATCGTAATGTAGGCTTCAGATCCTGGGCCTTGGATTTTTTCTCCATCTATTCTAGCAAGTTCCAACGTAGACCGTCGACAAAGTGTTTGCAGCAGCAACGACCCAACTACTTATGAGGAATCGGAGTAGTGTCTTGTTTTTGAGTTCTTTGTTGAAATGTGTTTTCTCTTGCGGGTAGATATTATTTTCCTACACCTTGGTGTAGTTGATTGTATAATAGACCACTCAAAACAAGAAACATAGCGGTTATATTTGTTTCTGATTGCAGGATTTGGCCTATGGGCTGAGAACACGTGAATACAAGGGATTGTGGTTGTCTATATATTTGGCACAGAATTACATGAGTTGCAAACTTGCTGGCAATAATTGGACTTCTACTCTTGCTTTGAAGAGAAAGGGTAACAGGGAGCTGAGTTGAAACTAGGAAGGTTGGACGTCAGTGACAACTGGTTGGGGAGATGTAGTTACCGCACAGCAACAATTTCTGTATTTTTCGTATCCACCTTGAGGACAAGGTGGATCATTAGGGGCGGGTTAATGTTATGCACTGACCCAAGCCCATTAGTAGGATTGTAGGGTCTATTATGCAGAAAATTGAGTGCCTTCTTAAGAGAGCTATGGCCTATCTAATAGCCAGAAACTGTTCCTTTTATTGTCAATCAAATCATCCAACAGTTGTTCTTATCATTTGGTTACTATTTCCATTGTTTAGTCAGTCCTGTTAATAACACATTCCATATCCATCCTTTTTCAAATGGTCAAAGCAAACAATTATGCAGACATTTATCAACCAAATTTAAGATGTTCCATGCAACATCATATGTTTACTGACATACTTCCCTTATAAGCCTACACAAATTAACAGTCACCTTTCTCAAAAAAACATATTTGATGAAAAGCTCCAATCAAATCCCTACATATGTATTAGAAAAAACATAATCTTTCCTGAAAAAAGAAAGCATTAAAGTTGAAGATATACATATATCTGGAAAGAAAAGGGTTTAAAGACTATATCTTCGCTTCTCAGTCTCTGTGGTATGTATAGAAAGATTATTTCGGGAAATGGAGAGCACACTATGGAACCGTAATTGATTACAATCTATGTATATTTTCCATGATAATGACAATTGGTTTCCAATGCCTACCATAGGTATGCCACTTTTTAACAGCATAACTACAGAGTTCAACATCGTATGCGAAATATAAAGCATGCATATTCGAATTGCATTTTAAGCTATTCCTGAAGGTATTATTGCCATCCAAAGTCTACAACATACTCATTCCATGTTATGTACATGCTAAACTTAAGAAGATAAAGACAATAACCATTATTGCAAATGGATAATAATAAGATTCGTCAGAAGAGGCACTTACATCAATAAGATGCCTTGGCTTCAATGATCCATTACCATCAAATTTCCTTGTAAGCTGTAATTTTCCCTCTTTCCAAGCTGATATAGCATGGGTCTCAAGCTCTTCCTCAGTCAAGTTCGAACCATGAGTCCCTAGCTGAAGTTTAATTGAAATAAGTACAATTTGAATTTGCTATTGCAATAAAATCCAATTCATGTAAAGTGTATCATATAATTAAAAAAAACATCTGATCTAAAAACCTGGAAAAGTATGAGAGTTCTTCCACTAACTGGTTATGCATCCCATTAGGCTTCATTTTGGGGAAAATATACAGGTTTATAACGACACTGTGGGAACTAAATCATTTGTTAGCATTGGCACGCAAAAGTTCCATATTAAAAATCCATGACCATTCCCTACTTGTTCAAGCATTTTGAAATTTTCAACATACTTTACCAAAAGGAGTTTATTGTGTTTTCAAGCTCAAAAAGACTACCATTATACCAGGTTTGCTGACCATCCCTTTTAACTATTTTAGAATAACATAAACTTTACAGGAGTAGTAATAAAAAGCACATCAGGTACATCATACATGCACTTTCACAGATGAAGCACCTGTGGTACATGCACCTTTAAAGGACAAGCACCTTTTTACAACAGAGGCATATATCTAATGTGTCCATTAGTTTTAATGAAGGACTACTACAATTTTAAAAATAACTGAATCTATTGCCATACCTCTCTAAGAATCAAAATGAAGTCTAATGGACTGAGTATTCCAACAAATCGACCAACGCCATGGTCCCAAAGAGGGGCGACTGAAATTCCCTGAAGAATAAAGCCAGATTAGAAAATCTCAAGTTTAAAGTAGGATGTAACTGTCAAAACAACACATCACTGAGATAGCATCTGGGAAGCAAGTGAGATTAGATAAGTGAGCCCAAACGACATTATAAACCAGCAAACCCTGATAGAGAACAATAACAGTAAGTGACCCACCCACCCTAAGATCCCAAAACATGGATGCCATTCTTTCACAAACTCCCATCTAGAGACAAATTAAGCATATTCCACTCACTCGAATCTCTCCTTTTGTGCAAGGTTTAGAAAGACGACAACACATAGCAGGGTATTTTCCTTTAATACCCTTAGGCTTAAGCCTCCAGGTGAGCCAAGGCGTACCCCTCAGCAACAAGAGCAGAATGATAGTCATAAAATTCATAATGTATAATTCCATATAAGACTATGAAGTCATAGAAGTCTTAAGTACTAACTGTAAGTTCCAAAAACATTAACTAAATTCATTCAATTTATGTTTAGATGCATTCATCTTAGCCTACTCATGGTCAGAAAAGGTGGCGTTTATTTTTCATTTAAATGGTTGAAGCTTTGGTCAGATGTGTGTGTTTTTTTTTTTTTTTTGGAAGAGGTATCCCAGACCACATTGGATCCAGACTAATCCTCGGCAATTTTGGGCCGAAGCCCGACTGCTAAAGCATGCAGCCCGGGGTCGAAGCCCCCGTACCTCCAGAATGCGTCCCCCAGGGCTCGAACTCGGGTTCACCACTATGTAGTGCCCAAGCCTTACCACTAGGCTAACACTCCTTTGGAAGCACATACCCTACGTGAAGGCTCATTCTCCTTTCTTGTTACCAATGCCTCCAATCATTTCTCTACTTCCAGCTTGAAGAGAAAATTTTTGTAATTACTGGAGAGTGGCGACAATATTTTGTTCAGTTTCTTTGCTTTTAGGGTTCATTCTTGGCTAAAAGTTGGTGCAAGCCTATTAACACACATACCCTACTCCTCTATGCTCAAAAAAACCAAATTCATAGCTCGAAAGTTGCAAAAAGCATCACATACGTTTGATAGTGCATCCCATCCATGTTAGATACACACATCAATCCCAGCAGCAAAGGCATAGCCTCAGAAACAGGTTACAAGAAGCAAAAACACATTGATAAATGTCTACTTTGCAGTAGAAGAGAACACAAGAAAATAAATCGTATAAAAATGTCTATATGAAATAGCAACATATATTAATGATATAGATGACGATAATGAAATGATATTAATGATAAAGACTCAATAACAAGATTAGTCATCCAATAAATGTGCTTTTTAAGATAATCAGCAAAACTATGTACATCTAGGGGCATGCATCACAAAGCAAGGCCTTGTACAAGTGATACCAAACCAAAATTATGGATAAACGATTTTCTCTTGGAAAAAAGAAGATAGCCTAGGCTATGGTTTAAAAGATCATCCTATGTGATTGACAAAGTTTACGAATCAGGTAAGGCCAAATCATTACCTCAAACTACATAGAGTGTCCAAAATGGGAAATTACATCTATAATAATCAATGGTTAAAAGAAGATTTTGTGAAAAGATTTGGATCAACAAGAAGTGAAGTTCCACATAAGAACCCAAGTGGATTAAGATGATAGAGTTTCAGTAATGGGAACGAGTTTTACCAATTGGGAATGACAATATGTTGGGTATGATAGACCGAGAAGCTTGAGGAAGGGGATTAAAGTGACCAGGGCAAAATCCAAGGATGCTATTCTTACAAGAAGTAAGGGAGCATGACGTCTCAATATGTGGTTTTCACGTTATGTGAGTTTTAGAGAATGCTCTACCCATAGTTACCTAATTCGTGGTTCGCGTCGGTACGGGAACGAGGATCGGGAACGGGGTTCGTTAGAGTGCATGTATTGGGTATGGAGGGGGTAGGTTCATTTCGGTACGATGTCGGTACGATGTTACAGTGTACCATATTATAGAAAACGAAATAGGGATCGATTTATCAGAATAATATATTATGTATAGAAGTATAAAACTATATAACTATAGACTATAGACTATTGTGAACAACTCTGCAATTTCTCTGAAGTCTTAACAGAAATCGAAGGGGACTACAACAGAAATCGAAGGGTTACTGACAGAAATCAGCGACTCTTCAGTCTTCACGTTTTCCCGCCTTCCCGCCAAGGCTGAAATCGATGGTCAATTTGATGAAATTGACTGTCGATTCACGTTTTATTTGCTGGAAATCGAACGAATTGGTGTTCTAGAACTCGAATTGAACATCAATTGGATCGAATTGTGGAGTGATTTGGTTCGATTTCACCCAGTGTACCGATCGCGAACCATAGGGCGTTCCGATCGATTTTGTACCGCGATTTTGGTACGCGCCGTGCGGAACTGAATTCGTAGGCCCATTAACGAATTAGGTAACTACCTCTACAAATAACATATTTGTTACATAAAAGCCTAAAACATAATTTGATTTGTGTACAATGATACAAAAGTGTACATTTAGATAAATCCCTTATCAAATATCAAGTGCTCACAATGCTTTTGCACCAATTAACACAGTGTGATGCCTACGGACATGTAGTATGAACATGCCCTTGATAGGTGTCCCTCTTGAAAATGCATCCCACGGCATCATCTACCTATTTCAACATCTCATCATCTATATTGCAATAGCTGCCTCCTAGAACCAGACGCAACAAAACATTACACATGTCACATTTTTTAAGCAATAGATAGTTTTGTTAGAAACAAGTGCATCCTCATAACTCATAAGACACTTACAATGCCCAATACTATCATTTCTCGAGCACATTGGCTTCAGGAAACTCATTGAGAAGGTAGGTCTCGACTCTCCATCAAACATGGGAAAAGAAAATGAGAAGTACCAAATATTGAAGGTATGAATTGGACCCAAGCCATGAAGCATTAACTTTTTATTAGTACACACAACTTGAACAATTATATAGCCTATGTAAGTATCGCTAAAAATAATGCATGCAAAATTACCTGTTCATAGAGAATATGAAAAGCTTGCTTTACAGGTAGTGAGACATCCAAGGCAACAACCTACAGAAAGCAAGGGGTAAAGGTAAACATTGACAACTAAGACAGTACTATCAATATTCCAAAACAACAAGACCATGAGGATCATCTAGACATCAAACCTTTCCAGATTCTGGAAGCAATTCATAAGCAGTATGTGTAGAAAGAAATACAGATATGCGATGGCGAGATAACTCTACATCAGCCTCTAACATCTTTGGAACAACCTCCTGTAAAGTATCAAGTACATGTAAAATAGAACTAAACCATCCATAACTTTGCAAAAAAATACTAGCCATGGAGAATCATCATCATGATGCCAATTATAGAAAGATTATCTTACCGAGTGATGAAACGTATCACCATCAATTTCCATACTATCTCCACTAATGCTAGGAGTTCCAGAGGCTGAAAATCGAGGAACCATATCAGATGCTCTACCCAAGAAGAGTGTGCTCAATACAGCTGTTGTCCATCAATTTACCATCTCCATGAGCAAAGAAAATGCACTGCACACAATTGACAACATATTTGAAATCCTTTAAACATAATCTATCATAGATATGTGATAATAATGGATTCTATAACAAACATCTATAGAGGTAAACAAAGCATTAATCTTCTAGAATCAAATTACCAGCAATAAGAGCAGTGGGTATAATATAAATAGTTCTGAAAGTAGTAGTTGTCACATTTAATCAAACAATAAGAAACACTGTAAGTCACTTGTTTTCTTTCTGTCTCAAATGGTAATCAATCTGTATCCTTTCTCAAACCAAAAAAAAGGCATGGTTGATAAATGATACCTCTTTCCAAATTATAACTATGCACTTTGACTCTAATCAAACAGTCACTTTATCTCACTTTAAAACTGAAACAAAAAACTGCTAACAACATTAATCATTGCAACAACTACAACAAACACACACACACACATACCTAACAAAACCAGATCAATTTAGCATTCTGAATCATAAAATTAAAACATCCCCTTCAAAATTATGCTCATCCTCTAAACCCCCAAAAGTGCCCTAGAAAATTATCCTCTTTATCTTTCTGAAAATTAGGAAGTTAAAACCAAAGATAGTGATGAAATTAAGACAAAATTAGAGAGAAAAGGGGGAGTTCTAACCAAATCCAAGAATCAGGAAGAAGGTGGAATTGGGTGGGATAGGGGAAAAGCAGGATTTTAAGCCGTATAATCTCCAACCATTTATGTGGCTTGGCGATCCAAGAGTGAGAAAGGATGCATGAAATTTTGAGGAAGATGGGGGGATTTGGAGTCAAGTGAGAGATAGAGGGGGAGAGTTACCTTTGTGATTTCAAGAAGGGTAAGGAAGGAAAGGGGGGTTGGAGGATGTAAAGATGGTTTGGTTTGTCAATTTAACTGTGCTGGATGATCATAATTGTTGTTATTCTCTTCATGACCTAATCAAAACTTCTATCATTCATTTGTATTTATTCCATTTTGTTGATATATATAAATGGTTGATTAATTTTGTATAAAATAATTATTAGACCATCCTTAATGATACACCGATGGCATCAGCTTCTCCATTGGGTCCTTCGACAACACCATTGTAGATGCATCGGGTTGATTGACTACGGCTGTGCCATGCCGATGGTGAACAACCCCCTACCCCACCCCACCCCGCCCCCCTCACCCATTTTTTCTCTCTTATTTCTCTCTATCTTTCTCTTTTTTCTCTCTTATTTTCTTTTTTTTATTTTTTCTTATTAATTATTTAATGTACGGGTTGATTGGGTAACCATTGTGGATAGATTGAGTTGAATTGGGTTGGATGGAGTAAGATAGTGGAAAGCTGATGTGGCGTTAAGGTATCGATTGGGTTCATTAGGTTCCTAGTCTACCATTAAAAATGGTCTTATGTACCATGCCCATGTTCGAGAACCGGTTTAGATTTCACTAATTGCTTTTACTTATTAAAAGTATAAAATATATGAAGATGAATATTGACATCTCTATTTATCTATTTCTTTTACTGATTAAAAATATAAAATATCAAGAGATTTATCTATTTATTTTGAATATTTAAAAATATATAGTATATATAATATATTGTGAACTTTTTTTTGTTTGAATTTGTGAACTTTCTCCAAAAAGACGATTATACGATGAAATTGGTTCTTGAAATTGTTTAATATGATGAAATCATATCATATGATACATTTTTTGTTGAAATTGTTTCATATTTCGGTGGTTTTAGGTGAAATCAAAAGGTTTCATAAAATTATATAAAACAGTTACATAAGAATGAAAAAGTTACGTAAAAAATACCGAAATATGAAACATTTTCATCAAAAAATGAATTATATAATATAATTTCATCATATTAAACAATTTCATGAACTAATTTCATTGATTTAACTTATGAAATCGTCGTTTTGGCTTGAGTTCACAAGTTCATACCCAAAAAAAGTTCACAAAAGAAAATCCCTCATAATATATATATATATATATATATATATCAAAATATATCTATTTATCTATTATTGACATCTGTGTTACGTTCACGGTTTTTTTATGTGAAGATTCGATTTTCTTTTACCTTCACAGCATTTTCGCTATGAATGTTTAAATTATTTATTTGTTACCTTCACAGTTTTTTGAGTTGTGAAGATTTCGTTTTTACCTTGTTTTAGATTTTTTTCCCCGATGGTGTTTTTTAGTATGTTTTTACGATAAATGTTCGAATTTTTTTAACCTTCACAGTGTTTTGCTGTGAAGTTTCATGTAAAAAGTGTTGGTCTTACGTAAACCTAACCCTTTATGATAATTACATATGCAAATTTATATTTTGTATCAAACTTAGTAATTCATATATATTGTGTTTTTAAATTATAACTTACATTAAAATAATTTAAAATGTTCTTAAAAAAATAAAACTAACATAGAAAGTGTGAATGTTTTGTTATTTGTTAAAATATCATCAATTTAGTTTTAAGAAAGTAATTTATTAAGTAAAATGCGAGGGCTAAAAAAACAACTCAGAAGAAAAAAGTTTAGAAAAGTAGCATCGTACTTTCAGTGATAATTTATATTTGTAATATAAGTTTTCTGACATCTTTTAAATTACCTCGTGTATAATATATATGTGGTAAGGGTATCATGGCATAAAAGGTTGGTGGTACGGGATTTGAAAGGTTGGTAAGGATTTGAGGGTAGAAAAATATAAAGCTAATGTATTCCATTTAGGTTTGGCAAAAGATACCCAATTCGCCACGCCAACCTAATCCAACCCAAAATTAGCGGGTTGGATTGAAATTTACAACCCGTTTTTAACTCATTTTCAAACTGTGTTCAACTCATTTAAAGTATTATATAGTTTTATTTTATTTTATTTTTAATTAAATACATTAATTTAATTCTAATATTTTTATGCATGTTATATAATTTTATTCCATCCAAA
This sequence comes from Centaurea solstitialis, assembly GCA_030169165.1. Classification (NCBI taxonomy): domain Eukaryota; kingdom Viridiplantae; phylum Streptophyta; class Magnoliopsida; order Asterales; family Asteraceae; genus Centaurea; species Centaurea solstitialis. Next base: position 25,223,547 of record CM058047.1, read on the forward strand.
TATGAAGTGAAATCATAATCACATGCCTCTTGTATATAGGGACCATTAACTATACACTAATCATTCGTTTCACATTGAAAAACTTAGCCGTTGTTGTAATGCTTTCTAGCAATTGACAGACAACGACCATTGTTTCCAACGATAACCAAACTTCGACCAAATTATTTGCATTTGTGGTTGTGTTTATTCAAACAAATTTATTTGCATTTACGGTTATGTTTTATTTAAAATATTAAAATTAAATGAATCAACCTAGACCATTTATTTAACAGGTTGGGTTGAGAAATAACTCATTGTAAAACCATTTAGATAACAAGTTGGGTTAGGTTGACAATCTCAATCTATTTAGTTAAACATATTGGACTCATTGTCACCCTTAATTCCATCCCCCTACTACTACTACCATCACCATCAATTTAGGGGTGTAAACCACCAAGTTGATCTCAAGCCTAATCAAGCTCCAAGCTCAAGCTCAAGCTCGTTTATATTTTTTGGGCTCGTTAATGTGTTTTTTAACTTTTTATTATTTATAGTATTTAATATTTAATATATATATATATATATTAACTAAGGCTTGTTTAGACTAGCGAGCTTAATCAAGCTTAGTTAGAAAGATTCGAGCTCGAACTTGTTTATTAAATGAGCCTAAAATGCAGTTCGATCTCCTTTAACCCGAGCTTGAATCGAGCTTGTAACGAGTCAACCCGAGTAGTTCACGAGCAACTCGACTCGCTTACACGCCTAACCATCGTTGCCTTCGCCACCTACCATCATGGCCTCCACCACTATCACCGCCACCACATCACGGACACCACCAACGCTACAATGGTTACCATGACCATTGTCATCATAACCTCCACCACCACCATCATCTTTGCCAATGCATCACCACCTTCGCCACCTTCTCTACCCTCGTTGCCACACCACAAGTAATAAAATATTAAAATATCATGAGGAATGTTTTGGTAATTTATCACTATTTTATTATAATTATTGACGCGGGGCGGAATAGGAGATATGCGTGGTAGGATCGACTAGCGTCTAAATCGTGATAAAAATATTTCAAACGAAAGAAATAAGACGAGAATAAATCTCAAAACTCACAAAGAGAATAAATTGTATTAATCAAAGTATGAAAAACAAATGTAGTCTAAAGGCCTATTTATAATCTAGCTAAAACATAATTAAGGAAACTAAATAAACCTAATTCTATTCTAACCTTGGAAAACAATTAAAATAATTACCAAAATAAATCCTAAACTTGATAAACAAGCAAACTAATTAACGGTAATAATTCTAAACTAAATTAAGTAATAAAATATTTAAATAAACTGATAAATGCGATCTTTTCCGGATTGGTCAGACGTCCAGATTTGCCAGCAACGGGCTCGCGTCGTGAGCCATAGCTTCGCGCCGCGAGGTCGGCTCTGTCTCAACATTTGAATTTTTTCTTCTTTTGAGTCCTTTTCCCGAGTTTCCAAAAATAGTTAAAAACCCTTAATATAGCTCGAAATCGATCTGTATCAGTCACCCCCACTTGAAAAGAACTCGACCTCGAGTTCTGTAACACCACGGTTACGATTTCACCAAAAACACAATTTAATAACCCAAAACAAAACATACGGGATATCATTTTCTAAGTAAACCACCAAAAGCTAATTATACCTTAATAAGTATTTCCAAATCCAAAACAAAAGCTTACAATCTTATAATTAAAACATTTACCAACCAAAAATTCGGGACAACATAATAACTACCCGAATATATTTACATCCCAAAATATATAATAAACATAACTATATATATATACCAAGACTTGGCAACGATCCCCGAACTAATCACGAACTAACTACACCGGGTTCTTGCCTTTATCTTCTTTCTTTCCTGAAAAAAAAATAGTGAGCTAACGGAATAAGCACATGGCTTAGTGAGATAAATAGTCTAAACAAATGTTATTGAAATTAAGTCTATACAAATACACGGAACCGAAAACCAACCAATTGAATGGTTATATCAATGAGCGATTATTTGAGAGTAACACTTACGTAATAAGAATTGTCTATAATATAACAAAAAATCAAGTGCCGAAATCAAACAATTTATCATGACATAACAAGCTTATTTCAATGCAAATTACAAGTAATTATCAGAGGATACCAGGTCAATTCCTTTTTAAGGGATCAATGTCACGCGTTAGTCAAACGGTCTAAAGCAACATATCGAAATAACCAAACAATAGAACACATAGGACTAGCAGGGAGCCCATCGTTACTGGGTATGCTCGAGCTCCTATGGTTCACAGAATACAATGCTTAGGACTGGCAGGGAGCCCGCCTTCATCTCCCGGGTATGCCCGAGTCCCTATACTCGTGCCTCTCTTCACATTAGGCACCGAGTACGGCCAACAGACAACAAGAACGACTAGAATGTCTCACCGATCCCTCCCCCTTCATCGGCATGTTGACATTCACCGTTTTCGGAACGGATCACACAAAGTAATCCCCGTACTTCCGATTTCACAAGAAATCAAAGAAACAATACCGACGAAATACATGGATATCCAAACCGACCGACATTTCGGAAGAACTCGTAATCGAGAGATCAATACGTACAAAGACAAAAGACCATTAAGAACCGACTCTAAAGTCATAGAAATCACATACATATAGATGATATATAAATATACACTTAATACAATAATATTTGAATAGCTATTTAACTCACCTTACGACCGAATGTCAAATACGGTCAAATCGAACGACAAATGTCCAACCTTGCAATCCAACTATAAGATACCCTCCAAAGGACTCAAACAAGATTAAATTATCCCCTGGAGTTCATATATCAAGTTTCATAAGCATTGGCACAACCAATCACATTTTATCAACTTAATCATATCATAAACTAACTTTACTTATATGCTGCAGCTCTGTTTTTACACTCTGTTTTACCCCACTTAAACTCAAAATCACACTTTGACTTCAACATATGGATTAAACTACAGATTCATATCTTTCCAACGCCACTGACCTTGTATTTTTCTGATTTTTCTACGATTTTATACAATTTTTGCAAAACAGTGCTGTAACATGCTTTTCAAACTCGAAAAAATCATACTTTTGTCCAAATAAGTATCCAATTCCATTTCAGTCCTAATCAAACTCAGATGATAAATTAATTTTATCATCATCAAGGTAAAATCAACAAGAAACCAAGGTCCATTCATCTATTTCTACCAAGTTCATAAAAATCCATCTTTGTATAACAAATAGTCATCTTATTCATAATGAATACTTACTTATTCTTTCCATCTTCTTGCATATCAACCATGTAATCAAAGAACTAACTAATGTATAATCATAATCTGAGCATAATATCATGATTTCTACACTTATCTTACACATGCATTAAGCTTATTTTACCCAATTATCATCATACTTGTTACAACTTCAAGAACAAGAACAAGGATGAGATTACCTTCAAATTGTTGTGTAAACCTTCAAGATAACATGATAATAACCAACATAAAACCACAATCTTACAAAATCAACCACTAATTTCAAACATGCAAACCCTAATTTCCTTGATTGACACTAGTTGCAAAGAGTAAACTTAGTATTAGAAGTATACCTTCAACAATCTTCACATTTTCATCAAGAAATCATCACTTTGATCTTTGATTCTCCAAAAATTGAAGGTGTTTGAGCTTAAGTATGTGAAAATCGCACCTTCACTGTGTGTGTATGTTAAGAGACTGAAAATGGTCTAAAATGAAGCTTAAATTCGACTTTTGTAGGTCAAATCCAAGTTGGGTCGGGTTTGACCCGCCAAAGTACCCATTTTGACCACTAAAACTAAAAATAACGTAACTTTTCGCTCGTAACTCCGTTTTCGATGAGGTTTTCGCCTACGCGTTCGTAACGAAATAATCTACAACTTCCAATAATAATATTCCAGAAAAGATCTCCTTAAAAAAATTGGTTTTACGAATCCATAGCTTAACCGTTGACGTTTTGACTCGTTTTCTCCAACTTTCTCAATCTAACTCCGATTGTCATGAAAATTTCTAAATCCTCTCATATACTCCAAAGAAGCATAACCTTAAAATTTCAAACACGAACTCCCACTAAATCATCGGTTACCTTATATGGCCACTACTAATACACTTAGTAAAATTTCTACACGCTTAACATTTTCTCGCATGTAAGCACATAATATCATTCGTAACATATAAATGAGACACACTTAGCATATAATATGGGAATTTAGAATTGGGATGTTACAAGTTCTGTTGTAAATCCCTTAACTTCTCGGCGTCTAAATACTCGTTCTTTGTCTTAACCGATGGTTCTTCGAAATTCCAAAAAGGGCCAACTCCCAAAGGTTGCGTCCGTCTCCATGCAAGTGTGACTTCATCCAACTCGTAAGGATAGACAACATTAAAAACTTTAAAGGGAACGTTTTGAACCTTTGGTGCTACAAGGACGGAAACATCACCTTTGAGATCGTCATTATTGACTTCCAAGGATCTTGGCGGTTCAAGAATGTCACTAAACGGTTTGCTTTCAGCTTCTTTGGTGACTAGTGCGAGATCGGGCTCCGAAACTTCCGTTTTGATAACAGTTTCTTGTTGCGCCTCGATCGCGAGGGGTGGCGGCTCGATCACAACGGGGATGATTTCCTCGTTAGTTGTCTTCAGTAGTTCTTCTTTTCTTTCCGGCAAGACTTCGTCTTTTTCAGTCCGAAATAGGTGGTTCTTCGATGAGGGAAAGAATTGGATTTACATTACCATCGATGTTGTCACACAAAACCTCGGTCGGTTCTTCATGCCTATTCTCACGGTTGTCGTTGTCTGGTTTGGGATCCGGTTTGTTAAGGACTCGTTCGTGATCTCCCGGTAAGAATTGTTCCGCCATAAGTTGTTTCATTCGTTTCCACGATGGAACCTCTCTTTTCCGTTGGCGGCGTCTTTGCATGACCACTTTATCCCACCAAACGGATGCGGTGCTCTTTAGATGATAAGCAACCAACTTTACTTGCTTTTCTCTAGGAATCTCGATAACCTCGAAGAATCGGTCGACTTCGTGTTGCCAATTTAAAATTCTTGTGCTTCCAAAGTTCCATAGAAAAACGGAATTTCCGCTTTTGTATGAATGGCATGTGCGTTTCTTTTGGGTCTTTCTTTTTCATTCTTTTCGAATTTGGGACTAGGAAAACAAACCCGGTTACGGTAATCGGAATGTCTGTCTCATCTTCGACGCTCGTTGACGAGAGTGTCGGTCTGATTGGCGAGGTTAGTGCGGGCAGTATTGAGGGTCGTGGAAACAGCCATGGCGATTGCCTCAATACGTGTGTGGTTGATGTATGGTTGTAGTGATGCCATCTGAAGGAATACCAACTGACGCGGGGCGGAATAGGAGATATGCGTGGTAGGATCGACTAGCGTCTAAATCCCGATAACAAATCTTTCAAACGAAAGAAATAAGACGAAAATAAATCTCAAAACTCACAAACAGAATAAATTGTATTAATCAAAGTATGAAAAACAATTGTAGTCTAAAGGCCTATTTATAATCTAGCTAAAACATAATTAAGGAAACTAAATAAACCTAATTCTATTCTAACCTTGGAAAACAATTAAAATAATTACCAAAATAAATCCTAAACTTGATAAACAAGCAAACTAATTAACGGTAATAATTCTAAACTAAATTAAGTAATAAAATATTTAAATAAACTGATAAATGCGATCTTTTCCGGATTGGTCAGACGTCTAGATTTGCCAGCAACGGGCTCGCGTCGTGAGCCATAGCTTCGCACCGCGAGGTCGGCTCTGTCTCGACATTTGAATTTTTTCTTCTTTTGAGTCATTTTCCCGGGTTTCCAAAAATAGTTAAAAACCCTTAATACAGCTCGAAATCGATCTGTATCAATTATGAAGTTTTCAATTTCTGTGACAGATCTAGTTCTAGTGTTTGACAACCAAACACATGATCAAATCTACTTTCATTATAATTTCAATTCCTTTGATGTATTCTAATTTCAACAGATTTTAACGAAATACCACCTAAATGTATTGAAAGGTGAAGTAAGTTTTTCAGAACGTCAATCAGGCTATGGGAACATGTCAAGTAAACTATAATACAAATTTGCATGATTAGGCCCACAAGAATATAGATCTAGATGTTTGGATATTAGCATGGTTTTCAAATAAGAAACCAACATGATGTTGTACCTTAAATGGTGTTTTCACGATATATGCCCACATGTACCTTAAAAAAGTATTATCATGTTGTGCATACCAATTTCTTTCTTACTAATTACGTATGAACTTATTGTTTCAAGGTGCGAACAACTTTTTCTAGCTAAAAGAAGCGATATGCAATTTGTACCAGTCAAGCTAGTGGTATAGAAGCTTGGACTAATTGAGGATGCCAATATCAAAGCATAGAAGCAGGAAAAACACACAAAGATTGAGAACCATGAACGAAAACCTTGATGGTCATCGTTCATGGTTCTCAATCTTTTTGTGATTTTCGTTTGATTATATATAACAAATCATGTATAAAATCGCCAAATATTACAAACTATGCTAACTCATCCTGGTTGTTGATATGCTTTTCGGACTTTTATATTTACCGGTTGCATTCTTAGTTTTGTTAAAAAAAATAGTCGATTGATATGATTATAGAGGATCTTATAGTTTTTTATTGCGGTTAATTTCCATAGTAAAGAACTCTATTTTTGTATTGATTTATCGTTTTGTAAATATTTAGATCTAAGTGGTTTTTGATTTATCAAACGAGAATTTTTGTAATTTGAAAGTTTTTCATGTTTTTTTCATGAACTATAATGGAGGCAGTAGTGATCATATTTTCAGTTATCTGTATGGCTAACGACACATTTGTTAATGGATATATATATATATATATAGAGAGAGAGAGAGAGAGAAAAGTTCAAATACAAACCACTTGTTGGTTGTGAACGTGAGGACAGCACGACACGTGGCAAAAATTCAGACTAACACGCGCGACTTAAGCCCGCGACTTAGTGTTTCATACTGAATAACGCTATATTCATAGTGAATAAGGCTAAGTCGCGGGTGTCAGTCTGAATTTTTTGCGACTAAGTTTTATTCATACTGAATAACGCTTTATTCAGTCTGAATAATAGTGTTATTCATTATGAATAAAGCTTAGTCGCAAAAAATTCAGACTGACACCTGGCGCACTCTGGGCTGTCCTCACGTTCACAACCAAAAAGTGGTTTGTATTTGAACCCACCCCTATATATATATATATATTAAGGCTTTATTCATACTGAATAACGCTGAATTTTTTGCGACTAAGTTTTATTCATACTGAATAACGCTTTATTCAGTCTGAATAATAGTGTTATTCATTATGAATAAAGCTTAGTCGCAAAAAATTCAGACTGACACCTGGCGCACTCTGGGCTGTCCTCACGTTCACAACCAAAAAGTGGTTTGTATTTGAACCCACCCATATATATATATATATATTAAGGCTACCATCTTATAGGGGAACAATCACCTCAGAGTTTGGCTTGCAATTTTACTGTGGAGTTCAATTGACTCAGAAGATGCTGATTATACGGTTCCTATGATTTATAAGACATTTGTTTATGATTTTTAATATGGACGGTTTTTTTTCTTCAGATTATGTTTCATGCATGTTGCATCTAAAATGAAGAAACCTTCATATATCATATATGTGAACCTCTCATGAAATTGAGGTTGTTTTGGACTTGATTGAATAGATGCATGCATGCTTATATTTTAAATTGAGGTTGTTTACTTGTTTGGACTTGAATTAATAGATGCATGCATACTTATATTTTGTAAGGAACTAGTGATTTTCATGTCTCATATACCTAACAAGACATTTGCTAACGATATAATTTCAAGGTTACTTGTTTGTGGAAATGTAACCCCAAAATGGTTGTAGCAACCAATAAGTCATGCAAGATACATGGCTCACTAGTATCATCCAAAACAAGTAATAATGGTAAACAATATACCGACTATTGTACCTAAGGGATTTTCAAAGCTAAGAGATTTATAAAAGTCAATCATAAATTAAGAAAGGCTTCAAGAGTAAAATCGAAGCAATATCTTTTGAGAAAGGGTAACCAAATACAGAAATGTAACAATAATTAAAAGGTGGCTATGGGTGCAAATAGAGGTGTGCAGAATTTAACCGACCCAATTACAAACGATGGATCCAATTATAACTAAAAGAAATTGATTGGATATCCAATTGTAATCATGTATATGTGGACCTAGGTGATACCATACTTGGCCTTTTCAGTATATGTGAATTTAGACCGTTAATTCTTGAAGTTATAGACTTAGTTGTGTAGAAACAAAACCAAAGATGGTCTAGCCTAGTGGGTGGAGGTAACACCCTTGTGCCTTCAGGGGATGGTATCCTCAGTTGGCCAAGGTTAAAATCCCGCAGACGATGACTTGTTGCGGTATTTAGCTCTTGGGATGGTCCATAGGGCCGGTTCATGGGCGCGGGGGATTAGTCGGTGCCCGTTTGGATCCAAATACCCCTGGAACGTGTGTGTGAGTTATCTGCCGTTCAAAAAAAGTTGTGTAGAAACAAAAATGCATGGCTTATACTTTTTGGAAGAGGTATCCCAGACCACATTGGGCCCAGACTAATTCTCGGCAATTTTTGGGCCGAAACCCGACTGCTAAAGCATGCAGTCCGGGGTCAAAGCCCCGTACCTCCAGAATGCGTCCCCTAGGGCTTGAACTCGGGTTCACCACTATGTAGTGCCCAAGCCTTACCACTAGGCTAACACTCCTTTGGTTGCATGGCTTATACTTCTAACCGACAATTATGATAACTTTTGTATCAAATAAGTGTGCATCTTAATTATGAAGCTCTACACAAAATAATGTTGTTTTAAGGAAGATGTCAAGTTACAATTACATTTTTTATAGGAAAGATATCAAATTATCAAGTTACACTTGCGTTTTTGTTAGTTGTTCATCTTAAGATTATTATAGATTATAAATTCCATGGAGATTGTGGTAAAAGGATGGACGAAGAGCATCTAGATGTATTGCTCGTTGATGCAAAGAGATTGGACCAAATTGGTATGAGATACATGTACTAGTTGCTTTTAGAAAGAAGGAACATTAATTAGGTTGGTTTATGGAATGTTCATTATAGTTGAAGATGTTATAGGAACAATGATCTCATGACCTTGTCCTTTCATTTTGGTAAGTATAATTTTTATCATATTACTTTAAGTTCGTATATGTGTCCTTTAATTGTAGGTGGTGCACGATCAAGATTGGTATACCTCGGTCGCATGAGACAATAAGATTTTTTGTATTTGGGTAATTCTTGCTTGGTACTTAGTTTTGTCTCAGTACAACTTTGTGGCGAGATACATAGCTTTTTAGTTTGTACTCATATAACTATTTGTTCAACATAATATTTTGTTGAGCTCGCTTTTTTTCATATTAGATGACTTCGTAGTCATTTGCTAAATTTTATGATGAAGGAGATTAGCTTATAAGCAACTATCGGCTGATAGAACTCTGTTGCTAACATATGACATTATATTTATATGAGTACATGATCAGAAGTCACTAATTAATTAGATGAGGACGGGAGCTGAAGCTACCACATGATGCGATCGACTCAAGATCACACATACATGTGTTGAACATCGATGATGAATATATCGTATGGAAGCCTACCCTTCATTAACCAATGACGCAGTGGGAAAACGTGGAACGGATTGACAAACGTCAACCCGGAATATGACGAGAATTACAAGCGTAAGACTCCAAAACACACAAGAGATAAATCTCCAAAACTCTCACAAAGGAGAAGAACTTTTATTAATAAACTGAATAATCTGATTACAATGAAGCCTAATAACCTATTTATAAGCTAGCTAAAACATAATTAAGGAAACTATATAAACCTAATTCTATTCTAACTTGCAAAACAATTAAATAATTACCAAAGATAAAACCTAAAGCTAAAAGGAAACTAAATTAAATGGTAATAATTCTATTCTAAATTAAGTAACAAAATACTTGAATAAATCGATAAAGGCTATCGATTCGGGACTGATCTTGCGATCCAGCACCACGCTCGCGCCGCGAGCAACAATCCTCGCACCGCGAAGCTGCTTCAGTCGGCTTCGGCCGTGTTTTCGATGCTGGTTTTCAAGCTTCTTTCGACTTCTTTTTCGTGGTTTCCATATATAGTTTAAAATAGCCGATACAGCTCGAAATCGATCTTTATCAGACACCCCCACTTGAAAAGAACTCGACCTCGAGTTCTCTTGTGGATCTCTTATTTTCTCGGGGTCTTGATGCAACACCGAATCACAAATCACATTCCTTGGCTTTAGTGGCGGATCTTTGAAATTCCAAAAAGGGTCAACTCCCAAAGGTTGTGTCCGTCTCCATACAAGTGTAACTTCATCCAACTCATAAGGATAGACAACATTAAAAACTTTAAAGGGAACTTTTTGAACCTTTGGTGTTATGAGGACGGAAACATCACCTTCGAGATCGTCATTCTTGACTTCCAAGGATCTTGGCGGTTCGAGAATGTCTTTAAACGGTTTGCTTTCGGCTTCTTTTGTGACTGGTGCAAGATCAGGCTCCGAAACTTCCGTTTTGATAACAGTTTCTTGTTGCGGCTCAATCGCGATGGGTGACGGCTCGATCACGACGGGAATGATTTCCTCGTTGGTTATCTCCGGTAATTCTTCTTTTCTTTTTGGCAAGACTTCGTCTTTTTCGGGTAGTTGTTCCAGAATAGGTTGTTCTTCGATGAGGGAAAGAATTGAATTTACATTACCTTCGATGTCGTCACACAAAACATCGGTCAGTTCTTCATGCTTATTCTCACGGTTGTTGTTGTTCGGCTTGGAATCGAGTTCGTTAAGGACTCGTTCGTGATCTCCCGGTAAGAATCGTTCCGCCATAAGTTGCTTCATTCGTTTCCACGACGGAACCTCTCTTTTCCGTTGGCGGCGTCTTTGCGTTACCACTTTATCCTACCAAACGGAAGCGGTGCTCTTTAGATGAAAAGCAACCAACTTTACTTGCTTTTCTCTAGAAATCTCTATAACCTCAAAGAACCGATCGACTTCAATTTGCCAATTGAAGAATTCTTCCGCTTCGAAAGTTCCATAGAAAAACGGAATTTCCGTTTTTGTATGAATGGCGTGTGCGTTTCTTTTGGGTCTTTCTTCTTCCTCCTTTTTGAATTTGGGACTAGGAAAACAAACCCGGTTACGATAATCGGGATGCCTGTCTCTTCTTCGACGCTCGATGATGGGAGTGCCGATTTGATTGGCAAGGTTAGCGCGGGCAGTGTTGAGGGCCGTGGAAAAAGCCATGGCGATTGCCTCGATACTAGCTTGATTGATGTATGGTTGTGGTGATGCCATCTGAAGGAAAAGAGACAGGTAGTCTGGCTCTGATACCAACTGACGCAGGCGGAATGCGCGGAATGGATCGACAAACGTCAACCCGGAAAACAAACGACGCTCACAAGCGTGAAACGCCAAGAAACAAGAGATAAACTCTATAAATCTCACAAAGAGAATACATATATTAAAACGTGGAACGGATCGACAAACGTCAACCCGGAATATGACGAGAATTACAAGCGTAAGACTCCAAAACACACAAGAGATAAATCTCCAAAACTCTCACAAAGGAGAAGAACTTTTATTAATAAACTGAATAATCTAATTACAATAGTAGCCTAAGCATCCTATTTATAATGGGTGTTGTTAATTGGACCCCCTTTGACTTTTCTCCCTCTCATATAAATGTAGACCCCCTTGTACTGGGTCCCACCTGCATACTCACATAAATACCCCATTGACTTAGCAAGGGGGTCCATTTATAATTCCCCTTTATAATCTAGCTACGAGATAAATATGGAATGTAAATAACTGAAATCTATTTTAACTAGGAAACTAAATAAAATAACTACTAAATTTAAATCCTAACTTGATAATTAAGAAAACTAATAAATGGTAACATTGTTATTCTAATTAAGTAATAAAATAACCGAATAAACAGATCATGGCAATATCTTCCGGAATATTCCGTCGCGCAAAACGACAAGCAACTCGCTCGCGTCGCGAGCTACATCTTCGCGCCGCGAGCTACATCTTCGCGCCGCGAAGGTGGCGTTGTTCCAACACCGGATTTTCTTCCTTTTTCGAGCCTGTTTCCTTGGTTTCCAAAAATAGTTAAGGAGCTCCGATACAGGTCGAAACCGAGCTGTATCAGACACCCCCACTTGAAAAGAACTCGACCTCGAGTTCTCTTGTGGATTTTTAAATTTCTCGGGGTCTCCATGTAATACGAAATCGTAGAACTTATCTTTCGACTGATCTTTGGACTCCAAAAAAGGATCAACGTCTACAGGTCGCGTTCGTCTCCATACAAGTGTGACCTCGTCCAACTCGTAAGGATAATAAACTGACGATACCTTACCCATAATTGGTTCCGTAAGATCTGGAACTTGGGATGTCAAGATAATGGGAGCTTCATCTTTCTTGACTTCCAAGGATTTTGGTGGCTCGGCAAAGTCTTCAACTTTAGCTTCTTCGGTGATGGATTCGAGATCCGGTTCAAAGGCTTCGTGTAGCGGCTCGGTTATAATGGCGATGACATCACGTAGCGGCTCGGCCTCGACAGGGATGACTTCTTGTGATGGTTCGATTATGATGGGTGGTGGTGTTGGGAATCTAGGGATACAAGAACATGCACAGCGGATAACAAAAACCCGATTCCCAATCGAGGATCCAATCCTAAACCATACAGATACAATTAAGGGTGTTTCAGTGGATTACCTTTTGCGAACAATAACTCTGAATCGCAAGTAGGGGATACACCGCTACTGTCACCGGTTGAGACAGTTGCTAGACCACCACCGAGGATTACCCGAAAACAAACGCGAACCTTCCTCCTACTGGATTCTGGCGCCGGTTTTGGGAGAGGGAGAGAGAGAGACTTTTCTAGGTTTTTTGAACTGAATCAATCAATTAACTGATACCCCAAACCCTTTATTTATATGGACAAAACAAGCAGTGTTTGATTCCATATATAATTCTTGGTAATTATCTCTGAAATAATTTCCATAATTATCCAATTAATTAATCTAACTGATTAATTAATTATAAATAATTAAACTAATTATTTATTCCTTTTTCTCTCTAAATAATTAATTAACCAATTAATTAATTCCCATAATCCAAACATTCTCATTTTGGTGTGCAGCGGTGTGACCTACTAGTGTCTTATAACATTGGACACGGTAACCCTGTTACTGTCTCGCACATAATCCTAACAGACTCCCACTTGTGCTAGACACGTAACTGTACTGTCACCATTTGCCTAAGGAGGTCCCTAGCCAGACACTTAGGTTAACCAGGTTATAAGATCTCTTATATTCAGAGATACAATTCACACTTGAATTTGTACACAGGTTCATTCCTTTTGCACACGATATTTCTAAAGTGATTTAAGACATGGAGTGGAGGATTCATTTCTTAAAATCAAGTATTTCTTGACTCTGATTTCGATTGCCTGCAGTAACGGATATTACTAAATAACCCCTGTTATTCTATCCGAGCGTGGCCACGCGTTTTCTGCCAATCTTAATCGTCAAGGGGCCCGGAAATATCTCTCTTTTGAAAGAGGTGCAAATCCCTTCTTGACTACTTGCATTTGGATCCACGGCTTCCGCTGCATCTAGTCACGTCCCGTATAGCCACCCAGTTACGGTGCAGCGTTAGTACGTGCTAAGAGTACAGTGGTCCTCGTGTTCCCAAACCAAGTATCTCAGGTCTAAGGACAACCTATCAAGTCAGTGCCTATGACTGAGGCTCCATGAAGCAGACTTGATTACTGGTCACTTCCAATACCCAAACACTCTGATGAGTATCTATAAATACTTGGTCACATCTCTTATGCTTTTATTCTCTACTTTGAATAAATCATCAAGTATTTATAATAGCGTTAAACTCCCTATTGAAATTCCCATTTCAATAAGTGGCTACGGAAATTTAGATTTCATACAAGACTTTGTAGAATCAAGGATACGTTAAATATGCGAAAAATAGTTAATTTAGAACAATCATGAAATTAAAACCTCCATTTATTTCCAACACACTGTGAAATAAAAACTTTACATGATTACATTGTTTCTAAATTAGACTATAGTAATAATTAATAAACTAAGTACTAGCTACTGGCTTCCAGGTACTGCATCCCAATGGAATTCGCATGTGCCTCATGCTTTGCCCTTGCTAGTGGCTTTGTCAGCGGATCTGCGACATTGTCTTCTGTTGGAATCTTGCATATTCTTACATCTCCTCTTCCAATGATCTCTCGGATGAGGTGATACTTTCTGAGCACGTGTCTCGACTTGTGATGCTCTCTAGGTTCCTTTGCTTGCGCCACGGCTCCTGAGTTATCACAGAATATATCTATCGGTCTCGAGATACTGGCAACCACTCTGAGATCCGATAGAAAATTCCTCAGCCAGACAGCTTCCTTTGCCGCATCACATGCTGCAATGTACTCTGCCTATGTAGATGAGTCTGCAATCGTGTCCTGCTTCGAGCTCTTCCACGAGATCGCACCTCCGTTTAGGGTAAAGACGTACCCTGACTGTGACCTGAAGTCATCTCTGTCGGTCTGGAAACTAGCGTCAGAGTATCCTGTGACACTAATTTCATCCTCAGAACCTCCAAAGACCAAGAACATTTCTTTCGTTCTTCTCAGATATTTGAGAATGTTCTTGACAGCCACCCAATGGGGCTCACCTGGATTCTGTTGGTATCTGCTCGTAACACTTACTGAGTAAGCAACATCGGGCCTAGTACATAGCATGGCATACATAATTGATCCAATTGCAGAAGCATATGGGACCGATTTCATCCTGTCCTGATCTTCACTAGAAACAGGACACTGTGTTTTGCTTAACACTATGCCATGTTGCATTGGAATGAATCCTTTCTTGGATTCATCCATCCTGAATCTCTTCAGTACTTTGTCAATGTATGTACTCTGACTAAGTCCGATAAGCCGCTTAGATCTGTTTCTGTAGATCTTTATACCTAGTATATAAGCGGCTTCTCCAAGGTCTTTCATCTGGAAACATTTACTTAACCATTCTTTAACACTCTGTAAAGTTGGTACATTGTTTCCTATGAGTAGTATGTCATCTACATACAAGACCAGGAAGGTTACTATGCTCCCACTGAACTTAGTGTAAACACATGGCTCGAACTCACTTTTAGCGAAGCCAAACTCTTTGATTCGCTCATCAAAGTGTAAGTTCCAGCTTCGAGATGCTTGCTTTAATCCATAAATAGATTTTAGCAGTTTACACACCTTATTAGGATTCTTAGGATCTTCAAACCCCTCTGGTTGTTCCATATAGACGTCTTCTGTTAACTTTCCATTCAGAAAGGCTGTCTTGACGTCCATTTGCCAAATCTCGTAGTTAAAGTACGCTGAGATGGCCATTAGAATCCTAATTGACTTTAACATGGCCACTGGTGAAAAGGTTTCATCATAGTCGATACCATGAGTTTGTGTGAATCCTTTTGCGACCAGTCTGGCCTTGAAGGTGTGTACATTTCCATCCATGTCGGTTTTCTTCTTGAAAACCCATTTGCGTCCAACAGCCTTACAGTGTTGTGGCAAATCAGTCAACTCCCAGACTTGGTTGTCATACATGGATTGCATCTCGGCCTTCATGGCTTCCTGCCATTGTTCAGACTCACTGCCTGACACAGCTTCTCCATAGGATGTTGGTTCATTTAAGTCTCCACTGTCTTGAGAGACTAGGAACCCAAGATACCTATCTGGTTCTTGTCTTACCCTACTGGATCTGCGAAGGTCTTGTGTTTGCACTTCCTCAATCGGCTCTGATTGAGGTTCAACATTGTTATGTTGAATTTCTGGCTCAACAACTGGTGTAGTGTTTTCTTCGTCTACTATCTGTAGATCTACATCCTTTCTGGTGTTCTCTAAACTGAGAAACTTTTCTTCCAGAAATTTTCCATTTCGAGCAACAAACACTTTGTTCTCTTCAGGGTTGTAGAAATAATATCCCACGGTGGTCTTGGGATATCCAACGAAGAAACACTTGTCGGATTTGGGTTTGAGTTTTTCTGAGGTAGGTCGTTTGACGTAAACCTCACAACCCCAAATTTTCAGAAAAGATATGTTGGGTTTCTTACCTTTCCATAACTCGTATGGAGTTTTTTCTACCGACTTTGTTGGCGCTCTGTTCAGTATGTGTGCTGCTGTTTCGAGCGCGTGTCCCCAGAATGATACTGGCAGCGAAGAATGACACATCATCGTTCGTACCATGTCAAGTAAGGTACGATTTCTCCTTTCTGATACACCGTTCATCTGAGGTGTATACGGAGGTGTAAGTTGGGATACAATCCCACACTCCATCAGATGATTGTCAAACTCATCACTGAGATATTCGCCACCACGATCTGACCGTAAGAACTTGATCCTCTTGTCAAGTAGATTCTGTACTTCATTCTGATATTCCTTGAATTTCTCAAAGGTTTCAGATTTATGTCTCATCAAGTAGACATATCCATACCTACTGAAGTCGTCAGTGAAGGTAATGAAGTACCGGTATCCTCCTCTTGCTACATGACTGAAAGGTCCACATACATCTGTGTGGATTATTTCAAGCAAGTCAGTAGCCCTTTCATTCTCACTGTTGAAAGGTTGCTTTGTCATTTTACCAGATAAACAAGATTCGCAATTATCAAAAGGTTTGTAGTCGAAATCTCCAAGAAAACCTCCTTTTAGGAGTAGTTCAACACGTTTCTTGTTTATATGGCCCAAACGACAATGCCAGAGGTAAGTCTGATCCTCAATATCCTTGGATCGCTTACTTATATGATAGATTTCACTATTGTTGTCTTTAAGATTTACAGTGTATAGACCATCTACAGGTGTAGCTTTAAAATAGAAAATATTATCTTTAAAAACCGAAATCATCTTATAAGAATATTTATAGTAAAAGCCTTGGTCTACCAACAAATCAAAAGACAATACATTCTTAATCATATTTGGAATATAATAACAATTATTCAGTTCCAAAACTAGACCCGAGGGTAAACTAAGACTATAAGATCCCACGGCTTCAGCAATCAACGGAGTGCCTTCGCCCACTCGTAGGTTCGAACGGTCCTTCCTCAGAGTCTTTCTTCTAGTGAATCCCTGTAAATGATTACAAATGTGGTTACCACTGCCTGTATCAATTACCCATGATTCATAAGAAGTGATTAAGCAATCTATCATAAAGATACCTGGAGTATCGGGTAAACCGATATCCATCTGGTCGATGTTCATCGAGTGCTCGCAAATATCCTCGCTGCCGCACTCTGGGCAACTCAGATCTCCCAGCTCATCTATTATGTCAGTGTCCATGAGATTCGCAGGTTCGGGTACTGGCTCTAGACTGGCCAGGATATCTTCATGAACTTTATCCACGTCGCTCTTTGGTTCCTTCATGTAGGCACTAGCTGTGTCCTGAACTTCCTTTGTGAGGGAGAACCACTTGAGATACACTAACTCTTCCTGAGTCATCTTGTACCCCAGACGTGATAAACATTTAAAAGGCCTTCTCATATCAACAAGATGGTTTTTAACTGACTGACCCTTCTGTAGCTTCAGGGAGAGAATCTCTTGCATGATCAATAGCTTTCCCGTGTGCTTGTAGAGACCTAGCTGGTTCTCCACATCTCTCACAACCTCGTGACATGATTTAACTCTTAAATCTCCCGTGAACTCGGGTGACATAGAGAAAATCAGAATGGACATTACATCCGATTCATCTGTCAAGTATCTAAAATACTCAGCAAATTCCTCTTCAGGGGCATTGCTTTTAGGTCGTGATACGGGTTTGTTGATCACATAAAGCTTATCCTGGGCACATAAAACGTTCCTCAAGTGTAACTTCCAAACTGGAAAGTTATGGCCCGTAAGCTTCCACTTGCCCATAATAAGGCGAAGTGACTCTTCAGGTGAATAAAACGGAATACTAATTTGAGACATCTACAGAAGAATATAAAATTCCAGTTTTAGTTTATAATTATATAATTCTAATAAATTATTACCCTTAAAATAAATTTATTAGACTAGAATCCATATTTCACATGTGTCGGGAAGCATGTGATCATGTCATACCGACTCATGCGATCTATGGTAGGTAAAACTATACCAATCGTATTCCTTTCTGAAAATACGACTTCTAGATCGTCGGGACATCGGATATTAATAATCCGTGCATATTTAGTCCCTCTAGTGCATTTTGGCCTGGTACCACCCAGTGAATAAATAATTACCAAAATAGATTGCACCACCCGGGACCTGGACAAACTCTGGCCGGTACCACCCGGAGATAATTCGCAGAGTTTTATCTCCTTCCAGTTTCGGTTTGAACACGGGCGTTCATAGTGTGTGCACTTACAACGCCCTATGTACCTTACACCGGAAGTGCCCCTAAAGTGGGTTGCACTTACTAATCTATGATTTCTAACAAGGGTTTAAATTGCCAGTTTCCTTTTTCAAAAACTTTGAAAAACTGGATCCAAATACTAACTGTATTTGTATCCTTTTGATTTTTAAACAATCCGTTCAAAAAGGGCAATTTATATTTAATGACAATTACATAGATTAAACAACCACGCAATTTAAATATAAAAAGCACAGTCATAGCTTAAACCCTTAAACTAATGTTGTTTTGTGAGCCAACACAAAAACAACGGTCTCAATCCCTAAGTGACAAAAGTCTTCAACTTCTGGCACTCCCACTGGCTCCGAGATCCATGGTCGTCGTCCTTGTCTCCGTCTTGTTGTAATTGAAGTAATTATTATGAATGGGTTCAAATGGCACGCAGGCCTCCCAACTATTCTAATAAAACTTTAAAATTACAAAAGGGTTGTAAATGGCTCGCAGGCCTCCCAACTATTCTAATAAAACGGATAAATAAACACAACCACGGGTCTAAAGGGTTCAGCTATGACTTATCATATAATTAAATAAGTTAAAACACATCTGAATTTTAATTTAATAATTATAAAACTAATTAATTTAAAAATAATTAATTAAATCTTTATCCTGAATCGTTTTAACTTTATCTGAAAAACGATCCTTAGTTCGAAAGATTATCCGGAAACGGATTTCAAACTGATACCCGTTTACGTTAATAACAAAAACGAATTACATCATCGAGTTACCATCGATCCGCCGAAACTCGGTCGTTGATCGGCGGTTTTTAACGCCGGCGACGATGATGACGTGATTGCCACCACCGCCGCCCGTATCTCCCGCAATCGCCGCCGGCAGCGGCGACTTTGATAGTCACCACCGCCGTGGCAACCACCGCTGTCACCAAAAACAACCGGCGACGGCAGCAGCTAAGGAGCCACCACCGCCGCCCACCGTAACAACAATCGTCGGCGACAGCAGCGGCTGAAAGCCACCACCGCCGCCGCGGTCCTGTGCCGAGAACGACGAACGCCGCCACCACCGTATCTGGTGGTACGGCCGGCTTCGCCGCTGCCATCCAATCGCCGCCGCATGATCGCCACCGCCTAGGTGGTCGATCACGGCTTCTGGTTCGATCGTCACCACCGCCACCACAATCGGTGGTGCGGCGGTTTTAATTTCTCGTTGCTTCCGTCGATTGCCACCACCACCACTAACGGTGGTGCGGTGGCTACAACCGGAAACCGCCACCGTCACTATCGACAATAGTGGCCATCGCTACCATCATCAATCGCCACCACCACCACATACGGTGGTGTGGTGCGTGCGACCAACCACAGCCGTGTCCACGATCTGTGGTGCGGCGTGGTGGTGCGACGGGAGGACAGCCGCCGGCTACCACTAACTGTGGTGTCGCCGGCGGTGGTGTACGGTGGTGCTGGTGGTTTGATCGGCTAACTGCCGTCGATTGCCACTGCAGTCTAGGTTTATACAAAAATCTAATTTTAACAATGAACAAATCAATAAAATTAAAAATTTTAAACCTATTAAACTGATAAACCTGATCTGAAGGTTTTAGGAAGTGGCTCTGATACCACTGTTGGGAATCTAGGGATACAAGAACATGCACAGCGGATAACAAAAACCCGATTCCCAATCGAGGATCCAATCCTAAACCATACAGATACAATTAAGGGTGTTTCAGTGGATTACCTTTTGCGAACAATAACTCTGAATCGCAAGTAGGGGATACACCGCTACTGTCACCGGTTGAGACAGTTGCTAGACCACCACCGAGGATTACCCGAAAACAAACGCGAACCTTCCTCCTACTGGATTCTGGCGCCGGTTTTGGGAGAGGGAGAGAGAGAGAGACTTTTCTAGGTTTTTTGAACTGAATCAATCAATTAACTGATACCCCAAACCCTTTATTTATATGGACAAAACAAGCAGTGTTTGATTCCATATATAATTCTTGGTAATTATCTCTGAAATAATTTCCATAATTATCCAATTAATTAATCTAACTGATTAATTAATTATAAATAATTAAACTAATTATTTATTCATTTTTCTCTCTAAATAATTAATTAACCAATTAATTAATTCCCATAATCCAAACATTCTCATTTTGGTGTGCAGCGGTGTGACCTACTAGTGTCTTATAACATTGGACACGGTAACCCTGTTACTGTCTCGCACATAATCCTAACAGGTGGTTCGGTGACGACGGGGACAATTTCCTCGTCGGGTTTCTCCGATAGTTGTTCTTTCTTTTCCGGCAAGATCTCTACTTTCTCGAGCGGGTTTTCCGAGATACGTGAATTTCTATCTTTAAGGTATGATTCCCAAATACTTTTAAAATCAACGTTGACAGCGGGAACTTTGATCGGCTCTAAAGGCGGTATTTTAATTGGCTCATAATGATGGTGGCGGTGGTGCGATATGGGTCGATTACGGGATGGCGGATTGACGGGTCTGTCTCTTTTCGAACGCCCGTTGAGGATATCGGCAAGGATGGTGGTGTTGGCGTTCATGGCGGTGATGAGGGCGTTATTGTTGGTGGTGGTGTTGGCGTTCATGGCAGTGATGATGATGTTATTGTTGTTGGTGAGGGCGGTATTGAGGGTCGCGGAAAAATCCGCGGTGATCTCCTCAATATCGGCACGGTGGAGTCGTCGGGGTGGTGGCGATGCCATCGGAAGGAAAAGAGACAGCGATCTGGGTCTGATACCAACTGACGCAGTGGGAAAACGTGGAACGGATCGACAAACGTCAACCCGGAATATGACGAGAATTACAAGCGTAAGACTCCAAAACACACAAGAGATAAATCTCCAAAACTCTCAAAAAGGAGAAGAACTTTTATTAATAAACTGAATAATCTGATTACAATAGTAGCCTAAGCATCCTATTTATAATCTAGCTACGAGATAAATATGGAATGTAAATAACTGAAATCTATTTTAACTAGGAAACTAAATAAAATAACTGCTAAATTTAAATCCTAACTTGATAATTAAGAAAACTAATAAATGGTAACATTGTTATTCTAATTAAGTAATAAAATAACCGAATAAACAGATCATGGCAATATCTTCCGGAATATTCCGTCGCGCAAAACGACCAGCAACTCGCTCGCGTCGCGAGCTACATCTTCGCGCCGCGAAGGTGGCGCTGTTCCAGCACCGGATTTTCTTCTTTTTTCGAGCCTGTTTCCTTGGTTTCCAAAAATAGTTAAGGAGCTTCGATACAGATCGAAACCGAGCTGTATCAACCAATGCTCGTCAGCAACAAATGATTCAACCCAATTGATGATGCTTTACCAGATGGGATAACTCATTAGTTGAAGATATCACTGCTTAAAGGTCTACAAGCTGAAGGATGATATTGGATAACACTCTTGCTTGCTGAAAGAGGTGTTTCCTCACAAAGGACAACAAGAACAAAGGTACAATATGATGTACCAACCCAAAAGTGTGTTTCCTCTTATGTAAACGTAAAAAGGACAACCAACTTACCTACCATCTAATGCATCATGGTTTGCATTAAATGTGACATGCATCCTCCCTAGAATTATGCGGTCATGCAATATATTGAAAACAAAGAACAAAATGCATTTCGACCCCGTCGTAGTTTTCAATCATTTGTTGAACTGGCCGGGCATGAATTACGGTTTTAATCAAATTAATACTCTCCCATGAATTGCGGTTTAAAGAGAATTGATTTGGTGCATCTCATTATAATGTTCGTCTATTTCTCATCAGTTAA
Organism: Centaurea solstitialis; assembly: GCA_030169165.1. Taxonomy (NCBI): domain Eukaryota; kingdom Viridiplantae; phylum Streptophyta; class Magnoliopsida; order Asterales; family Asteraceae; genus Centaurea; species Centaurea solstitialis. The sequence continues at coordinate 25,245,881 of CM058047.1, forward strand.
TAACCACTTCTCACATTTCTTAACAAATTTGGCACTTTTCATAGAAACCCAACCCTATATATGTATATGTACATACATATGTCTATATACGCATACAGATTTAGTGTAATTGTAGACATATACAGATACATAGGGAGGTTGAAACAAGAACATTTCAAAATAAGAAAACACGAGAACCACCAAATCACATATGATTTTCAATGAAATCACATGTGACTATGTAAGTACGGAACACGGTCAACACAAGGAGCGTGCGCCAACATAGCTTGTCACTTATAATTAGGGGTGTCCTAATAACCGTTGGACTGCTCAAACTAGTCGAATCAAATCAAACTAGATCGGTTTTGGTGGTTTGAGCAGCTAGTAGTACGATCCAGTTTAAAAAATAGTCAAACAATGCCATCTAGTCTTGTCTGCAATATATACGAACATATTTTTAAACGGTTTGGACCGAACCACCCGATAAAATATACAAGTATCATATACATTTGGGTTTCGTCTTGTAGACTCAAACTTTTATGCCTCGGTTAAAGAAGTACAACCAAGACATTGGCTATGTTTGGCAAGCGTAGCTTATAAGCTAGCTGGTAGCTGATAAGCTAGCGGATAGCTGATAAGCTAGCTGTTGATTGATAAGCTTGCTAGTAGCTGATAAGCTAGCGTATGAACAAATTATGTTTGGCAAAAACTAGCTTATGGGTATGTAAAATGACTATATTTGAATTTAATAATTAATATTAATAAGGGTATAATTGGAAAAAGCTACAATAAGCTTCTCATAAACTACTCAAAGTAGCGTTTCAAAAAGTTAGCTTATAAGCTAGCTTCCTGGTACATGTTTGGATGGACTAGCTTATAAGCTAGCTTATGTTTGCCAAACACAGCCATCATGTTTTTAGTTTTCACTTTTACATTTGTTTCCTAAATCAACAAAATTCTGAGATGATTAGAAAATCAATCAAAAGTTCCAAATCATTTTTTGACTTGCTCAGTGTTTGTCTAAAATCAGTGGAATTGTTTAACTATTTTTCAACTTGTTTTTCTAGCTTTCATAATTCGGTATGATAATTTTTAATAATGTTACCCCGGTGGAAATTTTGAATTCGTTTGACTGATATATTATAGTTTTTTAGTTTAAAGTCTAATAGGTCAAAATCGCCTAAATCGAGGCCAATATGTTTTGACTCCAAACCGTTCGATTTGGAAAATTCCAAAAATGTTGTGCCGTTTGGTTTGTGGGTTTGGGGGCTACGAAGTGAACATCCCTCCATAAAGTCGTATAAATCATATTATATATGATTTTAATATAAGATTACATATGATTTAACTATTTTCTTAATTTTTTGATTGGACTCAACAAATATATGTATATGTTCGTGCGCATATCTTGAAATCTTACGAAATATTGATCATTATCACAAATATATATACATAAAGTGATACAACCCAACCTTCAAAATCAGCAAATTAAGTTTCTACATAAAGATGGTAACTAGAAATATAGAAACCAAAAGCATCAACACTTGCACAGCAGACCCAAAAAAAGTGCAGACGAAAAGCTGATGATGAGCGAAACATTGTGAAAATAAACTCCATTCACTGCAAATGAAATTATATAGGTTTATAAGAAGGCAAAAAAAATTAAAACTTTTACTAGACTACTTTACGACAATTAACTTTATATGATAAAACAATTATATATTATTTGTAAAATAAAAGATGTTACAACAAGTTTAATTTAGATTTCTTAATATGGTTTTTATATGCAACACATATTTGTAATAATATCGTACTAGCTAATTAATTTTATATATGACATGCATCGGAGAAGGTGATCCATATATATGAACAAATCTTATTATATGATATGTGTCTGTATAAGACCTTTTTAGATAAGACGTCCTATGAACTTATTGTAACACTTTTAAATACAACATACAATTGTTCGATCCTACAAATTAAGCATTAATCTATTAGGATATATACTTATACAAACCTTGACATTCCATAAAATCGATTTCGTATGTGCTAGCAGTGTGGAAGTGCACCCAAGCATCTTTTGGAAACGAAACCCGACACGAATAGCAGATAAGAGTCCTTGAAGGCGATGTGAGGTCGAAACCCCCGAGCTCCCATTGCTAACTTCATATAAGACCTCTTCTTCTCCCTCTTCATCATAGAGCACCTATGGCTGTTCTTTGTTAACTTTAATGCAGTAGAATTATGATCTTCTTCGCATAGCTCGGATTCTTCTTTAATGGTTTCGAGTTTAGCTTTGAGGATCTGATCAATGTCCATCCTTAACTCTGTCTGCAAACTCCTCTTGGTTCTGCACTGCACCACCTGCGGCCACCACGTTTTCCGGCCTGATCTCCTCATGATTTGTAGCAAGAAGGCAGGTGCATGGGGTTGTAAGTATAATCTGTATCTATCTATCTATATATATATGTATATATAGAAGGAAAGTTGGGGAGACAGGTTTGCAGTGGGGTTTCTAAGAAGCCTGTGAAGTTGGTGCTTTACAGGGTGGTTTGATGATGAAATGTTTTCTTATCTTTGATAGTAGGTGAGGGAGGACCTTTAATTGTCCACCAAACCCTCTCCTCATTATTACAAGATAAGATAAGATGCATAAATAAATGTACTCATGCATGCTTGACTTGATAAATCCAAATTGCAATATATAGCCAATCATTTACAATTTATTAAAATGTTACAATATGTGTAATCCTCATCTAAATGTATTTACTTGATTTCATCGAATTTCTGCGGCAGATGTCGATGCATATTTGTATCATGTGAAAGTGATAATATGCATCCCACGTTAGTGTATCTGTGTATGCATTACACATTAATTTACATGTAATATTATTGCATAAAATCGATAATTATTGATGAATTGAGTAATCAATCATAACGAATAAGCTAATATGAATAGTTTTAGATGAGGTTGTACGAGTTGTAACATTTTATATGCTTGCAAATAAGACACCTCGTTACTCGTGTATTCTAGCGGGAAAGATTTGGAATGCCTAACGCTTGTGGGTTTTTTTTTGTACCCTATATATGCATTCCTTGTCTAAAGCCAAAGAAAAGCTTAGAATAATATATTATAAAATTGAATCTATTGCGTCATATAATCCAATCATTTATGAGTTTTAGAAAGCTAGAAGTTACAAAGTGGGTTCGTTCTACAAGAATTTGGTTTTTTCATCAACCTAGTGTAATATTCATTTTTTTAACCGCGATGATTTTATTAACATCAAACGAAAACACAAACAAGCTTTCTAGGTTGCAAGACGCAGCCTAGAGCAGCAGGAAATAAAACAATTCCAACGAAAACAACCCACAACCACTAGAACAAAACCACGTGCACGAACCACGAAACCATGAACCAAGAACCACTTGAACTAAACCACGAACCACTTGAACTAAACCACGAACCATGAACCACTCCAACTAAACCTACAACCACGAACCACTTGATCAAAGACCACAACCACAAACCACTTGAACTAAGACCACAATCACAACCAAGAGCCCACGAAACCACGAAGAATTACCCACGACTACCCTAACCGATACACCTAGGAATACCAACAAAAGGGCGACTCCGACCACCCTAACCAAAAACTCGTAAGCCACTTAAGTACAGTCACCTGGCAAACTCGAAACCAACCTTGACCGATACGTGCGTCGAACACGAAGTACCCGAACCACAAACCAATTTACCGTTAGATATATATATATATATATGTGCTTGTACACAAGTTCAATAATCCGAAACTAATTCCGATCCAAATATACATCCCTTTGTGTGTAGACAAGCAGAAAATTCAGTCAAAACACTAGAAGTCATATGATTCATCGGTTCGTCATCTTTATCGTAATTGTAAGTCATAGATTTTAGCTTATTAATAGATATTTAGTTTTAACTTTAAATTCAAATTCCACTAAAAAAATATATTTAAAGAGGGTCGGCCCTGTGGATGAAGATAATGATGGCCAAACATAACCAGTTATAACCAACCTGATCGGTTAGGCGTTAACCGTCCCGGTCGTTAACCGGTTATAACCGGTCGGGTGCTTAACGTGTCAGTTAACCGAAAACTTTAGCCGGATAATTTTTTTATTTTGAAAAATGCATAACCGGTTATAGCTGGTAGCCGATTTTTTTGAAAAAATAGTTGTTTTTTATATTTAAGGAATGCATTTTTTTATATAATTAATGTCTTTATAATAAAACATATTTTTAAAGTAATTTGAGCCACTTAATAAAAAAACCTTAATTGGCCTGTAACCGGTTACGGCTTAACCGGTTAAGCCTGCCCATTGTTTTTTTAACCGGCCTGAGCCCGGTTTTGGCCATCAGTACCGGTGAGACGGGCGACGGCCCAAGGCATCATAGCTCGAAGGGCATCAATTTATGCTCAGGAAAGTTTCAAAGTGATGATAACATGACTTGAACCACACAAAACTACATTAGAACTAAGCTATGCACCTTGTTTTTTTCCGCCTATTATAATTTTATTACTCTTCTTGCTAACTCATTTTTATTTTTCTATAAAAAAACTTATAATTTTTGTCTTGTTTTTATGACAATATTTATTTATTTAAAATAAAATAAGATAAAACAAGTCATATTGGATTAGAACATTATGGTATTATTCTTTTTAGAAAGATTGAATATAGAAAAACAATGGTACAAAATTAAAAAAAAATAAAGCTCAGAAGCGCTGCTATTTATTCTGATAAATCAGAATAGTTGTGAAGGACCCAACCAACACTTTGAGCGCATTTATCATCACAGCTTAATGCACCAGCCGGGAATCGAACCCGGGTCTGTACCGTGGCAGGGTACTATTCTACCACTAGACCACTGGTGCTTCTTGTTTTTAATCCCACCATCTTTTCATTTTACTGATAAATTATTTTCTTGGTTACTACTGTAACAAAATGAAGTTAAAAAATGCATGGAAGAGTAGCAGCAGCAGCATACCAATCACACTTTCAAACAAATTAACTCTTCTTTGCTTACTACTATAACAAAATGAAGTCAAAATTTGCAAGGAAGAGTAGCAGCAGCAGCATACAGTCACACTTTAGGATGCATTTGGTGCATAAGACGAGACAAAATAAGACATATTCGCATGTGTGAAAATGCTCAGTAGATGATTTTGTTATCGAGATATTCCTCGTAGCCGTTGGTTTTTTTAGTTTTTCCAACACTCTTAAGACTAATCATAGTGCAACCAAGTTGGCCTAGATACCATGGTTAAAACTTAAAAGGATAGTGACTAATTAAGCTTTTTTAATTGACGAATATATTACAAGTTGAGAGTTTTATTCCTAGTGGCTACTATTATGATTATGAAGTTGAACTCTATGGTTTATAAGTAGAGGAATTCTTTTCACAATGGTTTTCTTAGATGCTAGCATTGCATCAAATGAAGAAAAGATGCCCAAAAAAAGTGTTTCTTAATAAAGCACCATGATGTTTACTATAAATACTTAAATGCTATGCATGTTTTTAATTTTAAACATGTCAATAATATTTTAAAAAACGAGAATCAACTCTTATATAGATTATTTTTTCCATATAGCGCTCCTAGAAGAAAAAAAATATACAACATTTATAGAACATGATTAAAAAAGTAAGTTTACAATAGACATGCATCTATATATAAGAACATGATGCTCTTGAGTCTTGACCCAACCCTCTTTGGTTGAGTCAATTAAAGGTATAAGCTTCCCTTCCTTTAGCATCCTAACCAGGTTATTGGCTTTCGGTCAAAACAATCGAGTTTTCGAGCACATGAGTTTCTTCACAATAGCTACCAAAAAACACTTTGTACCAGCTGGTAGTCAAGATCTATACCAACTGTTTTTTCAAGCATGATTTTTATTATAGATGTCAATCTTTGTACGCAAAAATTTGAATACATACACAACATTTTAAGTCTTTAAACATAAAACACTGCAATAAGGTCTATTGGTCTAGCATTTTCAAAAATTAAAAGCATAGAAAATGTGTACATAAGCTAGAATATATTGGGTTGGATTGTTTCTTTTTAACAAGATTCAAAATAACAATCATAAAGTTCTACATGTTCAAACTTGATAAAATACTATAAAAAGTTTAATGATTAAACCATTTTTAAATAAAAAGTTTAAGGGTTAAATCATATTTTATACATAAATTTAGGGACTAAAGTGATTTTTAAAAGTGTAGTAATCTGTCGTAGCAAGTCAAGTGACTAAATCGATTAATTATAACAATTTTAGGAATTAAAACATTCATTATAACAAGTTTAGGAGTTAAACCATTTTCAAACACAAAATTTAGAGGTTAAATCATATTTAACCCATAACAAAAAATATCTTCAGGTATCTAGATCATATTGTCACCTTAGGGAATAAAAAAAGGTGGTGCTTATTTGGAACACAAATACATAATTCATCCGAGTTTGAATAAGGGACCAAATCTTAACTTCTCTTTGGCTCTCACTCATCTTTGATTTCGTTTATGGGTTTCTTCGATTTCAAAGCACATGGATAAAATTCTCACTTTTGTTTATGGTGTTGGGGAATCTGCAAGGGTGGGGATGGTGTCTTGTGTGTCATCGGTGATGGGAGGAGAAGGGTAATACTTAGCAGTACACTCATATCAAGAAACATCTGCATCTTCATACTTTTCACTTGGGTTGGTTTCATTTCTAGTTTTGGGTTTGGCTAGGGATGAAGAAGTTTTTAACTCAAACGTAATATCGTAACGAAAAATATATATAATATTTTTAAATTTTTAAGAAGAAAATTAAAGAAATATGTAAAGAGATTAAAAATGCCCCTCACTTTAAATGAAGAAATAAACAAAGTTAGCAATTAAAGATCATTTTCGAAGTAAAATGTAAACCACAAAAATAATTTCTGGATTTATTAAAGTTTAAGTCCCACTTTTAGACTTTTATTAAACCTCAAGTACCAAAATTAAAGTTTACTCTTTTTAGTAATATAACATTTAGTAAAGCTTGACATGTTTGGAAAAGTTTTTTCTTAAAGTATGTATTTTCAAATGAGGAACATTTCAATATACATTAGACTGACTATAGAATCACAAAAATGTCTTTTAAAAATATATTTTTCTAGGTATATTCTTCTTGATACATAATTTTTTACCTTTATTCTTTAATTAATTTTTATTTTATTTTATATTATCTTAACTATTTTGTGATACCATTAATGAAAAACCTAGGGTTTGTCTTTGTAAAAAGTGGCATGGGGTTTTAAAAGATAAGAGGAGATCTTACATGTATCTATGTCTTACACAAAGATGATCTACACAATTTAAAATTTAATGATTTTAGTTATATTAAAATAACATACTTTGTTTCAATTTCTATTTTGAAGAATCCCTTTCTAATTACAAAGTCATGTCACGAACCCCTCACTCTATATTTTAAAAGTTTCCTCAAACAGAAATCGAAACAAAATGTGTTTCCTGTTATACAGTTTGTCTTTTTTAGCGTCTAAAATAAAAAAGTAATCAGAAAGTTCTTATATTTGAAAACTAGTTCTCTTAAGTTATATGAAGACAAATACTCATTCCAGTATATAACTGTAAATAAAATTTAAATTAAATCTCATGAATAATTTATTTTTTACAAAAGGAAAGATATTCCATTGATATTTGTTATAACATATTAGTTGGATTTGGTTTCAACATATATTGAAACAACTTTACAAAATAATGGATGCATGTCATTGGTTTAAATAATAAAACATACATATTAAAGAACATATTCTGATCCAAGATAGAATGAATATATTGGTGCTCAATGTTTGTTCTTAGGAATCCAACTTAAGAAGGTAATGCACCTATAATCTTTGTTTAGCAAACAGTTATATAATGTTTGTTGTAGTCAAGAATAAGCATCACAACAAACTATATTTAACGTTGTTTATTTTAATAATTTCCAAAACACATGAAATAAAGAACTAGTTTTAAGAAAACAACTGATATACGGACTAGAAAGAATCCAACCCAAATTTTACTTCTAAGTTATATATAATGAGTCTGTTTAGTTTTGGTTTGCTGAAAGAGACGAGGTAAGTAGTTAAATTGCAGGACTCCTCTATCACAATATAAATACATTAATGAAAAAATGTTCCGTTGAATTGACTCCACAATTATGATTTAGAAATTTGATATTCGCTATATATGCTCTAAATAAGTGTGGTTTTACACATAGTTTCATATCATCGTTTCATCATTAGTTAATGTAACAAACACGAATTCTAAAAGTTCAATCAGTAAATAGAACAATGCCAAAACGGCCCCAAGTCAACAACTCAAGTAAAAGTATTAGTTAACGGGTAAACTACCCTTACAACTGAGAAGTTAAATTCAACTAAGTCTGTGAGGAAGTTAACTAAGACACTCTTCTGCCACCTCCGCTCAAGTTATGTCATTTCCCTTGTTTGAAGCCCTACGAGTTGGCTTCCCTGAAAAGGTTTAGTTTTAAGAAAACAAGGGTTCGGGCGAGGGGATAGTGAGTTCCCTCGAAAACAACGTTAACCGATAAAGCCATAATTGATAAAAGGAACATTTAACACAACATAAGTAATTAAACATTCACGCGACACCCTACACATGTAATCGGCTTACGCTATTGGTCACACTCACCTATGACATCGTATTGGGCTCACACCTGCTTGGTTTGGGTCACAACTCCCATCAGTTTAATCAATACCTGCCACACCCCAAATGCATACTCACAAACCAAATGCATGATCATGATTATACAAAAGAATTATAAATAAAGTCATCGTATAAAGAATGTTTGCATACTTGAGAGCATTTTAAGAAAATTGTACATCTAAGTGAAAGAAACTTATCTATCATCCGCACTAGTTATTATCTGTAATTGGTCGCCTCACACCCGAACACCTAAACCATACATCGAAAGGTTGAATCAGTCACTCATAACTCTCCCTAAAATTATTCCTCAACACACCTAAGATAACCCTCAATCACTCATAACTCAGGTTCTAGTCGTCCTGCACAACTCATTTTGGCAGATTTGGGGGTTTAAGGGGTTTACCTTTTTTATTACAAAAATGCCACTCTAACCCTTATTTTCTTAATAATTCCATAATTTAAGGTTATTACAGTTAAATATGTCCTTAACTTCAACACTGTGTTTTCAAATCATTTTTTCAGTAAGGAACATAAAGTGAAAAAGCAGGGGAAAAAGAAAAAGGTTGTGTTCTCAGATTTTATTTCAGGATGAAAGGAAATTAAAAGAAGGGAAATAATAATGATTTTCCTTCCAAAATCTTTCTTATAATGTTGGAGGAAATAGAAGAATAAAAATAATAACAAAAACATCTACAAAATTACATAATTACCCATTAATTAAATCCATAATAAGGGTAAATTATATAAAAGTAATAACTTTTTTATTCTTTCTCTGATGTTCATAAAAATTTATTTAAGAACATAAAAATATTTAATTGTGATGATTTATTCTTTAATAAAAGCATTTCCTTCCTTTTCTTTCATTTATTTTCCATCCAAATTTTTCTCTTTTTTTTTTCCAATGAGAATTAACGGAAATGATGAATTGAAGTAATTATAATTGTAGTCCCTCAAAAAATCATCACAATTAAATAGGAATTTGGTAAGCACCGAGAATTAATTATTTATATTTTATACAAAAGTATTAATAATAAAATGTTAATGGGCTCCATAGTAAGTCTTTTTTCTTCATCGTGCCAACCTATTAATTTTAACAAGTTAGTTAATGCTTTTTTTTGGAAAAGTTGTTTATTTATTTATTTTTTTTAGAAAATAAGTTAGTTAAGGCTTATTTATTATTTTTAAGAGTATGATTTATGCCTGTTTTTCTATCAAGACGTGGAAGTGAGTGTGACAGAATAATTGAGTCGTAAACAACTCTACTTGTGAGTTGAGACCTTCCTCATTTTAGATAAAATATATTTTCTTTTTTCTTTTTTTTGATTCTATGAGATACATTTAATTTTGGAAAACGACGAATTAAAAATATTTTGCGGTTGATATAAAGTGGCAAAGGTTCATCATCGATTGAAATATAAAAGAAAACCCATAACATTTTGTCATTTTTGTAGAAACTAAAAAGAGTACACTTTAGAATAAAACGTAATAAATAAAACCTTGGATTTGATCATAAGAATAATTATTCTAAGAGTATCCATAGTGGTGGAACCTCTAAGAGCATCTCCAACAGCATTGCTACAAAAATTTCTAAAATAGAGAAAACAAGCTAAAATCTCTAAAAGTATTTTCTATCATCTCCAACAGTTTTGCTATTTTAGAGGATCAATCATTATTTTTATTATTAAAATATTCAATATATTTAGTATTTCAATAAAAAAAATTAATCAACTTTTAAACAATTGGTGGAATGGATTAAAAAGTAGTTTCTCTCTCTTCATATAGAGATTTTAGAGAAATCTCTAAATTTAGAGAAAACTCAAACTTTTTCTATTTTAGCAATCCATTTAGCAATGCTGTTGGAGCATTTTAGAAGAAAAAAATATCATTTTTTCTATTTTAGCAATGCTGTTGGAGATGCTCTAACAACCTCACTTGCCATATTTTACTCTATCATATTATTGTCACCTCAACAAATTAAAAACCTCTTTAAAACTCTATAGTAAAGGTTCTTATAAAAACCCCACATTACTTTTCTTATTTATCAATTATTATATAAACTTAATATATACATATATATTAAAATTTTCAAATTTAATTTATTATTTTTCACTTTTATATTAAAATTAAATTTTCATTTTATATATTTTATTAACATATATGAAAAACAATTTAAAACAAAAATATAATTTTATTGAAAAATAGGTACACCGTTACAGAAATATTAATATTTAAAAAATATGAGTAAATACTTTATAATATAGATCACTCGTAATCTCGATTCGAACAAACATGTTTAACCAGGTCGGAGCGGAGTTGATGATGAACTTCATTTGAGCGTATCTCGAAATTCATTTGAAGATATTCATGGAATTCATGAGTGGAATCTTGAAATATTTGTGTCGAGTTATCTAATTTTGATTTACAAGTAGAAAAATATTTAAAATTATCTAAACATAATAAATTTATGAAATAATTAAAAATCAAACTTCTTAAAAACAACTTATAACATTTGTATAAAAATTTATAAGAAACAAAAAAACAATTTTTTATAATAATTTTTATTTAATTTAATATATATGTTTTATTGTACAATATATATGTTGTATCGATTTATTAAAAGAAAATATAGTTAAGAAATAAAAAAATTAAAATTAAAATATTAACAGAAAAGGAAAATATTACAAGAACACTAGTTCTTGTTTAAGGACCTGGGTTATAATAAGAACATGTGACTGGACAAGAACCTCTGTCCCACAGTGGAGGTTCCTGCAAAAATCTCAAGAAGAACCTCCATTGTGGATGCTCTAAGAGACCATTTACTAAAAATAATGAAAATTTTAATCCACTAAAAAAAGCATGGCAAGGATTTACCATTCGTAATGATAGACTGTGAAGCCAATGAACTTAATTGTCACATCCGTGCTACATCAACTTTTCACTATCTTCTTAAAACCAACCCAAACAATCCACTGTACTCAACAATCTTATCCACACATTAAATAATTAGAGATTCCTTCTTTTGTAAACCAATTAAATTGTGTAAACTTTGTGAACTAAGTATTACCCAATCAGAATCATCTATTGCTTTTGGATTTAAATTGTTTATAAGGGTAATATTGGAATTTACAATTTCGTAGGTTTAATTGACATATTTCCTATTTTATAGCAACTGATTTCTCATGGTAAGTTAATTTTGTGTTATTTTATTTGTTTTTCTTTTTATCTAATAGATATTTTTCCTATTTTATAGCAAGTGATAGGATGGTAAGTTAATATATATTTTATTTTATGTTTATTTATGATTTTCTTGTGATCGATTTTGGAGATAAATTCCAGAATTCATTTTTATTAATCGTTATGTAATTCGATCAATGTGATGGAATCCGGCGAATTTGATTTTAGAGGAGATGTTCACTTATCCAATAATCCGTGTGGAGTTGTCAATAGTTCTTGTAACCAGGATGGCTTTCGTGATGAAGGAGATTTCATACTTTCAAACATGGTGGTTCTGGTAGCCAAATCATTGTTGGCGACGTTGATTCCCCTTTTTTCAATTAATCAAATTCCATCAAATACCTAATATCAACAACTATGGTCTGCACACATGTGCACAAATAATCAAATCCATCATAGACCTAATAAAAATGCATATGTGTACTAAACGTGCATATGTGCACAATACACAAAATCCACTCTGAATGCACTTTATGTGACCTTTAAGTGCATATGTGCACCAATATTGCATATGTGCAATTCATGGTTGAATTAAAACAAGGGTGTACACATGTGTAGTTCACGAAGGCTGTATATGAACTTCATGTGCATATGTGCAATTTTTTGGTGGTTTATTAATTTATGATAATGTCATGCAAGATTTGGGGAAATCCCTTGAATTACGGTGTTTGAAATTTAAAACCATTTGTTTCTGATTAAACTTGTTGTGCAATGTGTGTTTTTGTGTTCACAATATTCCTATTTTACCCCTGTGCACAAGTGTTACACATGTTTTCTTTATTTTTGGTAGTTTATTAATTTATTTTAATTACCTTTTAATCTTAACCGTAGATTGGAAGTGATCAACGGTGTGCAGATGGTTAACATAGTTTACACAAAATAACTAGTTTACAAAAGAAGGTACCTCTAAATAATTAATAAGAAAAAAATAAGAGAGAGAAAGAAAGAAGAGAGAGATATAGAGATAAAGGGGGTGAGGCCGGGTAGGGTGGGATTTGGGGGGGGGGGGGGGGGGGCTGGAAGCTGAAGACACCACAATGGTGTTGCCAATGGATCCGATCAAGCCGATGGCCAACCCGAAGTCATCGGCTTACCCATTACGGATGGTCTTATATCTTTACCCCATAAATAGAGAAACAAGTTCTTATACAATAATTGGTTAAACCATGAGTGCCATCAACATTTCATATATTGACATCTTCATGTTATCTCAACATCACATTACCTTTTCTCATGTTATCCTTTAAACCCTTAAGCAATGTAACACCAACATTTCATACCATGTGATTCTTTTATTATTATTTCAAGAGAGAAAGAGCAAAGAGCGAGAGGTGGGCTCGATGGTTTTGGAAACCCTCACCCCCTACCCACGGGGTACTACTTGCCCTACCCGTACCACCAACATTTCGAACCCGCTGATATAGCCATTGAACCCGCCCCCAACCAATGCTACGGATGACCCCTACTAGGTTAAAAATATTTTATCAATATTCCATGTAGATATCTAAAACTGTTATCCGATAAAGATACAAATTATAATAAACTCCTACCGATAAAGAGTTACCGATACCCATCCAATAAAACAACATCCAAAACTATTAATAGGTTTATCCCTTTATCCCTTTATATTTTGAAAACAATTCCAAAATTAAAAAGATTTGAGTACTTTTTTCACTTTGTATAATGAACGGTTGGATTTTACCCCCAAAATGTACTTGACTCTTAAACCACAACCATCTGAAACTCTGTCACACGTCACATTACAAAGATAAAATAAAACCATTCAAATTTTCAATCACACACTCTCCATTCCATTCCCAAATTCTTCAATCATCATAACAACCAAATTTTCAAAATATTTCAAACACAAATAATGCCTCTAATAGTCTCCCATCCTTTTTCCACCCAATTCATCACTTCATCCCTCTAAAACCCACCCAATTTTATGTCCCTCAACCACCAAATCAACGGCGGCGCCGGCGAAACCACCGGCGGCGGCCAAGAAGAGAATAAGAAGAAGAAGAAGCCAAGTGGGTATGGAAGAAAAGCAAAGAAGGTTGTGTTATCTAAAATCAAAAGGGGTAAAAAGGGATTGTTACAAAGAAAGGGAAAAGGGGATTCTTCAAGTGGTGGTAGTAGAAGTTGTTGTTGTTTTTGTGTGTGTGTTAGAAGGAGAATACCTAATCTTGATTCGTCTTCGGAGTCTCCGAAAAGCGATCCTAATTGTTCGGAGTTTGGTTTGGATTCATTGAAAGGTTTGATGGAGAAGAGTGATTTCTTGTTGGATGAATGCAATACCCATTTGGATGTATATAGTGATAGCCCTCCTCATGGTAGTATTCATGATGATGAATGGTAAAAGAAAAGAAAAAGATGGATTTTATTTCATTCTTTAATTGGGTTCTTTGGGTTTTCTTGTTTGATCAAGATTCAAGAATCAAGAGATTTCCAAGTTCTTGAAATTGGTTTTGAAAAATGTAGAGTATGAGATGGTGGGAATTGGTTTAACTTCTTTGAAGCATATGGTTGGTTGGTTTTCATTGTTGAAGAGTCTTGATGAATTTGATTCCATCATCAATGGGAATTGGAATTAGTGATTGATTTCTCTATGAGTTCTTGGTACACATTCTATGCCTTCCATAGAATCTTTGGATATTTTTTTGGGTTTTTTGGATGATTTTTGTAATCAAAATATGATAATACTCTTGTAAATCTAATATTGGATTCATTTGTGATTTATCTTTGTGTAGTTTCTTGCAAGGTCTCAATTGAAAACCGATAGGGGTGACATTGGTATCCGGAATCCGAATACACACCCGTTTTGGCCCTCATAAAGTTATATAAATGTTGGATATCTTCAATTTTGGCTCGAAAATAGGTGATGTTAATCAAATTTTATATGTAAACTCGACTGCTTTATTGGAGTAAAATTTTGCAACATGAAGGTGGATGTGGAACTGCGATGGTGGTTGGAGTGGCGAGCATATATGTACGGTGGTACCGCGGTTAAGGGTCTAGGCGAGGTCTTGTTTTCGGTGTTGATTGTGATGGAATGGTGGTCATGAGGTGGTTTTTGGTTGATTCTCAGGTTAGTTCTTTGGAGTGTTAAATGTTGATAATGTGATAAATGGGAATAGTGATGTTACATATCATGCCATTGCTTTATGTTCACTTATCCATTGTACACCTTAGTGTATTGATGGGTCTAACAGCATTTACAATAAAGTTTCATGCTTGGGTTCTTTTCAAAGTTTTTATAAGAATTTCTAGTTTGTCATAACTCAGATATTTAAACAGAAGTGGGGTTTTTGTATACTTTTTATTTTTTGTTATTAGTTTTATATTTTTTAACCATTTCATTTTATTTATTGTAATAAATCTATAAAAGATGTATATTAAATTTAGTACAAAAGTTATAAATTAGTTTTTAATTTTTTATAGTATAAAATTATATTTATGTTTTAATTGTTTTTTATATATATTAACAAAATATACAAATTAAAATTAATAAATTAAAATTGATTTTTTTTATAAATTTATGACATATTTATATATAATAAATAAGTAACCGGGCTACCACTTGTCGTCCTCCGGTGAGCTGGAAACAATAATTTTCTGCCTAAACATGTATCTGGACATAGTTTACAAATTCAGTTCATTTAGACTTATTTGGACGTAATTTACACTTTCAATTTATTTAGACTTATCTCAATGACACAAAATCTTTTATTTAATAAATCCCACTAATTTAGAAATTTAGAAAAAACAAGATTTACTTATTTAATTCCAATTGTTTAAGTTAATTTTTGGATTGCATATAAGAAATACAAGTTGATATCCTCACATTCAAGATGATGATATAAAGTGAAATTATTTTTATTTTTAAATTACACTTTATATTCGTATAATTAATTGTTTAATTTGACATTTATTATTTCATTTTTCGTTTTTACATATTTATTATATTAACTACATAACTGTATATTAACTAATATAAATTAAGAAAATATATTTTTACCTTTTTTACAAGTTATATATCATTATATTATTCATCGATACCTATAAAATGAGTTAATATTGAATATTTTCTTATTTACATTGTTATGGGTTTGAAGCCTCTATCATCAAGGCTAAAGCCAATATTTTTCATTTATTCTTTGACCAATTACCTTGGATTTTATACAACAAATATGCGATTTAGAAACTCATAAAACCATAAAATTGAAATCGAATGATATAAAATAGGGTAAAATACGATTTAATCCTTAAATTTTGTACTTAAAAATGGTTTAACCCCTGAACTTTTTTGGTGAATGTTTTAATCCCTAAACTTGTTATAATCAATTGTTTTAGCCACTTGACCTGCTATAGCAGGTTACCACACTTTTAAAAATCACTTTAATCCCTGTTCGTCTGTTTTCACGACCCTTTTGTTCTTTTGAATTTTAATTATTTGATTAATTATTTGAACGGACGTGGTGCTAAAAACAGGTGTGCAAAAGAAATAAAACAAGTAATCTTCGGTCCAAGTATAAACCTCCAATTACTGTCGTTTTTCTAAACAATTAATAAAAATGGTACAAGTACCAGATATCGTTCCCACAAGGAAGCGGTGAAAACAATCTTTCGAGATTCAGTTTTTGCGAAAGTTAACTGCAAATGGGGTTTGGATGAAAAAGTATTTGATTGGTTGGTTGATTATGAGCTACTTTAAGAGAACAATTATAAAAAGGAGCAAGGGGTGTAAAGTCATTTAGTTGGAATAAAAATAAGTAAATTGAATGGGAAGTAAATTAATAATCTCAATTATGCAGAAATGATATCCAAGTAACTTCTAAAAAGTTATCACATTTTCATATAGCCCAATTATTTATCGATGAGTTTAGCTGCAATCTTTAATGAAATGTTAAAATATATTAAAATTCAACACTTACGTAACCTCTGAAAGATTAACACATTTTCATGCATCTGACTCATCGTTAAATAATTAGTTATAATCTTTAATGGGATACTAGATCTGATACCAACTTCAGGAATAGTGCCAATTGTAGCCCCTTAAGAGACTAACACATTTTCATGTCCTTGGATTATTACTAGTTAATGTTTAAACATACTCTTTAATGAAATGTTAAAGACGTGGGATAATAGCAACGAGTGTTGTCACCCACTCATATACCCCCAAAATAACATTTTAGTAGCTTCTGAAAAGATACCGCATTTTCGTACATTTAGTTAACCGGTAAAAAATCCAAGGACAATCTTTAATGAGGCAATTAAACTTGAAGTGGTAAAAATTTGAGTTTATATAAAAGACTTTTTTCTTTACCAAAGATTCATTCCAAATTGAACCTTACACCCCAAGCTATGAAATTAGCCTATCATGCTTGGGTGTGTTTTACGACTATTTTTAGACAAATAATTGATTGGACAAGAAAACGTTAGTGCAATGAAAATAATTATAAATTGCAGTAATTAAAGCAGTTGATAAAGTGCAGTTACTGGAATTGACCAGTGAAAATTAAAACAGTTGATATAAAGTGCAGTTACTGGAATTGACCAGTGAAAATTAAAACAGTTGGTATAATATGGTTACTGGATTTTACCAGCTGAAATTAAAACAAATAATAAGGTAAACTAAAAATGAGCAATTGTTAGTATGAACATGTGTTTTATCTTAACTTGTAGCAAGCTTATAATGAAACAATACATAATTAAGCGGTTTATATAATTATAATGAAGTTATATGAGTAGCTATCTAACATGTAAGTATAAGAACGAGAATTAAACCAAAGATGATGATATCACATAAAGATTGCGTAGATTAAACTTCCAAAGATCACCAAAACACTTGGTGATGCTTTCGGGTAATCAACAAGTTCCAAAAGGACCCGAAAGCAATTCCACCAAGTGCTCCAAAAAACTATGTTCGGCCTCACCTCGAGGAAACCCGAACCGAAAATATGAACAAGAAATGTTTGTGACGATGGAAACAAAAGATCTTGGATTCGGTTCTTGTAAAACCGAAGACCAAGATGATAACCTAGAGAGTGTTTAAGCTATTACTAACACTAGTTATGTTTTTGGATGATGTTTTAATCAACCACATACACACATATATATAGCTAAATGTCCATGGGCCAAAAAGTTTATCAAAATGAAATGGGCCTCGGCCCATCAACCACTCGGCTGGCCCATCAAAAACAGCCCGTCATCCATTCTTTAGCCCGACTTTGATGACTTGGTCCACAAAAGAGATCCACAAAAAAACGGCCCACGACATTGGTTCCTGAAAACACATAAAATTTTTATAAGTTTAAGCGATAAAATGTAAGAAAAAATACATAAATGCATGCGTATATTAAAAGAATGCAAGTATTGATTTTTAGCGTGGTTTTGCTAAGAGAAACGTAAAGGATGAGAAAAATTTACACGAAATTTGTTAGTTGTAAGGGTAAAATATTTACCCTATCACATCCCTAAACTTGAATGGTTGCTTGTCCTCAAGCGACGAAGAGAAAGTATTTTGAACAAAATTTTGCTTCACTAAGATAGTTTCCTTTAATTATCAAGAAATTGTCATCTTGACCATTGTTTTTCCAAAGATAACGAAATTTTACAATTTTATGCAACACTTTTATTATTTTGACAGTTAGTGTTAGTAGTTGAAAAAGTAATGCATAGTTAAACTTTATTGGTTCTTCCAATGCAAGGTTAGCTCACGGTTTGGCATGGAAAAGGTGTTTTAGGCATGTATTGTATTCTTGTTACTTATACATCCTTTGAAATGGCACAATTTTACTGCCATCGTCTCATATTGAGGTATGGTATAGTTCCATTCTGTCCTATGTGCTGATTTGACTACTCGTCAAGTACCTCATCTATGTGAGTTTTGTACACGAGTTTGGGTGGTAAAGCAAGAAAAAGAGAGAAAAAGAGAAAAAATCTTTTGGGTAAGTATTTGTTAGAGCTATTTACTGAGTTTGGGGGGGGTGTTATCCATCCCTAAACTTTGAGATTTTGCTTGTCCTCAAGCAAATAGAAGTATTGCATATGAGAGGACCGTAGAGCTAAGAGATAAGAGTAGGTGAGTAATAGAAAATTGGTTATATTTGGAGGGTTAGTGTATAGGAGTGATGGTGAGCTGTGTGCTTGGAAGATGCTACAAAAGTTAGTGTTATGCAAACTTGATCTACAATTAACCCTAAGATGCAAGCAAAAATGTGTTCATAAAATTAAAGAGAATAAGAGAAAAGAGGAGTTTTGAATTCCAATTGTGCGTTGGAAAAACAGATGGTGATTTTTGACAACTTAGTGTATTAAAAGAGTGAAGTTAGTGTTTTTGTAGAAGGGATACTTTCCAATTACGTCCAAAAGCTAATAGACGACAAGTGGTGGTTTTAAAGAAATGCTAGAGTGTTCAAAACCTGTCGTGGCTACCAACCTTGACAACCAACAGTGCAAAGTTACGGATGTAATAAGACCTATGTAAGTATGTGGTCACAAGTTGTGGACCAAATAATAGTCTCATGGCTGTGTTTGGACTGAATCATAATAATTATGCAAGCATGGGCTTTGATTTTCACAAGCAGGATACACGTAGCGGGTGCTTGTGATCCGTGGGCCAAACGGCAGCCCTGTGGCTGGACTTATGCAAAACAGGCAACAGCCCGTGAGTTGTTTTAGCTAGGTTGGCCCAAAACAACATTGTGAAATAAGCTGGGCCAAAATGTATGCATAATTAGATGAGCACAAAAATTCCATGCACTTTTAAATGAGTAAGACTTGTTGTGATGGAGGGTTAATGTCACAGGGTATGCGGCTTTATTTTATAGGTGTGCTAAACAAGAGATGATCATATGCACATGTGCATTGTGCGGGTATTAGCCGTGTGTGGAGCAAATGACCACGGCTGTCCTTAACTTGGTAGTCAACAGCCATGTGCTCAATTGGTGCACGTATGATCACATTCCAAATGTTGAGTGTAGATTTGCATGCAGAATTCAATTAAGGTAATGCAAAGCTTAAAGGTTAAAGGATGTAAATAACATTATGTAGAATCATAAAGTAGAGTTCGATGAAGGAGAGAGATGTCAAACCACTGCCTACTGTCGTTTAGTAGGAGGTTGGAGCATAGGCTCCAATGGTGGTAGGGAGGGATACGGTGGTAGACCATACAGCAGGTCCCGGTTGACAGTTCGAACCGTGTCTCTCCAAACTCGGTCGCGCTGGCCATCATATTCTCTGAACTGGAAGATTGCGCGTGTCAGCCAACTGATCTGGACTTGGTTGTTGTGATGTATTCGGAGGCTTTCGCGGGTGTCCTGCATCTGAAAGTGAAAGTTAGGTACAACTGGCTCACTAGGAGCATGGGCCTTGGTGGCAGTGGGCAAAAATGATGCCAGTGAGAGTGTATCCGAGGAAGAATTGCTATCGGGTACAAGTGGTCCTAAGCGCAATAAGTTGTTCAAAAGTTTTCGTCCGAGCACCATCTTTTCATTGGAAAAGATATCGGTTGGGAATTCCAAGACATTCGCGTCTTTCATCAACAAATGAATAATGGTCGGGTAGAACAACCGACCGTTAATCCTAGTACAGCTTGTTTTGATGTTGGTGGAGATTAGTGTACCAACATCAAAAGGATATCCTTTTATGATACAAAATAGTATTAAAATTCTATCCATCCCCAGTTTTGAATTATGGCTCGTGGGAAACAAAGTACACTTGATAAATTGTGCCCAAACATGTGCTTCAGCCATGAGTTTTTTAAAGCGGATATGTCGGACATTGCCCTCAAAGTACCAATCCGATCCCGGAATGGTGAGAGTAGCCAAAATTTCATCTAGGTCCTTTTTGTGCAAGTTTGTGCTAAGTGCGAGTAATTTGGAGTTAGCTTGAGGGGAAGTGCCGAAAAGCCTGTTGATGGATGTCGGGGAATAATCTACGATTGTTCCCCGGACAGGGATTTGTTGAGAGTCCCGAATGGAAATTTCCGTGTAAAATTCACGTACCCAACTCAAGTTGTATTGAGGGGGTACTGTACATAAAATATTCCATTTGTGTGTGTCAATCACCTCACGAAGTTTAGGTATTTGTGAAATTGTTTCCACAAGAAAACATTTTGGGGAAGGTGCCATTTTATTACAATAAACATTAAAGCGCAAACTTGCGATGTCATTACTAAATAGGGTTAAAATTTTTACCTCCCCATGAGTGTTGCTAGACGAGTTACCACCTTTGTGAGACGGTGGCCTTGTAGGGGGTGCCCATGAGATTGGGTTGGGGTTTGATGTACTAAGGTTTCGTGCAACCGAAGGACGACGACTATAAACATTCCGAATTGGAGGCAATGGGTTCAGTCTTGGTGGGTTTGTCATGGGGATGGCTGTGACTCTAAGGACTGTGGCCTGTGAGGATGGTGGGGTATAATATGGGTTTGGCATATTAGGTCTTGCGTGGGGTGGTACATACGGAACCGGTTGTCCGTAGGTATTGAGCATCATCACCGTAGGTTGGACCGAAGGGTTAGCATAGGTGTGCATAACAGAAAACGGTTGGTCGGGGGTTCTATGAATCTGACCTAAAGCTAGTGGTGGTGGTATCATCTGGGACTGAGCTAGACTTAGAGCCAGGTTTCGATTTGCCTGATCAATGAGGGTTTCCAATGTGATGGAATTGCCCTTGGTTGGGTCCATAGGGTCACTAGGAGTACAGTTAAGGTCGAAAGTGGGTTTTGGTTGTGATGGTGTTTGAACATCGATATCCATAGATATCATTTTACCCTTACCCTTCGAACCATTGTTGGTGGCTGTTGCCACCATCGCCGCCGCCTCGGCGAGAGCGTGGATGGACTCTGATGCCGTGTTTGGGATGAGTTCGACCTCCGTTGTTGCTCGTGATTCTCGATCGGAAACCGGCTCATCGGCAGTGGTGGGTGTGATGTAGGTTCGATTCACCGACCGGGTCCGGTGGCGTTGAGTTCGCTTTTTCTTTCCGGTGTTTCTGTGGCTAGTCATCGTGTGGTTCGAAGTCGAAGGCTGCTTACCCTCTTTTATAGTTAGACGGTGGGGGATGGGTTGTCGCATTGCTGTAGAGACGAAGAAAAGGGGTGGGGGTGGGGTTAGGGTTTCTGGTAGCGAAGAGAGGAGAGAAAAAGGGGGGTGGCGGTGATGGCGATCGTGGTGGCAGATGGTGGCAGGGGTGGTACAGGTTGTTCCTGCGGTCGTCCGAATTGATCGGTGGCAGTCGGGGGGTTAGGGTTGATGCGAAGGCGGTGATGGTCGCAGGTGTCAAAGGGTGGCAGAGATGGTACGAGATTGTACCTGTGTCGGCGATGGTACGAGAATGGCCGGCGGCGGTTGCAGTCGCCGGCGACGCCTGTTGGGTTTCTTGACCGGAGACGTGCGAGAGAAAGAGAGAGGATAGAGTTGAGAGAGAGACAAGATATGTGATAGATTGAGAAAGAAAGAAAACGTCATTCCCTCCCTGCATGCCAAAAGAAAACGGCGCCTCCACTCTCTTTCTATGAGTGCATTAAATGCACTGCAATTTTTAACAGAATAAAAAAAAATTTAGTTTAATTAAATTATAAAAAAAAAAAGAAAATCAGATTAAATAAATGAGAAGAATAAACATGAGAGTTGTTAGTGGGCTAAAATGAATTCAAGCTGATAATGGGCCTCGAAAATTTAGACAAATTATTTTGGGCCGAAAGTTTTGGGCTGAAAAAATTGTAACAAAATTGATGTAAAAAGAAATTCAAAGCAGTTAATTACTGAGAGTGAGGTTGAAATAATTTAAGAGGTTCTAGAACTGCTGTGGTTAATTCCGATGGTGGGTAAAAAGGTTTCACCCGTTGTCCGTTCACTTTGAAAGTTGTACCTTTTTCAGGGTTGATCAACTCAATAGCTCCATAGGTGTGAATTTTTGCTATTGTGAATGGTCCCGTCCATCGGGAACTTAATTTTCCCGGAAACAATTTTAATCTGGAATTAAATAGGAGCACCTGCTGGCCTTCTGCGAGTTCCTTAGGAATAATTCTCTTATCGTGCCACTTTTTCGTTTTTTCCTTATAGAGTTTGGCATTTTCATAAGAGTTATTTCTAAGTTCCTCCAGTTCACAAATTTGTAAAAATCTTTTATTGCCAGCCTCGTCATGACTCATATTTAATTCTTTGATGGCCCAATAAGCCTTGTGCTCTAATTCTAAAGGTAAATGACAGGCTTTTCCGTAAACCAATTTATACGGGGACATCCCTATAGGGGTCTTATAGGCAGTCCTATAAGCCCATAGGGCATCATCCAGCTTGGATGCCCAATCCTTTCTGTGTGGTTTGACCACTTTAGCAAGGATTCCTTTGATCTCTCTATTAGAGAGCTCAGCTAAACCATTGGTTTGCGGGTGATAAGCGATAGCTACCCTGTGCCTAATGTCATATTTTTCCAAGACTTCTTCCAACATTTTATTTATAAAATGTGTAACACCCCATCTTTTGGAATAATGTTGTTATTTTATTTATTTATTTTCAGATAATGACTCCTTTTTCTTTTAATTATTTAAGAGGATTTCTAATTGGGTTAGGATAGGGATGGGTTGGCATATATCTAGAACCTAGGCTAGCTTGTTTTATTCACCTTCTAAATAGCTTGTGGAGTAAGTTGAGAGAGAGAGAGAGAGAGAGAAAACCGACGGGAGGGAAGAGATACTTGCCGGAGAAAGAAAGAGAGATTCCGAGAGAGGGTCGGTGGTCGTTTTTAACACAGGTAAATCGTTGGATCTGTTGTGTTAGTTCGTTTTAGGGTTCTTAGATCGTTTTTTTTAGTCGGTGTTTATTGGTGGCTGTCGACGGCGGGGTACGGTGGTTGCGGCTTTGGCCGACGACGACGGACCACCGCCTTTGTTCTCCCTCTCGCCGGTAGAAGCTGGTATTGTAGAGAGTGGTCTTTATCGTCGAAGTACGGTGGCCCGGCGGCAAGGTTACCGCGGCTGTTGTTGTCTCGCAAGTGCGCCGGTCACGACCGGCGATATGCTTGCTGCCGTTGTATTGTGCGGCGGCCGAACACCAACCGAACCGGCCACGGTCGGTGGTTTATGGTGGCGCGATTGCTCGGCGTCGACAGCCTTGGCTGTCGATGCGACGGGGATCTGCAGTCGGCTGCATCGGTTGTGGACACCGGCGGGAGGCGCGGCGGCTGTTCAGTGGTCATACGGTGGTTGTCCGGCAGCCGTCTAGAGGCGTTGAGAATCTCGAGTTGGGTTTCGGTCACCGTGAAGCCCGTAGTTGTTCTTGTTTTTAAGTTTTTTTTTATATATAACAGTTATCTATATATATATGTATGGATGACGATGATAATGTTGTTGTTGTTGTAAGTTTTTTTTATATATAATATATATATATACGGAATTGTGTACGAATGATGATGATGATGTTTTTCTTGTTTTAAAAGTTATTATTTTTTTTACATTTAAATATATATAATTATTAATATCTTAAATAAAAATTATATATATAAATATATTTATTTAGGTTTAAGTCGGGTCAGTCTAGGGTTGTTAGACTGGCTAAGTGTGTCGGGGTTAAC
This sequence comes from Centaurea solstitialis, assembly GCA_030169165.1. Classification (NCBI taxonomy): domain Eukaryota; kingdom Viridiplantae; phylum Streptophyta; class Magnoliopsida; order Asterales; family Asteraceae; genus Centaurea; species Centaurea solstitialis. The sequence continues at coordinate 25,270,392 of CM058047.1, forward strand.
CGTTGTCCGTTATTGTGGGCGACGCGAGTTGGGTCGCATATAAACCGTGTAGACCCGCTTGACGTCCGCGGTTTTCGTATAGGTTTGGATTAACTAGATAATTATAGGGATTTTTGTGAATAATTGTAATAATTATAATTGCTAAAAATTATTCCAGCTTTGCTGTGATTTGTTCGTGGTTTGACGTTCTGCAATTAAGGTGAGTTACGTTATGCATGAATTATGATATTGTATGTATGTGTGCACTTTATAGTGTGGATAGGGAACCACATGCCCTTGGTGAGTTGTGGGGGCCGACCCGTGTCCTAACTAACGGGCGAAAGGGAATCCACATGCCCTTGGTGAGTTGTGGGGGCCGACCCGTGTCCAAACTGACGGGAGTGTTATGACCTCATGAGAGTCGAGTTTTGCTTGGTTTAAATGTATGCGGTATGTGATATTTGTGATTGCTTGGGAACCTATATCGGTATATGTGCATGTGATATTGTGGTTTGTGTGTACGCTAGCTCACTAAGCGTTTTCGCTTACCCCGTTAATTGTTTCCCTTTTTCAGGTGCTAGTTCGGGCAAGGATAAGGGCAAGGCTCCAGCGTGACTCCGAGTTCGATGATCCGACGACACTTGACCTTGACGTTATTTATTTAATTATTCGTAAAAAGCGTGGTTTTGTTAACATTTGACTAAGTATTGGATTTAATATTTAGTTTTGAAATTTTTATTTTAGTTAAACCGTAAATTAGATATTCTTTTATAAAAAGGTTGTTCTTTTGAAATTGGGTATTACAAAATGGGTACCCTCATCACTGATCAAGGCACGTGGGGTGCCAAACCTTGAAAAAATTTGTTTTTGCAAAAATTTAATTACTGTTTTTGCATCATTGGAGTAACAAGCCATGGCTTCCACCCATTTAGACACATAGTCTACAGCTACTAAAATGTAAGAGCAATTGTTTGAGATTGGAAATGGTCCCATGAAATCAATGCCCCAAACGTCAAATACTTCTATTTCTAAAATTCCATTTAAAGGCATTTCATTCCTGTGGGAAATATTACCACTTCTTTGACATTCATTACAGCTTTTTGTAAAACTGTAAGAGTCCTGGTGTAAAGTAGGCCAGAAAAATCCAGACTGCAAAATTTTTGCAGCCGTCCTACTTCCACTGAAATGACCTCCACATGGTCCAGAATGACAATGATGGATAATCTGAGCGGTCTCCTCCTTAGGGACACACCTCCTGATCATCTGGTCTACACAAATTTTAAACAAAAATGGGTCATCCCACAAATATTTTTTTGAATCAAAAATTAATTTTCTTCTTGCATGCTTATTTAGCTCATTAGGAATAATCCCACAAGCTAAATAATTAACAATATCTGCAAACCATGGTACTGACAATTGTTTTATAGTAAAAATCTTCTCATCTGGAAATGTTTCACAGATGTCAGTACCAGGTTCTGGATTGTCTTGCTTTTCTAATCTGGACAGATGATCTGCAACTTGATTATTTATGCCCTTTCTGTCAATAATTTCCAAATCAAATTCTTGTAACAACAAGATCCACCTTATTAACCTTGGTTTTGCATCCTTTTTAGAAATGAGATACTTAATGGCAGCATGGTCAGTATGAATTATAACCTTGGTTCCCATTAAGTAAGATCTGAATTTTTCAAAAGCAAAAACCACAGCTAACAATTCTTTCTCAGTGGTGGTATAATTGATTTGAGCAGGATTGAGAGTTTTACTGGCATAATAAATAGAATGAAAAATCTTTTCTTTTCTTTGTCCCAGTACTGCTCCAACTGCCCAATCACTAGCATCACACATAACCTCAAAAGGTTTTGACCAGTCAGGTGTGACTACTACAGGGGCGGTGACCAATGCCCTTTTCAAAATATTAAAAGCAACTTTACATTCTTCATTAAAATCAAATGCATGGTCCTGTTGCAGCAATAAACAAAGAGGTTTTGAAATTTTAGAAAAATCTTTTATAAATCTTCTATAAAAACCTGCATGTCCAAGGAGACTTCTGATTCCCTTGACTGTAGTTGGTTCTGGTAATTTTTCAGTTACTTCCAACTTTGCTCTATCTACCTCTATACCTCTTTTGGATATGAGATGCCCTAACACAATGCCCTCTTTGACCATAAAGTGGCATTTTTCCCAATTTAAAACCAAATCAGTTTCTTCACATCTTTTGAGAATCTTTTCCAGGTTTTGTAAACAATCATCATATGATGTCCCATATACAGAAAAATCATCCATAAAAACTTCCATGGAGTTTTCTAACATGTCAGAAAAAATAGACATCATACATCTTTGGAAAGTGGCAGGTGCATTGCATAATCCAAAAGGCATTCTCCTAAAAGCAAATGTACCATAAGGACAAGTAAAAGTGGTCTTCTCCTGGTCATCAGGTGCTATGGCAATTTGATTGTAACCAGAATAACCATCTAAAAAGCAGTAAAATTCCTTACCGGCTAACCTATCTAATATTTGGTCAATGAAAGGTAAAGGAAAGTGGTCCTTCTGAGTGGCTTTGTTGAGTCTTCTATAATCCATACATATTCTCCAACCTGTGACTGTCCTGGTGGGTATGAGTTCATTTTTATCATTTGTGATTACAGTTACCCCACCCTTTTTTGGTACACATTGTACAGGACTGACACATGTGCTACTGGCAATAGGATAAATGATACCAGCATCTAACCATTTCAGAATTTCTTTTTTGACAACATCTTTCATCACTGGATTGAGTCTCCTTTGAGGCTCAACCGAGTTGAAATTTTTATCTTCTAAAATAATCTTATGTTGACAAATTGTAGGGCTTATGCCCTTCAAATAAGCAATGGTCCATCCTATGGCCTTGGTATGAAGTTTAAGCATCTGAACTAATTTCTCTTCCTGATCTGCTTCTAAGGAAGATGAAATAATGACAGGCAACTTTCCTGAGTCTCCCAAAAAGGCATACTTTAAGTTGGATGGAAGTTGTTTTAGCTCTAGGTCTGGTGCAACCTCTAAGGATGGGACCAGAGTTTTCCTATCCTCGTTCTCTAAGACTTCAAATGCAGCCGTTACTAAGGGTACTTCCTCACTGTCATCTTCTGTCTCATCATCAGTGTCTGCATCCCATAAGATTTCTCCTAAAGTCTTTTCCTCACACCAGGTTTCTATCTTACTTAGGGTGGAACACTCTTCTCTCTCATCAGGGTACTTAAGAGAATCTAACACATTAAAAGTCACTCTTTGGTCATGGAATCTCATGGTCAACTCACCCTTCTGGACATCTATCAGTGTTCTTCCTGTTGCTAGAAAAGGTCTTCCTAAAATGATTGGGACTTCTTGATCTACTTCACAATCTAAAATGATAAAGTCTGCAGGAAAAATAAATTTATCCACTTGTACCAAAACATCCTCAATCTTGCCTTTAGGCCAAACTATGGACTTATCAGCTAATTGAATAGATATAGTGGTAGGTCTTGCTTCACCTATTCCTAGGGTAGTAAAGACAGATAAAGGCATAAGGTTAATGCCTGCACCTAAATCACATAGGGCTCTCCTAATGATCTTACCTCCTATGGAACAGGGAATTGTAAAACTTCCTGGGTCTTTCATCTTAGGTGGAATCTTCTTGGTTAACAGAGCACTACAACCCTCAGTCAGAGCTACAGTCTCATACTCAGTCAGCCTTTTCTTTTTGTTCAAAATATCCTTTAGAAACTTAGAGTAATTTGGCATTCTTTCAATTGCCTCCAACAAGGGTATGTTGATATGCAATTGTTTGAAAACATCAAGAAACTGTTTAAATTGAGCTTCCTCCCTCTGATTCCTTAACCTTTGAGGGTATGGAATATAGAGAGGGGCCTGAGTAGGAGTGGTGGTCTTTTGAGGTGTCGGTGATGGTGATGGTGAAGGTGTGACAGAGACAGGCTTTATCACAGTGGTGGATAAAGTGGTGTTTGTCTCCTTGGGAAGTGTGTTACTAATGGTCTTGGGACTGTCACTAGATTGTGACATGTCCTTACTGGTGTTCCTCTGAGATCTCCATTCTGTCCATGTAGAGGTTACAGGAGACAAAAGTGGAAAGTCAGGGACAGGTGAGGTGAAATCTGACTCAGCTGGAGTAGGTGAGTCAGTGTGTGTTGAAGTGGAAGATGATGCAAAATCCTTTTCAGGATTTTGACTCTTCTTTTCAGACTTACTCAAGTCTTTTCCATTTCTTAAAGTTACAGCTTTAACTTGCTCTTTCCCTGGTCTCTGAGGAATCTCGGTGTCACTTGGTAGAGAGCCAGCCGACCTATTCCTAATTTCTAGAGCCATCTGACCCACTTGGGTCTCAAGGTTTTTGATTGATGCTTGGGTTTGAGAAATAAACCCTTTCATCATGGCTTCTAGTGAAGGCTCAACCTGTTGGTTTTGCCTCGGTGGATATCTAGGAGAGGTGGTCTGTTGGTGATTTTGTGAGTGGTTGTGTGAAGTGTGTTGAAATCTAGATGGTTCCTCATCTTGGAAATGAACATGCTTTTGATTTTGAAAATGTGACTGTCCTTGATTTTGAAAATTGGACTGTCTTTGCTGTTGAGGATACTGGTTAGTCTGACCTTGTATCCTAGGCAACTGTGGGTTAAGAGAGGGGCTGTTCCATTTTAAATGTGGGTGATCTCTCCATCCTGGATTGTAGGTTGATGAAAAAGGTCCAGATCTGTCATTATTTCCAATGTAATTGACTTTTTCTGGATTTCCCGGACAATTATCAAAAAGATGGTTTTCACCACAATAAGCACATTGGACAGGCAACTCGGATGCCTCAGAAGCATCAATACCAGACACCACTTGCTTCTTGGTAGTGAGATTTTTAAGCATCACTACCATATCACGTACCTGGGTAGCAAGTGTTGAATAAGTATCATTGTTCTTGACACCAGTTAATTGTAAAGGTTTTGCACGAGAGTCTGCCCAATGACCATTGTTATTTGAAATCTTTTCAAGGATATTGTATCCTTCATTGTAAGAACTAACAGTAAAAGCTCCTCCTGCAGTAGCATCAAGCATTTGTCTGGCTGGGTAATTCAAGCCATTATAAAATGTCTCTAGCTGAATGCAGTAAGGAATGCCATGGTGAGGGCATTTTCTCAACAATTCTTTAAATCTTTCCCAGGTTGTGGGAACTGTCTCATCATCTTCTTGTTGGAAAGTGCAGATCTCATTTCTAGACTGAGCATTTCTTAGTGGTGGAAAATATTTTTTCAAAAATAATTCAGCCATCTGGTCCCATGTAAAAATAGAGTTTGGTTTCAAAGAATAGTACCAGGCTCTGGCATGATGACTTAATGAAAAAGGAAAAAGTTTTAATTTTAAAGCGTCATCAGAAATTCCTCGAAGTCTAAATAATCCTGCAATTTCCAAGAAAGATCTGAGATGAGCATGTGGGTCTTCTTTTGACAATCCTGCAAATTGACCATTATTCTGTAACATCTGAAACATTACAGTTTTTAGCTCAAAATGCGGGACATTGCATGTTGGATCACGTATTCCTGTTTGCAACTGATGTACAATAGGAATAGCATAATCCATCATACTGTTATCTTTGGAATTGGCCAGACGAAAGATGTGTTGTTCTGCATCTTCAATGTGCTGATTATTATTATTAAGAGGTGGTGGAGGATTTCGTAAAATTCCATTAACTGGATTTTCTTGCTGAACTCGTGGTCCAGGTTCCTGGATGATAGGTACAGGACCAGCATGTGGTTCTGCCACATGTGGTTGGATGTCTTGCAGCCGATTTCTACCATTACCTCCAGGAGGTGGTGGTAGAGGTGGAGGTAAACCATCATTATTGTACCTCCCATCAGGTGGGTTTCCAGGAAATGGCAGTTCCTCTAAAAATGCGTTTTCTTCTTCCATTGCAGAGGAGGTAGAAGCTTGCAAATTTCTTTGCTCCCTTTTACGACGTCTAAAAGTTCTTTCGATATTGGGGTCTAGATTAAAAAATTCCCCACGTGATTTTCTTTGCATAAACTAAAAAAAAAATTTGTTCTTTTTTTTGTTCTTTTTTTTTCTTTTCTCAACAAGGTGGTAGAAAAATTAACTCTCTAAAACTAAAATTGAAAAATTGCTTTGTAGCTTCCCCGGCAGCGGCGCCAAAAACGTGTTCGTCTGTTTTCACGACCCTTTTGTTCTTTTGAATTTTAATTATTTGATTAATTATTTGAACGGACGTGGTGCTAAAAACAGGTGTGCAAAAGAAATAAAACAAGTAATCTTCGGTCCAAGTATAAACCTCCAATTACTGTCGTTTTTCTAAACAAGTAATAAAAATGGTACAAGTACCAGATATCGTTCCCACAAGGAAGCGGTGAAAACAATCTTTCGAGATTCAGTTTTTGCGAAAGTTAACTGCAAATGGGGTTTGGATGAAAAAGTATTTGATTGGTTGGTTGATTATGAGCTACTTTAAGAGAACAATTATAAAAAGGAGCAAGGGTGTAAAGTCATTTAGTTGGAATAAAAATAAGTAAATTGAATGGGAAGTAAAGTAATAATCTCAATTATGCAGAAATGATATCCAAGTAACTTCTAAAAAGTTATCACATTTTCATATAGCCCAATTATTTATCGATGAGTTTAGCTGCAATCTTTAATGAAATGTTAAAATATATTAAAATTCAACACTTACGTAACCTCTGAAAGATTAACACATTTTCATGCATCTGACTCATCGTTAAATAATTAGTTATAATCTTTAATGGGATACTAGATCTGATACCAACTTCAGGAATAGTGCCAATTGTAGCCCCTTAAGAGACTAACACATTTTCATGTCCTTGGATTATTACTAGTTAATGTTTAAACATACTCTTTAATGAAATGTTAAAGACGTGAGATAATAGCAACGAGTGTTGTCACCCACTCATATACCCCCAAAATAACATTTTAGTAGCTTCTGAAAAGATACCGCATTTTCGTACATTTAGTTAACCGGTAAAAAATCCAAGGACAATCTTTAATGAGGCAATTAAACTTGAAGTGGTAAAAATTTGAGTTTATATAAAAGACTTTTTTCTTTACCAAAGATTCATTCCAAATTGAACCTTACACCCCAAGCTATGAAATTAGCCTATCATGCTTGGGTGTGTTTTACGACTATTTTTAGACAAATAATTGATTGGACAAGAAAACGTTAGTGCAATGAAAATAATTATAAATTGCAGTAATTAAAGCAGTTGATAAAGTGCAGTTACTGGAATTGACCAGTGAAAATTAAAACAGTTGATATAAAGTGCAGTTACTGGAATTGACCAGTGAAAATTAAAACAGATGGTATAATATGGTTACTGGATTTTACCAGCTGAAATTAAAACAAATAATAAGGTAAACTAAAAATGAGCAATTGTTAGTATGAACATGTGTTTTATCTTAACTTGTAGCAAGCTTATAATGAAACAATACATAATTAAGCAGTTTATATAATTATAATGAAGTTATATGAGTAGCTATCTAACATGTAAGTATAAGAACGAGAATTAAACCAAAGATGATCATATCACATAAAGATTGCGTAGATTAAACTTCCAAAGATCACCAAAACACTTGGTGATGCTTTCGGGCAATCAACAAGTTCCAAAAGGACCCGAAAGCAATTCCACCAAGTGCTCCAAAAACTATGTTCGGCCTCACCTCGAGGAAACCCGAACCGAAAATATGAACAAGAAATGTCTGTGACGATGGAAACAAAAGATCTTGGATTCGGTTCTTGTAAAACCGAAGACCAAGATGATAACCTAGAGAGTGTTTAAGCTATTACTAACACTAGTTATGTTTTTGGATGATGTTTTAATCAACCACATACACACATATATATAGCTAAATGTCCATGGGCCAAATGGGCCAAAAAGTTTATCAAAATGAAATGGGCCTCGGCCCATCAACCATTCGGCTGGCCCATCAAAAACAGCCCGTCATCCATTCTTTAGCCCGACTTTGATGACTTGGTCCACAAAAGAGATCCACAAAAAAACGGCCTACGACATTGGTTCCTGAAAACACATAAAATTTTTATAAGTTTAAGCGATAAAATGTAAGAAAAAATACATAAATGCATGCGTATATTAAAAGAATGCAAGTATTGATTTTTAGCGTGGTTTTGCTAAGAGAAACGTAAAGGATGAGAAAAATTTACACGAAATTTGTTAGTTGTAAGGGTAAAATATTTACCCTATCAATCCCTAAACTTATTAATAAAATATGATTTAACCCTTAAATTTTTACTTAAAATGGTTTAACCCCTAAACTTTTATAATGTTATAATCCTTAAACTTTTTATAGTATTTGATTAAATACCTAAAATTATTTAACCTTATTATTTTTTTTATCTCTAATGAATGTTTAACACTTGTTTGAAGTACTTCCAAAACACATGATCTTGAATATCTCTAACTTTCATTTTTTGATTTTCATATCCCTTGATCGGATGTAATCAATAAAATTTAGGGTATGAACCAACAATAAACTAATGAATTAAATTACTCAAAAATTTAACAAAAAAACTAATCATAAGACGTTTGGTGATTATGTGTTCGTCGTGATGCAAATTTACCTAAAATTTAATGCATAGTTTTCACAGTGAACATCAAATGCGGAACAAATCAAGCATATAATGACAAAAATGAAATCAAATGAAATGTACCAGCGAGTTTAGGAAGAGATTATTGGCGAAAAAGATCGATTTGACCGAGTTGCAAACTATACTAGACTAGAGACGAATGGATGCAGGGTTTTTCCAATCGTGAATGGACGATAACGTGTTTAGCCGACAAAATAATTAGGTTTAACAAATTTAAATATTTAATAAAATACTATAAAAAGTTTAAGGATTATAACATTTATAAAAGTTTAGGGGTTAAACCATTTTAAGTAAAAAGTTTAAGGGTTAAATCATATTTTATTTATAAGTTTAGGGATTAAAGTAATTTTTAAAAGTGTGGTAACTTGCTATAGTAGGTCAAGTGGCTAAAACAATTGATTATAACAAGTTTAGGGATTAAAACATTCATTATAACAAGTTTAGGGATTAAAACTTTTATTAAAAAAGTTTAGGGGTTAAACTATTTTTAAATACAAAGTTTAGGGGTTAAATCATATTTTACCCTATAAAATAAAACTAACATGAAACAAGATTATTTATTGAGGAGCTCAATAAATTAACATGTTTTGCCTTCTCTTGCACACATACGTATCTAGACATACGTATCTGTAACGTCCCAAATCTTTGAGTTAATATTTTATGTTTATTAGTTTATTATTGATATAAAAAACAGTTAATTAGAGTTTTAAGGATGTTTATTTTAAATATGATTGGTAAGTGGGCTTAGATTAAGTGACGGGCTTAGGCTAGGAGGAATAGCCCGACCCGGGTTAATAAATACCCAAACCTTCAAGGATTAACCTCATAATCCTTTTTCTAACATGGAGAGAAAGAAAATAGAGAGAGAAGCCGAGAGGGAAAGAGAGAGATCGGGAAAGAGAGGGAGAGAGATCGAAGTAGTGAAAGATTGATCGAGGGTTTGGATTCGGTGTTCCGATCACGTAAGGTATGATTTCCAACTCGTTATTAATCGTTCTGTAAAGCTAGGGTTTTGATTAGATATGTTTCAAGTTTTGTTTATTGTTGGTTTTTCGATGAAAATCACTCCTAGGACTGAGTTTTGTTTGCGGTTATTGGGTTAGAAATCGATTATAATGAGTTTGGGGTTGAATTTCGGAATTCCCGTCAAGATTGCGCAGCCGTGGGAGATCGGCTCGTTCTCCCTCATCAACCGTCGGATCGTCGTCAAATTTGGATAGCGGCTTCACGACTCATTGTTCTACTATCTGACCGGAGGGATCGATCATCGGAGGCTCCAGTAAAGAGACGCAAGCTATCAAAGTTGGCTGATTTTCCAGGAAAGCGAATTCGGTAATTTGGGGATTTAAGCGGTGTGTGTAAGCGATTCTTGAAGGCAAACAACGGAGAATCAAGTGTGGTTCGTTAATAGATCTTAAGGTATGAATTCTAAACCCCCTTTAATCGTTGGATGGTGTAGTCATTACGATTTGGGTCAAGTATGAGAGTTAGGGTTAAGTTTTGGGAGAGGGGGTAATTGCATGAACACCGATTTGGGTGTAATTAATGTCATGTGATTGTGTATAATTGTTATGGCATGTTATATGAACTTGATTTCAATGGTTTCGGTCGAAATTGGAGGTGTAGGTAAAAACCCTCGTTGGTAGTCGCAACCCGCGACTTCCGTTTTGAGTCTGTTTTAAACCGTTTGGTCAAGGTAGCTTATGGGACTTCTTAGGACTTGTTTAGGCTTCTTTTAGGACTGTTTGAGGGTCCTAATTTTAGTTGTAAATTGTTACAAATACAGGATTCGGTTTGAGGGATCGTACGAGTTTCGTGCTTTTGATATCTTTGCGATCCAGGTGAGTTACACTATGTTTATTTTGTATTGTTATGTGTGTATGTATGCATGATTGCGTGTGAAAGGGAACCACATGCCCTTGATGAGTTGTGGGGGAGGACTCGCGTCCTAAGCAGGCGAGAAAAAGGGAACCACATACCCTTGATGAGTTGTGGGGGTTGACCCGTGTCCTAACTGACGGGAGAAAGGGAATCTACATGCCCTTGGTGAATTGTGGGGGCCGACCCGTGTCTAAACTGACGGGAGATTTATATCGATCTCATGAGAGTCGAAGTTTGTTTGAGTCTATTGATGTGGTGATATGCTATGATGTTATTGTTGTGATGTGATTTGTATGTGTGATTGTGATGGCACCGGTTATGGTATATGCCCGCGTGGCGGTATGAGATAGGTATAGTGCTAGCTCACTAAGCGTTTTCGCTTACCCTATCGTTGTTTCCCCTTTTCCAGGATCAGGCTCTGGTGTGGATAAGGGCGAGGCCCCGACTTGACTCCGAGCGCGATGACAGTTCCGACCAGACCTTCGACGGCAGTTGATATAAAACAGTTTATCCGTTTATTTGAGATTTTAAATTAAAGGATTTTCTTATGTTATATGAATCATACTCTGATTTTATTTAATGACATATGAGTTTTGGCACTTAAAAATGATTTTATTTAAGATTAATTATTAAAATCGGTATTTTTTTGAAATTGGGTGTTACAGTATCTAGTTATAGTAAATATATATATATAATGGTTACACACGTAAATCAATGAAAAATCTTTTGTAGAGTTGTTTAATATGATGATAATGTTTCATATACTAAATTTTTTGATGAAATTATTTCATATGAAGGTGTTTATTTACGTAGAAATGAAAAAGTTTCACAAAACGAGGAAAAAAGTTTCATATGAATAAAAAACATCAAAATATGAAACAATTTCATCAAAATTTGATGTTTATGAAACATTTTCATCATATTAAACAACTCCATGAATCAATTTCACCGATTTTACGTGTACAACCATGAGTTTGCACGGTTTGCACGTTTTTTGTGGTTTGCAATTGAAACTCCCTCTATAATAATAATAATCCATAAATAAAATTATATATTATAAATAACAAAGGAAATTAAGGTTTTGTGTAACAACTTTTATTTAAGCATCCACAATGGTTAAGTTATATAAAGACTTTTTACTTCTTCCACGTTAGCTTTTCACTAACATTTTTTAACTAAAACCTATCCTTAAAACCCTTCACCAATGAAAAAAGCTTTTTAAAAATAGAATCTTTTGAAAATTAAAAGGAAAAACTGGAAATGTAAAGGGGAAAAGCTGAAAAAGTCATATATGCAAAAGGTTATTGGTTTAAAAGCTTTTGTCTAAAAAGCTTTTAAACCCAATGCCAAAAAGTTTTTCTAATAGCTTAACAAAAAGGTAAAAAGCTTTTTAAGACTTTTGCATTGCAGATGCTCTAAGGAACCGTTCCTAAAACAATGAGATGGGAAAGAACTAAACCATTGCAAATAGGGCTGACAATGGGTAGAGTATGGATAGGGTAAGGGTTATTCCATTATCTAATTCATTTAAAATAGCGGGTAACGAAACGGGTAATTATCCATCGAAAAAAACTCTTATCCATACCCTACCCTGCCCGTTAAAAGTAGCGGGTAACGAAACGGGTAACGGGTAAATTGTAAAACCAAAAAAAATATTTTGATCAATAAATAATATCGTTAAACCTCAAACATATAAGTATATTGGTTCATAAATATTTTTTATATGTAAATTGCTCTAGTAAACATATAAATATTACCAAAAACATATTCACATTAAAATAAAGTACAAATTAACATACGACAACCTTATAAAAATATTAATAATACAATTATCTAATATTTAACTTTATATAATTATATATATATATATATATATATCATAACCGGTAACGGGTAATGGATAATGGATAATGAAAAAAATCATTTATCCATATCCTACCCACTAAAATTTCGGGTAGACGGGTAATGGGTAAGTGGATAAATGGATAATTTTTTTTATTCATACCCGTCGAAACATAACGAATAACGGGTGTACCATTATCCATTGCCAACCCTAATTGCTGTTAGGAATTATGTGCAGAGTTGACAAACCAAGTAATTACACATCCAATGTTACAAGACACTTGAGGGTCACACCTGTGAGGACCTATAAATCGAATAAGTTAAATGAAACCCCGAAATGGAGAGATAGGATTTATAATAGTTAATTATAAATCAGTTGGGTAATTTCAGTCAGAAATCCCAAAGTTGGAGGGTTATTAATTAATTAGATACATTATATATTTATTTGATAAAATGAATATATAATAGTTAATTAATAAAGTTATATATATATATTAGATAAATATATATATATAATTATCATAAGCAAATTCTTTTCCAGTAATTAAAAGGGAAAAAGATTTGAGATAATTACTATATAGAAACTGGATCTTATTCAAACTGTGTTTTTCCTCCATATAAATAAGGCTTATGGGTTAAGGAAAAATTAAGCTTTTCAGCTAACTAAAATCAGTTTCAGTTTCTCTCCCTCTCTCTCTCCAGCCGGCGACGCCACCCCCCCCCCTTCTCGGATTCCAGTTTCGGTTTTCCGGTCTCCGGGTTTTCATTCGGTTCAACTAGAAGAACATTCGTTGGTCGATCACCAGTGGACTAAATCTCAAGCAATCCAGGTAAACCATCGAAACCATATTAGAATTAACTAAACTAAATTGATTAAAAGATCTGTAAGCTTTTAGGGTTTTTGCTTAATCGCTTCCGCATTATAATCAAACCAGTGTGTGTTTGATAGCATAGGCTTTTATCAGTTCAGATTTTAAACCTATGGGATTTATCGGACCAGTGAGGTTCCGAAGATCCACGATGATCCTCGAGTCAGTTTGATCCGAGGGATCTCACAAAAACCCAACAGTGGTATCAGAGCCATTGTTTTAATCGTTTAGTCTTTTATCAGATTGTGATCCGTTAAAATTTGAGTTTGTTTCTTTCGCATCAAGTTTTGAATGTTTATATAAAATTTTTGATCTTTATCAAATTTCGAATGTTTATCACTTGAATTATTATACAAAAACCACCGAGCCACAACCACCCAGATTGGTGGTGGCTGTGGCGGTCACAGACTCAGAACCGCAAACCGCCAGGTGGTGGCTGCGGCGGACACACACACACAACCGCTACCACCAGATCGGTGGTGGCGGGTTGTTCCACGATTCCGGCAGCGACTAGCATTGACGGTGGCGGCATCGGTGTTCGCCAGTCACAGCCATGAAGGCCGGCGGTGGCGGACAATAAAATCACCGCTGGACAGCGGTGGTGGTAAGTTTTTGTTCACCAGCGGCGAATGGTGGTGTGCCGTGTACGGCGGCGGCAAACCAAGCCGAGACCGAACCACCAATTGGTAGTGGTCAAGCGGCGATGGTGGCCAAGGGTGGAGCGCCACTTAACTGTGGCTGAGATCGCGCCGCCAATCAGCGGTGGACAAACCGCAACCACCAGAGGCCGCAATCACGGTGGTGGATGGCGGTACAGACACCGGCCGCGCCGTGCATAACGGTGGCGGCGGTTGTTCAATCGATCACCGGCCGCACCGCGCATAGCGGTGGCGGCGGCTATTGCTATCACCGGCCGCACCACAGCTATTAGTGGTGGCGGCGACGGTTTTATGATGGACGGTGGCGATGTTTGTTTTGTTCGATTCACCGGAAGCCGCGAGCACACGCCGCACCACAATGGTGGTTGCGGCGGCGGTGATCGATTGATGATGTTGGTTCGGTAGTAGTGGTGTTTTGTTTACGATCGCCGGTGACGGTAATTGAACGGCAATGTGGGATCGATGATGGCGATGTCGTTTTTCGTTTGTTCGCCGTATAGTAACGATCACCACAACCACGCCACAGCAAGTGGTGATGGTGGCTGACGGTTCCGAACACCGACCGCACCATGCGTAAGGGTTGTAGCTTCGGTTGTGTTCAAAGGTCATGGCGGCAGCGGTAGCAGCTTTGCGCCACTGTCGTTGCTCAAACCGAGGTGGTGGTGGTGTTTTGCCATCGTCGCCGGATAATGGTGTTAGTTGATCGCCACCTGTGGGTGGCGGTCATCGGCGATGGAGATATACGTTGAGGTAGCAGCGTTCAAATCACCAACAAACCACGGCCGAACCACCAGATCGGTGGTAGCCGGCGGCTTCAAACCGCAACCGTGGTGGTGGCCAACGGTCTCCAGAAACGGTCCGATGGTGTTCGAGATGGTCATCGCGGCGCGGACAAGGCCACGATAAAGTCCTCGAGATACAAACAAACTCTTGACCTTTGCGGCACGAGCCGAGCCTTCGCAACGCGAGCAAGGCTACCGAGCTAGGGTTTTTCGTCAATTTGGGCCAAGTTATCAGGCCCAGAGCCCAGTTCTTTGGGCCAAGTTATGACCCAAATAGGGGCTCGTTTGGTTTTAAGATATCTAAAATTATTTGGGAAACTTTCATCAAAACTTTCATCAAGTTTTGCGATAATTGAGACAATATAATTTTAACGGATCTAGGTTTATTTCTCGCTGTTATATTATGCTTTATATATATGATTGATTGCGTGATTGCTTGAACTTCATATATGCATCTCAGTTTGAAATATATATATGTGTGCCTAATATAGAATTTTGCCAACTTAGACCCTTGACATATTTACGGGGAGGCCTGCGAGCCATTTACAACCCCTTATGTAATAATGACCTTAGGATAGATGTTCGGGATAGCGAGGCCAGTGGGAGCTGCTAAAGTTCATCCTCTTACCGGAGTACTGACAAACATGGCGAGGCCAGTGGGAGCTACGCAAGTTTTTAGTAAAAATAGGTCATTATTGGACCCTAGGAAACCAACGTTGGCAAAAACTATAATTGGCTATTATGTGATTAACTGTTATTTAATTGCATGATTAAATGTTTATTTGTGATATCTTGTATGTTAGTAAGTTTTAAATAGTTTTTTTTAAAACTAGGTTGTATCACAAAGTATATAGGTTTTTGTATTTAAAATTACCAGTTTTTCAAACATTTCAAAACGGTAGATTTTATTTTTAAAACCTATAAATGATTGTTATATATAAAAGGCAAGTTGACATAGACAGTTAGTTTTTTATCAACTAGGTGTGCTATTAAAACAGTTAGTTTTAATTAGCAAGTGATTTTTAAACAGTTAGTTTAAAACATCAGCTGCCTTTATAATAATCAGTTTTTCAAAACCTGGAAGTAAAATTTTCAAAACCCCGAAAATCATAGATCAGTAGTGCAACCCATCTAGGGGCACCTTCGGTATAAGGTACACGGGCGTTATGAGTGAACCACCTTCAACGTCCGTGTTCAAACTGAAAACTGAAGGGGTTACATAACTCTGCGAATTATCTCCGGGTGGTACCGGCTAGAGTATAGTGATCAGGTCCCCAAAATGGTGAGATCTATTTTGGTACTATAATGTTCACCGGGAGGTACCGGGCCAAAATGCACTTAGAGGGACTAAAACATGCACAAGTAGTTAGCGTGGTCCCGAAAAGATCTAGGAGTCATATCAGGTAGATATGATTGGTAAAAGTCCTTACCTACCGAAATAAATACGGGCCTGGTGGAGCAAGAACAATCCGCAGATTAGGACGTATGAAATAAGGATCCTAGTCCAATAAATTGATCATTTAAGGGTTTATTGATATTTATTGGAATTTAATCTATTTACAGTTGCTAAAGACCAAAAGTTTTAATTTGTGTAGATGGCAAGTGTTTGTGTAAAAATTTACTTAAATCGTTATCGTAAGATGTCGTGAGGCAAAATCGTCAAAAGAAAGAATTCTCGTTCGATAAAACGTGCGATAAATAAAAGTAAATTGACAAGAAGATTGATGACGCAGGAAAAACCTCTGAATCGAGGAAAAAACCTGCGGCCGACTAAATAGGATAGTCGACGTTGCACTATAGATCACCAATAAGGGGTGATATCCTCGATGTTACAGTTGTATCGTACGATTACAATAAAGAAAATGAATGCTATCGAACGTAAATACAGAGAATAATATTGGTATTGCTATTTTCTCTCCAGAATCAGTTGTCCCGAGTGTATTGTCTTTGGTCTCTTTTTATAGCTGTTGATGTCGTAATTACTCGTTCATTATTGAGCCATAAATGCAACGGTCATAACTGAAGCTGAATTCTAGATCGTAACGTCTGAGCTCTTTAATGATGAACGTATCTGGTTCAAACGGTCGTTTTTAAGTTCAATGGACGATGGCTATGCTTCGAGGTTATCTTGGATAAGCTTTCCTGCAATAAGAGCAAACTTTGAACATGTATATCGTTAGTTTAATCGTACGATCATATGATGATATCGTACGATCTTCTTCGATGATCACTTATCCTTGTTGGAAGGTAGTAATATCTTTACTTCAGGACCTTATCTTAATACAGGAATATCATCCTGAAAGATATCTTACAATTTTAATCGTTCGATCGTTCGATGATAAAATTTCACCCAAACAGTTTGCCCCCAAGATTTAGAAAATAAATTATATATTTTCTGAATCTTATATCTGCAGAATCAAATCGTTAGTACATCGATTTTATCAGGATTAATCTATCGAATCTGAACCGTTTTTCACGTTAACGGCGTCATAACCTGGTTAAGTGCAAGCTGTCATTGCAACGGTTATAAGAGACAGGTGTCGATGCTCGATTCGACCTCAATTTCTTGGGAAGGAGTTTAATTTCATATAAAGATAAGATTTCTTCCATAATTATCTCTAAATCTTTTCCAATTTCAAACTTGAATTTCTCTTCAATCGAATCCTCTTAATCTTTGAGAAGATTTGAATCTAAGCCGCCTATAAGGTATCTTTCTACCCTTTGTTTCAATTTCAGTTCATGCGTTTGAAAGTTAGAGCTGAGAAAAATCCTAGGGACTTCGATTTATTGTGTTTCGATAGATTTGCGAAGAAGTTTAGATCGGCTTAGTTTTAGGGAAATCATGGAAGTTAGGAGCACAATTCAGGGAGAAATCGACCTAGTTCACCTTAAGAAACTTGCTAGGATGCCCAAGGATACCGTGATCAAATCACCTGGTGAGGTTAGGCCCGCCGATGCTCCGGCAGGTTTCTTCGCGTTGTTCGAATACCCCTTTAAGATAGGATTTATTTGGCCTTTCAGTCCTCTGTCTCGTGCCTTCATGACACGATTTAGCTTATCTCCTGGACAGCTCATGCCCCAATTTTGGAGGGTTGTGAGCGTTATCGAACGTGTCACTGAGAATTGGGGTAGAGATCCTTTCACCGTCGATGATCTTTTGTCGGCGTACACTGTTAAACCTTCTGATTACGATAGGTATGGGATTTATCCCAAGGGTAGGGGCGATACCATGTTAGTACATGGTACCCAAGCTTTCGATCGAGGGTGGAAGGCTCGATATGCGTTCGTACGATCCTCATCGGTCTTGGAGGATGGTGGATGGGTAGCTCCAGAATGGAACCCACTAGGTATAGGTCGCTTTATGCATTTTTGATTAGCATAATCTTTATTATATAATTTTCTTATCGTATGTTATTTTTGCAGAGATCGAATTTACCTTCGAGGAATCCACCGAAGCTGTCAACCGCTTCTTGGAGTACGGTGTTCAAGAAAGATCGTACGCCAAATCGAAGGGAAAAAGCCTAAGGGAGGACAGCGACGAAGAGCTTGAAGTTCAAGTGTTAAGTGAAGGAGAAGAAGAAGAAGAGATGGAAGGTAATCGTGCGATAATTTCTTCCTCTTATCTTACGTTTTCTCAATTTTATCGTGCGATTAATAACGTACGTTTTTTATTTCAGGCCAAAAGAAACCTGCTAAGAAATTGGCTAATTTGGCGGCGGCCAAGAGGGCTCTGGAGAAGAAGAAAGGAATAAGTGGCATGGAGCCACAACCTAAGAAGACAAGGTCTTCTTCGGGTGCTCCGACTGCATCGAAGGAAGCCGTACGACAGGCGGATGATGTAGTCGATGCGACCCCGATTCACACTGCTCCTCCTCCTGCGATGTCTCTTACGATGTCAAAGGAGAAAAGGGCCTCGGTCAAGCCTCCAAGAGGGAAGGAGGGTGAAACGTCAATCAACATATCCCTGCCTTCAAATTTCCTCGACGGTGATGTCATCAACCAGGATGACTTATTCCCTGCCATCGAACAATACCTGCTTCCATCGCAGAAGGCTCACATGGATACTCGTCGAATTGGCGAGCTCGATGCCGGTGCTGTTGGATACTCCTTCATGGTAAGTTATCGTACGATGTTTATATCTTACGATTACATTAAATGTGCTGTTCTAACTTTTTATATTTGCGCAGGCCTTCCAGGCGTGTCTTGGTCTTCATCAAAGGTTGGAGACTGTTCAGAGGGACATGAAGGCGAAAATGTCCAGCGAGAGGGCTGCAGTGAACGAGCCTAAGAAGGCCCAGGAGAAGGCATCGAAGATAGCTGCTGCTCTGGAAGCCAAGCGGGTTGAAGTGGATGACTTGGTGGCTAAGCTGGATGAGGCTGAGCACGTTCGATCAGAACAACGTGCGAGGCTGACAGCGGCGAATAATCGTGTTGCCAAGTTGGAGGAGGAACTTGCTGCGATGCGCACGGAGATGGCAGATCGAGAGAAGGCTTCGTCTTCTGAGATCCAGGATCTCAAAGACGAGATGGTGTTATCTAGGATGGTGGCCCGTGCAGCCGTAATACGCCAATTCATTGGTGGCACGTACACCATCGAAGCTGCTAAAGGTGAGTTGGGAGCCTTCCGTGATGCGATGGGATCCGATGAGCTCTTGGATGCTGACGACGCCAAGGATGCTGATGAAGAGGAGGAAGGTGTTGAAAAGAACAAAGAGGTCGAAGTCACGATGATCGAGGAGGAGGATAAGAACGAAGATGCCTCTGGATCCGTCATCGTGGATAAGGCTGTTAAAGACATTCCTCCCCCCATCGTAGAAGTTAGTGTAGAAGAGGATATGGGCGTAGAAGCCAATCCTGAAAATTAAATTTCTTTTGATGTAATCGTAGTACTTTTAAGTACTTTTTTTTTTATGAAATCAGCTATTTTTTTTGCAATCGTGCGATGTTTCAGTACTTGTTATTTTTGTTCTAAGTACTTCTAGTAAATAGATAATCGTGCGTTTTTAGCTGATTTAATGTTTAAGGCCTTAATTAATCGTGCGTTTTGACTTGCAATGTGAGTTTAAGGCACTTAAAAAAAATTTTAGAAACGTTTCTGTTGATCGTGCGTCTGGCGTTTTGACTTGCGCTCTTGCGATTTAAAATTGATGCATCTTTTAAGTTCTATGCAATTTTGAGCATATTGTTTTATCGGGCGATGTTTGCCATAGATCGTGCGATGTCTGCGATAGTCGTGCGATATCATGCGATAATCGTGCGATGTCTTGCGATAATCGTGCGTTACCTGCGAGTAAAATTGGCTAAGGGGTGGCCGTTGGATTGACCAACGGCGCTCCGATGCCTAAGTCAGTAATCGTTCGATGAAATAATAGTAAAAAATAAAAAGGGTTTCAGAAATAGTACCTTTTTAGATGAGTTGCATTCCAACTACGTGGGATTTCATTTCCTTCAATGGTTGAAATCTTATAGGCACCTTTTCCCACGATTTTGGTAATGATGTAAGGTCCTTCCCATTTAATGGAAAGTTTTCCAGCGTTCGATTCTTGCGTATTCGGGAAGACACGTCGTAGGACATAATCTCCAAGTTGAAATACCTTGATTTTTACCTTCTTATTGAAGTAGCGTTCAACCATGGCTTTCTGCGATGCCATTTTCTGAAAGGCTTTCTCTCTTAGTTCTTCTAAAGCATCAACATCGTAACACAAGTCTATCGAGTTTTGTTTAATCGTACGATATCGAGCAACAGGAACTTGTGATTCGATTGGAAGGACTGCTTCACATCCATATACCAAGGAAAAAGGAGTTTGTCCAGTTGCAGTTCTAGGTGTTGTGCGATTTGCCCATAAAACAGATGGTAACTCTTCGACCCATCGACCCTTTGCAGCTTTCAACCTCTTTCGAATAGAATTAATAATGGTCTTGTTGCTGGATTCGGCCAAGCCGTTGGATTGTGGATATCTTGGAGTCGATGTAATGAGTTTTATCCCACGTTCATCGCAGAACTTTCGAGTTCTCTCACTTATAAATTGGGACCCATTATCGCACGTTATTTCTGACGGTATTCCAAACCTGTAAATAATGTTAGTTTGGATAAAGGAGATAACTTCTTTATCCTTAACCTGTGAGAAGGCTGCGGCTTCAATCCATTTAGAGAAATAATCAGTAAGAACGAGTAAAAATACTTTTTGACCTGGGGCAGGTGGTAATTTTCCTACGATGTCCATCCCCCATCGCATGAATGGCCATGGGATTAAGACAGAGTGTAGGGGTTCAGAAGGTAAATGTGACGTACCTGAGTGTTTTTGACAAGCATCACACCTTTGAACATACCTTATCGAGTCCTCTCGAAGAGTAGGCCAATAATATCCTTGTCTCGAGATTCTGTTAGCAAGATTTCTGCCCCCAGAATGGTTTCCACATTCTCCATCATGCATCTCTTGAAGGATTCGATCGATTTGTTGCTTATTCACCACGCATCGTAAGATTAGACCCGTTGTGGACCTTCGATACAGTTGATCATCGAAGATCGTGTATCGAGAGCTTTTAAATCTGATTTTCCGGGCTTCTAATTTGTCTTCAGGGAGCTGGTCGTTTTTGAGATAGTTCCATATATCATTCGACCAATCGTGGTTTTCTTCGATCAAATGAGCTTCTTCGATTGTTGGCGACATAAGATGTATTATCGGAACACTTTCTAAAGCTGGTTCATTGAATGCGGATCCCAAGTTAGCCAAGGCATCGGCTTGCATATTCAGATCTCTTGGGATTTGTTCTATCGAGAACTTATCGAATCTTGCAATCTTATCTTTTGCGATCTTGAGGTACGATATCATCTTTGAATCTTTTGCTTGAAATTCGCCATTGATTTGGTTCACTACTAGTAGTGAATCGCTTCGTACGTGTAGCCATCTTGCCCCCAAGTCATATGCCATGTCCAATCCGGCAATCAAGGCTTCATACTCTGCTTCATTGTTAGTGGTTTTGAACTCACATCGTACTGAATACACCATATTGCCCCCATGTGATGATTTCAGGACTACTCCCAATCCTGATCCTCGTGCGTTAGAAGCTCCATCAACATGCATGATCCATGGTTCGTTGTCATGAATCATCACATTACTGATTTCATCGTATGATGGTTCTTCGATTCCAGGACTGAATTCAGCTACGAAATCTGCTAACGCTTGAGATTTTATCGTTGTTCTTGGTTGATATGTTAGATCGAAGCTGCTAAGATAAATACTCCACTTTGCTAATCGTCCTGTAAGTTCGGGCTTACGAAGTACGATCTTAAGAGGATAATTAGTAACAACGATTATATGATGCGATTCGAAATAATGCCTTAACTTTTTTGCTGCAGTTACGAGGCCAAGTAAAAGCTTTTCCATAGATGTGTACCTTGTTTCAGCATCGAGAAAAGACTTACTTATGTAATAGATAGGTTGCTGATGTTGGTCACCTTCTCGTACGAGCACTGCACTAACGGCGTTGTTACTTACAGCGAGGTACAATTGCAAGCTCTCACCTTCGATTGGTTTCGTCAATAGTGGAGGATTGGACATATATTTCTTTAAGCTTTGTAGTGCTTCCTCGTGTGCTTCTGTCCAATCGAAGCCTTTGTTTTTTCGAAGCACGTTGTAGAACAAGTGACACTTATCGGATGATCGTGAGATGAACCTGTTCAGGGCTGCAACTCGTCCAGTCAGCTTTTGTACCTCTTTTATATTCCTTGGTGATTGAATTTCTAGGATTGCTTTGATCTGTTCTGGACTTGCTTCGATCCCTCGTCGTGTAACCATGTATCCAAGAAACTTTCCCGCACGCACCCCGAAAGAGCACTTGGTTGGGTTGAGTTTCATCTTGTATTCTCGTAATATATCGAACGATTGCTTCAGATGCTGGATATGATCTTCTGATCGTTCCGACTTTACGAGCATATCATCGATGTATACTGTTTGGGTGAAATTTTATCATCGAACGATCGAACGATTAAAATTGTAAGATATCTTTCAGGATGATATTCCTGTATTAAGATAAGGTCCTGAAGTAAAGATATTACTACCTTCCAACAAGGATAAGTGATCATCGAAGAAGATCGTACGATATCATCATATGATCGTACGATTAAACTAACGATATACATGTTCAAAGTTTGCTCTTATTGCAGGAAAGCTTATCCAAGATAACCTCGAAGCATAGCCATCGTCCATTGAACTTAAAAACGACCGTTTGAACCAGATACGTTCATCATTAAAGAGCTCAGACGTTACGATCTAGAATTCAGCTTCAGTTATGACCGTTGCATTTATGGCTCAATAATGAACGAGTAATTACGACATCAACAGCTATAAAAAGAGACCAAAGACAATACACTCGGGACAACTGATTCTGGGAGAGAAATAGCAATACCAATATTATTCTCTGTATTTACGTTCGATAGCATTCATTTTCTTTAATTGTAATCGTACGATACAACTGTAACATCGAGGATATCACCCCTTATTGGTGATCTATAGTGCAACGTCGACTATCCTATTTAGTCGGCCGCAGGTTTTTTCCTCGATTCAGAGGTTTTTCCTGCGTCATCAATCTTCTTGTCAATTTACTTTTATTTATCGCACGTTTTATCGAACGAGAATTCTTTCTTTTGACGATTTTGCCTCACGACATCTTACGATAACGATTTAAGTAAATTTTTACACAAACAGTTTGGCGCCCACCGTGGGGCCCGTTTTGAGAAAATCTTGTTCGATAAGGCGTCAGCTTACTAACCTATTTCTTCGAGCTTCTTTGTGAATTGAGTACAGGAACATGGCAAGCAGTTCTCAAACAACCTTGCAGCAACAATTGGCAGCAGCACAAGAACAAATCCAATGGTTAAATGAACAGAATTTACAAATGAATGGCGAACTGTCCAGGTTGAGAGCATCAAATCCACAAACTTCTCACATCCCAGTTTCCATTCATCAACAAAGGCCATTTTTTCCTCAAAATCCACCCCCTGTTTCTCAACCTCCATTTGTCCAACCACAAATGTCACAATCTTTCATTCCACCTCAAGTATCGCAAGTTAACTTGCCACCACCACCGCAAATATCGCAAGTTAGCTTACCACCGCCACCTCCAGTCAACAATTCACGTCCTATCTTCCCTCCGTTACCATCAGGTCCTTACCCAGGAGCAACCACGTTTACTTACAACCAACCTCAAACAGGGCCTCGTCCCTTTATACCTATTCCAGAACCTATATCGCACATTCCCACCGCAGCTACCCCATAACTCATATTCCGAACTTATCAAACGTTTCAGGAACCTCTAGTAATCCACCACCCAATGATATCGTGGATATTCGGCTAAAAATGCTAGAAGAACAAAATAAAGCAATGCTCGCATTGTTAACCAAACTTCCTGGAGCTGCTGTACCCATCGAAGTTGAACCTAAAACCGGATTCCAAGCCTCACCCTATATCGATGAGATTGCTCTTGTTGATATCCCCAAAAAATATAACATCCCAGCTTTTACACCAAAATACTCTGGAATCTCTGATCCTGTGGAACACATCGCACAATACAAGCAGCTAGTGTGGACAGTTCCTATTCCAACCCAGTTTCAAGAAATATGTATGTGCAAGGGCTTTGGATCAACACTTACCGGAGCTGCGTTGCAGTGGTTAATCAATTTGAAACCTAAGAGCATTGCATCGTGGTCCGAGTTAGTAAACCAGTTTACTCGACAGTTTGCAAGCAGTCGCAAGATGGAGAAACAAACAAGCGATCTCTACTATGTCGTGCAAAAAACAGGTGAAACCATTCGTGAATATTTCAACAGGTTCAACGCAGAGATGATCGAAGTTAAGAACTGCGATGTGCGGACGGCGATCGAAGCATACAAACGTGGATTAGATACATCCTCGGAGTTATACACAGATTTAACGAAGTATCCACCAGAAAACTTCGATGATGTACGAGCTCGTACGTTGGCACACATGAGAATCGAAGATGATGCCCTTTTCCGGCGTAAACATTCGAATGATAAGAAAAATCTTGGAGCGCAGAAACATGATTTCAAGCCTAAACGAGTAAACAAGATTGATAATTCTCGACGCGATCAGAATAAACGTCCGAACCAAGGTAAAGGTAAAGTAAGATATCCAGATTTGTCAACTTACCATTTTGCAGGTACAGCGAAGGACTTAGTGGATTCTCTACGGAACTTGGAAGTCAACGTACGATGGCCTAAAAAACCAGAGAGTCCTAGCAAGGATAGAGACCAAACAAAATGGTGCGACTTCCACACCGACCATGGACACAATACAGACGATTGTATCAGCTTGAAGAAGGAGATCGCATACCTCAAATCGAACGGACATCTTAAAAACCCTCTAGGCGATGATTCGAAAAGACCAACGTCACCCGTTCCAACGAAGGTTGTAAACTGCATTACAGGAGGATCAGAAGTGTGTGGCCTTACCTATTCTGCAGCAAAAAGGCATGCACGAGAAGGACCTGAAGGACATCCCATCCCAAATGAATCCAGAACTGCGGAAGACAAGGAGCTCGATGCTACGAAGATATCGTTCGATATCGAAGATATGTCAGACACTCATCAGAAACACCATGATGCACTGGTTATTCAGTTGACAATTGGTAACTGTCTAACCAAGAGAGTATTAATCGACGGAGGCAGTTCAGCCAACGTCATATTCGCAGAAACACTCAAGATCATGGGTATCGATCGGTCCAACATCGTACGACGAACAACAACGTTAATTGGATTCAACGGAGATGCCACTAGTACTCTTGGAGAAGTCATACTACCAGTCTTCGCTAAAGGCATAAACAAGCAAACGAAGTTCAACGTCATCAATTGTCCTTCCGCTTACAATGCCATACTTGGAAGACCTTGGATTCACGATATGAAGGCTGTACCATCGACGTATCATCAGAAAATCAAGTTCCCATCTAGCAATTACAGAGCCAGGATGGAGTACGATCGTACGATGATCTTCAATTAGAAGAAGTCGTGTTGGATCACAAACATCCTGATCGCAAGGTCTTCGTAGGAGCAACTCTAATCCCTGATATAAAAAATAGTATAATTTCTTTTTTGCAGGAACACTCAGATTGTTTTGCGTGGTCACACGAGGATATGGTAGGAATTGATCCTAACATCATATCGCACAAGTTGAACGTGGATCCTACGTTTAAACCCGTTAAGCAAAAAAGACGCAAGTTTGCACCAGAACGCAACAAGGTCATCAATGAGGAGGTAGACAACCTACTCAAAACAGGAAAAATTCGAGAAGTAAAGTATCCAGATTGGCTCGCCAACGTGGTGGTAGTACAAAAGAAAAATGGAAAGTGGCGAGTATGCATCGACTTTACAGACCTAAACAAAGCCTGTCCAAAAGATCCTTTTCCTTTACCACATATTGATGCGATGGTCGATGCAACTGCGGGGCACGAGCTACTAACGTTCATGGATGCTTATTCCGGATATAATCAGATCCTAATGCACAAAGACGATCAAGAGAAAACTGCGTTTATGACCGATAAGGGCATATACTGTTACAAAGTAATGCCATTTGGGCTCAAGAATGCTGGATCAACGTACCAAAGGCTTGTAAACAGGATGTTCAAAGATCATCTCGGACGTACAATGGAAGTATATGTTTGTGTAAAAATTTACTTAAATCGTTATCGTAAGATGTCGTGAGGCAAAATCGTCAAAAGAAAGAATTCTCGTTCGATAAAACGTGCGATAAATAAAAGTAAATTGACAAGAAGATTGATGACGCAGGAAAAACCTCTGAATCGAGGAAAAAACCTGCGGCCGACTAAATAGGATAGTCGACGTTGCACTATAGATCACCAATAAGGGGTGATATCCTCGATGTTACAGTTGTATCGTACGATTACAATAAAGAAAATGAATGCTATCGAACGTAAATACAGAGAATAATATTGGTATTGCTATTTCTCTCCCAGAATCAGTTGTCCCGAGTGTATTGTCTTTGGTCTCTTTTTATAGCTGTTGATGTCGTAATTACTCGTTCATTATTGAGCCATAAATGCAACGGTCATAACTGAAGCTGAATTCTAGATCGTAACGTCTGAGCTCTTTAATGATGAACGTATCTGGTTCAAACGGTCGTTTTTAAGTTCAATGGACGATGGCTATGCTTCGAGGTTATCTTGGATAAGCTTTCCTGCAATAAGAGCAAACTTTGAACATGTATATCGTTAGTTTAATCGTACGATCATATGATGATATCGTACGATCTTCTTCGATGATCACTTATCCTTGTTGGAAGGTAGTAATATCTTTACTTCAGGACCTTATCTTAATACAGGAATATCATCCTGAAAGATATCTTACAATTTTAATCGTTCGATCGTTCGATGATAAAATTTCACCCAAACAGCAAGCACTGTTACCAGCACTAACAATCTTTCCCTCCGCTCTATCCTAGAAAAGGACAAGTTGACTGGCCCCAATTTTCTTGACTGGGAGCGCAATCTGATGATTGTGCTCAGACATGAGAGGAAATGGTATGTCCTTGAAGAGCCTCTTGGGGAGGCACCTCCGGCAAATGCTCCGGCTACTGCCAGAAATGCCCACAAGAAGCACTCGGATGATCTACTTGATGTCGCCTGTCTGATGCTTGCAACTATGAGCCCAGATCTGCAAGCAGGGCTCATAAATACAAATGCTTATGACATGATCCGCCAGCTGAGGGACATGTTCCAGACCCAGGCTCGTACAGAACGTTACGATGCCACAAAAGCATTTAATGAGTGCAAGATGGTAAAAGGGACATCAGTGAGTGACCACATCATGAATATGAAAAGGCACTTGGATCATCTGGAAAGGCTTGGTCACCCAGTTCCGTTGCAGCTAGCAACAGATACTATTCTCAACTCACTGTCAGAAGACTACAGGCCTTTTGTAGTCAATTATAATATGAATAACATGGAGAAGTCAATAGCAGAATTACACTCCATGCTTAAGA
This sequence comes from Centaurea solstitialis, assembly GCA_030169165.1. Lineage (NCBI taxonomy): Eukaryota > Viridiplantae > Streptophyta > Magnoliopsida > Asterales > Asteraceae > Centaurea > Centaurea solstitialis. The sequence goes on from CM058047.1 coordinate 25,298,058, forward strand.
CAGCTGAGTTGAATCTGGGCAACAAGAACAAGACCAAGGATGTCTTGATGGTAAGAGACGGAGGGGTGAAAAAGAAAAATGGGCATGCTAGCACCAACAAAGGAAAAGGACCAGTCCAGGCCGTCCAGAGTGCACCCAAGAAAGGCAAAGGCAAGGGCAAGGGCAAGAAAGTTAAGCCAAACAAAGCTAGGACCGAGAACCGCTGCTTCACATGCAATGAGGTCGGTCACTGGAGGCAGAACTGCCCAAAGCGTCATGAAGCAGGTATGTAAACCTCAGATATTTGTGATTGCTTTAGTTTGTCACTTCTTACTTGTTAGTTTACAAGTGTACTGATACCTAGAGCAAATGACTATTGCAGGTGGTCAGAAGTGATGTGCCCGAAGATTGCAAGGATCAAGATAGAAGCTTATTTTAGATATATGTTGTTCAAGACAATTTTATTTTAAACAGTTGTTTTATGGTTACTTTTTAATACTTATAATTTATGGTTTTGGATTTTATAAGTTATTGTCTTGAATAAATATCTGATATGCGTGGAATTTTAAATCTCACAAAGTCAAGTTTTGACTTGATTTAAAATAAGATCCTAGATATTGCCTGTTACACTAGAAATATTACTTCAATAAGTTTTGAATTGAAGTAATTTATATGAAAACTGTTAGAAACCAAAAGATTATGGTTTCTAAGTAAAACATTTATGAGTAAGATTATGAAATAATTTTGATCAAGTCTAAATTATTCAAATGTTTTAGAAGAGAATCTGGGATATTAACTTAGACAAGGTTAATAACAGTATTTATAAAACTAGGAAAATTCCAAGTTTTGGAATTAGGATTTAATAAAATCCAGTTAAGTTTTATAAATAGAATTCTCAAGAATATTACTTAAAATAGAATTGACTAATCAAAGCTTTGACTAAGTCAATAGTGAATTTTGAGTAATAATCAGTTTTCATATAGGTTAGTGGGAGCCCAATTTATTCTCTATCTAGTCTGAGATAAAGAATAAAAGATATAATTATTGATTCAATATATCTCGAAATTCATGATCCAGGTAGGATGAGAATTCATAAGATATAATTTACCTCATAGTCAAAAAGATAAAAGTTTCAAAATCCTTGAAACAAAGTAAAGTCATGATTGACTTTAAAATCAATAATTAAAGTGTTGGATTAATTATAGAATTCCAGTAAATTTGCCAACGTAGTAAATGGAATCTGTTTTCAGGTAGAAAACATTCATCTACACAGCAACTAAGGAAAGTTGCAGTTTAATTTTACATATTCAGGAACTAGGAGTTGTTCCAGATCTCCAAGTTCATAGAATATGATAAAATAAAAGTCAAATCTTTGTTTAAAAGTGTTTGCAAAACAATGATTAGCAGATACAAGTAGACAATATCAAACTTGTATTATTTGGTTATCACTTTGATTAAAATGGTAAACTTTAATCAAAGGGTTTAAACTGAAGATAGGTGATACTTCATTTTAGACCAATATTTAACAAACGTTAAATAGATATCATAAGAGTTATTAAGAAAAGTCATTAATTTTGTTATTATTACAGCGTGTAGTATGGACTATACAAAATTGATTTCTTTATCACTTTTATATTTTGCATGTTTTATAATCCAGGAATGAAACTAGTTTCCAGTTTTTATTCAAAACTTGTCCGTGACAACTTATCATTGTGGGAACATGATAAGGTGTTAAAGTCATTGTGAACTTTTAGGTAGTTATGATCAGTTGCTGAATAACAGCTACAAGCGTTGTAGACTAAAAGTTGCACAGATATTTGATAGAGTAGCAAATATCGGACGTGATCCGCGGTTGAGATTACTTCTTGGAATCAGTCATAAGTAAATCTCACAGTGGTTGTCCCTAGCACCTGAGGTATCTGATTTGATATCATGAGGACTACTGAATACTTAGTACACTCAACTGCTACTGTTTATGCAAAAAATTGCACAAATTACGTCGTAAGATTATTTGTGAGGCTAAACCGTCGAGAGAAAGGAACATTTTCGATAAAACGTACGTAAAACGAAGAAAACGAAGTAAAAAGAGACAAAAGATTTGATGACGCAGGAAAAACCTCAAGACGAGGAAAAAACCTGCGGTCGACTTAGGATCAAGTCGACATTCCACTATGTATCACCAACTAGGGGTGACGTCTGAGGATTACAGTTGTGTGTCGTACGATACAGCAAAATACAAGAAGTACTCAAATGTAAATTACAAGCGATGATATGTAAAATGCTAGAGAGAGTTGTATAATTCTTGTAGCTGAGTCGATGTATCTCTCCTTTCTTCGGTTGAGGAGAGTCTCTATTTATAGTGCTCATTGTAATTAATTGGTCTTGATGTAACGGTCGTAACGGTCGGCATTGATGACTCTTTAATGATAACGGTCGTAACGGTCGACCCATTAAATGGCATTGATTTCTTGTCTTGAATGTTCATTGATGAGCTTTGATCTAGTCTTCAACGGAAGGACGAGATACTTGGTAACCGACGATTTCCTGTAATCAATGAAGAAACTGTAGACAGAGGTTACCGTTAGTCAAATATCGTACGTCTTTGTATGGATGTCGTACGACTTATGTGTATTATTCGTTCGATGGTATTGTTAAGTTTATCTCAAGACCTTATCTTAATACGGGATTATTATCCCAAAAGATATCTTACGACTATAATCGGTCGTCGTACGTTGCGTGGATTTTTACCCAAACAATTTGCCCCTAAAATTCAAAAAGCAAATTTGCTAATTTGGATTTTGGATTTTAAAACTTAGCCATATGCATACGTGGGCGGACGTTTCTTGCCCCAGTTTTGGAGAATGTTGAGCGTTTGTTGTTCACTACCCCGAGTCTTATATCGTTTTATCTTGAAGGAGCTTCGACAATTGAGGGCTGAACTTGAGAAGAAAGATGTCGTCGCCCTGTCTAAATCAAGACTTTGGAAAAAAAGAGGCAAAGTTGGCTCATGCCTTATCCTGGCTGTCGATGGCTATGGCTCTGAATTATATACCACCAATCAGGAGTGATGTCTTTCGTTGTACAATAGCCTGTCTTACGTTACAAAGAAGAGATAAACACAAGTAACGTATGTTGTAAGTACAAACATCGTGTATACATACTAAAGTATGAATGAATTCGAGAGATAAGGTAGATGATTCGGATGTCGGTTACATCTACTAAGCATTCATGAGCTTAAATCATTGCAAACATTAAAGCAGCAGTTATATGTTAGATAATCGCGATCTTACGAAATCTTGAGACGATTGTACGAAATCTTAAGACGGTCGTACGATATCATCGTAAGATGAATGACAAAATCGTAAGACGGTTGATAAAATCGTAAGACGATTGTTTCTGTTGTATTCGCTCTTAAGAACATTGTCTAAATACAAGACTCGTCCTGTAATATTTGATCTTGTAATTTGTCGATCGAGCTTAGAATTAGCCCTGCTGCTTGAAGAGCTTTAATCTAATCGTTGACCTTTGAGGTCGTCGTATCACTCATAATATTAATGCGAGTGATTGCATATCATGCATATCTGTGGTGCACATCTCGGGTGCAAATCATGCGAGACTTATATCATGATCGAAATTGGTTTTTAAGACCAAAAATATGTGATCTGCTTCGAATCACATATTCTTGCGACAAGGCTTTGTATGTACGAAGTATTCTGCTTTTTCCGTTAAAGCATTTTAAATAAGAAATCGAATGTTTTAGTCTTACGCTTTTGCGAATCAAGCATTCAAGTAAGGATATTTTTAGATCGTGCGATTATCACCATTGCAACTAAGGAAATTGAGTGATTTTAATCCTGTAAAACGAGTATTAAATAATATAGGGAGTTGTATGCTCCCAACAGTTATTCATGCGTTTGAAGCACAGTAAATCATGTATTCCAAGCAAATGTGAATGAGTCATGCATTTCAAGCGAACCTTGCGTTCAAGCGAATAGTGGTGTTCAAGCGAGCCGTGCGTTCAAGCGAGTCGTGCGTTCAAGCGAACCTTGCGTTTAAGCAAATCGTGCGTTCAAGCGAATATTCATGCGACTAGGGCGTATACCTTTATGTGACTAAGGCATGTTAGGTAATTAAATTTTTAGAAACGTTTCTTTTTTATACTCACAAGAGTATACGTGCGACAGGCGAATTGTCTTGCGCTCTTGCGAGATAATCGTGCGTTTAAAGCAATTTAGTCGTGCGATGTTTGCAGTAATCATGCGATACTTGCGATATATACGTGCGTCATAGCATTCGTTAATCATGCGATATCTGCGAAAAAACATAGTTGCTATGGGGTGGCCGTTGGTTTGACCAACGGCGCTCCGACGCTCAAGTCAGTAATCGATAGTAGGAATAAACCGTATGTAAATAGGTCAGAAATAATACCTTTTGAGATGATTGTCATTCCAACTGCGTGGGACTTCCATACCTTCTATTGTCTGTAGGCTCCATTTCCAATTACTTTGGAAATTATGTATAGTCTTTCTCATTTGATGGAAAGTTTTCCAGCATTTAGTTCTTGAGTGTTTTGGAACACATGTCGTAGGACATAATCTGCTATTTGAAATATTTTGGCTTTTACCTTTCTGTTGAAATATCGTTCGACCATGATTTTGGTGAAGCCATCTTGAGTAATACTGATTCTTGGAGATCATCTAAGGTTTCTACATCGTAGCTGAGGTCGATAGAGTTTCGATTGATGTTGGCGTGTCTCGCGATTAATACTTGCGATTCTATTGGTAGTATGGCTTCACGACCGTATACTAACAAAAATGGAGTTTGACATGTGGATGTTTTTAGAGTTGTACGATTAGCCCATAGAACGAATGGTAGGTCTTCGACCCATCTTCCTTTGGTCAATGTATTGACTATCGTTTATTGTTGGATTCGGCTAACCCGTTGGACTTTAGGTATCGAGGTGTTGACATTATCAGTTTGATTCCTCGTTCATCGTAGAACTTACGAGTTCTTTTGCTAGTATATTAAGTGTCATTATCACACAAAATTTCGAATGGTACACCAAATCTGCATATAACGTTAGTATGGATAAAAGATATGACTTTTTAATCCTTGACTTGCGAGAAAGCAGCGGTTTCGATCCATTTCGAAAAGTAATCTATAAGTGCAAGTAGGAATACTTTTTTGTCCCGGTGCAGGGGGTAGTTTTCCTACGATTCCCATCCTCATCGTATGAATGGCCAAGGTACGAGCATCGAGTGTAAGAGTTCGGAAGGTTTGTATGACATACTTGTGTGTCGTTGGCAAGCATCACAGTTTCGTACCTGATTGAGTCCTCCTGTAAGGTCAGCCAATAGTATTCCTGTCGTGAGATTCCATTGGCGAGGTTTTTACCCCTGAATGGTTTCTGCATTTGCCATCGTATGGAGTATATCATATGCCATCGTATGGAGTACATCATATTGCCCCTTGTGATGATTTGAAGGCGACACCTAGATCCGATCCTCTTATGTTAGAGGATCCATCGACGTGCATAATCCATAGTGTGTTGCCATTGTTCGAAGTTTATATTCGATTCTGCTAAGGTATATGCTCCGTTTAGGCAATCATCCTGTCAATTCTGGCATATGTAAAACAATCTTAAGAGGATAGTTAGTTAAAACAAACTTAAGATGTGCGTAAATGAACAAAGTCATGTAGCTTAAGACGATCCCTGTTGTCGAACGTTTGAGCTCTGTTGTCGAATGTTTGGGCCCTGTTGTCGAACGTTTGAATAATTGATCATTAAAAATCGTATTTTTGGAAGCTTCGAATTTTGTCTTTCGTGCTCCCTTGTGGTGATCTTGTGACGACTTCAAACCTTTTTGTGTTGGCTGGTGCGTCGTCTACGTTGTGTTGTCTTGGATCACCACGGTACATAAGTTGTGCTCCGATCTTAAGTTCGGGACTAAAATTAAAAGTTTATGGCCAAGTTCACCGGAACTGGTGACTTGATCGTTGTTTTGCAATTGATGTCGTAACTACTAGGGTAGATGTTCTTTTTGACTGATGGCTATAAGTTTCATGCTTTCTCAAGACGAACTTAAGCAGAAAGTTAGTTACGACAGAAACAAAATGTGATTCGAAAATTTATCGAAAATTTTTAGAGGCTAAGGTTAAAAGTATACCTAGCTTGAGCATAGGGAAGTGGTTTACTTACATAGTAGATTCATATCAAGATGACACTTACTGTATTTGAAATGGTGATCAAGTATAACCACAGGATTTCCATGTCGTGTGTTTTGGACGATAAAAGAAGTAACATCGTACGTTCGTAATCGTCCGTCCAGTGATATTTTTTTTTGTAAGACGTTTATAAAATAAATGATATTTATTTGAGAACTGATAGATGAACCTGTTTAGAGATTTCCCGGCGACTTGACCTCGTCAATAACCTTGACTTTGATTTGGGTTGGCCTTAATTCCTCGTCGTACGATCGTGTAGCCCAAGAACTTACCGGTGCGAATGAAGGAGTACTTACTAAGATTGAGCTTCATATATGACTTGCACATGATTGATGCAAATACTTTATTTGTTATTTTTCTCTTTGGATTTGTCTTTTGAATCGTTGTTCTTGTTGAACATTTTAGGTCATTAAACAAGTGCTTGTACGGCTTTCAAAGGCTTGATGCGGTCTTATGTCACAATGTCTTTCGATGGACCTGTAAGTTCATAAGATAAAATTTTAGAAGTTATTTATGATTGACATATGAACTTACTATTGTCAAATGTAATGTTCCAAGATTTTGTCGAGAAGTTTCTCGACTCGGGTGTTTCTTAAGCTTCGGATTCTGTTTTCGTAGCAACAAGGGACTTTGTATCGATTGAATGTCTTTAAGTGGCATTCTCCTTGATTTTGCCAAGAGATTTCCGGTTGCCCCAAGTTGCGTGTTCATTGTCGGCTCGAGGTGGTTTTCCACTACTTTGGTGTTGTAGTTAAGTAAGAAGTATATTCTGATTTTCTTGGAAAATCATGTCCTGCGAAATAGCAAAAGAGCAAAAACCTCGAAAAAGATGATTAGTATGGACGTACGTTTTATCAAAGAAAGTTTTCTCAAAACGGAGTCCCACGGATGGCGCCAAATTGTTTATGCAAAAAATTGCACAAATTACGTCGTAAGATTATTTGTGAGGCTAAACCGTCGAGAGAAAGGAACATTTTCGATAAAACGTACGTAAAACGAAGAAAACGAAGTAAAAAGAGACAAAAGATTTGATGACGCAGGAAAAACCTCAAGACGAGGAAAAAACCTGCGGTCGACTTAGGATCAAGTCGACATTCCACTATGTATCACCAACCAGGGGTGACGTCTGAGGATTACAGTTGTGTGTCGTACGATACAGCAAAATACAAGAAGTACTCAAATGTAAATTACAAGCGATGATATGTAAAATGCTAGAGAGAGTTGTATAATTCTTGTAGCTGAGTCGATATATCTCTCCTTTCTTCGGTTGAGGAGAGTCTCTATTTATAGTGCTCATTGTAATTAATTGGTCTTGATGTAACGGTCGTAACGGTCGGCATTAATGACTCTTTAATGATAACGGTCGTAACGGTCGACCCATTAAATGGCATTGATTTCTTGTCTTGAATGTTCATTGATGAGCTTTGATCTAGTCTTCAACGGAAGGACGAGATACTTGGTAACCGACGATTTCCTGTAATCAATGAAGAAACTGTAGACAGAGGTTACCGTTAGTCAAATATCGTACGTCTTTGTATGGATGTCGTACGACTTATGTGTATTATTCGTTCGATGGTATTGTTAAGTTTATCTCAAGACCTTATCTTAATACGGGATTATTATCCCAAAAGATATCTTACGACTATAGTCGGTCGTCGTACGTTGCGTGGATTTTTACCCAAACAGCTACGCCGTAACAGGGTGGCTATAAAGGGCGTGACTAGATTCAGCGGAAGCCGTGGTGTTAAAGACAGATATGCAAGATGGGATTTGCACATCTTCTCAGAAGAGAGATATTTCTGGGCCCATCTTGACTGACTGAATATACTGATGAAGTGCATGGCCATGCCCAAACGAACTGATTAGTTCTTTGTCGTTTACCTATCAGTAAAAGTCGGATAGTCAAGAAAACAGAATCTTGAGTATTTAGAGTTGACACTTTCCAAGCTCATACTCACAGATGAAATATCGTGATGCAAAAGGAAAAGCCAAGATATACCCAATCAATGAACAGTAGTTTCATAGATACTATTTCCTTACGGAATGTTTATATCACCAGTCTGGGTATAAGAGTTCTTGTAACCTGGTCAGCCTAAGGGCCTGTCTAGGGGCCTCCTTAGGTCCGTGTAATCAAAGCGGTATTGCCAACTTGCACAAGTGGGAGTCTGTTAGGAATTATGTGCAGAGTTGACAAACCAAGTAATTACACATCCAATGTTACAAGACACTTGAGGGTCACACCTGTGAGGACCTATAAATCGAATAAGTTAAATGAAACCCGGAAATGGAGAGATAGGATTTATAATAGTTAATTATAAATCAGTTGGGTAACTTCAGTCAGAAATCCCAAAGTTGGAGGGTTATTAATTAATTAGATACATTATATATTTATTTGATAAAATGAATATATAATAGTTAATTAATAAAGTTATATATATATATATATATATATATTAGATAAATATATATATAATTATCATAAGCAAATTCTTTTCCAGTAATTAAAAGGGAAAAAGATTTGAGATAATTACTATATGGAAACTGGATCTTATTCAAACTGTGTTTTTCCTCCATATAAATAAGGCTTATGGGTTAAGGAAAAATTAAGCTTTTCAGCTAACTAAAATCAGTTTCAGTTTCTCTCTCCCTCTCTCTCTCCAGCCGGCGACGCCACCCCCCCCCCCTTCTCGGATTCCAGTTTCGGTTTTCCGGTCTCCGGGTTTTCATTCGGTTCAACTAGAAGAACATTCGTTGGTCGATCACCGGTGGACTAAATCTCAAGCAATCCAGGTAACCATCGAAACCATATTAGAATTAACTAAACTAAATTGATTAAAAGATCTGTAAGCTTTTAGGGTTTTTGCTTAATCGCTTCCGCATTATAATCAAACCAGTGTGTGTTTGATAGCATAGGCTTTTATCAGTTCAGATTTTAAACCTATGGGATTTATCGGACCAGTGAGGTTCCGAAGATCCACGATGATCCTCGAGTCAGTTTGATCCGAGGGATCTCACAAAAACCCAACAATTGCAAATGCCCCAAGTCCCATAACTAAACGTTTGTTTGTATATTTTTATGGAGTTTGGTTCCAACACAAAATAAAAGTTTTGTGTATACTTTTTCTTTTTTGTTATTATTTATATTTTTTTAACCATTACATTTATTTATTTTAATAAATCTATAAAAGATGTATATTAAATTTAGTACAAAAATTAAAAGTTATTTTTTATTTTTTTATTGTATAAAATTATATTATGTTTTAATTGTTTTTTATATATATTAACAAAATTATACAAATTAAAAATAACATAAACAAAAATTAATAAATTAAAATTGATTTTTTATTATAAATTTATGACATGTTTATATATAATAAATAAGTAACCGGCTACCACGTGTCGTCCTTCGGTGAGCTGGAAACAATATTTCTCCAATTAGGCCATCCGCAGCCGTGCAGGTGATACCACCTGCACAGGCTGCCACCTCAGCGCCACATCAGCTTTACCACTACCTTACCATTACCATACCATTCACCCACAACCGTACAGGTCATACCACCTGTATGATTTTTTAAATAAAATAATATAAATTTAAATACTATAAATTTAAATTTAAATTACATTAATATTAAAATTTCATTCAAATTAAAAATAAAAAATACAATAAAACTAATTATGAGGCATAGAATCTCACAAATGTTGAGATAAATCGGCGCGAAGGTTGGCGTGCCTCTCTCGGTTTTTTACGAAGTTGATGTTTGCCCGTTCTTCTTCCGAGATCGTTGTCTCAACTTCGCTCGGTAAAACCGCCGTAGGATCAAAAGGATAATGTGAAAATCCTTCGTCTTCACGAATCATGTTGTGTAAAATTATACACGTGTACATGATTTCTTGTAATTTCCTTCGTGACCATACCCGTGCCGGTCTAGCAACGACGTGCCATTTACTTTTAAGCGTGGCGAATGTCCGTTCGATGTCTTTTCTAGCCGATTCTTGACGTGTCGTGAACTGCAACCTTGGCACTTCCGTTGGGTACCTAAATGCTTTCACGAAAGTCGTCCACTCGGGATATATCCCGTCGGCAAGATAATACCCGTGATGGTAGTGTGTGCCATTCGCTACAAACGAACTATCGGACGCTTTATTTTCAAACAAATCGTTGAAAATCGGTGATTGATTCACAACGATTATGTCGTTCGTGGCACCCGGAACCCGAAAAATGCGTGCCAAATCCATTCATCGTATGATGCGACGGCTTCAAGAATTATCGTCGGTCCCTGACGATCACCTCTATGAAATTGACCCCTCCATGCGACGGGACAATTTTTCCATTCCCAATGCATACAATCTATCGAACCAAGCATGCCGGGTAAGCCGTGTTGTTGTTCGTGCAACGCGTAGATAGCCTGAATATCGCTAGCAGTTGGCTTTCGTAAATATTGTCGCATATAGAGTTTAATAATACCTTGACAAAAAAAATTTAGGCATTCCCTTGAGGTCGTTTCGCCCATCCTTAGGTACTCGTCCATAGAATCTGAAGCAGTCCCGTACGCCAATTGTCGGATAGCGGACGTACACTTTTGAAGCGGAGAAAACCCCCTTCACGCCTCTTGCATCCCACTGCTGCTTGAAACAATCAAACTCTCTTTCAAGATCGGAAACTATCCTTACGAATAGTCGTCGACTCATACGAAACCGCCGTTTAAAGTCTTCGTCGTCGTACACCGGGTTATCAGAAAAGTAGTCGGCGACAAGTTTATCGTGTCCCTCTTCCCGACCTCTATCTTTATTCGGCCCTCTCGGTCTAGGGTTCGACGGTTCCGCCTCTCCGTTTTCGATATATTGAATAATCAATTCCGTCGCTTGAATGGTGTTCGTAATCATTTGATCCACGATGAGATCAAATTCTTCGTCGTCGTTGAAAGGACCCATTATTTGGAAGAAGAGGAGAAGTTTAGGAGAAGTTTAAGAGAATTTAGAGGTGAATAGGAGGAGTTTAGAGGTGAAAGAATGAGAAAAATAGGTTGGGGTTTGGAAGTATATATAGATAAATAGAAAATTTATATATATATATTATATATATATATATATATAACCTTTATACAACGGTAACAAAGAAAAAAAAATTGTGTTTCATACCAGCTGCAAGCGGACACCGATGGGTGTGCTTGCAGCCCCCATACCGGTACACCTCGACGGTGTTACCGCCGGTATGGGGCCGGTACAGCCGAGATTCACAGCCGGCCGTGGATGGCCTTATAATCATTTGCAGGTTGTAATTCGTAAATTATATTTATCCAATTCAGAATTAATCATTTGGAGCTTGTCATCCCTAAGTTACATTTATCGTATTAAAAAATAATAGAACGGATAGTAATTATCACTAAACACGATTCTGTTATAAGAAAACCAACTAGTCCAACAATTTTTCTAGAAAAAAAAAATTAATCAGATTCTGTACTACCTCCTTTGCAATCAGATATAATTTTTTAATAGTAAGATCCATTGAATCAAATATGATTTTTATATTATTTAGGTCTTACATCATATGTAATTCTATTGTGTTCCTTTGTTCCTTTAAATAGAATGTTTTCTCGTATGAACCTGTGTCTCTTTTGATATATATAGTGTGCGACTTTAGCCGTGATTAAGTCGCGAGCAAAATTGCATGAATAATACAAGATTTTGAACATGAATCATAAATGATTTTGTTATTTCGTGTGTTCTTTTAAATATATATATATATATATATATATATATAGAGAGAGAGAGAGAAGGAAAGTTCAAATACAAACCACTTTTTGGTTGTGAACGTGAGGACAACCGAGAGCGCGACACGTGGCGGCTTTGAGTGTGGTCCCCTCCTTTAATTCAATGCCCTCCCATGAATCGCGCCTAGTCATCCGCCGTAGACATGACGTGGCGCCTAGTCATCCGCCACATGTCGCACTCTCGGTTGTCCTCACGTTCACAACCAAAAAGTGATTTGTATTTGAACCCTATATATATATATATATATAGATATATATATATATAGAGAGAGAGAGAGAGATGTGGGTTCGTACAACAACGCTATCTATTTAAGAAAAACAAGAAATGCTTCATCAATATATAAACTTATATATAATTCACATACAAAATCATATATGATTCATGCGATTTTGTTTTATCCGTGACTTTAAGTAGCGTGGCAGCCTCTATGGGACCCAAAACAAAGATAAAAGAATGTTAATCAAGGTGCAGAGACCACAACCACCAAGACTTCATGTCTTGTACAATAGATTAATAACATCATACAATACAACCACGCATTTGACAATGTACATAACTTGCACAAAGTCTATAATACTAAGATGAAATTACCATTTCAAACTTTTTTAATATCATAATATATAATATAATATAATATTTCCGTTTCCAAGACACCCCTTGAAACTGATATGGGGTAAATGGGACAAACATGGATTATCGGGTGCAGTTAGTTTGGGGTTGCAAAAGTCACAGCCTGATTCTCTTCACGTCGTTCTCAGGGACACTAACGTCATTTCCTTTAGTCCTGGCTTCAACCTGCACAAAGGTAATAAATATGCATCCATGATGATGGTTACTTTAAGTAACATGGAAATCAAAATCATGGTAACACAGTAAGAGCAGCGTTGGAAAAGAAAACATACAATCTCATCCGGGACAACTGCATATCTATCAGAGGGAAATACTGAAAGTTTCCCTGCCAAAAAAGTCAAATTTAGAGGCCATATTAAAAATAAGGTGAAGTGAACCTTAAAAAACTCATTTCAATGGTGTAAATGGGGAAGAGATATATTAAATGGAAGTAACCTGAGGATGGGTCAGTCCTTGAGGATTCTATCTGTTGTCCACCAGATCCATCCATGCTCAAAGCTTCAACTAATTTTGGAATGCTTCTGCAAGTGACACACACACATGACAAAGTGTAGCATTGCAAGAGGAACCAATTAAACGTAATTGCTAGCTCTAACTCTGTAAAGGTATCATTGTTTATAGTTGGGTTCCAGTGAGAAGTTGATGTTTTCGTGAGAAGTGGTTATCAACAGTTGGATGAAAAATGAATACACATTAGGATGAGATGCATCCAGATGAGATGCACCGAGGTGCACCGGATCAATTCCTTTCTAAAGCGCAATTCGTGGGAGGGCATGAGAGATTAAAGAGATCAAAGGTTCAGATCCACTTCTCATGCTTTAACTCAAATTCTCACACGATCCTTCGGCTTATTGTTTAACCTTAAAAACAACCACTTAATTGTTTGATGGTGAAATAATATTCTTTTTCTGATTATTTGAAGTCGGTCTAACAAGCGAAAGGATGTAGATGTACATCTTAACAAACAATTTCATAAATTCAAAGGTGTCCATATTACAAATCATTATAAGTCATGTTAAATGAACTGAGAATGAAAATGAAGACAGGTAACTCCATATATTGGATCAGTCAGCACATGTGCATATGTATAAAGAGAGGGAGGTTCACGGAAAACCCAAAAAAATGAAAAACTGAGGAACACCCTGGTGACAATATGCACAAGTGCATACTAGTAATGAAGTTGTTTTTTGGCTGTTAGCATACTAGTAATGAAGCTGTTTGTTGGTTGTTATGCATATGTGCATACTAATAACGAAGTTGTTTTTTGGTTGGTATGCACGTGTGCACATTACATATTTCTTATACATGTGCAAACTGTCCACATGGATGGTTACCAGGGTGTTCCTGAGTTTTTCATCTTTTGCAGTTTACCCCTGAACCTGATCCTATAGAGAGAGAGAGAGAGAGAGAGACAAAGAGGGGGAGAGAGAGAGAGAGAGAGATACCTGTCAATAGCCTCCCTGTGCCCAAGCTGTCCATTTGTACCTCTGCCCCAGGAAAAAAGATTGTTTCTTTCAGTTACAGCAAGTGTGTGCCTCCATCCGCATGAAATCTGAACTACTTTCTGCCAATAGATATCAAGGACATAGAAGTTAATTAAACTTAAACTAGTTGATGATGAAGTCTTACATGATAAAATAAGTTAATCCCGGCCTAGACATGAAAGAAAGCAACGTCACATGGAAAAATGATGTGCCTGCTCATCTGGAAATTTGACTTGCACAGGAAAGCAATGATCCTGATTGTCCCCAACGCCAACCTGCCCAAACTGTGCACAGGAGAAACTATCAGCAACAACAACAATCTTCAGATCATGCAAATATACCACAATTAAAAGGAAAACTCAATAAATATAAAACCAACCTATCAGGGGGAATGATTTCACCATCACCTATATAAATCCAATTAACAAGGCTCTAGTACCCAATAACAAAACAAAACCACCAAAAACGATGGGAGTAAGATTTCAACTATTTTTCTATATATTTATATAAGTCATCTTATCCAGAAGGAGGTTTCAAACAAGTAATTACCAATTAGGCAATTATGTAATCTTGTAGTCCATGAATATATAAATACCAAGCCTAACATGTGAACTAAAAAAGCAAGCAGCGCAAAGATAAAGATATGCGTTGAAAACTGAAAAAAGAGAACAACAATGCATGTTATATTTACTTATGGTGAAATATAGTGATAGCATTATAAAAATCTTTAGAAAATTAGCACCCCGACCTTATTCCATCCCCATCCATAAAGCTTTCCATCTGACGTTAACGCCATAGTGTGCCTCCAGCCACCCGAGATCTGTGTTATCAAAATTTTAAATACACCATCTATAAGAATAGCATCCAATCCCAATGTTAGAAGATATAATTTAGATATTAATGCGATAGTGTGCCTCCAGTCACCCAATATCTAGGCAAGCGAAATCCACATCTAAAAACACTGCAAATAAGAAAGTACACCCAAATATAAAAATTGTGACTTAAGAATTGTATGATTCATAGTTCAAAGACTTCTTAAAAGTTGTGCATAAGGTTTTAAGCCACACTCCAAGAGAAATATTGGATGTTATACATACATACATTGCTTCTCTCATTTTATTATTTTTCTGAATCAAACTTCATTCAAATATATGTGGTTGTATTACCAAGGATTGCATATAGAAAATGTTTCACTCAGGAATAAACTTTTAATTATGAATCATGCAAGATGAAGAGTTGAAACAAGAATTTAGTACATGAAATTATTTTAGGTGGTCATTATAAGATGATATTTCACATATATCATGTATCATATATATACATTACTAAACATGTTGAGTGAAATCACCAGGTTTATTTGTGTAAAATGGATTCACTAGAGAATGATGGAGTTGTTAGGTAAGCTATAATATGGCCTAGGAGGTACGGGATTGCTCACTCGTGTAAGGTAACTTGAACCTGGGAGAGTGGCACCATATGGCAGCGGTCAAGGGGGACATGCCCCCTTGTGGGGTCCTTTGGTTACGGCAGATCCAAGGGGCAGAAGCCCAAGCGACAACGGTGGCTTGGGCTCGGGCAACGCCCCAAAACAAAAACGAAATCTAGCATTCGAGAGGCTAGTCTCTCCTATAGAAAAACCATAGACAATTTCTTTTAGACTTGAGATCAGCCGAAATTGTATGCCAATCGTCAGTGGAATTTCAACAAATGCAAATACTGAAATCAATTTAACACTAAAGAAACAGAAAAGGGATCCCGTCAAAGATTTCGTACCAAATAAAATTGTCAAACAAGAAGGACAAAGCTATCATAGAACAAGAAAAACTATGCAATTGCAACTAAAAGATTTAAATATAATATACATTCACACACACGAACAATTACCTGTGATATATAATGTTCCTGTAATGCTTCGAGTTTGTGAGGAACAAGGTGGTCCTTAAAATCCCCATGTCCTAGTTGACCATATTTGCTCCAACCATAAGTATATAGACCACCAGAAGAAGAAACGGAGATTGTGTGCCTCCAACCACATGCAACAAGTACCATCTTCTCCCCCTGTAACTTTAAATATCACAACCAAATACAGTAGAAAAGTCCCAATCTCCAACATAAAGTCATAAAAGGTATTGGTATAAACAATTGGAAACAGCTATGTTCAGAAAGGATAAACGACAAATAGCAAAAATAGTGCTTATTCGGTACCAAAGAAGATATATTTTGACACTTCCATAGTTGGTTGTCAGCGATATGGGATTTAAATGCATCATGAAAAGGTGACAACTATGTGGAATATGATAATTAGTTCACAACAAAATGCATATTTTTTCTGTTTGATAAGCAGTAGAGTTGAAATTAAAAAGATCACATGTACGTCTATTTTTGGAATAGGAGGGTAAACAGCATATATGGTAAGCATTCAGTTCATTGCACATTCAAGGTTCAATTATGCAACTAAAAGATCAGTGGTTCTCCAGTAAATAAATATTACCCTTGTGGCATCTAGCAATAACCTGAATGCCAAAAGTTCTTATTATACCATTATATAGCAACTTGGTATATAAATATTTAGTGATGAACAACATACAGGATGGCTACATTACTACATACACTGATAACTGAAGCTTTCTCTGGAATATTGCGATCGTTTCTGTCACCTAAGCCCAAGTTGCCATATCGACCCCAACCCCAGCCATACAGCTCACCATCTTCAGTGATAGCCGCTGTATGCTCAGCACCAGCAGCGACCATTTTGATGGTTACACCCTGGTAAAAGCACATAAAATTCAAGTGAAGAGAAGAAAAAACATCAGGGATCATCTAGTTATAAAACAGCATGCTCTATAACCTAAATTTTATTTATTTTAGTAATTACATTGATGTCAAAAACAATAAGATAGTGATGATCGTGTTCAAGTTACTTTCATGAGCAAAGTATTTAACATCAGATGACTTAGTAGTTTTCGATTGTTAAGTATGGCGTCAGTAGATATAATCAATGCAAGACTGCTGGTGACACATAATCAACCTGCAGAAGACTCTGTTCTGCAGTTATCTCCTAGATAAGTTATATATCAGTTACTAAATCACATGATGGATGAAATTTACCTTTTTTCTTAAAACCGATAGGGCTGCAGAAACTACTGATCACCCTGGTACCAAGAGGTCAACATAGGAGAACATTTTGGTACATCTTCACTTTAAACATATAACTTTAAGAAAACAAATTTTTAGGTGATTCGCATTGATAGTATCAACTGCTTGTTGGGTATGATGTCAAACAGTCAATAAAACATGCATACATGCAACTTTTCATTAAAAGCTAGGTTATTTAGCTGCACCATGAATACAATGTATATCTAACTCGATTTTGTTATGACACATGACAGCCTACTAACTTTTTCATTTTTGTATTTTTAGTAACATGTAGATTTACCACCCACAGTTGGGCGACCGCCAAAGACTAGCTCAGTTTGCGACTAATGGCATGCGGCAACTCACAATTGAGTTTGTAAGTGGTAATAATAGGGTTTTAGTAATAGTAGATATACTGGCTGTCATGAGTTTGGGTTGGAATCAAGAGCTTTTTGGCCCAGATAAGCATGAAATATCACAAGAATAGGATCAGTTTCTGATACTTCATCAATGAGGAGAAACCTCATAGAAAGGAGATCAAACTGCAAACATAAACTTCAGGGATAAATATAAACTACTTGGGCAATCATTATCCTAATAAATAGAGATAAGGTAAAGGTAAGGCCTAATAGTACATGTCAAAGATATTTATTCAAATTCAGACACTATCCTACGGACACAATTTTGGATGTCAAGTTCTAACATTGAAATCAAATGCAGTTTTGCTGATTAAATACAAACTCAGATCTGTGCAAAACTGATTTGAGTAGTATCAGCTTGCAGCTTATGTGTTACACAGGTATACCATACCAAGTAAGAGAGTACCATGTACGTGCTTTCATAAACGCTATCTTATTACCCCCCATGCCTACTACTTCCCATGATAGAATGTATCTATTACCTGGAAAGCCTCAATTTTCTGTGGAACAAGAGAATCCTCGGTGGTGCCTAAACCAAGTTGGCCATTTTGATTCCGGCCCCAGCTACAATGAAGTCAAATAGAAGAACAGAACATATCAGAATTGAAAGCCAAAAAGGATAACCATGTATGCAACAATGAACAATCATACGACGAGAAATCAAATTTCAAGTGAAATAAGAGCATGTGACATTTTATTCTTTGATGAAGGATCAACAAATAACTCCAACTCTTTTATATTCATATGAATCTACATCCACCTGCTGTGAGCCAAAATCAAGTCAGATGGAGCTTGGTTGAGTTGGTTCAATATCAGTAACAGATCAGTCTTCTCTTTATGTTTTACTTTTTATGCTTTGGTGGTCTGTAAGAGAGTGGGAGTTGATTTAAAACTTCAATTTCATGTTTTCACAAGTTTGCATCTTTGTAATGATTGGGGGATCACTTTTAAAGAGCATGTAACTAGTTACTTTGTTGTAAAATTGAACATAATTTTCTTCATATTACATGGGTACATAAATGTACAATTACGCTGTTTTATGTAATTTGTAACCTGTTCAATAAGAAAATTACAGGAATGGTATACAGGTTGAAACTGCTAAATTTGAAAGGGTCAAATATACATGATCTTCCACGATACCTGCAAAGGCTATATCGCAAAGCCACTCAAGTATCAAGTTGTAGTAAACTAGCTTTTACGTTCTCAATATATGACTGTATACTAGTCCGGTGGGACTGGTGACATGGGGACCAAAAATACCCCCCCCCCCCCCCCCCCCCGCGGCGGCTGGGCCATCACGGTTCAAGTAATTCCATATTGCATCTCTTACTTACATTGATACGTCTCCCGTCATTGGCATTTATGTTGCAACATCTAACTAAATCCAGCTGTGCTTGTCCAAATAGTTGGGACTTCTATAGATAGCCAAGAGATCTTGAGTTGAAATTCCACAGTTGGGTATCTCCCAAGGAATACCAGGTGACTCAAAGGAAGTGGCAAAGTCTCACTCATTTAGGTGTGGATTTTTGGGTCCTTAGAGGAAGAGAAAAATACCATCTCGTTAAGTACAGCCTAAAGTGCAGTGGAGACCAGGAGGGTGTTGAAATATGAACTTATTTTGTGAATTCCAATATTAATCAAGTACAAATCCAAGTCTAAGAATGAGCATATTGTAGAAAATGGAAGATGATTGAGCTACTAAATAAGTTTTGTCTCTGAACTTGTATTGTCAAGGAAATTATGAAGAACATCAAGAAGAAAATATGAAATGCCTGTTGTAAAGGGAAGAATTGTTCTTGAATAAAGTTCCAAGTTTGAGTAGGTGTTGCTCTTTGAGTGTCAAGTCTCATCCCAACAGAGGGGAATATTTCTCATCCAAAGTTTAATGAATAGTACACGAAAACAACAAAACCAAACCCATTTTAATGCCGAAATATCACATTTCAACTATGTATGCAACTCGGTATTGTTGTTAGCTGCTTACAATGTAACTCTAGCTTAGAACTGAGTACTCGCATGTGATTTCCCGCCATTACTTAAGATTGGGTCCAAATTTAGGTCTAAATAAGAACATTGCATGAACAAAAATTACTAAGGATAATGGAACTGACCAATTACCATGGAGTCCTATGAAACCAAATTTTGTGAAAGTGAAGTCATGATTTCAAAACATATGTAGGAAAGCTGGAAGCAGACTCCTTAAGATACAAACCTCTGCACCTCGCCTTCCATGGTCACTGCCAAACAATGGCTGTCTCCACAAGCAATTTGTCTTATCCGTAGACCCTGTAATGCTTTTATCGGCTGAGGAATGAAAAAATCAGTTGAGTTGCCATGGCCTAGCCTCCCAAAATCACCCCTGAGACCAATAAGGGAAAAGGGTGATAAGCTCTTTCAACTAAACTATTCTTTGAACAAAATTAAATGCCAATAAGATGTTCAAATGAAGCAACAAAGCAAATGTAACAAGAGAACAATTTAACATGATGAAGTACAGCATAGAAAAACATGGATTTTTAAATCATCAATACCATCAATCATCAACTTAAATGTAGAAGTAACAAGAGAGTAAAGCCACGCATAATTATCAAAGGAGACATGGCATTCAAATGGAAAATCAGCACTAAGTTTTCCAATAGACAAGAGAACATACCATCCCCAGCTGTATACGTTCAGTTGTGACTCTGAGAATGCAGTTGTATGATCAGCTCCACAAGTAACAGAAACTATATCTAGCCCATCCAAGGCACTCAACTGAGTAGGTGCCAACCTATCTTCAGCATCACCATGGCCTAGTTGTCCATCTTCTCCCCTTCCCCATGAGCAAACAACATTTCCAGCTGATAGATTCAACAAAGTAATGCCTTCTTAGTTAGACATCATCACTAAGTACTTCAGATAAAATTTCATTGCAAATAGTGGCAAACAGACAGAAAGCATGAACCAGGCCAGGTTTGTGTAAAGATAAGTGCAGGGATCAGATGACACTATACAGTATACACCATCTCAATCTCAATAAATAAGAGGATGACCATCTTCCTCTGATATGTATTAAAATATTGTTCCATGTATGTCGAGGCTTAAATCTAGTCAATATATTTTTACTTTTTCCCAACAAACAACAGAGTCTATCATAAAACCATCCATCATTATAAAGCTTGGTACTACGGATTTTAATTAGAGCGAACAAATTGGTTTTATTATTGTGTGGAGACAAGAAAAACTATAAACCAACAAAAATAGCCATAGGCAGATACAGGTAACCATCAGGGTATGGAATAAACATACAGAAAAGATTAAACAATCAGACTCCTGTAACCCGGATCACTTGTCCGCAAGGATAGTAACTCAGTTAGAGCAACTCCATCAGCTTCTCCAAAATGAAGAAATGGAGAACATGGGGATTTTGGGCTAAATTTTTGCTCCAACAGCTTCCTCAAAACTACCTCCAAAATGGAGAAATTAGGAGAGAAAAGTTTTTTTAGATAACCCAAAAATGATTACCAAAGTAGACCACCAATAATAAAAATACTAAGTTAGGGAGAGAAATAATATTATAATGAATGAATGAAGTATTTTTATATTACAATCAATGTTAAGTCTTCAAAATGGGGGAATCTCTTGGAGATAGTGTAATTTCTTTTTGAAGATTCTGACATTTGATTCTCCAAACTCACTAGAATCTATTGGAGATGCTTTATGATAAAAATGACATATTTCTTCAGACAGAAAAATGCCTTTAAAATCTAACCACCACATCACAGAATAAGACAGAAAGTGCTCAAGCTTCCTTTCACTCCTTTAAAACAACAACTTCAGAGTTCCATACCAAAATCCTCCACAAATAAACACAATCAAACTAAATCAAGTAAGATCCTACCACAAAACTCCACAGATATATCACAATGTACAGACTACTTCCAAGCTCTATATAATATATATATATGTAAACTATTAGAATACATACAGAAACAGTCATTATGATTAAGCTAGAATTTCTTACATAACAGAGCGACTGAGTGACTAGCACCGGCGGAGATGAAAAGCACTCGACGAATCGGAGGTGTGGCATTAGCAGCGAGCGGTGGTGGTTGAGTTTCAGTAGCCATCTGGTGGTGGTGATTGTGGAGGAGAGAGAGAAGAAGAAAATATATCTATGGAGGTAGAGAGGTGGTAGGGCTTAGCATTGATGAAGAAGGTATAGGAGGAGTTATTATTTGATGGAGAAGGTAGTTTTGATTTTTGAAAGAAGGAGAGGACAAAACATGTTGCATTATCTCTCCCTTTTCCTTCATTTGTCAAAAATTGCCAACTACTGTCTTGCTTCTTTCCACTCTTGCAAAAAATATCACATCAACAATAAATAGTCACATGTTTTCCTTTTTTTTATATAATTTTTTTTAACGGGATGTTGGTGCAACGAAGTATTATCGTGTAACCATGGGATCAAGTCATGATGACCCGAGTTCGAAAGTTCTTCAAAGAGAATTAACCACCCCCCCCCCCGGGCCACCTAGTCATCCAATTTTCATTTAAAGGGCTTCAAGGCATCAGCTGAGATTCAAATCCGACACCCATTAAGGATTAAGGAAAATCCCCCACAGTGAACTCCAGTAGGAATCGAACTCCAAATCTTTACTAATTGAGCTGACCATCATTTGCTTATTTTTTATAGTTATATGAAAACTAGCGTGGGACTAGGGACCACAGGAGTATCAAAGTATGTTCATACGAAGGTAGTGATTTAATGATTTATAGGTGTCGACCCCCCATAAGTACTTGATCCAATTAAGATAACATGTATTTTTCGGTTCATAATTAATGAGATATGATTTAAGATGAATGGTATCTTTTTATAGATTGTTCATTTTCATATATTAATTAACGTTTATTGTTATAAAGAGTTATGAGATATATTGATGATAGTTCTCTTGCTCCGACGGTCCAAAATTCGACCATTTCCCTTTTTTATTTAATTTTTAATAGTTAAACCCTTTATGTTTTTCTAAACAACTTCTCTAATATTTCTCTCATAATGGATTATTTATCATCATCATCATCATCACGTGAGGAGTTATCGGACAAATAGGTTAACACACGTAATCTTCAAGCTATGATAATGGTTGCTACTTGTTACCATGGCGTACCGTTATTTACAGCGCACGAGGAGTCCAAGAACTAGAATTTTTATCAACGGAGAACGTGAAGATGCACATGAACGTTTGATGCAAGATTACTTTTCAAAAACCCCAATATATGGAGAAGTCATTTTCAAAAGGAGGGTCGGATGAGCAAAGAACTATTCCTACGAATAGTTAACGATATGGAGCAAACTTATCCATTTTTCCAACTGAGTTGGGATGTTAGAGGGAAAACGAGGATTTTCACCGTTACAAAAGTGCACATCAGCTATTCGCCAACTAGCATAAGGTGTCGTTCCCAATTCATGTGATGAGTATCTGAAGATGTCCAAAAGGACTTCACGAGGAACCATTCATCACTTTTGCTTTAGCATTACTCAGTTATATGAACGAGAATATTTGTGTAAACCGACTACTAACGATATTCATCATTTGTACACGAGCCATGAGTCGTTACGCAGATTCCTTGGAATGCTCAGTAGCATAGATTGTACACATTAGGAGTGGATAAATTACCCTACGGAGTGGCGAGGTCAATACATGTGAGAAGATCATCCGCATCTGATGGTTATGCTAGAAGCGATTGCATCGCAAGACATATGGTTTTGGCATGCATTCATTGGACCACCCGGTTCCAACAACGACATAAATGTGGTAAATCAAACGCCTTTGTTTAATGACGTCTTAAATGAAGTTGCACCGGAGAGGTCTTTTGTTGTTAACAATGTGCAATACAAACATGGGTATTATCTTTTCCAAGCGACGAGAAGTGAATAAAGTTCAAAGCAACACAAAAATCAAAACTTTAATGAGAAAACTATAAAATTTATATTTTTATCAAAAAACAAAAAACCAACTTTTATCAAAAACAATACAGCAATAACAGATCTGAAAAATATACGGAAGTGGCTCTGATACCACTGTTGGGTTACGAGAACAGATAAAACATATAAACGCAGCGGATAAAATAACCCTAACATAGATCCATCCGTAATTTATCAGATACAATTATCAAGGGGTTTTCGCGTTTACCTTTAACGATACGAAAATTTCTTTGGAAGCTAGTGAGGGATACACCGCTACTGCACCACCGTGAGACTGGCTGCTAGACTGCCTTTGGACTGATCGGAAAACTCCGGTATGTGTGTGTGTCGCCGGCGGCGCAAGAGAGAGAGCGAGAGAGAATGGTTTGGAATTCTTGGTGAGAAAGTAACTATGAAATCAGATTAATTATTCTATTACCCAATACCTATATTTATATAGGTAATTATGGTAATGTTAATAGAATCTCAATCCATAAATAACTCTCAATAATAATTACCTTAATTAATTAAGCTTATCAATTAAGTAATTGTATTTATCTGATAAATAATAAATAAACAATTTATTATTTATTCTTTTCTCTCTTGTAAATAATTAAACCTAATTAATTATTTCCACACAATTAATCCAATAGGTCTCGGGTTGGGTGTGTAGCAGTGTGACCCACTAGTGTCTTATAACATTGGACATGGTGATCCTAATTACTGTCTTGCACATAATCCCTTCAGTTATATGTCATGTGAGTTATTTATTATCTCAAGCAACAACCCTAAATATGTAATTCAAACACCAACTCAGCATTCAAGAGAAAATATAAGCAAGAAAATAGCACAACAATCCAAATTTGTCAAAATCAAATTCTTAACAAGAATTAAAACAACTTAGAATATTACTAAAGAAGTTTGCGGAATAACACTTTAACAATCCAAATGTACGAAAACTAACAAGCTTTTTTACCTACAAAAATTGATACTCATTCGATGTCTAATCATGTACCAATCATAAAATGAAAATCATTTCAGACCCCTTTGTTTATTGTTCGTTGTCAAACAAGGCCTAGATCACATGATGCTACATCCAGCCAATCCGGCTCCCCTCAAACATTTCTGTTGGATCGGGTGCTGTCATCGTATTCTGAAACAGTATATATTTCTACAGCTTTGGAAGCGACGGCTTAGGAAGCCGCAACTTAGGAAGCCGCAACTTATAACCATAGTCAAGTCTATGGTTGATGGAATTTCCCAGCGCCATGCCACCAATTATGCAGGCAAACATGATGAGCATATCCAGAATAATTTTTTTTGCAACAGATTCAAGTGGCAACATTGTCAAGGTTGGAGAACAAGATCAAATTCTTGACAAGAATTAAAACAACTTAGAATATTGCTAAAGAAGTTTGCGGAATAACACTTTAACAACCCAAATGTACGAAAACTAACAAGCTTTTTTACCTTCAAAAATTGATACTCATTCGATGTCTAATCATGTACCAATCATCAAATGAAACTCATTTCAGACCCCTTTGTGTATTGTTCATTGTCAAACAAGGCTTAGATCACATGATGCTACATCCAGTCAATCCGCTCCCCTCAAACATTTCTGTTGGATCGGGTGCCGTCATCGTATTCTGAAACAGTATATATTTATACAGCTTTGGAAGTGACGGCCTAGGAAGCCGCAACTTAGGAAGCGGCATGCTTATAACCATAGTCAAGTCTGTGGTTGATGAAATTTCCCAGCGTCATACCGCCAATTATGCAGGCAAACTTGATGAGCATATCCAGAATAATTTTTTTTGCAACAGATTCAAGGGGAAACATCGTCAAGGTCGGAGAACAAGATCAAATTCTTAACAAGAATTAAAACAACTTAGAATATTGCTAAAGAAGTTTGCGGAATAACACTTTAACAATTCAAATATACGAAAACTAACAAGTTTTTTTACCTACAAAAATTGATACTCGTTCAATGTCTAATCATGTACCAATCATCAAATGAAACTCATTTCAGACCCCTTTGTGTATTGTTCGTTGTCAAACAAGGCTTAGATCACATGATGCTACATCCAGCCAATCCGGCTCCCCTCAAACATTTCTGTTGGATCGGGTGCCGTCATCGTATTCTGAAACAGTATATATTTATACAGCTTTGGAAGCGACGGCCTAGGAAGCCACAACTTAGGAAGCGGCAGGCTTATAACCATAGTCAAGTCTGTGGTTGATGAAATTTCCCAATGTCATGCCGCCAATTATGCATGCAAACTTGAAGAACATATACAAAATAATTTTTTTTGGAACAGATTCAATGGGAAACATCGTCAAGGTCGGAGAACAAGATCAAATTCTTAACAAGAATTAAAACAACTTAGAATATTGCTAAAGAAGTTTGCGGAATAACACTTTAACCATTCAAATATACGAAAACTAACAAGCTTTTTTACCTACAAAAATTGATACTCATTCGATGTCTAATCATGTACCAATCATCAAATGAAACTCATTTCAGACCCCTTTGTGTATTGTTCGTTGTCAAACAAGGCCTAGATCACATGATGCTACATCCAGCCAATCCGGCTCCCCTCAAACATTTCTGTTGGATCGGGTGCGTCATCGTATTCTGAAACAATATATATTTATACAGCTTTGGAAGCGACGGCCTAGGAAGCCGCAACTTAGGAAGCGGTAGGCTTATAACCATAGTCAAGTCTGTGGTTGATGAAATTTCCCAGCGTCATGCCGCCAATTATGCAGGAAAACTTGAAGAACATATACAGAATAAATTTTTTTGCAACAGATTCAATGGGCTACATCGTCAAGGTCGGAAAAGTCAAAGACAGGTCGGGTAAGGGAGTTGCGGATAGGGGACCAGGGAGAATATCCCATTTATCACAGCCCATGTGCAGGGCCCACCCTGGCCATGTGCAGCACGTGCGGCCGCACAAGATATCATAAACCAATGAGGCTTCAAATTTTGATATGATATTTTAGCTATAAGCTTAATACTAAGCTATAATAAATTGGCTCAAGTCCAGGCCACCAAGATAATTAACTTAGCTTCTAACTGGTATTTAGTTTATTAATTAGAAAGAATGGATGATGAACACATGAACGTTCAAACAACTAAACCAATTTCTTTTTTTTCTTCATATATTTAAGTTGACCGTTCCAATTTTTAGGACATCACATCTTCTTCGTAAATACTTGTGAGCTTCAAATTTGATACATTTGAGAATCATCATCGTTTTTAGGTTTAGAATATTTAAAGCTCATTTGTAATCAATAGAAGTGAAAGCATTTATGTTCATAGATTGATATTATGAAATTGTTTTGTTGCGCTCACACTGACACAAATTTATGGATTGTTTGTATTGTAAATGCTAGCATAGCTTGATCTTTGTTGTTTTTTAATATACAATTGCTTTGGTTTACAACCATGCATGATGATATATAGTTTATATTTTAACTTTTTATTCAGAGATTGAGATTGTTTTTATTTGTAACTGTATTTTTGTACTTTTATAGTTTTGTACTTTTGTAATCTGTACTTCCGTACTTTGTACTTTTGTACTTTCGTACATGCATTGAACGATTTTCTCCATATTATTTTCAAGTTGTGACATAACTGAAATTTAATGTAACTTTATTATTTTAGTTAAAAATTACTTTATTTATTTTAAAATATTAAATATGGCAACAAACTACAAACTATAGAAACGAAAATCCTAATTTAAAAACCATAGGGGTGAAAATGGCAATATTCAACAAACCACGAGGATGAAAATTGTAATTTACTCTCTTTTCGATTTAGCTTGTAACACGGATTTTTTTAGAATTTTTTTGTAAATTCATGCATATTAGCCATCCAAATAATTTGATGTGCGATCAAAATAAAGAAAGATGTAACCAAAGTCATGTTGCATTCAAACAACAAGAATACTATATTAATTGTTGGGCGAAATGTAATATCCACTAACCATGAGGAATGTCAAAACCGCATCAAGAGTGTTGTTAAGGCGTCTCTCCTTCCTTTGTGGTTATGGGTTCGAGCCTCGTCATGAACGGTGGTGTAGATTTAGGGTAGATTTTAGGAGTAGGGTAGTTAGGTGTGTTTATTATTTGCCGTTTAAAAAAAAAACTAATCATGAGGAATTATCAATGTTCTAAAAAACGTGTTAGGTTCACCATAAAGTTGAGGTGCAGCCTTGCAGCCACGTTAAGGCCGTGGCGCGACTCCAAGGCATGGCTTGCAGTATGGCGGGTAATGGCATGTTATGGCGGGTAATCGCATGTTATGGCGGGTCATAAGGCGTGAATAATTTGTTTATATCTAATTTATGACTTATTTAATTAAATATTATTCTAATTATCCGTTTAAAGCGGAAATTCGTCAACCACAAGTTAATGATGAGAAAATTCTATTTCGCCGATTAGGATAATGACGATGACAGTAGTGGCATGGTGGTCAATGGGTTAAAATTTAGGGATGGCAATGGGACGGGTATGGGACGGATATCACTAATCCCAGTCCCATACCCTATTATAAAACCATATCCCATACCCGGTCTCGTCCCGTCGGGTATCCCATTATCAAATAACCATCGGGGTTGCGGGTATTCCCGCGGGTATCGGGTATCCCATTTATATTTTTAGTCGATTATTAAATATATATGGTTCAGGGTCGGGTAAATGGTTTCGGGCATGGGATCGGGTAAATGGACGGGTATTGACTAAAACCATAACCATCCCAATCCCACAAAATTTTTTTGAAAAAATCTCATACCCGGTTCCATAACCATTTACCCGGCCCAATCCCGTCCCAAAAGTTCCGGGTTCGGGGATTCCCATCGGGTTCGGGTATTTCTGCCATCCCTAGGTTAAATGGGCGAGAGTAGGGTAGTAGTTGTGACGACAACAACAACAACAATGACATGGTGGTCGACAGGGGTGGGAAGGCATGGGGATGGGGGCGAGTAACCGTGATAACAATAGTAATGGCATGGTTAGTAGAGTGGCATTGGATTTTCATTAAAGTGTACTTGTTTACGGTACTAAAGTGTAATTGTTTTTCTTATATATAGGGCTCGTATTCTATCTTTTATCAATACAATAAAAACCTATTCAATTCAAAGTTTGATTTGGTATCAGAACCGAATCAAATCCCTACCTTTCTCAGCCTCAATTCCATAATCCTCCAAACCCTAATTTGTGGAATGCAAAGGATTCCATCCATTTCAATATGTGAACCATATACAGGAATAGGAATTTCATCAAAAGAGTTGATCAAACAACACCTAATTCTTTAAGTTCTTTGCATTCTACAGTTTAGATGTCTTGTTTCATGTTTGAAACTTTGTTTGATTTCTGAAGATCCAATGAAAGATGCCTTTGTTTGAAACTTTGAATTAAGTTTTGAAGTATTGAGAATTGTAACTTTAAACTTTAATAGTGTTCTCTCTTGTTTTCATGTATCCAACTTAACAGGTTTGAATTGTTGGTACAACACCACCCTTACCGACTTATACCAACTGGAAAATTTAGTAGCTAATTAAGTTAGTATACACATGTAAAGTTGGTTGATACGCGATACATGTTATGATACCATGTTCACCCCTTACACGTCTATATATTTATTGAAAAACATAATTTATAAGATATTTCGTTTGCATAACCGTTTCTTTTAAATACCAAACCTAAACCGACCTAGAGAATGTGCGTCCCCAATTTTCCTAAAACAAAGTTGAACGACGAAGCCCGTATTGGTTAAAGATCAAGTGTCATGTGCTTATGCTCTTGACTATTCAAAGTTCTGTCAAAACTGGTATATTTGACCGGAAGGTAGGGTCTAAAAAGGATAAGATGTAGATAAACCAAACATCTACCACAAACAGTAGAGCGACTCAAAGCTACAGTATAGTCCACATTATATTCCACCTGGAGGTAGGGCCCAAAAAAGAGTAAGATTTACCTAAACCTCACCTCTACCACCCAAAAAGAGTAGAAAATGGGTTGAAGAAACACACACACAAACTCAAAAGCTGCAAAGTCTGTTTCTGTATTAAAAGCACAACTAGAATATATTACAATGTGCATGAGCAAGCAGTAGTTGATGATTTTATACATGGAGGCAATGTCATCACCTAATAACTTTATTTGGCAAAAGCAGCAATCATGTTTTTATAAAAACAATCCACACAATTTAGAACACATTCTGGTTTTCAAGCCGGGATTGGTTCAGGGACTCGACCAGAGTCGTTTGCAGCCAAACTTTCGTAGTATTGAACCAAAACTTCCCAGCCACCGGGACACATAAATCCATCTGGCGGGCTTTCTTTGTTCTTCGCAAGGGTTCGCATCTGTAACACCAACCAACCATCCGATTAATTGATTTAATACAACAAAACAGTTTCAATTATGTAAAAATTAAAAAGATTATAACTATATATACCTTGGTGCCCGAAATGAACACGAAATCTTGAGGTCTGGAAGGATCAAAGAATTCCATTTTTTGCTGTGTCTTATCATATGCAGCCACCTGAAATAGCAATTTTAAGTAACTCACAGTCTCATGATTTAACATGAAAACAATAAAATTTTGTTTTATTGAAGAAACCCTTGGGTTGTGAAAAGTGTCACTACAACAAAATTGAGTTTATAGGATGCCTAAAGTACGTCTTAATAAGGTGTTTTATAGAAGCAAAGTTTAGGACTAAACAAAAAAGCGTCTTATCTAAAAGTATTACAAAAGGTTTATTTGGATGTTTTAGACTTTTAGGTGTCATAACAAGTTTCTTAAAATAGTTTTCAATTTAAGCGTCTTATTATTTTATAGGGCACTATTAAAAAAAGGGTCCTATAAACACAATGTCCTCTAAAAAGATTGGTTTATAAAATTAGCTAACATGATACTTCATTTTGAAAATGTCCTAAAAAACTTCTCACGATGCTCAAAAGCATCGTGTTAGCTAGGACGCTTTTTTTCTTGGGTCCTATAAACTTAGGTCCTATAAAACATTGTATGAGGAGTTTAGGACGCTTATTTATTTAATGGCGTCATAAGACTCAATTTTGTAGTATCAATGCACGTAAGTTGTCTTAACATTCATGATTTTGTTTCTTAAAGTACCTTGAAAGGGAGGATATTTAGCCGTTCAAGTCCAGGTGCCATGCTAAGCACTTTTTTGCCATGGTCAGCGTCATACAAATCCCTTTTCTCAACCGGATGACCCATGCCAGCCGGATCACGACCCACTATGTAAAAGTTGGCGCCTGCGTTGATCCGCGCCTTAGCATGCCACTGCACCTCGGTTGGGCCCGCATAGTGCATCGGTGATGGAAATATCGAAACCACAGTGTTTTCTGGATCAAGAACACCATCTTCAAGTACCTGATATAGAAGTGTTAGATTAAATTAGCCTCAAATTTAATGTAGGGGGCTGTTTGTTTTTTAAGAGGTCTGAAGTCTAAATTACCGTCTAAAAATTAAGAGGTGGATGGTGCACCTCTTAAAATTTCAGGGGACTGTAGGAGGATTTCAGGACTTCCCTTAAAAATAAAACAAACGGTCTTAACTCTGTAAACCTCTTAATTTTCAGACTTAAGAGGTTTTAAGAGGTAACTTTTTTAAAAACAAACAGCCCCTAAATGTTTTGTAAATTAATTGTTTAAGCACAAAATTTACAATAACAATCTAAAACTTAAATAACGATTTCTAACCTTCTGATGTTGCTTCATTCGCCAAGCAAGTGGAACATCATCTGCCTTTGTGAATCCTCCGAGCGGATGAAGCAAGAGAACGGGGTTCTTATAACCCATTTCAAGAAGCCGGCGGCGTGTGTCGGTCATCAGCAGAGCGTGGCCGTTGTGTACGGGGTTCCTGAGCTGGAAAGCAAACACAGCATCGGCATTCCGCTTTGAGAATTCCTCACGCAATTCTGAAGGGGAGAGTCTATAACGATCAAGACCATCATGGTACTTGATTGGCTGTATAACTTCGAGATCACCACCAATCAACCAATCACCTGCACCGGTTATGGCTTCTTCCGCATAAGGGAGACCAGGGGCCGTAGTACCCCAAGTTCTTGCTATTCGTTCTTCCTTATTATGCTTGTAGATCTCGATACTAAACAATCAATACATACATAATTGAAAGTAAATACCGGATGGATGATATAATTTAAGTCAATAAGAGCTATAGTTTAAGAGATTAAGGGAAAAGCTATAAAACACCAAGATGAAATAATGACCAACGAAGCACCAAAGCAAATGAAAATTAGCAAATAAGGACGTTGAAAACTTTGTGGAAGACGATAAATTTTCAACACAACAAAATTAAGAGGTCTGATTGTTCAGTTGTCAAATGTTTATATATAACTAAATATACGTTCAGCAAAAAGAATCTGCAACATTGATTTGAAATCACTGCTCCAGATTCCAAAACAGTCATTTGATCCTTAAGCTGCAGCAGTCTTTTTGTCATTTCACTATTTGAAGACAAGAATTTCGTAAAAAAATATTACAGATCTTGATATGATCCATATCTATAGTCAGTTTCTTTCTTGCTGAATGGCTACTATATCATCTAGTTTCTCAACTTACATCCTATAGAGTATTTCACATCTATTTCGAAATCATAAATCTACAACTTCCTAAAATGACAGCTTGCAATCCCATTGATTATGCTAACCTTATTGCTGGTTGACACCACCCCCTTAATATGAGGACAGTATCTCCAATGCTTTTAAGAAAAACCCATAACCACAATTAAAGTATTTGAAATCGTAACCCTTTTAAGTCAAGTCGAAGATTTCAAAACGTCGATGGAAATATTTGAAGTTGATGTGTATTAAATAAAACTATAGGTTGAGGGGTTCAAATAGCAAGTAGAAGGGTTCATTTAGAATCCCTTAATTAAATTGTGACTGCTACAATAAAGGAATGTTCCATTAGCATTAGGACATATATAAGTGCATGATACAACAATACCAAGATGTGAGTATGCTAAAGACTTGTGTGTGGGCCAAGCTGTCACAAAAATGACTTATCGATGCCCCTTGCTTTTGGTGGGTCTTGCTTTTGATTTTCTTTTTTGTTTCTAATTTTGCATATCATGAATTTTATCTCCTTTTCTGATAAATGAAATGCCAAAAATGCCCTGGTGCTCATCTATATCTCTTTGCTCATAGTCAATAATTTACCCAAAGGAATACAACAGGAGGTAAAAGGTCAAAGCATCCCTACTTCATAACTAACAACAATAAAT
Source organism: Centaurea solstitialis (assembly GCA_030169165.1). NCBI lineage: Eukaryota > Viridiplantae > Streptophyta > Magnoliopsida > Asterales > Asteraceae > Centaurea > Centaurea solstitialis. The sequence continues at coordinate 25,330,923 of CM058047.1, forward strand.
TTGGCTTAGGTCCTACAATTTAGTCCTTTTTTTCCTGGTTTGTATGGCTATGAATGAAATAGGTCATTCTAATTGAACCCCTAGTTTTTCATTACATACAGCATGAAAATAGCTTTCTTACTTTTTCAAAGTTAGAGTATCTCCAATGACAAAGTACTTTGTCAAGTGCCACATCAGCAAAAATGTTTTCTTTATCAATCAACTCCAATGGTTAAACCTATTTCACATGTTTTTCATTTTACATCATCCCACTCAACAACTTTAAAAACATGAACATATCTATTATATTTGCAGGACTCCAAGTGGAATTGGTGGAGGTTGATTTAGCCATCCATTATGACAAATATCAAGGGGCTGTTTACCTTTATTAATTAAGTATGACAAGCACCAAAAAGCTTATCCAGTAAGAGGTAAGTCAAGGACCAAGAGTCTTACCTACTAAGTGTCAGCATTCTTACCCCGGTAAGAGCTTACTGGGTTTAAGATGCTTACCAACAATCCGGTGAATATCAAAATAAAGTACTACCTATAAAGTTTGAAAATGTTGCACCAAAAGCTAGTCAATTATGTTTCAATACCAAAATAAGGCTTCAAGGTCCTCTTTCTAGATTGGATTTAGTTCCTAAAAATGTATCCAAGTTATCACTTTTCACTATTGTATGCACCGAACTTAAAAATCTACCATTTAGTATACCAAGTTCTCTAAAACCTACCAAATAATCTACAAATTTACCTTCTTCATCCTGTAGGCCGGTATTTTTAATGGGTTGAAATTAAACTCAATAAAACATAAATTCCTGTAAAACCCAGTTCCAAACCCATTAAAAATACTGGCCACCGGATGAAAAAGTATTATTTTGTCGGTTTTATAACTTAGATTTTTAAGTTCGGCGCATATAACAGCAAAAGATGACAACTTGGTTACATTTTTAGTAACTAAACCAATAACCAATAACAATAACCAATAACCAAAAACAAAAAGAAAGATATACAGAAGATGTTCGAATCTTACTTATTCAAAATAGCAACCGGATCATCATTCGAATCAATCAGCGCGACCGCCGTCGAACTCGATATCCGATTCTTTTGAGCATCGTCAATGTCCAACACAATCGGCAACGACATATTGACGACCGACCCGTCTCCTAATCGGAGCGAGTTGAAATGAAGAGTTTGGAGGAACTCGGATTCTCTCATGAACCCGGTCAATGGACTCGCCCAGCCTTCGCTGAGCACGTGCACCCATTCTAGATCGATCCTAGACAGCTTTATCTGAGGCAAACCATTAGCCTCCTTCCTCTTCACATCCCTATCTGATTCAGGTACCACAAGCTGAACCAGCTTTCCCCCATCTGGTTCAATTAAGCCGCAAGTTACACGAATCGGTTTCCCAATAAGCTTCTTCGATTTCGAATTCGAATTCTGGTTGTAGGATATAAAGGATGGAGTGGAGAAATTGATGCGATTGGATTTGGGGAAAGGATGGGAAGAAGGAGTTGTTGGTGAATTGAGGAAAAGGGAAGCCATGGCCGCCATTGATGATGATTGGAAGTCTCCTTATTGCAGGTTTTGGAGGGGAGACGGACAAAGGGGGATTCGTTGGAATCCGAATATAAAGTGGAGATGGGGGGATGAATCTGGACACTCTGTTTTTGTACTTATTTACCTTTTTTAAATTCATATTACACGTTTTGATTTTGTTTTTATTGCGAATTATGTTGCCTTTTTTTTTTCAATTGGGGGCGTTTCATGAAAGGAAAGAATACAAATTTAATGTTTCTTCTTTTTATTTATTAGGGTGTGTTTGGTATGTAATCGGATTACAGCATGAGACACGATAAGACATGTCTGTCCCATGTTTGGCCCGTCCCAAAATGAAACACAGGATGGAATAATGGTGGGACAAGCCTATCCATCCTTTACCCCATGGAACTGACTAGCACAGGCTTTGTTAGACACATTTACCCTCACCCTCTCTCGCCTCTCTTGTTTGGAACGACTGCCCTCACCCTTCGTCGCCATCGCCCTCACCTCTTGTTGTCGCTATCCTTGCCGCCCTCACCTCACCTCTTGAAACCGTCCCCGTTGAGCTCGCTACCTCTGCCACTTGTTGGTTTTTGATTGTGGTAATTTGCTGATCGATTCTGCTAATTTGGTTATAGATTATGGTAATTTGCAAGACGATTTTGGTAATTTGTTGATTTTGGAATTTAATTTGGAATGGATTTGCTAATCGATTTTGTAATTTGCTGATTTTGAAAGTGATTTTGGTAATTTACTGATTTGGGTAATTGATTTTGGTAATTTACTGATTGATTGTGGTGGTAATCTGTTAATCGATTTTCGTTTTGGTTCATGATTATGGTAATAGTTTTGGTTTCTAATTTTGGAATTGATTTGATAATCGATTTGGTTAATTGTTGCAATTTTTGAGCTAGGAGTAAAATGGTCATTTTAACTAGTTCTGTTATATCCTGTCTTGTCATATCATGTCCTATTCCATCTTGTCATGTCCCGTCTGCGTACCAAACGCACCCTAAGGAGGGTACTTCGAAAGTAATCTAAAATTGATTGGGAATGTGATAACATTCCAATATATATTTTTGCAAAATATGGGTGTTATTTATGATAATGTTGTACGTATTAATATAAAAAGCACTCATTAAGTCTCAATCGAAGTAATATAGATATACTCAAGTTATCAACTCCTTGTACAAGACCCCGTTGGATCTAGGCCCGGTGTTTTTAATTTTTTAACAAACTTTAATAACTTTTAAATAAACCTTCTAACAATCAAATAAAATTTTAAGCATGTCTTATACAAAAGATAATTCCCAAAAAACTTTATATAAAATGACCATTTTTATGAAATTTTATACAAAATGATAATTTTAACAAATTTTATATAAACAATTTGTCATCTACCGATTTATATTAAATCATAATTTCCATCATATTGTACATTTATAGAATAATAGTTTCCTCTCCTCCCAATCAAGATATAGAAAATTTTCTATATTGGGAGATTTTCCCTAAAATCTCTATTTTAGAGAATGGTATAGAGATGCTATTGAAGCATTTTAGGGAATCAAAAGTGCCTTTTCTCTAAAATAGATAAGCTCTTGAAGGTGCTCTAAAAGTTGTTATGTATTAACACATATTGCACATATTGAATATGGCAAGAACAAAAACTAAATTGTATACTTTTCAACAAAAAGCAAAGCATGGATTAAACTTGCATGCCAAAGTGTTGGGTAGTAGATCTTATGCACAACGAAATTAACCGTAACCGAAACTGGGGAATCGAAATTGAGGGCCCATTTAAAGTGAGATAGATCCGGTAAGAAAAATTTACCGTTTATAATAGAGATTGACTCGCGATAAGCCGATAATTATTGAATTGGGAAAGTTGTAAACTTTATGCTCTCCACCCCACCAATAGCCACACAAACATTTGATTATGATTTAGTTGCTAGAATGCTTAGACTATAACAAGATGCTAGTTATCACTTCAAAAGTGAGAGTCTTTATCTAAGTTTTGTTTTGGGTGTGAGATAACCATCCAAGAATTAGGATTTGGGCAAAAAAATGAGAGAATGGCAAAACTAGGGTTTAGATTATGATGTTAATAACTCATATTAAGGAAAGTTTAAAACCCTAATTTCAGCTTACTTGGTGTAACACCTTACACATATCCCATATCGGCCGTGGATAGAAGTGATGTTGGGTGTTATAAGTAATATCTTGGTCTTCCTAGCAACAATGAGTTTTGAGGCCACAAGCACGTCAGGTTCTGGAAACTCTGAGGTTAAGTGCGCTTGGGTGGGAGTAGTTCCAAGATGGGTGACCCCCTGGGAAGTTTCTCACCAGGTCGCCAAAAACAAATCCGTGTGCTACACGTTGGTTAAATTCAGAAGCAAAGCGGACAATTATTGTTGAGGTAAGGCGGGATGTTACGCTTGGCAACCTTTAGCTCGTTCATGCCACAGAGCATCTTTATGCAATTAAAGATAAATTTACTGAAGTTGATACGATAGGAACTCAGAGTAGCATCAAAATATTGCAACTCTCACAAACACAATACCTTTAGGGGTTGCTTGGTTTGCGAAATTCAAAGAAATTTGATGGAATTGAAATGACAAATTCTTTAGTACTATTTGGTTTGCGGAATGAACTTGATGGAATTTATTGAATTCCATTGCATTCCACAATTTATGGAATTCATCATTTATTGGCTTAAATAAGGGCATTGAATTTCTAGCAATCAAACACATGATCAAATTCTATCAACGTTCCTTTCAATTCCTTCAAAGTCAAAATTCTTCAATGGTGATTCCAATTCTATCAAAATGCCCCCTTAGACTTTTATTTCTTGATTGTTTTAGCCTAACTGACCAACAACTTAGTCAAATAATTCCTTATCCAAAATGCATGCCTTCCCATGTACCTAGTGCCCTAGTGGGTTCTGGTCACATTGTTAAATATTTTATCTTTTATTGTAAGTGACGAGAAGTAACTAGAAACACGTGGCTACTACCACCTGATTGTTAATTTGTGTGTTCTCGCAATGTATATATGTGTTCCTTTGTCCAAGATGCCTAGATTTGAATACAACACATGGTATGTGTCATTTCTCGTTGGCTTCAATATTTAATTTATTGATCCTTGAATGTATTGTATAAATAATAGCTTCTAAGATCATACAACGATAACCACGAGGGTTGTTAAGACCCTGGGGGATGTGGTGCAATATCTCATCTGTCCACGATTCGAATCCAGACGTACACAATAATTGTGGTCAGTGAGTTATCAGGGGCTCATGTCTTATAGTCGGGATTATTCTAGGCATAGCCTAGGATACCCTTCCAAAAAGATCATACAACGACAATCTGAATATGCATTCATCTTTTTAGTTTTATTCTAGCAAGGGGCCAGAGGCATCGCTCTTGTCCTACAAGATGGATAAATCGTATATTTGATAATGATAGTCTCAAATCATAGCATGATCATGCACTCAACATCTTTTTTTCTGACTCAATTGTAATGTGGTTAGAGCTAGAATCAAAGTACTCGACTTAACTATAGTGGACTTCAAGTCAAAGGCCATGGCCATGAATATACTATGACTGCATGAAAAATACTATTGCCATTCATATAAAATCTTATATTGTGTTCTTATGACGGGTTTGATCATACATAAGTTTTACAACTTATACTCATATGTGAACTTTATATCAACCATATGAATTTTCCCGTATGCTAGTCTCAACCACACTACTTTACCCTTAGTAAGGTAACACTAACACTTGTGGCTAAGAATATTTAAAGAATCACATGAAGTTGTTATTATTGTCATCATAGGACACACATATGGTAATGAAACATAATAAATAAACAATGTATTAAATACTAAATACGATGACAAAATTTTCCAAATATTTAATCATCCATGGTTGGCTTTTGGACATTACTAACAAATACATATTCATCACAAGTGACCGCATAGATACACATAAAAATACAAAAATAAAAGAACCTATTGGTCCCCTAGTCTTCATAGTTCATCATATTCATCGCATATGTGATGGAATAAATATACAATCTTCTCTATTATTTAGAAGACAAAACTATCAAAATAACCTAGTCTATCATTCATGTAGGCATGTTGCCTTTGGATTTTGGATCCTTCACTGTTGCCGCCACCATGACCTTGTCGTCGCCATCGTCACTGCCACGGCTACCGTTGTCTTTGCTAGTTGTAGCCACAACCACCACCACCACTACTGCCATTGCTACTAACAACATATTTAATGTCGCCACTGCAACTCGCTGCCGCCAACCCCACCATCGTTGTCGCCATACCACCGCCAGCTACCACTACTGTCGCAGCCACCACTACCTATTAATATAGTCATTATATTGTATTAGTTTATAATTTTAGCAAGAAACTATGAAAATGTAATAAAGAACTATTTTGATCATTTATTATTATTTACATTCCAATTTCGAACCTACATCCTGTCGACCAAATATGTAAATTCAAATTTCTTTAAGAGCATTCACAGTGGTGGAACCTTTAACAACCTCAATTGCTATATTTTTCATGTCACATAAGGCTATGCGTACCGCGAGCTGGGGCTCAGCGGGCTCGAGCCTGTCGGGCTGGCCGGGCTGAGCGGGCTGCGGTACGTGGCCGCTGATGCCGGCAAGCTAGGTGGTGGGAGGGTTGGCCAACCCGCTGCTCTTGTGTGTGTGTCTCCTGTGTGTGTGTAGTGTGTGTTTTATATGAGAGGGTTGGGAGGGTTGGGGTACGGGTTGTAGATAGGGGTGGCAATTGGGTCGTGTTCGGGTAAACGGGTCACGGGTTAGCGGGTCAAAAACCTCAACCCGAACACGACCCGTTAACCTTATCGTGTCGACATCTTCAACCCTAACCTGTTAAGGGTCGTGTCGCGGGTCGTGTCGCGGGTTGGCGGGTCATAGCGGGTTGATAGGTCCAAAACGGGTTGGCGGGTCCAAAACGGGTTGGCGGGTCATAAACGGGTTGGTGGGTCATAAACGGGTTAGCGGGTCATGAAATCAAAGTTAAACAATGCAACCAAATTAGTGAAATTACCAAGTTAAAAACTCAAAAGTAACCAAATTCAAAGTCCAACACACAAATACAACCAAAGTTCAAAATACAACCAAGTTTAAACACAAATTAAGTTCACATAAAACATATTGTTTCTAAGCAGCTAACAGTTAACATCAGTGGCTTAATTAGAGGGCAGATTTCGATTATGAGATTGTATTTGCTTGTCCAGCAAAATCAATAAACACTCAAGTTTTCTACATACCTTTGGATTTCGAGAGACTTCGATTGTGGAGGCAGATTTCGAGAGGACGAATTCGATTCCGAACAAGATAATCGAAATGGTGTATGGACGAATTCGATTTGGAGGAAGAAGGCTGGACGAATTCGATTCGATTTGGAGGAAGAAGAGAAATCGATTCGATTTGGAGGAAAGAGTCGTCGATTTGGACTTTGGAGGAAGGAGGCTGGGCGACTGAGTCAATTAGGTTTTAGGACATTACATTAGGTTAGATTTGTAAAATAAAAATATAGTATAATAAATAAAATATATCTAAAATATATTTAAATTGTTAACGGGTTGGCGGGTCGACCCGTTAACCCGTCGGGTTGACCCGAACACGACCCGCGAAATTAGCGGGTTAGCGGGTTAGCGGGTTGGCGGGTTGGCGGGTTAGCGGGTCAAAAACCTCAACCCAAACCCGTTTATTTTCGTGTCAAGTCGTGTCGGGTTAGCTGGTCGTGTCGGAAATTGCCACCCCTAGTTGTAGAGGGTTATGAGAGGGTGGGTTAAGAGGGGGTTGGAGAAAAGCCGATGTGACAGCTGATGTGACATTTTAGGTTGAGAGGGTTGGAAGGGTTGGGGTACTGATAGCCTAATTGTCACCTCATTAAATTAAGAACCTCGATAAAGCTTCACAATGGAGATTCTTATGAAAACCTCACTTTTTTTATGATATAACTTTTTTATAAATTATTATAAATTTAATATATGACAATTATTTTACTTTTTAAAACTAGAAAAGATATTTTATAATTATTAATTACGATTCATAAATTAATTTTAATCAGGTATATAAAAGTATTTAAAAATAATCTAAACATTAAAAATTAATGACATAATTAGAAAACAAACTTATTAAAACAACTTATAAAAATTTACTAAAAATAAAACATAATAAAAAGTTATTTTATAATACTTTTTATCAACTTAATATATATATAGGGTTGAGTTCCGTTGTTAACCACAAATAGTGTGTTAACCGTGTTAACCCATCACAACCCTTAATGATCTAAATCTAGGGTCAAGATTAAATCCCTATAATTAGGGAATTTTTAATAATTCATAATTAAAAAATACAGCAAACACACGTGCACAGGGGTATTTTGGGAAAGTCACCTCCATCCTCCTCCAACGGGTGAACACATGTGCACCGCCGCCTCCTTCCTCCTCCTCCACCCGGTGAACACATGTGCACCGCCGCCTCCTTCTTCCTCCTCCACCCGGTGAACACATGTGCATCGCCGCCTCCTTTCTCCTCCACCCGGTGAACACATGTGCACCGCCGCCTCCTTCCTCCTCCTCCACCCGGTGAACACATGTGCACCGCCGCCTCCTTCCTCCTCCTCCACCGGTGAACACATGTGCACCGTCGCATCCTTCCTCCTTCTCCACCCGGTGAACACATGTGCACTGCCGCCTCCTTCCTCCTTCTCCACCCGATAAACACATGTGCACAGCCCCCACAATCATAGCTACCACCACCACCACAACCACCACCACCACCACCACATCCACCACCATCACAGCTACCACCACCATCACACCCACCACCACTAGTCCATCACCACCATCATAGCTACCACCACCACCACCACCGAAACCCTAAATTGACGACCTACGACGACCAAAACCCACCAAAATACCTCTTTTCGAAGCCTGCGACGCCCTCAACGACCCTCAAAAACGTCAGATCTACGATTTGTTGTTGCTGTTGAGGTTTTTATCCGACCGTCGGAAGATTCGTCGGGTTCTAGGGTTAACGATTTAGGTTTTTTAAGGGTTTTTTTAGGGTGGAGATGGTGGCTATGGTGGTGGTGGATGTGGGTAGGTGGTGGTGGTTGTGGCCGGATCAGAAACGTTGTCGGATGAAGATGAAGGACGATGTCTGGACCTGCAATGGAGGAATCTCCTTGGCCGGAGCGGTGGTCGGAGGTCTGGGTTCTTCTTGGTCGGAACGGTGGTCAGAGGTGGGGTCTCCTCGGTCGGAATCTTGTTGGTCGGAATCTCTTTGGTTCTTTGAGTAGTCGTCGATGTTGGTAGTGGTGGTGGCGGCGGCGGCGACGGAGGGTAAGGGTTGTGGTGGTGGTGGTGGTGGTGGAGGTGGAGATAGAGGGTTTGGGTTGTGGTTGTGTTTGTGTTTGGGAGGGAGACGTAGAAGAGGGGTGGGTTTTGTGACTTAGAAGTTTTCAAATTTACTAAAATACCCTTTAAACATGAAATGTAATGGAGCAATTTCATTGGTGGAGGTGAGTTAACAAAGTTAACACACTATTTGTGGTTAACAAAGAAACTCTCCTATATATAAATATATAAAAATATATAAAAATAATCTAAACATTAAAAATTAATAAAATAACTAAAAATTAAACTTATTAAAACAACTTATAAACATTTACTAAAAACAAAACATAGTAAAAAGTTATTTTATAATACTTTTTATCAATTTAATATATATATATATATATATTATAGATTTATTAAATAAAAAAATATTATGAAATAACAAAAATAATAAAAAAAAAAATTTATACATGAAGAGTATGAATTCTCGTTCAAATACCTAGGTTTCAATATAAAAACATGTTAGTGACAAGAATCTCTCTACTATAAGAGCATCTCCAATGGGTAACACTATTTTTTACACCAAATGTCAAAAGTAGTGTAAGAAATAGTATAAGATTTAGTGTTAGTAGTAAATCTTCTCCAATGGGTAACACTATTTTTTACACCAAATCCTTTTTACATAGAAAAGTAGTGTTAAAAATAGTGTTACACCAAATATAGTGTGATACTATTCATCACACTAAATTTAGTGTGAAAAATAGTGACCCCATTGAAGATGTAAATAATAACATTTACACTAAATTTAGTGTTTAGTGTAAGATTTGGTGACCCCATTAGAGATGGTCTAATAGAGATCTTTATAATAACCTCGTAAAAAACCTTTAAAAAACCCTTCATTATACATGTTTAAGAAAAAATTATTCTAACTCCTATCAACCAAATAGGTAGTTAAATTTTACATTTTATTGCAATTCACTCAAATCCTAATTTAATGGATTTCATATGGAAAAACCAAACACCCATTAATAATTAATAAATGCTTTAAAATCTTTTCACCATAATCGTTTATAACTTATTTTATTGCTCTCAATGGAAGTAAGGTGTGTAAAAAAAATATATCGTGGCTTTTCTTTTCAATTAACTAGATGTTCAGTGCTCAATAGCAACAAATCCACTTGCCTTTTGTTCATTTATTGCAACTTTAGTTGAATTAAGTTTTATTTTTTAAGATAAACGATAAAGACGGACGGCAATCGTATTTTAACTTTATTATATTTACAAAAGTTAATTAAAATATCACCAAAGATATTTTGGTCTTTGCTTTTTTTATTTTTAATGAATCCAGGTTAGAAAATATATATATTTTCTTTCACATAGTGGGGAAATACGACCCGCCAAACATAATAAAGAATTTGTAAGTTATGTGTGGTTCAAGGAGAATTATGAGTTTATGACTAGCGATCCTAAATTCAAAAATTATGTATTTGTTCCTTGACATTGTCATTGTCATTATTCATGATTAGTACTCAAACAAAAGTTCAACCCAACCCAATCCATTCGGGTTGATCAGGTTGGTTGGGTTATATTTAAAGTTAGATAGGAAACCTAAAAAAGATGATCAATTGAAGGGGTTAAAGGCTATTTATGTATTGTTTCCGTGCGTTATTACAATACACAAAATTACTTTTCTTAATTTTTACAACACACAAATTACTTTTCTTAATTTCCATACGTACGTGTGTGCACATATATGATTTAACACACACACACACATATGCATATATGTGTGTGTGTGTGAGAGAGAGAGAGAGAGAGTTATATAGATATGGAGAATAAATTTAAAGTATACATATGAAGAAGATGATATGTAATGGTGTAATTATCTAATATACATATTAATACAGGCTTAACAATCAGATTAAATTTAAAAAAATAAAGAGGCATCGCATGACACTAATATCAACCTAATACTTACGGTTTGAAAAAATTTCAACCCGATTAGATGTCGGGTTGCTTCTGGTTGGGTTATTTTGCATCAGGTTGGGTTGGATTGATCAGGTTTGTCGGGTTCTTGAACACCCCTAATTAGTGTCCCTCATAATTTTGGTAACGTTGACTATATTAACTCAATAGTATTTAGTTTTACTTTTTTCTCTTATTTTTAATATAATCAGAAAAATAATATATATATATATATAGATAGATAGATAGATAGATATGGCCAGGTTCAAAGAATAAAACTCAAAGGGTGCGTTTGGTACGCAGACATGACAGGACAAGACAGGACAAGACATGACATGTGTCCAGCGTTTGGTAAGATAGAACAGCATAGGACATGACAAGTCAGAACATGTTGAAATGACCAGTTTACCCCTGATTAGTTGTTTACTGTTTTATTAATAAATAATCAATTTAAATGCGTAATAACAAAGAATTTAAAACCTTATAATACTGTTTTATTGATAAAGTCTATAAGTTGTCGTCGGACGTCGAACGTCGCCGGAAGTAGCAGCCGCAGGTCGCCGGACATCGCCGGAGAGGGAGGCGGAGGTCGCCGGAGGTAGCAGCGGCAGGTCAACGGACATCGCCGGAGAGGGAGGCGGAGGTCGTCGGACATCGCCGGAGAAGGAGGCAGAGGTCGCCGAACGTTGGACGTCGCCAGAGGTAGCAGCCGCAGGTCACCGGACATCGCCGGAGAGGGAGGTAGATCTGAGGTCATGAAATCGAAGAGGAGATAGAGTTTGGGAGAAAGCGGTTGAAAAAAAGGGATATTATATTATTATTAGGTTTCTTATTTTAGGGGTATTTTGGTCAATAAGTTCCTTGTTCTACTTAGTTCCATGGGTAGAGGGGTGGACACACTTGTCCCATGTCTTGTGCTAGTGTGTTCTACTTAGTCCAAGGTTGGGGCGCGCCAAACGCAGGACAGGGTTGTCCTGTCCTGTCCTGTCCCACCCTGTCCAGTGCACCAAACGCACCCAAAAGAAACATAAAAACGAATGAACACCTTCATAGTCTTTCATTTGGACTGTATGCACTTGTGCATAGTGTGTGATCGAACTGTCATCAATGGACCTAAAAATATCTCTCTCATCTTGAGATGATCAAATCGCATATTTGATCTCATAAAGTTTGAATTTCTCAAGTAATCAAGTCTCTTTCTCTTTGTGTATGTATGTGTGTACATATAGACAAATAATTGTGTAAAAAGTTGAGTTAACATAGAAATTGGATTTGAACCTTGTACACTTTTAATCTCAAGTCCACCCTTGAATTACGCTTGGTAGGAGAATTGATCCGGTGCATCTTATCTATGTGCATTGCATCCAAATGTGCATCTAACGGTTGATAATTACTCCTCACACTTCTTACGTTAACTCAACCTCTCATTCAAAACAACCCTTTATATATATATACACACACACACACATTTATATATAGATTTGGGATCATATGAGCACAAGTTATTTTCATGAGACCCTGTTAGAACAAGAAATCAAAGACAATTAAAAGGAGAGAGAGATTGAGAAGCCATCATATTATTCATCCATGGAGAAAAGAGAGAAAGTACAAAACACCTACAATTACACACACTTAATCTCTCAAACGACTCTCATCACTCTCTCAATTACCACTCCATCTCTATATATACCTATACACATAAGCCCCTCTATCTATACACTACTTTACACTTTCAGCCCTCACTTTCTATTATTTACACAAAATATATTCTTTATAAAACTTTCACATATTAGGACATTTTATGTCCTAACAATCTCCCCCTAAAGTTTTATAAAGAAGCATCTCTGATCTTCTCCCCCTGCTTCTGTAAGAAAACTTTAGTAGTGCTCAGCTACGTTGCATATTCCAAGCTCCCCCTTAAAAGGAGCTCTCAAACTTCTGTATCAAACGATCATCAGACACAATGGACTCAAGCACAACCGATAGCCTCTGAACACAATTGCTGTTCCGTAAGCAAATTGGTGCATCCCCCGGTAGGATAGAGACAAGTGCGAGTCACTTTGATGTTCATTCGTATAACATCAAAGAATGAAGAGTCTGTTCGACATCAGAAAACATTAAGCTCAAGAACTCTGAGCCTGACAAGTGCACAACTTCAAGGAACTTGGATCACTGAGACACCATGATCATGAAAGTACTGGGAGATGATACTAAAAGAGACACACATCTTCTTTAATCTCTCAACTGATCAAGAAATTAGCCGATTTCCTGAAGACCTTCAGAACTGAAACACAACCAAACTATGATTCAGCCTTCTCAATCAGACAGATGATCATCGGCACTCGAACGTCTAGATCACAACCATAACTCCAAATCAATGATTGCAAACTTTCAAAGTTCTAGTTGATCAGGCCAGAACAATGATAGAAAGCACTCAAAGAGCTAGCATCCACAAGAACCAGAACAATGACGGATAACTTTCAACACTCTAAGTGATCAGTTCAGAACACTGATAGAAACCAGTCAACGGTCTAGCCCCCACAAGGAAAACTCCAGAAAAATGATTGCAGAAGCTCAGGTGTCTAACCAATCCAACCGAAAAACAAAATCTGATCATCCACAATCTGAATAACAATATCAAATCTGGCCTATCTTTAAGGAATCTGATCAGCGGGGAATGAGAGAAATTCAACTTTCAATCTGTAGTCGATCTCCAAAACAACTTCAGATACAGAAAGTAATCAAAATTTGATTCAGTCTTCTTAAACAGTCAGAAGATAAACACCACCGTCAAAACTTCAGTGCCGATAAGCGCAAAAGCCACGACAACAATGAGTGGTTATAACAATGCCGCCCACAAGAAACCGTACACTCATTGAAGCTGGCCAGGGGGAGAGAATTAGATTCTGAAGTAAAGAAAGCAGGAAATCATCCTTCTGAATAAACCAACTGAATACAAAACTCAATCACCGACGTCCCAAAATCGTTACAAATCTGGCTTGGCTTCAAAGGGTTTGGAACTGACGAAGGAATGAAAGAAATTCAATTTTCAAGAAATGAAAATTGAATTTTGGGCTTTTATTGGGCTTTAGAAAAACAGAGATGGAACAATTGGCCGGTTAAGCACAAGGATTTCTGAAGCTAACTGGAACTGGATTGGATTGGATCTGGATTGTTACAAAAAATTGGTGATCAATCTTGGGCCAACCTGAACTTCACGGCCCAACAAGAAATTTAGGCCCAACTGAATAAATCTCGTACACTCGATTGATCATATTAACATTGACGCGCATCAGAAAATTAAATTCTGAACTGTCTCAGCTCTTCAAATAAATGTCTTGTTAGAAATTCCTGATAAAGAAGCTCTTGCAATCTCTAACTTCCTGCTGAATTTGTAGTTTCGAGACATGAATAGTTGACTCGAGACATGAATAGTGGCTCGAGACATGAATAGTGGACTCGAGACATGAATAGTGGCTCGAGACATGAATAGAGGCTCGAGACATGAAATAAGACCACATTTTACACATGAAAATTTACAGCAAACATTGTAAAAGTGACTTTTACAATGTTTTTGTTGTAGAAGTTCGGATTTTTTTTAATTTCACAATATTTTGCTGTAAAGTTTCAAGTGCAAACATACTAGGTAACCTGTATTTATATTTGATGGAGTGGGGCAAATGTTATGAAACTAACTTTGAGCCTTCGTATAAATATATGAATCTCTTTATATTATGAATCTATTAATTAAGAACTACCTGATAGAGTAGTCTTAATACATTATTTATTTAACAACTTATTGTTTTGTTCATGTCAGGTTTTGACTAACATTTTTAACAAAAAATTACCCTTTAAAAGCCTTTCGTAATGCAAAAATCTTTTTAATAGCTTTTTTCATCAATTAGTAATTTCTGTCTCCTTACTCCTCCTCTCTGTTTAATCCTTGTTTATTTAAAATATTTAAAGTTCAAATCATATTTTTTGAAAACAGAAATTACTTAGTACTAAAAAAATGAATTTTTAAAAAAGATGAAAAACGATAATAAATATATTATATGGTTTTTTTAAAAAAAAAAATTAACGTTATATTTTAATAGTTAGGTTAGAGGTGTCCGTACCTAAACCTTTTCACTATCCGATGCATGAGAACCTTTTAAAATATTATTTTATAATTACAATAATTTATTAAAAGCTTATGTATCATCGGAGATGCTATATATAGAGTCTTCCAATCAATATTAAGGCTTTTGAATGCAATGAAAAAAAAACTCTCAATCAAACACGAAAGACTTCTTTTTTAAAAACTATGAACCTAGACATATATTTGCACATGATTCATGTAACTATTAAATCATTTATTACAAATTCTAAAAAAACAAATTATATCTAAATCAGTTTGGTCTTCATAGGGTTGGTAACATCTTGAGGGAATTGTGGATGGTATCCTAGTTTATCTGGACTCGCATCTAAATGGAGTTAATTTGAGGGCATGAGGAGTACCCAGTCCTTAGGCTGGTTTAGTCATAGAGTGGGCAGTCCCTAGCCTAGTCAAAGACCGTGCTTGGGCTCTAGGTCCAGCGTAAGCTGGACCGGGACAACGGCGGATTAGTGGGCTGCCCTTGGATGCCCGATACTGCCGAGGAGGCGTGTGTGTGTGTGTTTGTGATAGTCGTTCGTTGGTTCGATGTCGCTATCCCTTAAAAAAACAAACGAAAACTAAAGAAAATTATTTACAATAATATAAAAAAGAAGAAAGAAATGATTATGGCTCTTATTGTACTTAATTATAATTCATTTACACAAAAAATGAGAAGATTCATTTTGGGATGATAAAATGATGTAACATATGAAATGTTAATTTAGGATGGACCTAATATTTCAAGGTCATATTATTATGTCCTACGGTTCACTCCAAAAATAAATAAGATTCTTTTTAAATACGAATGTTGTTATTATTTAAAAGGGTTAAGTACATGTGAGTGTATCGAACTTGTCACGTTTTATCATTGTATGTACTCAACTTTAAAACTTACCGATTAATGTACCGAACTTGCTAAAATTGTCATTGTATGTATCCAACTTTATCAAAAACCTACCATTTAATGTATCCAACTTGTCACGAAAGTATATCCAACTTGTCATGAAATACATACAATGGCAATTTTAGCAAGTTCGATACATTAATCGGTAAGTTTTAAAGTTAAGCACATACAATGATAAAACGTGACAAGTTGGATACACTCTCGTATGCTTAACCCTATGTAAAAATGTGTTTGAAAGATACTTGCCTTATACTTAGGCCATCGTTAGCGCGTCCGGTATGGGAGGCCGGTACCGCCTCTACCGACGGTGAACACCGTCGTGGATGGCCGGTACCGGACCGGTAGTGGTGTCCATCGGTGGTCCAATGCCGATTCAATTTGCGTATTTTACCCCCCCCCCCCACCCACCCAACGGCTATTTTTTTTAACGGCTATTTTTTTTAACGGCTATTTTTTTTTTACTTTTTTTTCTTTTTTTTCTTTTTTACTAACTATATATACAAACATTTTAATCCATTTTTTTTACCTCTACACCTTCTTCTACACTCTCTTCTACACCTTCTTCTACACTCCATGGATAAACACGGGTCCGGTTCCGGGTCAAGGCGTGGTAACCCGAGACCAAATATTTCGGTACCGACTACCCAAACGTCTCCAACACCTCCAACGGTTGGCTACCGACCCCAAATGATGAGGCCGATGGGTTTTGAGGGATGGGGATACCCGCAGACCCCGGGTGCACATACGTATGATTGGGCTTATGCGCATTTGCTTGCGCAACATACATATGGTACGGTACCCCAATCTTCCGGTGAGCAACACGTCAACCCATCGCCGCCGGGAGTGTGGGATATACGAGACGATGACATCCATCTCGACGACGACGATATAGACGACAATGTACCCGAAACCCAACCGATGCCGTCACCGCCGCCGCCGCCGCAAGAACCATCACAAACCAAACGTAAATACAAACGCAAGGGTAAGGCTCCGGCTACGGACACGAGTGAGAATCCAACCACGGGTAAAGCACCGTGTAAACCGTGGTCGTTGGATGAGGAGATAGCTTTGGCAAGAGCATGGGTCACAATTTCGGAGGACTCAACCATAGGTAACTATCGAAATAAAGGTATATAAAAAACCTAATAATGTTGTTTTAATTTTTTTTCTAATGTGGTTTTAATTTTTTTCGTTTTGGATAGTAGAAAACTTTTGGGGGGCGATTAAAGCGGACTTCGACAAACGCATGCATTACGACTTCAACGTCCGCTCCGGAGACGCCATTCCGACCAAGGCGAAAATGCTCTTATCTACCGTCGCCAAGTTCGCATGTATTTACAATAATCCATCGAACTATAGACGAAGTGGCGAAACCGACATTGACATTTTTAATCGAGCTAAGGACCGATTCCACTCCGAGTACCACAAGGCTTTCACACACGAACACGCTTGGAGACAAGTCAAAGACAGTCCGAAGTTCGATGCGGTTAAGATGCAAGACCCAAAAAACATCCGTGCACCCACATACAAACGGTCAAAGACGTCCGAAACCCCAACCGATTCCCCCGGCGAATCCGACGCTCGCACTCACCATGTGAACTTCGGCAATGACGACCTCCCCTCCCCAACCGAGCGGCCACGACCGATGGGTCGAAACGCCGCGAGACGTGCGGGGTCTTCCACTACGGCCGCGTCAACCGAGAGTGTGTCGAACATCGCGACCTCGTTAGAGGCTATCGCGACCAACGTGAGTTTGATTATGGGATCGATTAACAACCGGCAACGGAGTGTAGACTTAAAAACGTTCATGGCACCGCACGACCATCGGGTATACAATTGCAAATCATGTTGGAGGAGAAGGAAATCATAGCCGAAAGATATGGGTGACCAAAGGAGTGTTAGCCTAGTGGTAAGGCTTAGGCACTACATAGTGGTGAACCCGAGTTCAAGCCCTGGGGGACGCATTCTGGAGGTACGGGGGCTTCGGCTTCGACCCAAAATTGCCGAGGATTAGTCTGGGCCCAATGTGGTCTGGGATACCTCTTCCAAAAAAAAAGATATGGGTGACAAAAATATTGGTGACCGAAATTTTATTTTTATTGTAATTTTATTTTAATGTATTTTAAATTTGAACTTTAATTTTAGTTATTTTAATTTTAATGTATTTTAAGTTTGAATTTTAATTTAAATTTTAGTTATTTTAATTTTGAGTAAATTATTTTAATATATTTTAGAAATAAAAAAAATAAAATGAGGGGTATGAGTGGTATGGTTAAGGATGAAAGGTATGGAATTTGTAGGGTAGTGGTAAAGCTGATGTGGCAACAGAAATGGGTGGTATGGGTGGTATGGCTAAGGATGGCCTTATATACATGGCTCCTCATTCAAGAGTTAGCCACGCCCCCAAATACTTAGCTGACAACTAATAATCTATATAAATTTTAAGAAAACTTTTTTTTAATTGTTTTTCTTATCCTTTTGTAATTTGGCCACTTTGAATATCCAAAGGGTTTTTGAATGATTGAGGAGTAAGGATAGATGGTCCATTGATTATTATTTCTCGTATGAAAATGACAAATCAACTATGCTAAAAAGGAGAAACATTAGAGGATGCTTGGGAGTGTTTATGTAGTGGTTCTTATAACTTATTTTACATTGAAAAGCTAAAAAGCTAAAAAAATAGTGTTTAGATGACCTTTTTTAAAAGCTGCTTATTGCTTTCTTCGAATGGAGATAAGCCATTTTAGGCTATGCGTACCACATGCGGGTTCCGACGAGCATGGGAGGGCTGTGATACGGAGGGTAGCAGGCATAGGGCGCGAGCTTAGATGAGGGCTCCCAAACCTGTTGCTACTCGCTCTCTCTCTCTCTCTCTCTCTCTCCCCCCTCTATATCTTCTCTTTCTCTCTCTTGAATTATATATATATATATATATATATTAAAATTAAAAAGAAAAGATTAAGGGTATGAGGGTAGTGGAGGTAGCGGTATTCCTATTGAGGGTAAGGTGAGGATATGAGGGTAAAGTTGATGTGACACTGAGGGTATGAGGGTAGTGAGGATAAGAGTACTCATGGCCTTAGAGATGTCATTCTATAGTAGCTTTTCAAAAACAACTTATCAACATATATAACCAAATGACACTTGTACCCTTGTTTTTTTTACCTTTGTTAAGTTAATATTTTTTATAAGTTATTATTTTTATATAAATTTTATCAAAGATTTTATTATAAGTGATGAAAAAAACTGTTATATGTTAAAAAAAATAACTCAATAATAATGAAGAATATTCATTTTGGTCAGCTTAAACAAATAAGCTAAATTTGTCAAACACTACAAAAAAACTTATCAACTTATAACTTTCTGGTACAACAATAAACTAATCTAAATACTTTTATAAATTTTTTTTTCACACAACATAAGTTGATAAACACTTTTACCAAAAGTCATTAGTTGTTCTAGATAAACACTCCTAAACACCCGATAAACTTAAAGCGGAACTTATTTGATATTCACGTGACTTGTGATCTTATTTGAATATCATCATTTGATATTCTCTTGACAAAAGATACTTTTTTTACAAAATCATGATGTAATAGCTCTACAAGCTCTACAAACAACAAGTAATTTTCTCAACTTTGTAAGTTATCTGAAATAATAGCTCCAAATAATTGGGGCCAAATTCCATTAACTACTTCTCTTTTGTCTCATCACTTTGACAGGGAATTGTAGTAGAATAAATTATTTGAGTCTAGTTCATGCGTTCCAATGTAACAAGTCAAAAATGAATCACAAACTTGACATCCTTGAAGGAACCAATCCAATTCTCCTATGATTTACAACAAATCCTAAGAAAATAACCTTAATAATGAATTATCTGCATCTCTTCAAGTTAGCATACAATTATTTTCCTCAAAATGTCATGTAACTACATATTTTTCAAAACATATTTACAATTTTATCATGACCCAAGAGTTCCATTCAACTTTCCTTTTTTTGCACTCAACATCGTAGAACACTTCTTCTCACACAAAAATATAATCATACACGTATTAGAATATCACACATTTAAACAATTCCAACACGCAGTAAAAATATCAATCTTGCACAAAAAATTTCATTTGAATGTAATGGATTTGGTATGTTTCCAAATTTACTAATCTTAACTTGAAGCTCAATTATGTCCAACTTCTAAATGGATTCATTGCAAATTTAGTGCTTAAAACTTAAAAATGTCTTGGTCTCATTTAACAAGAACATTAAAGTACCATAGAAAAATGCAACAAACACCTTAGATCTGAATGTAAAGAGGTACATGTCATTCTTGAAAATACAAATGTATGAATCACTTTTAAATTGGGGTTAATGACATTGATGATAACAACTTAATGAGTATGCTTCCTTTTTAGCCTTTTGTTGCAACACTTGTTTGTGGGCTTTTTTTTTTCATTTACTTAAATTCCTCCAAGAAACAAGTACGCCCAAGTAACTCCGTCTTATTGTATATGTGCCTTTTTCCAGAAAATACTAAATACTTGCAAAGATTTGAACTGACTGATTGATCAACGTATTTGTGAACCATGTTAGCTAGAACTATATGTTGTAGATGGACTACCCTTGACATAATACGTACCAATGGTGTTGCATTTACTAATGTAAGCTTCTAAGACAATTAAATGTACTTTCTTGACTTATTGGGTAAGAATTTAGTTCATTTAAACAACATTGTATGCAACAATTTACCTAGTAAGCGCATGCGTAAGAGTCGTTATCTTCATATCCGTCCAATTTCATTCACTCATTAAACTTATTAATCACTTATAAAAAATAAAAACCAATAACAAAAACCTCTCCCAAATAACCACCACAAAAAGCAATTAATATAATACCCACAAACTATCGGGTTCTCATTTAGTTAGGTCCTTATATATGTGTGTATATAGACTTAGGATCAGGTGAGACCAAGCTGTTACCGTGAGACCGCGTGAGACCAATACATAACGTATGAAACTTCACAAAAAAACACCATGAATGTACATAAAACTTGAATACGCAGACCTAAAATTCACTTTCGATGCAAAAAAATATCGAAAACAAGCTAAAAAACGAAACCTTCACAGCTCAAGTTCTGTGAAGGTTACATATATATAATGCGAACCTTCACAAAAAAAGCTGCTGTGAAGGTTTCGTTTTTTAACCTTTTTTTGGAATATTTTTTTTCGATAGTGTTTTTAGTATGTTTTAACGATGAATGTTCAATTTTTTTTACCTTCACAAATGTTTTGATGTAAGTTTCAAGTAAAATATGTTGGTCTCACCGGTCTCACCAAAAAAGCTTGGTCTCACCGGAACTTAACTCTGTGTATATATACATATATAGGGCTAGGTTCCAAAAAGAAGTTGAGATTATAGTGAGAAGTGTGAGAATTGGTTATCAACCGTTGTATGAGAAGTGAATACACATCATGATGAGATGCCCCGATATTCACTGAAGCAAGTCCCTTCTAAAGTGCAATTCAATGAAGGGTCTGTAGTAAAGCGATCAATGGGTTAGATCCAATTCTCACACTTCTCACGTTAACGCAACTTCTCATACGATCCTCGCGCGTGCACACACACATATAAATATAAATAATAAATATCAAGGAATGATACAAAATTAGGTTCTTATAAGAACCTCTCTTAGAAATGTTCTAAATGTATAGAAAAAGTAAATTGCAAATTTGGTCCATATAGCTTGTTATTTTTTTTTTTTCAATTTTGGTTCTTATAAAATATTTATTGCAAGTAAACCCTCATGGTATGTAAAAGTGCTTGGTTTGGATCCCACAGACTAACTTCGACAAATTTCTTTCTGTTAAAAACCCCATGTGACTTGCAACTACAACGCATACCACTATCTTCACAAGTAAGCTTTAACTTCGGTCCCCACCAGTTATAATCCGTGTGTTGATTGGCTCACTTCCTCTTTTCCTAGTCGGTGCTCCTCCGACAACCTGCAACATCATCACAATAAAAACATCTAAAAACTCATTTGTCATAACTTAAAAACCCCATTATCACTAGAAAAACAAAACTCAAAGAACTTGATTTAGGTCTTGTTTTAAAAAAAATAATAATATTAACATAACAAAAGCAAAATGGTTGGGTTTGGTGGAAGAACTCACAATGGAGGACTGATACCGACTCCGACCAAATGCCATCTTTTAGCCGATCACCACTCTCACTGTTTGCCCCATCTTCTCCTCTATCCACATCTCCATCTACTACACCTTTAATCTTTTCCCCACAATCAACATCTCTTACAACGTGTATCAAAAACCAATAATAGAAGGAGACTTTTCTTAGAAATGATGACCAAATTTTTTAAAATTCCACATTTAAGGAAGGAGATGGTCAAATGCAATCATTTAGGGATGGGAAAGATGCCCTTATGGTCTTATGCCATATATATGTGTGTAATATATGTATAGAGGGAGCATCAAATGCACACTCTTTATATGTTACACACCTTTAGAACCAATCACAACCTTCAAATAATTAATCGGACGGTTAATAATTACAGGGACCAATATGCAATTAATATAAATTTGAAAGAGCTCTTGCATTAAATAGAAAATCAGATAGGGGTAAAAAGGTCAGATCGTATATAGAAATAGAAAAGGAAACCGCTTATTCTACGCCAAATCATGTCGATCAAATCTTAAACAATTTTGAAACCGAAAATATTGCGATTTTTTTTACAATATCCACTGCAGATTGTCCCTATTTTTGGAAAAGGTTTGAATTCAAAACAATATTAGGTGTAAAAAATAGCAGCGAATGAGGGATATGCATATGTTTGTGCGAGTGTTTGGTAGAATGATATGCATAGTGCATGAATGAGGATATAGTAAAGAATGTGCAATATTTGATAATGGTTTATTTGTTTAGGGATATTAAGATAGTTAAATGATGCATTGTCTATGTGTTAGTATTTAGCATTGATGTATGGATATGCATATGAACATGTTGTCTGCAAGGATTATGCATATACAGTAGGTGAGATATGTACATGTGATTGTTTTGATTTCAAACCTTTTTAAAAAAAAATAGTCATGCATATGAATATGTTTTCTGCAAGGATCATGGACATGTATAAGTTGAGATATGCACATGTTATGCATAAGTTTGCCTCACATTTAGTTTTATGCAACCTGTTAAAATTGTTAGCAGGTGCATATGCCTGATGGGTATGTGTTCTGATTTATATACGTTTTATAAGTTGGTAACTGAATTTTGATGAACTTGAATGTAACGAGAATTGAATTACTGTTTTTTTGGATATGCAATGTTGTTGCGTATAAACCTCTAAACGTGTTGAACAATTTGGTATGCAAGCACCTATCATGGATACATTTTCGTGTGCAATGTTGTTGCATATAGTTATCCTGCAATGTTAGGTAATTTATATAGTGTGCAGATTTGATGCAAATGTAGAAATGCAATGTACCTGCATAGCTATATGTTAATGTATAAAGGGCATATTGTACAATAAGGTTTCAATGTTACCGGATATGTATGTGTTTTGGTGGGGATATTATGGATAAACAACAAATGTTTAGCATATTTCTTCTTGAAATGCACATCCTGCATAGCAGTAACCATATTGTGAGGCGTGAAATGCACAGTTAACAATTGTTACTGCATAGATAGATAGATTCTTAATGCTGCAAACCTTGAGAACCATTCACAGCATGATAAGCAAGCTAAAGTTAATAAATTAAGTATAGTAAGGAAACATTGTATGAAAATATGGTTATAATGTGAAACTAATATTGGTAACAGAAACTCACTTTGTACATGCAGATAAAAAGGGATTAAATGAGATTCACAATGAACGGATGAAAGAAAACTGCATATAGGTCAAATAATACGTTCAAATTGAATTTGATAAAGATTGAGATATTGTGGGAAAAAATTAAAATTAAAATCATGATAATCCTTATCATAATTAGCTAGAAATAAGGAAAAGATACCAATCAATAAATCAGTTACAAAACATAAATCATGATTAAAAAAAAGAATTAAATAAATAAATGTTCAATTTACTTTTATACCCTCTATTTTGAATTACTATATAAAATCAAAGATCTAAAATGAATGGATATGATTGGTTCTGAAGGTGTGTAACAAATAGAGGGTGTGCATTTGATTTTCCCTCTATATGTATATATTATATATAGAATATCTTTTGGAGTAAACTACAATTTTGTTCTTTCATGGGCTATTGCTTTTAGTGAAAAATTAACAACATGGTCCATTAACCTCATGTGCAAGTCACAAACCCTAAGGAAATCTGACGGATTCAAACCAAACACTTTTGCATACCATGAAAGTTTTCTTATAATAAGGCTATGCGTATCAAGTACTCAGGCTGGGCGGGCTTCATCTCGGCGGGCTGCCGGGGTTGGACGGGCTCCGGTATGCTTGCCGGCGGGCTGCGGCTTGGGGCGGTGTCTCCACACCGTCTACCCGCTCTCTCCCTCTCTCACATTTTCTTTGTATTGGGTATTTGGTTTAGGATAGTTCAGATACTAAACAGAGTGGGTTCTAGAGAGCTTATTGTGGTTTTATGGAAAAACTGATGTAGCGTTCATGTAACAGTGGGATTGGAAGAGTCGGGAGGGATATGCTATGCATAACCTAAAAAGTTTATAGAAACCTAAACCGAGAAAAACAACACAACTATAGGGACCAATTTTGCATTTTACTCAAGAAAGTAGAAAGTAGAAACTTGCGAATGGAAGAACCCATCTCCCAATAATACAACAAAATAATCGAAGTTCGTACACAATTTTTGGT
Organism: Centaurea solstitialis; assembly: GCA_030169165.1. Lineage (NCBI taxonomy): Eukaryota > Viridiplantae > Streptophyta > Magnoliopsida > Asterales > Asteraceae > Centaurea > Centaurea solstitialis. The sequence continues at coordinate 25,355,692 of CM058047.1, forward strand.
GGCAATGCGGTCATCTTTACTCCTCCTTCAAAATGGGAACAAAATGACAACAGACAAGATCTCACTTCACCTTCCAATCAATCTCCAAAATCAATAAAACCTGCCATGGATGCCGGTTTCAATTACTACAGCGGCAACAGCAGTAGCAGCAGCAGCTTGAGCTCACCGGCGTCTCATTCCGCCACTCGCCGCCGAGTTCGCTCACACACTCACCACCGACGCCGTGACTGTTTCTTAAACCTAAAGGTTTTCCGGCTAAAGTTTATTCGATACTTGCTTATAATCCCTATATTATACTTCTCTGGTGTGTTCACCTGCTTAGGTTCCTTGTCTGCATTGCTGTATCCTACTCCTTTGCCTGGCTCTGTTTATCGCAGTCACCAGATCTTCCAGAACCTTCTCACCGACATTCTGTCTGATAATTCTTCTGGAATTCAGGTTTAATGGCTTAATTATATTCATTATTGTTATATGTATTGTTATTGTTATCATGTGTTTAGTTTTTTAATTTTTATCTAAATTTGGTACAATGGCACCAATGTAATCAATCTAGTTATTGAGGATGTTACCTAATTGATACACTTGCTATGAAATCTTTAGCAATTCAATCTCCTTTTTGGTTTATGTTTGGCAAAGTAGCTCGTAGCTCGTAGCTGATGACTGATAAGGTAGCTGGTGAATAAGATGCGTTTGGCAAAAACTATCTGATAAGGTAGCTTGTTTGGCAAAAACCACTTGAAAAGGTAGCTTATGAGTGTAAAATGACAAAGAAAGACATGTTTAAAAATTGGTAGTGTAAAAAGTAGCAAGGGTATATTTGGAATAAGAAAAGATAAAAGGTCTGATAGTCACTAGATGCTACTCTCCTTAGCTTTTTAAAAAGCTAGCTTTTATGGTCCATCCAAACATGTACTAGCTTATAAGCTAGCTTATTTTTACCAAACAATGCCTTGTGTCTTGGTTGCTCTTTGTGTTTATATATGCTAGGCTTCCAAATAAATAAGCTTTTTGGATATAAGTGAATATAGTTTTAAAGTTTTTTCAACTCAAGAAAATATTGGGGGGAAGGATGTTCACATCTTATGTTCTGTTGGTTTCACTACATTGTAGTTTCATGTAGGTGCAAATTTTGGCTATACTCAATTCTTTTGGTATGTTATTTTTGTTCTTGTTTGAATAAGTAAACAAGCGTGATAAATATTCTCCATCGATTCAACCAAGTTACATCTACCAAGTATTATTTGTATTTGGTTGCACTTTGCGTTGGTTGACTGATTGCAGAGTCTAGGGGCAACCTCAAATCATATTGAAGCTTTTAAGGCTTTCAGCACAAAATCATTTACGATAATTTGGATATAAGTTGACATAACATAACATAGCATGAATGGCACCCAATGTTACTGCAATACATTTTACAATTAATGCTATAAACAAAAGATAAACATAGAATACATAGAACATAAATTTAATATCATGCCTTTTGATACCCAGGAATTATAACATTACGTCAATCATTAGAGGTTAAGAAAATCCTGATGATGATTAGACTAATTAGTATGTCTATTGCGTTATCTTCTTAAAGCTGATAGAACATTGTATGCTTGTGGTTTAGTTGTCCGAGGTATGGAGATACAAAACTATGTTCAAAGAGCAGAAGCCTTGCCTCAAACCAACTTCTCGTCAACAAGTTGGTATATATACTTGTACTTCATTCAGTAGTCTCTTTGCTTGTTCATCTTATTCAAGGTTGCCATATATCATTGCAAAGAATAGTTGCTTATTCTAAGTTGCTGAAGTAAATATCAACAACTTCCAAACCACAAGTGAAAGACTATTAAGAACAGTTTTTTTTCTTTATATGGACCTAAAAAGTACTGAACATTTTCATCACAGAGGGCGGCATAGCTGATTATTACCTTATCGTCGAGGCTAATGGTGGTCTAAATCAACAACGTGCATCGGTATGCCACATACTTGTAACTATTTAATGACAGCTTGGCTTGGCATATTGTTCAATTTTACCCTAAGCATGACAAATGATGTTGGGTTGACTTATTTAATTATTTAATTCCATATAATGCCTTCAGAGTTCAGATCACATATGTTGCTTACTTTGCTAGATACATTAGTGTTTATATTTTCCTTCATGTATGCATAAATTATATAATATAATGCAAACTTAATGGCAAACTATTTTAACAATCTATACATATTTCTGTGTACAAACTTTTTTGATCAGATTCAACTTCCAACATAAACCAAAGATATTGAACTATTACTCTAGATTGTCTTCAAATCAACATGCATGTGTACTACATTATTTGGATTTAACCTGTATTTTTAAAACTAGACGAATCCAAAATATATTATACCTCACATTTTTATGATCAAATATATTTTTCTGCTTTGTTGTTTAGAGATCTTTAATATTGATAATTAACCTAAACTTTTGGGTTAAATATATCAAGTCAGAAAGTATGTATGTATTTATGGTAGTTAGTTATGATAGTTATGGTAGGAAGTTACTTATGTTAGTTACCAACCAAATGGTAGTTAGGGCAGTTAGTTAGTTACGGAGGTTAATTAGTTGGCCGGTGGTTAGCATGAATCGATGTGACTGTTCGTGAACAGTCGTGTTGGGTCGTGTCTATATATAGAAGTGATTATGTAATCAGATTAATTCATTCCAGGAAAGACAATTACTTTTAGTAAATTTCTTTGTGAATCAAAGATTAGGGACAACAATTAGTATCAGAGCACGTTAATCGATCCAGGGAAGAACAAGTGCAAGGGGTGATCGATTGGAAAGCAGATATCAAACCACCACCACCATACTTGGAAAAGAACCAGACAACCACACCATCGGCAAAGTAAGGAACAAAGAAAGAAGTAGGGAGGATACCTGTTCGTTAAAGAGATCGAAATACATAAACGGTTTGTTGTAACCGGAGCAACGATCGGAGAATTCCTAGAATAACAATCGATTGAAGAAGAACTTGAAAGCAGTAACATTTTCTTTGATTCTAACTGGAGTCTGATCGGAGAAGACGAAGAGAGAGAAGACAATCGGATTATTGAAACCATCAATTGTGGTTACTCAAGAGGAACAAGGTGTTGATTAGAATCGCAAATTGAAGGAGCGATTTTGGTATTCCCTAAGTTTTTTTTTTCTTTTCCTCTTTTGATTTTCAATCTAATTAGATTTAAGTTTTTAAATAAAGGGTAGAAGAAGTACTGGTTTTTGGAAAAATTAAAAGGTTATAATCCCAAATTAATTGAAAATAGTAAAAAAAAAGGGGCAAGTTTGATATTTTTATCTAAAAACATAAAATCCTTCACTTTAGATTAAAAATACAAAATGGCAAGTTACAAACCGAACCATTCTTGGTTAATAGCAAAACAACCTGAACCTTTTGGTTCATAGCAAGTTAAACCGAATCCTAGTGATCCTTAGCAAGTCAAAAACCGAATCCTTAGGTTCATAGCAAGTTCCGAACCTTAAGATTAAAAAAAAGGCAAGTTTCGAGCCTTTTCTTAGGTTCAAATAGCAAAGTAGAACCCTCGATTCAAACCAACAAGAAATTAGAATCATTGGGTTTAATATTAGCAAGAAAGGATCAATTATTTTGATCAAAAGCAAGCAAGAACCTGATTAGCAAGTGGGTGAGGAGGCACGATATTGATTAGCAAGTTGGTCAATATTGAGCAAGTTTAGCAAGAAAACCTGGTTAGCAAGTTGGCCAGTAGTAAGGAAGAGTTTTGATCTTTCGATTAAACTCAAGAGCAAGAAAACTAGAAACCATCTCGGTTCTGATTTGTAAGAAGTAAGCAAGTTAAAAGCAAGCAAGCGAGTATGGCAGGAAAAGAAGGTAACAAACGTGATAATGCATCAAGCATTACATCAGTTCGAGAGCAAGGAAATGTTTTACTACAATGTCCAAAATTGACTGAAACAAACTACACTACATGGGCATTGTTGATGGAAACAATATTGAAGGCCTATGGTCTGTGGGAAACAATTGATGTTAAAGATGCGGTGGATGAGAAGAAAGCATATACATCAAAAGCAATGATCTTTCAAACACTGCCCGAAGATGTCCTGATGCAGGTAACACAGTGTTCGACTACAAAGGAAGTTTGGGACTCAATAAAAGTTCGTTTCATTGGAGTAGACTTAGTTCAAAAAGCACGCTCGCAAACCTTGAGAAGTGAACTGGAGTCTTTAAAGATGAAAGAAAGTGAAACCGTAAGTAGTTTTGCAAGTAAATTGAGCAACATGAGGGCAATAGTTAGAAATCTTGGAACTACACTCGAAAGCAAGATAATTGTGAGGAAACTACTCAATTCAGTTCGAAAGAAGTTTTTACTGATCGTGGCAACTATTGAACAATATCAAGATTTAGACAAAATGTCGTTTGAGGAAGCCGTTGGAAGATTAACAGCCTTTGAAGAATGAATCAAAAGTCAAGACACACTAGAGGCAAATGATCAAGACAAACTTCTAATGGCAAGCTCAAACAACCAAAGTCGTGGTAAAAGGCAAGGTAAAAATTTCAACAACGAAGCCAAGGAAAGCATGAAATGGAAGAATAGTCGAAATGCACGTGGAAGAAGTATGAATCAAGGAACTAAAGACGAGCACTTTCAGATGTTATGAATGTGGTGACTTCAGCCACTTTGCGAGGGAATGTTCGAAGTGGAAAGACAATAAATACAAGCAAGAAGAGTCTTATCTCATTAATGATGATGAAGGACCAACGCTGCTGTGAAGAGCAAGATAAAAGCAAGTTCAAGACCTACCTTAAACCAAAGTTTAGTTTAAGAGGGAGTATTGATAATTAACCTAAACTTATGGGTTAAATATATCAAGTCAGAAAGTATGTATGTATTATGTTAGTTAGTTATGGTAGTTATGGTAGGAAGTTATGTTAGTTACCAACCGAATGGTAGTTAGGGTAGTTAGTTAGTTACGGCGGTTAATTAGTTGGTCAGTGGTTAGTATGAATTGATGTGACTGTTCGTGAACAGTCGTATTGGTTCGTGTCTATATATAGAAGTGATTATGTAATCAGATTAATTCATTCCAGGAAATACAATTACTTTTAGTAAATTTCTTTGTGAATCAAAGATTAGGGACAACATTTAAGAGTGAAGAAGAATCAAAGCTTGTGGTGCATCACTTGTATCTCTAACTTATGCACTTTTATACTTGTACATTGAGAATCTTGTGGAGGAGTTTTTTTCTTTTCTTTTCCTTTTGGCCTAATTGTACCATGTCAGAAACAAAAATGGTAACTATCAAAGATATAAATTGGTTATCGTTTACCACCATGTTACTTATCTTTTCTTAAGCTATGGGAGAACAGTGAATATGTTCTATCAATTGATATTCATGCCATCTTTTTGTAACTTAGGAAGGCTTTATATTGCACACTATAGTTATTTTATTATGTTCGATAACAATGTATCTTCAAATGGCAGGTATGTAATGCAGTGGCAGTGGCAGGTCTTCTGAATGCAACACTACTCATTCCTCGTTTTGATTTCCATAAAGTTTGGAGGGATACCAGGCAAGTAAATCAAGCAGCTTTCTCCATTTTCAATTTATTTACTTTGTTAGGACTTAGGAAAGAGTACCCAAGTATTTGATTGCAATACAAGTTAGGTACATGTGTGACTTTGTAATTTGAGATGGAAAGAACAGCGTATAGTTTAAGGTATTATCAATATAACTTTGACATATAATCTTTAGGCACTGAATCTTGGCTGTTATGTATACATACTCATAATAGAAAGGCTCAGCTCCCATACAGTAATATTGAAGAAAATTTCATTTTGTCAACCAAAATGTATAAGTCGGCTTTCTTTTCAGCATAAACTTACCATTTATAGATTTAGACCATGTCTTAAAGTCTGTCTGAAGCACTTTAAAAAGCTTGTTGCGACTTGCAAAATTGTGTATACTGAGGGAAGAGTACTAGATATTTGCAAAAGCTGTTGTGCTTAGCTATACTTTTGCTGTTATGTACTTGGAGTATTATCCAATGGACCTTTTGTAGGTATCAGAGTAGAGACTAAGTACTGTTGGCATTCTAGTAGTAACTTTGGTGGATTAGAATTGGTGATCTGAGAACTTGGTGTATTTTTTTGAATTTACTAATAAGACGATATATACTTAATTTTATGTTGCATTAGAACATACTTATGTACTTTGTATTTGTTTGGTTTGACTATAGTTACACTTTACTAGAACTGTCCAGTAGCGTGTTATTATGCCCACAATTATAGTAACAAAAAATAAACATCGCCCATATGAAGTTCAAAATTGCCCATTGTTTCCATTCTAGGGTGGAGGGTGAAGGTGGGTTTTGAGTTAGATGAGTGAGTTGGCCTTTTCTTTTAGATGATGCGTCTGATAGTAGACCAACTACAATAATTTTGATCATTTAGTTTTTGTAGGAATATTAAATCAAAATTTTAATGTTCATATATGAACCACCGATATCTCCTTTAGCTTCATAATTCTCCATGTCAAAAAGATATAAACCAAAATGTGAAGAAAATTCAATCATCCAATAATTCTTGAAATGGATTATTCTTACATGCATTATTCTTGAAATGGATAAAAGGAGTTGGTTTTGTTGCCTGCACTTATTATATCTTTGTACTTGTTGGTCTTGTTGTCAGTGAGTTTGGGGACATATATGATGAAGAACATTTCATAGTCACCCTAAAGCGTTATGTTGATGTAGTGCGTGAGCTCCCAAAGGAACTGATGGAGGATTATGATTTCAATATAAGCAATATACCAAGCTTGCGGGTCCCAGCTTGGGCTTCTGTCAGTTACTACTTGCAAGAAGTTTATCCTGTCCTCAGAGAGCAAAGGTTGGTGCTTTTACGTTATAGAGAGCATTTTGGTATTCGCTTTTATCTTTGTTCTAAATTGCAGTTCCTTCAGATGTGGTTATCAGAAACTATTAAGTTACTAATTTTAAGGAACGAAAAAGCAAGATAGTTAAAGAATCCACTATGCTAATCTCTAAAGGAAATTAATCCACTAGGATAAAAGGAAAAGAGAATATTCCAGACCAGCAAGAATCAGAGATCTCTAAAGGAAATGAGATTTCAGGAAATAAAGATAGCTCCATTCATTTTTTCTATATTGTTTAGCAGAAAATAGATAAATAGGGTTCATCTTTCTAGTTATCATTTATATAGTTCCCTAATTTGGTTTTCTAAGTTGTTTATATATTTGTGCATCTCTTCTAATTATTTAATACCGAAAGTTAGATTACCTTTGACTACATATATCATCAAGAACTATCTTTTACAATCCTAGAGCCTCTGTAACAGGAAATTCAAATACCAGATTAGTTGAATTGAATTCAATACACTTTCTTGATTTTGGGTTTGTTCAGATGCACTAAGAGGCTTTATTATTTTAATTTCTTTACAAAATTTAATGCAGAATTGTCCGGATTGCTCCCTTTGCGAACAGATTGGCTTCAAGCCTCCCTCCTCATATTCAATATCTTAGATGCCTTGCTAATTATGAAGCATTGAGATTCTCTATCCCCATCGTAACACTTGCTAGGAAGTTAGTCAATAGAATGACCGCAGATAGTTCAGCTTCAGGCGGGAAATACGTTTCTGTCCATCTTCGGTTTGAGGAGGTATGCTACTATTTTATTGATGGTTGTATTGGGGGCTTGTATCATTTTAGGTCACAAGGTTGTTGGTTGTAAGACAGGACATGACAGGACAAGATAGAACAGGATAGGACAGGATAGAACAACTGTTCAGCGTTTGGTTAGATATGGCAGGGCAGGACTGATTATATTACCATTTTACCCCTGATGAGATTTTTAGTGTTATTTTACCTAATATGGCAGGGCAGGACTGGACATAACATGACTGATTAAATGACCAATTTACCCCTGATGAGATTTTTAGTGTCATTTTACCTAATATGGCGGGGCGCATTCTGTTCTGTCCTGTCCCATCCTGTTCTGCGTTCAGTCTTTTTGGCAGAACGATGAGCCTTGTTGTGCCACAAGTGTTTGTTGGTCTTTTCTATGTGTTTTTGTTTCTCATTTTTGCATATTTGTATTTCTGTTAATTTTTGTTCTTCTTTTAGTCTATGCTTTTGTAATGGCTCATTATTGGATATTCCCGTTGGTTTAACATTTCGATCTTATTCATTACATGTAGGATATGGTTGCCTTTTCATGCTGTGTGTATGATGGAGGAATATCTGAACAGCGTGAAATGGAATTGATACGTGAAAAGGGCTGGGGTGACAAGTTTAAACGTAAAGAATATGTTATTGCACCTGATCGTAACCGAATCAACGGTAGGTGCCCGATGACCCCTTTGGAGGTTAGTGTTGGGAACTCCTATATTTTTATCATTTCTTGAATTTTGCATGCTTTTTCAGGCTCAATTTCTTCAAAAGGTTAGACTAGCGCATAAGTTAGCTTAGGTTGGCATCATAGGGATGACCTTTCAAAACTCTATTGAGATTATGGAACTCGAATTTTCATGTAACAATATATGAGATGATGCTATACGGACTCAGTAATATGGATCTCTCTGTTCTATCTCCCAAAAGGAGGTGCACTTTGAGTTTTGAAGTCCAACGGACTATTTTCCAGCTGAAAAATTGATATGGATGCTTTAGTGACAACAGATGATGACTAGAAATAGACAAATGTTTATGCGAGCTTTATAAAAAGCCACTTGATTAAGGATTAAAAGAGTTCTGGTTTCATCAAAAGTTGAAGCGTATCTATATTTCAGAAGAGATGAAGGAAAATCTGTTCACTCATTAAACTGCCTTTGTTGTTTCCCTAAGAACAAAAGAAAGAAAACGAAGATTTTAATATAATAATGTGAACCTCGAGGGTGGTGGACGAAATTTTAGCATGTGCATCATCATTTAATTATCAGAAAAAATTTTAAGCCCTTAAGGTGCCTGGAATAGTTGCACAAAATATTGTTGGTATAAATTGGAGTCCATCCCTGAGCTTTGTGCTATATCATTAATTATCATTTGATTTCTTGAGATAAAAATTCGATATAATGTAGTGCGATCACTAGTATGCATCTTGGTGGGGATTTTTCTGCCTGAAATGTGACTGGTGCAAAGATATCTTGACCTACTGCATCGATTTTATAACCATAACAGGTCATAAAGCTTTCCAGTTCTGTGTGTTTTTTATTGTCAGCATAGGTTGGCATGATGCTAAGGGGTATGGGCTTTGCAAACACAACTCCAATATATCTAGCATCAGCAAAAATTTATCAGGCTGACAAAAACTTAGCTCCATTGAGGAAACTTTTCCCCCTTCTACACACCAAGGAGTTACTTGCTAGTCCCAATGAGCTTGCATCATTGAAGGTACATCTCTATTAATCAACAACAACAAGATATTTGACAAGTTTTCGCGTTTCTTCAACAAGTTAATACAGTTTCATATAGAGAAAAATGCTGGGCTAAACGGTCTTTTGCACAACGAAGTTTAACAGTTACCCTACTTGAATCCATATGAAACAGGGTAGTTTGGTGGATAAAATTGTACTTTTAGCATAAACATTTGATAGTGATTCTGAATCGAAAGATAATGTGTTGCTAGGCATAATGTGAGCGAAGGTGATCGTGAATATTATGCTAGAAAGAGATTCTTTAACATCTTTATATAGTATAGGAGTTCCATCATATGACAATTTTTCGTATTTGATAAAGGAATGTTTATCTCCCATATTTATCCAAAGCGATAAGTTTCAACCGCTGACAACTTTCACCTCCATCTAACCATCATTATGTCTAATCAATATAAGATACAGAGTTTTTGATTAGTAATTTGATCTTATTAAATTACAAGTAAGATATTAATAATTGAACACTTCAATTATTTGGCCTCCATATTCGATTATACTCTTAGCATGTGATGCATTGGGACTATCATGTTGGAAATTACTATAAATCACATTTATAATGCTAGACGGAGTGCGATATCTAGCAATCCATCATCGTCTCCCAAACGATAAAATTTGGTGATTTAACTAATCAACGAACTTGCGATCATTATCAATGAGCATGTTAGTCCCTTTGTCCTTAAGTCTAGATTGGACTATATATATATATATATATATAGAGAGAGAGAGAGAGAGAGAGAGAGGAAAGTTCAAATGAAAACTCATTTTTCTTTGTGAACGTGAGGACCACTAAAAATCGTGCCACGTGGCAATATTCACTCTGAATATCATGCATTATTCAGAGTGAATTAAGCTTAGGCGTCTTTATTCACCCTGAATAATTATATTCAGAGTGAATATTGCCACGTGGCGTGATTTTTAGTGGTCCTCACGTTCACAACCAAAATTGAGTTCACATTTGTACCTAACCCTGTATATATATAGGAAAGTTCAAATGTGAACCACTTTTTCATTGTGAACATGAGGACGAATCTCAGCCACTCATCCGGTCAATAAAGGCGGCTTTGACCGGGTCCCCTCCTTGATCGTCCTCAATAAAGGCAGCTTTGACCATGAATCGCGTCAATCCTCCGTGATAACGTCCAACGTAACCGAAGATGTGTGGCTGAGATTCGTCCTCACGTTCACAACCAAAATTGAGTTTACATTTGAACGTGACCCTATATATATATATATATATATATATATATAGGGGCAGGTTCAAATGTGAACCACTTTTTGGTTGTGAACGTGAGGACAGCCGAGAGCGCGACACGTGGCGGATGACTAGGCGTCACGTCAGGTCCACGGCGGATGACTAGGCGCGATTCATGGGAGGCCATTGAATTAAAGGGGGGGACCACACTCAAAGCCGCCTTTATTGACTAGTCTCCGCCACGTGTCGTGCTCTCGGCTGTCCTCACGTTCACAACCAAAAAGTGGTTCAGATTTGAACTTTCCTCTCTCTCTCTCTCTCTCTCTCTATATATATATATATATATATAGAGAGAGAGAGAGAGAGAGAGAGAAAGGTTCAAATGAGAAATGCTAAAAAAATGAGAAGTAGAGAAGTGATCTCCACCACTCATCCGGTCAATAAAAGGCGGCTTTGACCGGTTCAATATATATATATATATAGTACTTAGTATATATATATAGTTTAATAGAGGAAAGTTCAAATGCGAACCACTTTTTGGTTGTGAACGTGAGGACAGCCGAGAGCGCGACACGTGGCGGATGACTAGGCGCCACGTCAAGTCCACGGCGGGTGACTAGGCGCGATTCATGGGAGGGCATTGAATTAAAGGGGGGGACCACACTCAAAGTCGCCACGTGTCGCGCTATCGGCTGTCCTCACGTTCACAACCAAAAAGTGGTTCACATTTGAACTTTCCCCTATATATATAGTACTTCTCATTTTTTTAGCACTTCTCATTTGAACCTAATAATATATATATATATATATATATATATATAGTATTAGGTTCAATCTACTTCGTATTTTTTTAGCACTTCTCATTTGGACCTATTGCTCTCTCTCTCTCTCTCTCTCTATATATATATATATATATCTGTTAATTGAAAATATCCAACTACTTTCAGATTTTGTTTTGTATATAAATATTTTGTCTGTAAGTTGATCAACTGCACTTGTTAGTTGAATTTGTCTACTCTGTTTTCAGGGGTATTCTTCAAGGATGGCTGCTCTGGATTATATCGTCTGCTTCTTCAGTGAAGTATTTGTAACGACACAGGGTGGAAATTTTCCGCAATTTCTGATGGGTCACCGCAAATATCATTATGGACATGCAAAGACCATCCAACCGGATAAGCGCAAGCTTGTTGTTTTGCTGCATAATACAAGCATAAGGTAATTTCCTTTTACATTATTCTTCTTCAAATCTGACGTAGATATATAGAGTTACATTTAAGCTTCTGCACTGGATATTGTCTTAAAAAAGGTTTCAGATCATCGTACATGTCCTATATGTACGGAAATGGAAAAAATAAAAATTCAGATTGGCATTTTTCTCTGTTCTAGATTTGGTTAGCTTTGATTATATGAATATCTTTCAGTGTCCTTAACACGCAAAATAGTTAAAAATAGATATTCATATATCTTTAACAAAAAGTTATTAGACAAATACTTAGGGCCCGTTTGGTTTGTGGGATTTGATAGGATTTTGAGGGATTTGATATTGAATTCCATTTCAACCCTGTTTGGTTTCAAGAAAAGTTAGGAAAATTGGAATTTGATGGAATTGGAATCCATTGAAGGAATTTGACTTTGAAGGAATCGGAATGGAATTTGACCACGCGTTTGGTTGGTGGGAATTCAATTCGTTCACTTCAAAGGATTCCATCAAGTTCATTCCGCGAACCAAACATCACTAAGGAATTTGTCATGCCAATTCCATTAATTCCTTTGAATCCCGCGAACCAAACATCCCCATAGGATTTGAAATTGAAATCCCACAACTGTTGGTTTTAGAAGAATGGAGATGGTTGTCATTTCAAATCCAAATCTCGTGGATTCAATTGTTTCCATTGAATCTTTAACTCTCCCTCTTTCATGAAATCTGTCATAATCTCTCAATCGCATCCACAAACAAATTATTTATAACTCAAACAAATATTACAGAAGTTAAATTCCATTCCTCATCCTTCAACCAAAACAAGATTCATGAAAGAAGTGGAATCCAATTCCGTCCCCAATCCTACAAACCAAACACACAAAATTTGAAAATCCTTCTAATTCCAAATCCGTCAAAAACATTTCGTCCAACAAAACGAACACGTATACTTCCATAATTACATCTTCATCCAATTTTAGTCAAATTTAACTGGTACATAGTTATTCTGAAACAAGATGATGGTGGTACAGTTGGATGTTGAGAATGTTGAGACTCTAATCCATTATTAATAAGTTGTGTTAAGTAATTTGATTGAAGTTGGACAAAAGTGATGTAATCGATGTTATTACGAGTTTACGAATATGGATTTATAAATCTTTTTATTTGAGTTTGTAATTGAAACTTAAAAGAATAGTGGCATTTTTCTCTGTTCTACTTCATGTTGGCAAGAGATGACAAAGTTTAGTCTTGTTTGCAGTTGGCATGCCCTCAAGACTGAGATGCAAGTAATGCTAGACGAAAGTGACCACAAGAGCGTGGCCATACCTACGATTAAGAAAACGAAAAGAAAGAATTCAATATTCGCAAACCCTTTGCCACAATGTCAGTGTCTTCGGGAATCAAAAAGCTCCAAAGAGGAATGATATCGTTCTCCTCACACATGCAATGGAATGGAATTGTGTGTGGGTGAGATATACTGGGTTCGTTTGGTTTCCTCAGGTTTTTCATATGCGATTCCACGATCTCGTCTACATTTTAGATAAATTAGTTATTTCTTCTCAAGGAAAAACTTCCAATCATTTGTTGTACATGTGATAGAAAGGCTCCAACCGTTGTCCATGATATGATTGTTACAAGTATACGTCTTCGAAAACGAAGACCAGTTTTGTGGAACTACATAATGGTTCAGATCGCTAGCTTTAACGGTGAACAATTCGTCGTTATTGGTTATTTGTGTTTTTTTTCTTTGAAAGAGTTGGTGATAGATTTCTCATTTTGGTGTATCTTGAGGATACATCATATATGCGATGTCACAAGTTAATTTATTTATTTTCTCCCGGGTCCCCATCTTCTTTATAGTATTTTATCAAAGTGATAAATGTTTGTGTTGGACTGAACAAGTGTGAAAACTGGCCTTGCCGGTCTTTTCAACGCTCATATTTATGATTGTTTTAATTGAATCAAGTAATATTACAACCATGTTTTAATCAAACCATGTTTAGCCATAACCCAATGGTGAGGTAACATCATGTGGGGTCAGTGGATAGTACCCCTGACTATTCAGGTTCGAACCTCTTGGAGAGCATGTGGCGATATCTGAATCATGGATCTGCTACATAGTGGTACCATTAATTGGGCTCGGTCGTGGTTGATAGAGATTAGTGGGATGCCCTTGGATCTCGGATACCCCAGAAATGTGTGTTTTCTTGCTGTTTAAAAAAATATATATTATAACCATATTTTAATGTGATCAAGAATTAATGAAAAAATATTTTTTAAATAAGAAAAAACTCTACAAAAATCTAATAAACTATCTTATTTTAAATAATCAAGTTCTTAAACCTCTTCTTGTATAAATAAATACTTTGTTTTTTTTTTGGAAGAGGTATCCCAGACCACATTGGGCCCAGACTAATCCTCGGCAATTTTGGGCCGAAGCCCGACTGCTAAAGCATGCAGCCCGGGGTCGAAGCCCCCGTACCTCCAGAATGCGTCCCCCAGGGCTCGAACTCGGGTTCACCACTATGTAGTGCCTAAGCCTTATCACTAGGCTAACACTCATTTGGTTGTATAAATAAATACTTGCAGGGTAAGGAATAAGAATAATAATGAAAACTGCTACTTGGTCTGATATTAATGGAATCATTCCTGCAGATCCATTAATTTTCATTCTTGACCAAATTGAGGGGAATGAAAATTTCTTTCTATTCAGTTCTTTTTTCCATATGTAATTCCATCTTTTGATGTTAAATGGAACATCTTTTGTATTTTCAAAGTGGAGGAAAATATTTTTTTAATATGAAACAATTTTTCATTAATTATAGTGGGTTAACCAAGCAACATCAATACAATGTTTGTTTTCATCTCATTCTCCTACATTCCATTTTCATTCTCATTCCATAAAATGAACCAACCACCCCTTAAACTTTGTGGACTGATTAAATATATCATTATAACTTGTAAAGTAAGTTAATTTGATAAAATATTTGAAAGGTTCAAAACAAATCTTATGGCATAAGTTTCTAGACAAATAAATAACTGATCATTTTTTGAAGCAAATAAATTTTGAGTTATTTATTTACATTAATAAACCCCAAAATTTTTTAACTAATAAATCCATCCATCTGCAAAGTAAAATAAACCAATAAATTGAAAAAAGAAATCCTATCATTTCAATTAGTAATTTCAAAGCATATATAAATTATGCCCAAAACATATTAAGATATGGGCATAATTTATATTCATCCCTTCATAAAATATACTAAAAGATACCTCATACCTTGATAAAATATACCAAAAGTATTTTATTATCGTGTTCACAAAATATATCAAACAATATGTTCATCCCACTCATAGGAATATGCGATAACTGACGTCCTCTGCAATAACAAATTAATGCCTACTCAAATTCTCGTTGAGATGTAACCGTTTGGCTTTGATGTCCACCAGCAATCTCACCTTCGTTACCGCCAAATACACTTGGATCGTGTTGAACTTCATGACAAATAAATTGGTCCTCCATACTTGAGGTTAAATGATGTCATTTGGCCATGGGACCCTTCGCACACCTACTGATGTCTTTAAGGGATATCAAGTGTAGGGACTATAAATAAATTGACATTTGAATATGAAGTGTAGGGACTATAAATAAATTGACATTTGAATATGAAAAATAATAATGAGTTATCCCAATCGTTGCTTCTCTAGCTATTGGATGATAGGCATGGAGAATAAGACCTGTTACAATGAAAACACCATGTATACGTTCGGATGAGACTAGTGGCAGATCCAAAAATTTTAATTACTGGGAGACTTAGGGTATAACAAAAATCCAAACCTGAATAACTCGCCCAAACTAAAACGGTTTCAAATTATTCAGTTTGCGAGTTAAACGGTTCGGTTAACCAAAAAGGGTAAATTTCGTGTATTTATCTACTATGCGGTTAACCGAATAGCAAAGAATACTATTATTTAATTTTCTTTTAGATGAAGTAGTTTGAACATATATAAAACTAGAAGAACAAGAACTTGAGATATATTTAACAAAATATATTCAAGATTTCAAAAACCAACGGTAACAATATACAGGAAGAATGACTGTCAAACAATAGAATGGGGATTTCCTTAAAATAGATTAGATCACTAGGGGGCACTCTAAAAAATGATTGGGAGGAACTAACGACATACGAGTAAAACAAATAGATTTTTACCTAAATTTTATTTTTATGATTTTTACATGTGATTTTTTAATTATTAAATATATTGTACATCTATTATTAAATATAATATTAATAAAGAATTAGATTTAGTATCTTTTAGATTTGAAAAAAGATTTTGAGCTTTCCTCTTATACACATTTTCTTTAAAAAAACATGGACAGTTAAAAGCGTTTGATCAAACAATTATGGATGATGTGATTTTGTTGAGATATGAATATTTGGTGCTTCATAAAAACAATTTTTCGAAAATATTGTGAGTTTTAAACACGAACTAATATGCATTAAGTGATGGTTAACTTATTTGATTAAAAATATCTCACATAAACGACAAAAAAGATCCCTAGTGTTGATATCAATAGTTTAGATTCAAATCCCAAAATAACACAATAATTTAGCATAAAAAAGAGCATTTTCAATTGATCTTCGATTATGTATCCAAGGACGGAGTTCCCTTTTCACGATAACTACTATCCTTACTGAAAACCACTATTCTTGTTGAAAACCAACTCTAATTGTGTAACGTGAAAAAAGTTGTTATATTTGACTTTCCGAAATATTAGCTTATGATTTACTAGAGGCAAGTAGATGAGGTGGAACAACGGCCGGGTAATCAATCTATCTATATTAAAGTTTCCTATCCATACCCCATATAGGGGGTATAGATAGATAGGTGCATGTAAGTGAGAAGGTAGAATCTAAAGTAGAGGGGGTATGAAATAATGTGAGTGAGAAAGTGACAACATCCTTTATATTACAAAGCCAAAATGAATCATCATTGTGTTCCCAATCCAATCACCAGTGAAAATGGTTTGAATAATGTAATTTGGTTCATAATTGGAAAACAAGATAATCATCATGTAATAAAACTGGGATCCCCTAAAACTAATTTTAATTTATATGAATATGAATATGAATATGAATATGGATGGTTTATTTTATCCTTTTTCTGATACAACAACTGTGGGTATATTCCAAACCCACCAAACTTCAATCAATGCAAACTCTAAACTAATCAAACAAGAGTGTTCATAACCATCATACCAGCCACCAGGAGAAGGAGAAGAAACATCTGTTTCAATTCTTCAATTCTTCAATTCACTTTTCCGTTTCGATATACGAAGCTCCTTCCTCTCCCTGTAGAAAACTCAACCAACAGCATCACGACACATAATTCCGCTATATTTGTAGCTAAATATGGGGTAGAGATTCCGGTCCAGTGACTACTTGTGCAGATATACAATCAATATCAGCAGTTTTGCCATCTACCTTGGAATCGGAATCTGCAACTGATTCCTTTCCTGAAGGAACAACGTCAGGGACTTGGACCGGAATCCCATCTTGGAATGCAATTTCTTCAACTGAAACGGATTCCTTTCCCGCATTTTGGAGTTTGGTTTCACAAGAAACATCGCTCGAAGGAACGGTCTGGACTTGCGGTTGAAATAAGCCATCGTCATCGGTACCTTTCGCAACAAATCCTTCCACGTTGGAACCAGAAACCGATTCTTTTGCTAAAGGCGGATTATCTGAAGTTTCAGCATCTTGCAAAACAAAATCAGGGTCTTGGAGTGGAACTGAGTTGGCATCTGAACGAGCATTATGCAAAGAAACAGACTGGAGTTCAGGTTCACAACGTATGTCTGAAGAACCATCATCAGCATTAAGCTGAACAGCGGAACCGCACACAATGTCTGGCTTTCCAGCTAAAGTTGGCAACGGGATATCGTCTTTAACAGAACTGACGGAAAGAGTCACATCGCTAGCATCTACAGAACAACCATCGTCCACCAATGGAGCAGCAAGATCTTCTTCAGAACCAGAATCCATCATCGGACCGATTTTAACATCATCGGGAGAACTCGGTTCTGATTTTTCAGCCTTGGGCATGCTGCCATCGGTTTCAGCTCCTCTCTTATCTACAAAGCCAAAGCCAAGATCACGAAAAGTAAATTATAATAAAATAGTAAAGGGTAAATTACATATTTGGCCCCTGTGGTTTACATTTTATTGCACTGTTGGGCCGTATTTAAATAATTATGAAAAAGGTCCCTGTGGTTTACATTATATTGCACTGTTGGTCCCTGTGGTTTACATTATATTGCATTGTTGGTCCCTGTGGTTTACACTATATTGCACTGTTTGTCCCTGTGGTTTACACTATATTGCACTGTTGGTCCCTGTGGTTTACACTATATTGCACTATTGGTCCTAACCCTATTGGCAAAATAGGGACCAACAGTGCAATATAGTGTAAACCACAGGGACCAAATATGTAATTTACCCAAATATATAATTATGAAAAGTTGCAGTATAAGTCAAATGGCGAACCTTTCTCTGAAATTGTGTTGCCTACTAGTAGGAGGGTGCTTTTATGGACTAGCGGTTTCTGCAACATATCTGTTCCAGGAAACACCAGCATATTCATGGACCTCATTTCTTGTTTGTGTGATTCTTTAAGAGGATTGAAACCGAAAACACCAGTCCATGTCTGCATGTGTTCAGCAATGGCGGGAATAATCAATTTCTCGACATGGAGGGAAGACAGCACCTGAAAAGAAAACATTCACGGACCCCAGAGAAACCATGAGTAGAAGTAGACTATCAAATAAAAGGTTTTGTATGTTTTCCCAAACAGAATAAAAACTACAAAAAATAAGGATTTGTTGCAAGAATAGCAACCGGCGAATAAGACAATAAGAAATAATAGCCATAATTTAAGCGGCTATTTAGGCTATGTGTGGCAAACTAGCTGATAAACTAGCTTACGACAGATAAGGTAGCTTATGACTGGTAAGCTAGCTGATGAATAAGTTGCGTTTGGCAAAAACTAGCTGATAAGGTAATGACTATAAAATGACAAAAAAAGACATGTTTAAAAATTGGTAGTATAAAACGTAGCAAGGGTATATTTGGAATAAAAAATAATGTCCCATAAGTCACCAAAACGCTAGTGAGAATAGCTATTCAAAAAGCTAGCTTATGGTCCATCCAAACATGTACATGACTTATAAGCTAGCTTATTTTTACCAAACAATGCCTTAACTGAATAGCCACCATTGACTGAAAGTGCTAGTCAGAACAACTACAGCACTTTACAGAATTAAGAATCAGGTATTAAGCTGAACAAAATTATCAAAGGCCAAATGCATGATAAGTTATAAACAGACGATCTTCTTACTGATTCAATAGCAGATAACAACCGCCGGCACATTCCCTGCCGCCTATATATATGGCGGGTTCCTATAAACGGCATCTCTGCTAGTTGGGTCCCATGAATCCTGAGCATATTATGAAAAAATTAAGGTCAGAAGTTGAAGTCCTAACGCACAGTATCCACTGTCCACACACAGTAAACTCGTAATGCACTTAACAGATCAACAATCATAAATTAGCCTACCTGATGGATGCAGCACAAATCATTTCATCACCCCTCTCCAAAATGGCTGTAAAGAAGCCACTATAGTTTAACCGGCTGAAGTTTGATCTAGAAGAAATTAAAAAAATGTCAGCCAATGCTTGAAAAACCCAATGGTACATGATAGTTCCATACTATGAAAAATGCCACAATGGACCCCACATGCTATTATACTAAGAGAAGTTCAAATATCCAAATAACTTTCCATCGGGTTAAAATACAGAGAAAGTGTTTTGAATTAACTCTTGATTTCAAATTAAGATAAATCCAAATCTTTTGGACCAAAATCAAAATCTTAAATACGTTTTGCCATTACAACTGTGTTGGAGAAATAGGTCATTTTGAGTTTAATATGGGATATGCAAATTATTGCAGTTTCTATGGGATGGAGGAAATATTTATAAATAAAAATGGCAACAATAATAATGGTTTTAAATTATTACCGTTCTATTTGTTGTTATCACAATGACAATAATAAGAATGCCATCAATAACTAGTCCATTTTTTACTTTCTTTATTTGTACGTTTCTTCTTACAAACTCTTAATCAGCAGTGTACCCAAGTACAGTTTACAACTTACCCGCAATTGTAGACAACGTTATGAATCAACTTGATTCCACTTCTCCTGTCAACGATAGGCAAAAAGCACTCATCTATGACTGACTGAGCAACAGCTAGCTTAGAATTGCATTCCGCCCTCTGAGATAATTCCATTGATGATGTATCGGATGATAGATCAGATCGACGAATAAGAGACCATGAGAATCCGGAATCCAATTCATGTTTAACACCCAGAAGCTTCTGCAAGTTGCTGTACAGCTGCAAAACCGAGAGCCAGTTATTATCCACAGCATTTTGAGAAAGATAAGTGCAGCACAAAAACTATAGAAAAGGTAATAACAAGCAAAACAACAAAAACTTGATTGAGAAAAAGAGCTTCTACAATAGTTCTTTTATAGCAAAATACATGCCACCAGCAGTCAAATCTTCTATATTTCACAAGTTATAACCTATATAAGGAAGAATGTAGACGCAATTTAGTAAACAAATGCATATGTAAAAGCGAGCAGAAACCCTCATGCTCAAGCTTTTGCTCAAGCACACATCCTTTGCTCCAAAATATAAAGCTCAAAGGATGATGGCTCTTGCTACACAAAGGTACAACTAAATTTGGTGGCCATACTTTGTGCAATGTAGATTTTATTTTTCTTGAAAGAAAGCTTGATGTCAAGTTCACCAGACATAAAAGCTAAACACATGTTACACACCATGGCATATGTTCTAGAGTAAATTACATATTTGGTCCCTGTGGTTTATACTATATTGCACTATTGGTCCCTGTGGTTTACACTATATTGCACTATTGGTCCCTATGCTTAACAGATTGATTTCACATGGAGTTAGGGTTAGGGACCAATAGTGCAATCTAATATAGACCACAAGGACCATTTCCATAATTATTTCAAAATAGGGACCAACAATGCAATATAGTGTAAACCACAGGGACCAAATATGTAATTTACTCTATATTCTATGTGTTACTACTGTCTTGCATTCTAAACAATCAGATTAGAATTATTTTAACAGGTCCTGACATAGATGTAATCTTCCCTTAAACTTATTCCGGTATAATCTTCCTATTTTGCGCTTCCATATTTTTAAGCATTGGCCAAAGTTGCCATATACCTAGGTCCTAGGATATAGATAAAGCCTAGTCATGCAAACAATTTTCCAACGAAATGTCTGTGTATATAAACATCCACAAAGGCACAAGTCAAAAATCTCTGAAATCTAATTATATAACTTTCATCTGTAAATAGGGTTTATTAGTAAGGTGATTTTCCCTATGTAATAAGGAAATGAATTATTCTCCATGTATAGGCAAGGAAATATATTTCCAGAATTAATTAGCTCTACATATACAAGATTAACATAGAACGTTTTCATGCTTGATTTGATTATAGTTGCTGAAATGAAATTAGGCATCTCACAGGAGAGCCTACCTCTCGAAAGTAGATACATTGTACTTTTTCGCTATTTTATCAATAAAATCATTCCTAGGCTCTAACAAATTGGTAATAGAGATGCATTCTGGGACTAATGGAAGCAACAAAAAAAAGTTTGTTGAACTTGAAAAAAATGGTTTGTTGAAAGATTATATGGCAAGTCTATAATTAGTTTTATAGGGTTTGGGGAGAGAGAAATCCTCTAGAAAGACGACCTTTAAAGCCCAATTATATTAGAATCTATTGACAACGTCTAATTTGAACATTTGGATTATTTTGGGTCATAAAAGTTTTGTAACTGACTGAACAAGTGAAGGACTGAAGATTTCCCAAGACCACAAGTTGACCATCTGATGGTTAGTTACTGATACTGATCTACTAAAAGATCAAAAGCTGAACATAGCAGCTGATGAACAAAAGTTGTAGTTCATAATACAATTCTTATGTTACTGCTTTTTTATCTTTCAAAGTTGATGCACAAATTATTTAATTAATGATGATACACTTTTAATAGAACACAACTATAGAGAAGGTTTAGTACCTCTAGGCACTTTTGGCCACAGAAAGACAAATTTGGATCAGTGGGATCAATAGGCTTTTCACCCATCTCCAGGCTGCATGATTCATGATCTGCAACACAGCAGCCGTTAGATGTGCAACGAAAGTAACAAGCATGTGGTTGGAGACAAAGATTAGGACCATTACAAGAGGATACAGTAAAATTACATTTTTTCTCACAAAGGCAGCAGACAAGCAGTGGACTTCTAGTTTTAACGCTAGCTCCACTAAAATCCGTGCTGGCCATTTCGCAATATTTGCATGAACAATTTGGACAGTGCCAATCACCTTGAGGGAGCATCTGAAATGAAAGAAGAGATGAGAAACCGATCAGACATTTTGGAAGTATATAGCCAAACCATGAGAGCACCTACTTTCAGGCTCCTCATTATCAATTATAAGATCAATAGCAAGTTTCAAGCTTTTGGTAGGCAGTATTCGCAGAAATAATGTAATTCCTATATTGAAGTCCGTAAAAATGGAAAGATTAAAATTTGCCATAGGTGAAATTTTCATGTAAATCGCAAGACTTGGGCATTGTTTGGTACAAACTAGCTTATAAGCTAGTTTATTTTTTATGTACAGGTTTGGATGGACAAAAAGTAGCTTATAAGCTACTTGGAGGTAGCTTTTTGGAGCCTTTTTCCAATTATACCCTTACTAATATTAATTATGATACCCCAATATATCCTTTTTAGTCATTTTACATCCCCATTGCCATACATAATTTGTTCATAAGCTAGCTTATCAGTTAACAGCTAGCTTATCAGCTAGTTTGCCAAACATAGCCTTGGTGTATGTAAAAGAGATTGTCAGCTATTATATTTCTTCAATTGTTGGGATTCATAGTTCAGCCTCTATATTCATACACATGTGTGTGTGCGTCTATATTATACATTACATAGGCATCTTTATGTGTTCATATATGCACACAGCCACACACAAATAAGTATGCATGCATACATTTATATCCATGTGCAACAGTGCAAGTGTGGACAGTGGACCTACTGAGATATAAAGCCAGTAAACCAAAGGGATATCGGTACCTGTATACCTAAGCAGCTCTGATGGAAGGTTGATGGGCAACCATCACAACAAATCAAATCGCCACCATCGCCACATAAGCTACAGGTGTCATCATTAGGATCATCGCCATCAACATCTACGGTGTGAAACCCCTTCACTTCTGACTCTTCTTGTTTATTCCATGCATCGATTTGACACTGCATCAAGGACTGTCCGGACTGCACAAAAATGTTCGGAAACGGCTGCCGGAGTTTGCTTCCCGCGTGAAGCTCAAACTTCGAAACCGTTAGAATCTTGCTACAACAACCGCAATGGATCCCTTCTTTCGTGATCCATCCTTCTAGCATGACACGTGTCCTTCTACGGTTCATATATTGCACCTTTTCGCTCATCTGAACCGTTGCAGTGTCGATTAACCACGAGAGCAGGGTTCGTTTTCCGGAATAAGGAACAAACCGATCGTTGTTAGAATCTATCCCTTCATCGGAACTCCGAACCAACAACGTACATCTGCCGAGTTTTCGGCTTTTTCGGCCGTGTACCATGTGAGAATTATTATGACCAATGATCACCTTTGCAGCCCTATCTTCCTTATCGTTTAAATCGTCACCACTGTCCTCCAATCGTCTTTTAGTCGTCTTGCGATTATGCTTCGTATACGAACCGACCTTCTCTTCGTGCTCATCACTCTCGGCATTCTTACTGCTGCCTTCATCTCTTCTTTTCTTTTTCATCTCTCTTTCGATTTTCTTTCGTGTTTGCCTCGTTAATTTACTGAGTGTTTCGACGGGTAGAGGAGTAAAGTCGCCACCGGCTTGTGAATGATCTGCCTCTTCCTTTTGAAGTGCTTCATAAGCCTTGATTATAGACCAATAAGCCGTACCGGCTGGATTGATATAGACAGCATCCAGGTAGTCTCGGTTCCTTCTCGGTCTATAGTCAATAGTCCAGCCAGCACTAAGAAGCATACTCCTAATTTTCTCACGGAGAAGTTGTTTTTCGGTCCCACTACCACGCTTAACCTTGCTTTCCTTGCCTCTAACTGCCGTACCTGTAACATTCTGGGTTGGTGGGCTTTGCGTTTGTTCGTTTTTAACCGTTCTGGCAGTCGTACATTGACGCATAACGGGCGATTTCAAAGGTAAAGACGAATCGCTATCGTCCATTTCCTTGCTGGTTGACGCAAATATTGGTTTTCTTAATTCCAGCCCAGTTTTCTCTTTTCTCTTCAGCGGAATTGGTTTTCCAGGATGCTTCAAAGCCGAGTACAATGAAGACCCCTTAACGGATGTTTCCTTATCTTCCGACCTAGACCCCTGTCTATCTACAGCTTTTTCCCAAGGATCATGACTTCTATGGGGAACATTCAGCTGTTTCTTTTTTAAAATCGCAGGCCTAGATTCTTTCCACCCGTCGGCTTCCGTAGGATCATAAGTTTGCCGCAAAACACCCATTGGCCTATGCTTATTTACCATCACCTTCAAGACACCGTTTTTTCCTTGCAGCCTAATAGGTTCACGTTCTTCCGGAACTTCTCGGTACCTCTCGTTCAATATCGAAAGTGGCAAGTGGGATGATTCATCATCCGCCATCTCATACCGACTAGGCCTGCTACCCTTTGCACCCAAAATGGTACTCCTGTTATCACGAAAAACGTCCCTCTCTTATCTTCGATCCTCCTACTACTACTGCCAATTCCGGGTTCCTTTATATCTCCGTTTTGCCAATGTAACTTCAACCCGTGCCTATGATCATGAGCATGAACATCCTTCCTAATCCTCCTCTCATGGATTCCATCATAATCATCATACTCGAATACACCTACCCCATTATTCACCCTTTTCTCAGTCTCGAATTCTCTATTTTCCATAAACCCTCTGTTGCTATAAACCGAACCATTGTGAAATTTATCGACCTTCCGGGGATAAGGCTCGGAATCACTGGACTCGGAATCGCTCCTAACAACTCTAGGTCTTTTTTTCTCTTTTAGGTTAAACAAATTCAAATTCCTTGATGCAGAATCACTAAACCCTTTTCTAACTCCCCCAAGACCATCCCCAACCTTCTTCTTAATAATCAAACAACCAGAAGAGCTTTTTCTCTTCACCACATCTCCAGAATGCACAGATCTTTCCACCTCTTTCATCTCTCATCAAACACAAACAACAACAGAAATCCCCAATTCTACCAAATCAGACATAACAAAAACGCATCCAATCGAAAGCATTTACAGATCTAGACTCGCCAAATCGAAACAATTACCCTAAATCGAAATCAAACGATATCAAAAAAGTGCAAAAGGCGTACGAGAAATTAATTAGGGTTTCTTACCGGAAAATTTTAGTCGGAATTAAGCGAAGTTTTGCAGCAAGAATGTCGAATTTTAGGGCTTTTGATTCCAATTTGTGAATACAAAGATTTGCAAGAAGTGCGTGTGATGAAAGGGATAACAGTGGGTATTTGGGGGTTCCTGTGATCAGATGCAATGATACATATAGATACAGATGTATGTATGTGTGTATATATATATATATATATATATAGCCTTTTATGAAGCAAAACCCTTGTCGATTTTATGCATGTTAGATTCGGTAGACTTCTTTTCGAAGGATTTTACATTTGGTATGTCGAAGAAATTATTAGTAAATAAAAGTCGTGGATTTTGTTTTCTAAATTTTTCTTAAAAAAAAAAAAAAAACAGTTTCTAGGTTGCTTGTTTTTTAATTCTTCTTTACAAGTTGGGTTCTACGAATTTTTTTTTTTTCATTAGATTCGTAAAAATGTACATACATGAACTTTGTTCGATTTGGTTTGTTTTTTGGTAATTTAGAAATTAAAATTTTCTTTGAGTTCCAGATAACATACGTACACTTTTCGACACGAAGTTGACGAGGTATTCGGGATTCATATGGGAACCTGACTAATCATCGACGACCATGAACCGATCCGAAAGACGACTTATGGTTAGGAGGATATTATCATATGCTCACCCCATTAATCCAACTCAAAGCAAGGATGTCATCATCTGTCCCTCCCAAACATAGGCGAAACACAATAAGGGCCAAAAGAAGTCATGGCCCCATGCAACTTTAAGAATAAATAAAATATATATGTAGCAAAATTAGCTTTTGAAGTATTGTGTTTATGTAAAAAATTACACCAGTTGATTGTCTTAAGAAATTTGTGAGGCTAGACCGTCGAGAGAAAGAAACATTTTCGATAAAACGTACGTAAAACGAAGAAAATAAAGTAAAATAAGACAAGAGCTTTGATGACGCAGGAAAAACCTCAAGACGAAGAAAAACATGCGGTCGACTTAAGATCAAGTCGACGTTCCACTATGTATCACCAACTAGGGGTGATATCCTTGTTGTTACAACGTCGGTCGTACAATTACAAGAAAATAAACAATAGAATCGAACGTAAATTACAACTGATTATCAAAATGATGAGTGCAAAGCTTGTAGTATTCGAGAATGCTGATGTCCTTGTCAAATGTGAGCTTGATCCTTCTTTTATAGCTGCTTCATAATAACCGTCCAACGGTTTGTTGATCATTAATGTCTAGATCGTAACTGTCGCGGAAATCTTGCTCATAACGGTCGACCTCTTGATGATGTCGTTAATGGAAGAGTTATGATTGAAATATGACCGTTGTAATGATGAACTCCAACGAGCATAGCATAGTACTCGATTTCAGACTCTTTCAAAGGTGTACAATTGTTGGATATGATGATCAGTTTATCTGCAACAAGAATAAGCTCTCTGTACGTCTATTCGTTAGTAATGTCGTACGACATATATAGTAATATCGTTCGACTATTCATTAGACTCATTCGGCCGATTGTTATACTTGTTCAAAGGTATTGTTAACTTTTGTCTCGGGACCTTATCTTAATACGGGATTACTATTCTGAGAGTCATCTTACGATTGTAATCGGTCGTTGTGCGATCGTGGATTTTTACCCAAACAGTTTGCCCCCAAGATTTAGAAAATATGCTATTTATTTACTAAATCTTTTTGTTCGTTGGACGGAGATAAGAATAACGTTATTTAACGGTATTAAAGACGTTGGAGCGGATGACGTCATGGAGCCGTTGTGTGACAGGTGTCCTTCTAACGGCTAATCAATGACGCGTGGCCTGATTTCTTACGATGACTCCTCCCTGATTCGGTTACTATAAATACAACGACTTAGATTACGAAGAAATTTTACAAAATCGTTTTCTAATTCTTCGTTGATTCGCAAAATCAATTCCCAATTCCAATCCGTCCTAAATGCGGCGAGTAATCTACCATATAAGGTATTCCTTTTCTTTTCTTTTTCATGCGCTTGAAATCCATTGCCAGAAAGAATTCTAAGGGTCTAGACGTTCTTCGGTTTTTGCGATTGCGTAATAGTTTAGGAAGATTAGATTTCGTCATGTCGATCGAAGTTAGTAGTTCGATTATCGAGAGTCTAGAAGTAGGAGAGTTGAGAGATCTTGCAGGGTTACCGGAGGGTTCCCAAGTGAGGGTGGCCGGAGAAATTCGACCAACGGATGCTCTGTCGGGGTTCTTTTCCCTGTTCGAGTATCCGTTCAAGATCGGATTTCGATGGCCGTATTCCCCACTATCTCGAGCCTTTATGACTCGATTCAATCTCTCCCCTGGTCAGTTAATGCCTCAATTCTGGCGTGTCATCCAAGTTATCGAACGGGTGACGAGGAATTGGGGTCGTCCTGAGTTTTCGGTCGACGATCTTCTCACTGCCTACAACATCACAAGGCAACCTTATAACCGTTACGGGTTATTTCCAAGGGGTAGGAGTGACGCTATGCTCGTCCATGGTACTCAAGTAAACGATCGAGGATGGAAATCCCGATATGTTTTTGTCCAAACATCTTCGATCGTTGATGAGTCTTGGGTCGTTCCAGAGTGGAACTCAAACGGTAAATAGAGTTTTGCTTATTCTTTAAATTTATTAGTTTGTATATAGTTACTAATCGTATGTTTTTGTGCAGCAATCAATTTCGCGTTTGAGGAAACTATCGAGGCGAGTGAGCAGTTCTTACGATACAGTATATAACTGATCGTACGTTCTGTACGTCGAAGGGGGGTAAGGAGAGCGACGTTGAGCCCGAGGTTCAGGTGATCGGAGAGGAAGAGATGGAAGGTAAATAATCATATATTTAAATTATATGTTTAATTTTTGAACTGTTAATTGAGTTTGTCGTGCGATTTGCAAGTGTCGCGGTAAATCAAAGAAGACACAACAAATGGAGGCGGTCATGAGAGCTGCGAAAAGAAAAGCAGCGACTGGAGGAGAAGGCTCGGTGGGCAAACAGACGCGTTCATCGTTTGCTCCGGGAGTTACCTCACCTCATGAAACCGTATGAAAGGTGGAAGGTGGGTTTGAAGCAATTCCTCTTAACTTCGCTCCTCCTTCGACCAAAGAGACTGGGTCGAATCGTCCTTTTGTTAAGGTCGACAAGGGTAAGGGTATCGAGGGTTCTGGTCTTACGACCATGAACATCACGATGCCGTCGAACTTCCTGGCGGATGACGTCATCAGATCGGCATCGATATTTCCTGTACTGGAGTAGTTTCATCTTCCTTCCCAGAGGGATCACATGGCGCAAGAAGAGATCGAGGATCTCGACGCGGCTGTTACCGGCTTGTCCTTTTTGGTAAGTAAAAACTTCTTGTTGCACATTAATTATTTTGAATCGTGCGATTCTAATGATTTTGTTTTAATCCTTTTGTAGGCCTTTCAATCTAGTCTTGGTCTTCATGCCAGAATGGCAAAGATTAAGGAAGAGATGTCAGCTAACCAGGTTGACGCTAAATTGGCCAAAAAGGAGGCCAAGAAAGCGAAGAAAAAGATGGCCCAGTTGTCTCAAGAGGTCGACTCTAAGAATGTCCTTATTGGGGACCTGGAGTCGAAGGTTGAGGTGATGGAACGCTTCCAAGCCAAGCAGCGCAAGCGTATGAAAATATCCTTGGATCGCACGCGAGAACTGGAAAGGGAGGTGGCCGAGATCCGTCGAGAGAAAGCTGAGAGAGAAGAAGCTCTCTCATCAAAAATCCAAGAACTCGAGGAGGATACCGCCCTTGTTCGAGTGGTCGCACGTGCTGCTCTCAAGCGTCGTGTGGCCTCTAGAACCATCTCCCATAAGATGGCGAAAGACGAGGTGGCGGCCTTTCGTGAGTTGATGGGGTCTGAAGATCTTTTGGATGACGACGATCTTAAGGATCTGGACGAGGAGAAGATCGAAGAGAAAAAGCCTGAAGCTACAGATGTCGAGGAGGAGGCGATGAAAGACAAAGTCTCTGGATCCGATACTGTAGTTCAGGTTACAACTTGGAAGATTTTGGCCTTTACCTTTTTGTTGAAATATCGTTCGACGGTTCCTTTTTGTGCAGCCATCGTACATAATGCTTTTTCTCGTAGTTCTTCTAGAGCATCCAGATCGTAGGATAAGTTTATAGCATTTTGTTCGGACGTACGATTTCTGGCGACGGGTATTTGGGCTTCGATCGGCAGCACAGCTTCACATCCATATACTAAATAATATGGAGTTTGTCCTGTTGATGTTCTTGGTGTCGTTCGATTTGCCCATAGGATAGAAGGTAGTTCTTCCACCCATTTACCTTTTGCTCCTTTTAATCTTTTACGGATCGAATTGATGATGACTTTGTTGCTTGATTCGGCCAATCCGTTAGACTGAGGATATCTTGGAGTAGAAGTGACTAACTTGATCCCACGTTTTTCACAGAACGTGCGAGTTTTATCACTTATAAATTGTAAGGCATTGTCACACATGATCTCGGATGGTACCCCAAATCTGTAAATAATGTTATTTTGGATGAAGGATATGACTTACTTATCCCTGACCTACGAAAAAGCAGCGGCTTCTATCCACTTCGAGAAATAATCAGTAAGCACAAGTAGATATACTTTTTGTCCAGGAGCGGGGGGTAATTTTCCCACGATGTCCATTCCCCATCGCATAAATGGCCAAGGAATTAAAACGGAATGCAAAGGTTCGGACGGTCGATGAGTCATGCCTGAATGTTTTTGACAAGCGTCGCATCGTTGGACGTACCTTATTGCATCTTCTCGTAAAGTTGGCCAATAGTATCCTTGTCGTGAGATCCTGTTAGCAAGGCTTCTACCCCCTGCGTGATTTCCATATTCTCCGTTGTGCATTTCTTGGAGAACTTGATTCATTTGAGCTTGACTCACGACGCATCATAAGAGAAGACCAGATGTTGATCTTCGATAGAGCTGATCTTCAAATATTATATATCGTGAAGCTTTAGATCTTGTTTTTCGGGCTTCCATCTTATCTTCAGGAAGATTGTCGTGCTTGAGATAGTTCCATATATCGAGCGAACAATTATAAATTTCTTCATTCATCTGTATTTCTTCTTTTATTTCGATTGTTGGCGTCGTAAGATGAAGTATAGGGATGCTTTCCATAAATGGATCATTGAATGCAGATCCCAAATTGGCTAATGCATCAGCTTGTGTGTTTTGATCTCTTGGGATTTGCTCTATCGAGAAATGATCGAATCGTGCGACTCGCTCCTTGACGATCTTGAGATAGCTCATCATCTTTGAGTCCTTTTACTTGAAAATCTCCATTTACTTGATTTACCACTAGTAAGGAATCACGTCGTACGTTCGGGTGTTTTGCCCCCAGTTTATGAGCTATATCCAACCCAGCGATCAAGGCTTCATATTCTGCTTCGTTGTTTGTGGCCTTGAACTCGCATCGTATGGAGTACACCATATTTCCCCCTTGTGAGGATTTTAAGACAACACCTAGTCCTGCTCCTCGTATGTTCGAGGATCCATCGAGATAGAGTAGCCAGGGTTGGTTGTCTTGAATCGTCACAATTTGAACCTCGTTGCACGTCGTCGGCTCTAATCCGGAACTGAATTCTGCTACAAAGTCTGCCAATGCTTGTGATTTTATCGCCGTTTTGGGTCTGAATTCAATGTCGAATCCACTGAGGTAAATACTCCACTTAGCTAGACGTCCAGTAAGTTCATGCTTTCGTAAGACAGTCTTAAGTGGGTAGTTAGTTACGACAATGATATGGTGCGACTCAAACTAATGTCTTAACTTTTTTGCAGCAGTCATGAGGCCTAGTGGCAATTTTTCCATTGACGTGTACCTGGTTTCTGCATCGAGAAAAGATTTGCTTACATAATAAATCGGTCGTTGCTGTTGATCTTCTTCTCGCACGAGTACCGCACTTGTCGCATTATTGCTTACTGCTAGGTATAGCTGCAAGCTTTCTCCTTCGACTGGCTTAGTCAATAATGGCGGGGAGACCATATATTGCTTTAAGTCTTGTAGAGCCTTCTCATGGTCCTCCGTCCACTGGAATCCCTGGTTCTTCCGAAGAACATTATAGAACAAGTGGCATTTATCCGATGATCGTGAGATGAATCGGGTTAAAGCAGCCACACTTTCCGTCAATTTCTGGACTTCTTTGACATTTCTTGGAGATTGTATTTCAGTGATGGCGTTTACTTGCTCCGGGCTTGCTTCGATTCCTCGTTGTGTTACCAAATATCCCAAGAACTTTCCTGCTCGCACTCCTAAAGAGCACTTTGTTGGATTGAGCTTCATCTTGTATTGTCGTAGGATGTCGAACGATTGCTTCAGATGTGCTACATGGTCAATCGATCGTTCTGACTTCACGAGCATGTCGTCAATGTAAACCTCCATTGTTCGTCCTAGATTTTCCTTGAACATCATATTCACCAGTCTTTGATAGGTCGATCCTGCATTCCTAAGTCCAAATGGCATTACTTTGTAACAGTATATGCCTTTGTCCGTCATGAATGCAGTTTTTTCTTGATCGTCCGTGTGCATCAGAATTTGATTGTTTCCAGAATATGCGTCCATGAATGTGAGTAATTCATGTCCTGCCGTTGCGTCAACCATTGCATCAATATGAGGTAACGGAAAAGAATCTTTTGGACATGCTTTGTTCAAGTCTGTGAAATCGATACAAACTCGCCATTTCCCATTTTTCTTTTGTACGACGACTACGTTTGCCAACCAGTCTGGATACTTGACCTCCCTTATCTTGCCAGTTTTAAGCAGATTATTGACTTCATCGTTAATTACTTTGTTGCGTTCAAGCGCGAACTTGCGACGCTTCTGCTTTATTGGCTTGAAAGTAGGGTCTACGTTCAAGATATCCTTAGGACTAGTCAAATTCTAACGCTCGACCGATAAAATTATGAGATCAAATATTACAGGACAGAGTTTGTATTTAACAGGGTTCTTAAGACCGAATACAGCAGACACATTTGTCTTACGATTTTGTCGTTCGTCTTACGTTTTTGTTGTACGTCTTACGTTTATATCGTACGACGTCTTAAGATTTCGTACGACCGTCTTAAGATTTCGTAAGATGGTGATTATCTAACCTATAACTGCTGGTTTAATGTTTATTTATGCGGGATAAAAACTCATGAATGCTTAGTAGATGTAACTGACAATGGACATAAAACACAATTAATGGTGATGGACTGTTACAAATGTCGCCATTAAGAG
The DNA here is from genome assembly GCA_030169165.1 of Centaurea solstitialis. Lineage (NCBI taxonomy): Eukaryota > Viridiplantae > Streptophyta > Magnoliopsida > Asterales > Asteraceae > Centaurea > Centaurea solstitialis. The sequence goes on from CM058047.1 coordinate 25,388,312, forward strand.
TATTAACTAGCGGTTACAAGTTTTCCACTATATAAGGAACACTCCGGCTCATATGGAAGATCCCCCGACAACCGGCATTCGAATCATCTACTTCTACTTTCGAATTCTTTTATACTTCGATATTTACGACATAAGTTAGTTCCGCATGTCTTGTGTTTATATCTTCATTGTAACGTAAGATAAACTATTGTACTACGAAGGATATCACCCTTATCGATGGGGTTTTCCGCGTCACCAAAATCTCGTGTCTTTTTCCTTATTTGTGTTGTGCACTATTATTTGAAGTGTCCTTTCTCTCGCCGGGATAACAATCATAAGCGAACCTTAATTCGTCTGTAGATGCGATTTTTAGCATTAACATATTGTTCACATATTTTGCCTAATATTATTAATTTTCTTTTATTACAAAAATCTCTTCTTCCTATATGCAACACTAGGCAATGTTCCGGCCGTCCTTAGACGCCCACAGCCCACAGGTCCGATAAAGTTTCATCCCTTGGTTCATTGGACGCCCACTGCCCACGGGTCCGATAAAGTTTCATCCCTTGGTTCACTTCAAGATGTACGACATCCAAATAGATATAATCCATCATGTACGACATCCAAATTGATATAATCTATTAGCAACAAAGACGAGGTTTTTGAAATAATGACATGACCGATCAATTTCCATAACCGATGTTTAAAGAAAATATAGACAATGAAAAAAATATATTACAAATGCAGTCGCATTATTCTCGTAAAATCTCATCTAATAATGTTATTTTCCCATGTAAATGCTAGACATCATGTAACATAACATCATATCCCCAGCAGCAACATACAAGAATGAATCTTAACAGAACAATGAAGAGTAGGAAGCATTATTGGTTGGCTCCTTCAACAAATATCCTAGCAAGCGAACAAGATTCTTGTGTCAGACATGCCAATTGCTTCTTTTCTACCTCTACTTTGAACTCCCTCTCAGGTTTCCCGAATTTTTTACCATCAAAATGCTCATAAGGCAATCATTTAAAAATAGACAAAAATCCACCACCAATGTTCACTAAGTTTCCAAAATCCAAATGTAAAAGAAATATGGATTATGAAATAAGAGAAGAATTAAAATCAAATCATAACAATGTGTTCAAAAGGAACATGGGGTCGTTTACTTAAGCGCTTACCGGTTAAATTGAAGACTATCAGCTATCATATCGGACAATATTTTAGTCTCTCAAAACTGTTATGTATGCAATAATTTACCCGATAAGCACTTACAGAGTAAGACTCTAAGGTAAGATTTTAGTCTTTGTCATCTCCATTGATTGTCAAAGAACACACCTACATTCAATTGTCAATTATTGAAAACTATTATGTGATCAACCTTGAAGAAGAACACACACACACACATACAATCTTGTATAGCATCAATTCACCCAAAACCCTAAATATCCTTATAATAGCATCATAAATTATGACCATTGAAGAAGAATCAAGATATTTTGTTTGCCGTTAAAATTCAACTGAAAATCGAATAAAGAAGTGTACGCAATTACCTGTTATTTAATAAGTTCTTCACTGCCACACAAGTATTATCCCCTAAAATACCACTGTACACTATGTCGCAGCCTCCTCCGATCAGATTATCATCAGACAGTTTATCCATCAGCGCCTCAAGTTCCCGGTGTGTATACCACCGCCCCCAGCCTAGAAACGACACTTGCAGCAATGACGACGCGCCACTACCACCACCATACGATTGTATTGTTACTCATAGCCCTACTTCCATTGTTCGATTGCCGATATGGAAAAAACCACAAGGTGTTCCGACTTCCCTATATCGATTTGGATCTCTTAACATGTAAAATGTTATGCAAGAAAAACAAAAAGAAATAGGAGACATACATGGACAAAAATAGTGCTTCCACCTTCTCTCTAGCTTTCCCAGCCCATTCTTCATAGAGTTTATGTAGGAATTCCTTCATGAACTTGTGTCTTTTCTCAGCCCTTTCTTACCTACCTGAAATTCCAAACAAATCCTTGTAATATTTGGAAAGCTACTCCTCCATTAAAGAAAAAAGAGTCTGACTTGGGCGGGTGTAAACGAGCCGAGCTCGAGCCCAACTAAGCTCGAGCTCAATTCGTTTAAGTTCATAAAGCTCGAGCTTGGCTCGTTTTGAGCTTTATGTATCAAGCTCGAGGTCGGTTCATGTGTCAGACGAGCCTAAATTAGCCTAAGCTAGGCTCGAGCTCGACTCATTTACCTATACTATTTTTTTAATTATTTATTATTATTTATAATATTTATTATTTAACATATATATTTATATTTATATATTAACTGAGGCTCTATTAGGCTCACAAGCCTAATCGAGCTTAATCATAAAGGTTCGAGCTCATTTTTAATGAGCCTAAAATAAAGCTCGAGCTTGGCTTAGGCTCATTTAGCTCAAGCTCGGCTCAGGCTCGTTTAACTCGAGCTAGAATTGAGCTTTTAAGGAGTCAATCCCGAGCAGCTCGGCTCGGTTACACCCCTAAGTGTGTTTAGTTAGTGAAGTGTTACCTTCAAATCTGGTAATAACTGTATTGGTTGTAGAGAAGCATTAGTAGTAGATAACTATAAATACTCCACTATAAAATATAATAGAATAATGATGGAGCCAAAGACCTATGACAATTTTGAATAAGAAACATAATATGTGTGAATTGTTAAAATCGAATGTGAACTCTTGTTTTACAAAAGTAGGAATGAAAAAACTTGTATTATCTACAACCACTTAATTTGTTAAGAATCTGATACATTTAAAGATGTGTGTAAGATGACCATATGAAATATATGGAAACATTTCATTGGATTTCATTGATTTTCATAGTTTATACCCCTTGTTGATTTACAAAGGATTATGCCTCTATATATACATACACACAAATCGTGTTTTCAAAGGCATCAAATGAAACCAAAATTGAATCAATTGGAATATCAAATATCTTGAAATATTGGACCAAATGGTTACGCCTATGTAATCCAATAAATTAAATGCGTGAAAACAACAAATGCCCAAGTGAAAGAACCATAACTTCTCACATTACAAAAAACAATAACGATAATACTATGGTATAGAGGTGAAGAAACACGCACCTAAATGTTCTTGCCGATAATTTTGGCAATGGACCACTGAGATTGTTATACGACATGTCCCTATATAAGCAAAAATGTAAGATAATGCATTAATCTCCATAAATCGGTATCTAAACTTGAGATGGGGTTAAGTGACATAAACAGGAACTGTGCTGGTAAGACGGTGGTTGTTCAGACGTCTGCCTTGCTCAAAAAATCAACTCAAATGAACAAACTTTTCATAATACGTTCAATCCCTATTGTATTTGCAATCCGTATAAGTAAATAAAGATTACAACTTACCAAAAATTAAGTTCTTTGAGATCTCCTAAAGAACTCGGAAGCTAAGCGCTGAATATATTTTCTAAAAGATCAAGAGTTTGATGCTTCTGCAGCTTCCCTATTGTAGCCGTGATCGGCCCAAATATTGCATTATCCTGCAGCATGCTACAAAATTATCGAATTATCAATTCTTAGAGTCGATTGTCAACATTTAGCGAAGAACAAGATCAATCAGGAACTAACAAACACAGATGGAAACAAACCTTCATAATTGGAAACAAGAAGGAGAAAGAGTTGCATAGGAAACATCCATCAATGTCAAAAGACACAAAACCCTAAATCCCAAACTCTCTTCTACGTGCTGCAAGAAATCTTTAAATTGTGTACAGAATCATGAACATAACCCAATTTCAACTGATTTTTTTCACCATATTTGTATACTTTGTTCTCTCCAAATCCAAAAACACAACAACATTCTCCAGCTACGGTACCACATACCTGTCGTCGACACATCGAAGAATCATTGCTGCATCGATCCAAACCTCTAGGGCCACACAACGAGTTACTAAATAAATTGCCCTAATCTCGATCACTAAATCCACCAACATGAGTTTTTTCGGTCAATAAGAAATCGAATTACAATGGAATAAGGATACTTTGGTGTTTTGCAACACATTATCAAACTTAATTGAGCAAGAAGACATCTGTCAAAAGAGAAGAATGCCCACATGTGGGTTGAGAATGGGAGACACGTGTTACTGCGATTGGGGATGAAGAAAAGAGACGCGCCAAGGCGTGAGGTTATACGCGCTCTAAAAATCCCTCCTCCAAACTTATAAGATATAGACATAAATTGTTAAATATGAGTTTTCTAAATTGAACTAGTTAATGTACCTGCACGATGCGGCGGGTGTGAAGACTTGTAACAATAGTTTTAAAAGGTTTAAGGTTTACTCAAAAATAGTTAGTTTGTAAACGTAAAATACAAGATATAAAAAGATACAATAAACTTTGCTCACTTATATAATCATAATCAATACATCTTTTATATCACATATTATTGTCTTTCGAGGGATTTTCTCAAATGCCAAACTCGAAACAAACTCGAAAGTTTATGATATATGAAGTCATTATCATGTAGCTATGGGCCAACAGGCTAGATGAAGTTTCCTATGTTAGGAAAGGGAGCCATGTTAATACGTTAGTAGTTAAGATGTAATATCAACTTTCAAGTGCATCATGGTAAATACAATAAAGGAGTACCATAACAAGATTCTCATAGTCACAAATAAGAAAGATGTGATGTTGGATTCCAAAATTGATTAATCTGGCCAAAAGATTGAAAATGTACCCTCTATTGTCCACAGGGGGTAAATATTCGGTTCATTAATACCAAGCAACGATGACAACTATATCTTTGTATAGATGGAAATACATTTACAAGAAAGTTAATGGATAGAACAAACAAACAAAAATCCATTCCAAGAAAGCAATTGATTTCAAGAAAGCAAAAGAAAACCGTAAATTGGATAATAGTCAATAGGTCTTTTGATTTTTAAACGAAATTGCTCCAAAACTGGGGTTTCAAATTCATAAGATTGGTTGTTTTTTAGCTTTTAATGAACGACTTTTGTACTAACGGTTTGTAATTTTGCTACTAGTAAATTTGTAATTAAAAATAAGTTTTTTTTTTGAGAAACTGAAAAGTAAAAATCATTTAACCAAAAAATATGTTTAATACCCAAAAACTTTGTGCAAAATGATGAACGGTAGAAGGGAAGCAAATAACTTGGGCAACCTAATGGCTTTCTTTTAGAACACTCGTATTGTATACAAAGCTATGCATAACAATGGGGTTGATTAACTATATAATTTAGAAGAGAATGCAACATGAAACATTGTGCCAGAATAACATGACTTCATATTTTTAATATCTAGGTAATAACATGAATTTTTATGCGGTCTTTAGGTGAGTTTGGTTAATGGTTCAGAGAGATTCGGATTTCATGAAAATATTTGCATTTGGAATGTTAGGTATGTTTGGTTTTTAGGGTTATGAATGGAATTGAATTTCATTCTCTATAAATAATTTATAAAAAACAATTTATAGATAATTATAAAAATGATTAAGTTGCCTTGTTATTGAAAAACAAACCGTTTTAACATAGTTTAAAACTTTATTACATACAAATCCTTCAAAATCCAACCACATCCGTTGGATTTCCAAATTCTATGTTTAAGAGATTTCAAAGAAACACACGATTAGAATGACTTTGAATTCCAAGCCTCCTGAATCACTTCCATTTTTACAAATCAAACAGGACCTTAGTGGTGGCATCTAGTCTACTAATGTCACTTCGAAGTGCTACCACTTTAGGTCTTGCAAAAAATAGGTGGTAATTGAGTGCACATCAGTGTTGTCTCTATAATATGTACACATGTGCGATGCAATGTTAAACTTTCTTAAATTGAGATTTAAAAACGAATACAATTATTTATGGAATGTTCATGGTTCCAAGTGAGATGTTATCTTGAAGCCAATTGAAAAATACAAGGTTGAAGCCTATAAAAATCAATCATTTCATAAAGTTTATTTTTGAGAAATAGTCCATTTATAAAATGTCAAAAGAAAATGAGAACTTTGTTTTTGACAACTTCGCATTCAATACAAATAATATAGATGTCCAATCTTTTTCAAACAACAATGACAATATACAAACATCAAATGTGTCGTCATATCAAACTTTTCAAACAATTATTTGGAATAAAAGTATGTAAAAAACATGATGAGTCGAATGTTAAATTTTCTCTGTATAAGTTGAAATAATTTTCTATATTCATTAAGTCAATGAAAGAAACGTCCATGAATATAGGCACGAAATTCAAAGAAAAAGCTTGACTTTAGGTGTTCTTGAACTATGGTGCATTCGGCCGGTGCTAGAAATTCATCAAGTTGGTCCTTGGTCAAAGAACGCAGGCCTCTGCCTCGAGGATAACCAGAGTCTACCATTGCCAAAGAAAGAAATCTCCAGCCTCTTTTCAAAGCCTTCAAATCCAATGGCAGATACCATTAATGCCATCTGTGCTTGGAAAGTTTTGTTGCAAAGAGAGGAAATAGAGAACAATGGGGTATGACTAAAGAAAAGACTGTAGCAAAATAACAAAATGGGACACTTCTATCTAGGGGTTATGGAGGACGAATGCTAGAACTCAGGACGGCTTGCGGGTGCACTGCAATATGGAAAATAAGAAACCCCTTAAAACCATCAGTGAAAAATGCAACAAGAAGTTTGTAATAATCAAATAATGAAGGCTAAAACTAACGTTAGAGTAAACAACAGATTTGAACTTTTGAGCCTTCGTGTGGTCTAACGTCTTCAATTTTGTAACCTAGGGGAGCTTCGTAAAGTAAGGATTTACTACTAGACTTCTTGCCAGCTTTTGACTCCATTAGATGATCATTCAGTTGCCCTGCATATACAGTGAAACCCAGATAAGATTTAATTTCAGCACAATGCTAAGAAAATTTTCAAGTGAACTTAAAAAACTACAGATAGTCAAATGTTGCATTTACATTTTCCATCGAATGGATGGAGTGTAGTTAGGGAGACCAAACAATATGATCATGAAATACAACAAATACTTATTATTACCATATTTATCAAACATGGTCCGAGTAGAAAAGGTTGCATTATAAAGATCCGATATCATGTATTTATTGAAAAAAGAATCTTCAACATCTTGACGTCTATATGCAAGTCAAATATACATTGAACCAGGCAATGAACCGTTGTTAGAGAAAAGTCATTAGAATACAAAATTAAAATCTTTGCCACTTGAAGTAAAACAAGAGAAGTTAAAGAGAGCTTACCCAAAAAGCTTATTCCTTAAGCTCCATTACATCAAATCTAATACACCTTGCGCTTATAATTTCTGCGACATAGAAGCAACAAAATATATTGACTTTTCACATCTTAACACTATGCAACCAACATAAATATAACACCTATAAACATAAAATTTAAGTCGAGATCAATAGGCTTTAGATCGGCAGCTCCAAAACGACAGCTTCAGATCATTATATAACTACTGATTTACATTATAGGGTTGTGATAAACAGTAAATATTATGTTTATCAAGATGATTCAAATTATAATAGGACTCTTACTTGATTCCAAAACTGTATCCATTGGGTTTTTTAGTATGAACCTCCTTCGTCAATACTTCAGGCGCCATGTAGATGAGAGTAACCACCATATTCTTCTTATGAAAACCACAGGTTGGCTTGCGTGATGATCTCCGGTTCTAGTGTGAGCTGTTTAAGATCTCACTTGTATTCAGACAAACCAAAGTCTACAGGATGCGACTACAGGCTTTTGTCAAGCTACATTAAAATGAACAAGTTTAATGGTTTTCACATTTAAAAAAATAGCTTAGAGACATTATTCTTCAAAATGAGCAAGTTTAAAGCTTTTTTATTCAACAAAATTAGTTTAGGAAGTTAACCATTCAAAAGAGGACAGTTTGTTGGGTTTTTTTTGAACTTCTCTTTTAATTTGCCTAAGAACATGTACTTTCACATTCATTAAGCAATAATAGAGAAGTAAAAAAAAGACAGAGTTTACTAACATGCATTCAACTTAAAAGATTCAAATTTAACTGTTTGTTTTTACTTACAGAGCCTATGATCACATCAATCCCTGCATTGCTTTCCTCTTTATGGTGCTTAGCACGAAGTCGAGCGATTAACTCAACACTATCTAACCCAGCATTATCGGCAATCGTTGATGGAATTGCAAGAAGTGCATGCGAGAAAGCATCTATCGCATGAGTTTTTTTGCCGGGTGTCTTTCGTTCCAACTCATCCACTGCCTTCGCCATCACCATTTCAGGCCATCTACCCCCTAGAAGAACCCTACCACTGTTAACCGTCTGAGATAACACGCGGAACACATCATGCAAAATCTCTCAGTTTCATCAGTATAAATGTCAGAAATCGAAGTTATTGCCGTTCAAGAACTACGGTATAGGTGAAAAATGGACCTCTCGTTAACGGGTTGTTTGGTTGTTTCCATTATAGATTGACAAGTTTTTTGTTTTGGAGGGTTTTTTTAATAACTGTAAGGAGCTTGTTTTTTTTTAATTAAGAGGGGCAAGTTTGAAAAAACATGGCTTTCTGCGTAAAGTTCCCCCTTAAAAGCTTATTGAACAAGCCACTTTATATATCATTAAGCCATCACCAAACGTCTATTAATAGCTGTCTGAATAAGTTATTAGTCTCATTAAACTCATTAAGCTGCTAACAAACAGGCCCTAAGAATAATATGGAATATTAGACTAAGTCGACTAGTCTAGGGTGCTAAGTGTAATTAGTTTTCCTTTATAATCCTTTGTAATTCCCTTGTTTTTTCAATCAATCAATAATAATCAATTCCAAGTTTTTTTTGGTATCAGAGCGATAATCGCTTTTTTCTCAAACCCTAACCCTAAAATCGATCCTGCCTCATCAACCTTGCTGCCGGTCTTCAACCCAGACTGCTGCCGGTCTTCAACCTTTGCTGCCGGTCTTCAATCTGTCGGCCAAAACAACAATTTGCTATCAGCAATCTGCCGCTTATCAATTTCCAGACGAATCTACATCAAAACTACTCATGGCAGCTATAATTGCTTTTTCAAATCAGGAGAAAACCGTTCACGATTCCCACAAATTCTTCTTCTCTCTTAAACCTACCAACTACGGCTATTGGCGTTCTATGATTGAAGCCTTTCTCACATCTCATAATCTCTTTGGTTATGTTGATGGAACAGTACCGTGCCCTGAGCAGAAAGTCACCAACGAATCAGCAACCACTGACAATCCAAGCTACATCCAGTGGATCTCAAACGATGCCCACATTCGGATGCTTATCATCTCTACGGTGTTCGAAGATTCTTATCAACACATGCAGGGGAAAACGTCACGTGAGGTCTGGTTATCTTTTAAAAGAGCTTGTGCCCCTGTTACAGCTTCTCATGAATTTACTCTCAAAAATACATTGCTTAGAATCACCATGAAGGGTGATGAAAAACCGAGCCTCCGCAATCGCCTACTCCCACACCACCGCCACCCCGGTTTCCCAACCGACCCTCCCCAATCGCCTATACAAACAACACGATCACCTCCTCCTCAATCTCCTCCTCACGAACCTCACCAATCGTCTCCGCCCGAACATACACATACCCCACCCCCAGTCCCTGGGCCTCAGCCCTCCAACCTTCGCCTCAATCCCAAACAACCTGACCGCTATAACCCAGCCGCCTACTCTACCACTGCTCCTTCGCCCCTACCTCTTGAACCCACCGGTTTTACCGTTGCTAACAAGTATTCAGAATGGCGCCAAACGATGGCTGATGATTTGGCTGCGCATCATAGGAATGGTACATGGACGCGTGTACCCCCTGTTCCTAATGCTAATATTGTTGACAGTAAATGGGTTTACAGGTTAAAAACTGATGAACATGGCAAGATAACCAGGTACAAAGCCCGCCTTGTGGCCAAAGGTTTTCACCAACAGCATGGCATGGATTATCATGAGACTTTCAGCCCCGTTATCAAGCCTGTCACTATTCGCACTGTCATATCTCTTGTTGTCACCAACAAATGGCCTCTCAGACAGTTGGATATTCAGATCGCCTTTCTGCATGGTGATCTTGAGAAAACTGTTTACATGCACCAACCTCCTGGCTTCATTGATCTAACTAAACCTGATCATCTCTGCTTGTTACACAAGTCGTTGTATGGTCTCAAACAAGCTCCTTGTGCCTGGTTCATCAAGTTGTCTACTGCTCTCTGTCAACTAGGGTTTGTTGGGTCCAAAACCGACCCCTCCCTGTTGAAGGGATTATGTGCAAGACAGTAATTAGGGTTATCATATCCAATGTTATAAGACACTAGTGGGTCACACTGCTACACACCCAACCCGAGACCTATTGGATTAAATGTGTGGAAATAATTAATTAGGTTGAATTAATTATTAAGAGAGAAATAAATAATAAATTGTTTATTTATTATTTATAGATAATTACTTAATTGATAAGTATAAATTAATTAAGGTAATTATTGAGAGTTTGTATTTGGTTTGGATTCTGTATCATTACCATAATTACCTATATAAATATAGGGTTAGGGTAATAGAATAACCAACCTGATTTCATTCTAACTTCTTCACCAAGAATCACAAACCACTCTCTCTCTCGCTCTCTCTTGGCCGCCGGCCACACACACAAGCACACACACGCCAGAGTTTTTCCGATCAAATCCAAGGCGGTCTAGCAGCCAGTCTCACGGTGGTGCAGTAGCGGTGTATCCTTCACTAGCATCCGGAGGATTGTTCGTATCGTCAAAAGGTAAACGCGAGAAAACCACCTTGATTATTGTGTTTGATGAACTGTGGTTGGATCTCTGTTCGGGTTAGTTTTATCCGCTGCGTTAATCAATTGTTTGTTTTATCCGACCCGAAAAACCCAACAGTGGTATCAGAGCCACTTCCGTAAGTTTATCAAATCTGTTTTTGATATGTAGGTTTTGATAAAATTGGTTTAGGTTTTATAAAATCTGAATTTCAAAGTTTTTCGTTTAAATTTGATTTTGTCGTTTTTCCGGTAACTCGTGGCAATCGGCGGCGGAACGGCGGTGATAACCGGCCGGACCACCGGGCCGATCGCCGGACGAGTCACGACCGCGAGCCACCACACCACCGAAGCCATGATCGGCAACGGTGGTGGTGTTCGGTTTGAGCCACCGTGAACCACTGCACCACCGAAGCCTAGTTTGGCGACGGTGGTGGTGGCCGTTCCTCGCAACAGCCGCAAGTCACCACACCACCAAAGCCACAGCGGCGATGGTGGTGGTGGTCGTCCCGTGACAGCAGCCGCACCACCGCTCGGCTAAGGCAGCCACGGTGGTGGCGGCGTTTCATTTTTCCAATCGCCGCGAAGGCGATGGCGGCGGCGGTCCTACTGCAGCTAGTGTCGCCGGCCGCTGGTGGCGGTGTTTTGACGCCGTTTTCCATCGCCGGTGGTGGGAGCGGTGGTGGTTTGTTTGTTCTCGGCGAGGAGGGCGGCGGCGGTTGCGCTTCGGCGTTGCCGTCGTGCGCCGGTGTTTCGATTAAGCGCCAATCGGCCACGCCACGGTGGTGGCGGCCGATCGCTGCTGCTACTGTGGTGGTGGCGGCTGTCCAAGGCGGTAATCGATGGTGGTGCTCAATGTTGGCGGCGATGGTGGTTCACGATCACAACCGCGGCCGAAGCCGCGGTGGTGGTTGTTTGTTTTAGATCGCCGGCAAGGCGGTGGTGGCGGCATCCTCGCCGTTCCATCGTCCGAGATAACCAAAACTGATAATTGATTGTGGCCGTTTTACCATTATCGAACCAACGGATAAACGCGTTTTTGTAATTATCAGTTAGGATAATTATAAATCGTAATAATCTATCGAATTGGATAAGGTTTTAATTATTTGATCATTATCGATTTATTTTCTTAAAATTATTATTAAAATCTTGTTTTAATCCAGTTTAGATTATTACGAAAAACCAGTTTTATCAAAAACAGTTTAATAAGTTTATTTTGTTTAAACTAGTAGTTGTTGTCATAGCCAAGCCCAAAGACCTATGGTTGTGTTTAATGCTTTATTACGTTTTATTATTCTATTCATGGTAAGGGAGGCCTGCGAGCCATTTACAACCCTTTTTGTACTTTAATTTTAAATAGCTTAGTTGGGAGGCCTGCGTGCCATTTACAACCCAAACTTGTATTTAGTTAAATTAGAATAGTTCCAAAGGAGTAAAGCTAGAAGACGGAGCTTCGCGGAGACGCAACCAAAGATGTTGGAGCCAGTGGGAGCACCAAGATTTCATGCCTTGTGGTTGTTTAGTCACATAGGTTTTTGGACCGTCAGTTCTCGTGTTGGCTCACGAGACTGACAATAGATCTGGGCAAAAGCTATGACACTGTCTTGTTTTTATCTGCGTGGTTGATTATAATTGCTTAGTCTTAGATAAAAACAAATTTTTATGAAATCAGATTAAAGAGTTCGATTACATTTTTTTTTTCGAACCAGTCTTTTTCAATTAAAACTGGCTAAAATCCTTAGGAAAAATCTTAGATCAGTTAGTGTCACCCATTTGTGGACACTTTTGGCGAAAGGTACGTTGGGGCTCGAAGAGAGCAAACATTGGGCACCCACGTTCAAACCCCAAGCTGAAAGGGGTGAAAAGACTCTGCGATATCGGGTGGTACCGACCAGAGTACATCCAGTTCAGAATGGTGCGATCTATTTTGGTTTTTGTTACAATTCACCGGGTGGTACCGGGCCAAAGCACACTAGAGGGACTAAATATGCACGGATTTAAATATCCGATGTCCCGACGATCTAGAAGTCGTGTCTTCGGTTAAAGATGCGATTGGTATAAGATGTTACCTACCAGAAATAGCATGGGTTGGCTTGTGTGAGCAAACCACCTGTTAATTCATGTGAAATATGGATTCTAGTCTAATATAATTATTGTTCTAAGGTAATAATTTATTAGAAGTATAATTCAGATAACTAAAATTGGAATTTTAATTTTCTGTAGATGTCTGCTATTATCTTTTATTCACCTGAGGAATCTCTCGGCCTGATAATGGGGAAATGGAAGCTTACAGGCCAAAATTTTCCAGTCTGGAAAATGCACCTTGACAACGTCTTGGATGCACAGGGTAAGCGATATGTGATAGAGAAACCCATTTCACGACCAGGCTGCAATGCTCCTAAAAAGGATTTTGCAGAATATTTTAAATACATGGCCGACGAATCTGATGTGATGTCGATTCTGTCCTTTTCTACCTCACCCGAGTTTACTACTGATTTGAGGGTTAGGTACTGCCATGAGGTCGTGAAGAATATAGAGAACCAGGTGGGTTTCTATAAGAAGAGTGGGAAGTATCTGATCATGAAAGAGATCTGCTCTCTGAAACTGGAAAAGGGTCAATCTGTTAAAGATCATCTTCTGGAAATGAGGAAGCTCTTTAAAAGTTTGTCACGCATGGGATATAAGATGGTTTAGGAGGAACTAGTACATCTCATGTGGTTCTCTCTCACGAACGAGATACGTAACACAGTTAGTGCATACATCGGAGAACCAAAGAGAAACGTGGCAAAGCTCCATGAGGATATTTTGGCCAGTCTAGAGCCAAAACCCGCAGCACCTGCTGAACTCATGGATGCGGATTGGATTGACGAGCTGGGAGATCTGAGTTGCCCAGAATGTGGTAGCAAGGATATTTGTGCTCACTCGATGGACATCGACCAGCTAGACATCGGTTTACCCGGTGCACCAGGTATCTTTATGATAGATTGTTTGATCACTTCTTATGAATCATGGGTACTTGATACAGGCAGTGGTAACCACATATGTAATCATTTACAGGGATTCAATAGAAGGGAGACACTGAGGAAGGACCGTTCGAACCTAAGAGTCGGTGAAGGCACGATGCTTGTAGTTGAAGCTGTAGGTTCCTATAGTCTTAGTTTACCCTCAGGTCTAGTTTTGGAACTTGAAAACTGTTATTATGTTCCAAAGATGATCAAAAATGTTATTTCTTTCGATTTACTTGTAGACCAAGGTTTTTATTACAAATACGATTATAAACTTATTTCTTGCTTTAAAAATGATGTCTTTTATTTCAAAGCAACTCCATCCAATGGTCTATATGTGTTAAATCTACAAGAAAACAAAGAAGTCTATCATATAAGTAAACGATCCAAAGAAATTGAGGATCAGACTTACCTCTGGCATTGTCGTCTAGGTCACATAAACAAGAAACGCATAGAGAAACTCCAGAAAGGAGGACTCCTTGGGTCTTTCGATTTTAAACCCTTTGACAATTGTGAATCCTGTTTATCTGGCAAGATGACAAAGCAACCTTTCAATAAAGACAATGAAAGGGCAAATGAATTGTTAGGAATAATACACACAGATGTGTGTGGTCCTTTCAGTCATGTGGCTAGAGGAGGATACCGGTATTTCATCACTTTTACTGACGATTTCAGTAGATATGGTTATGTCTACCTGATAAGACATAAATCTGAAGCCTTTGAAAGATTTAAGGAATTTCAGAATGAAGTACAGAATCAACTTGACAGGAAGATCAAGTTTCTACGGTCAGATCGAGGTGGGGAATATCTGAGTCAGGAATTTGACAATCATTTGATGGAATGTGGGATTGTTTCACAACTCACACCTCCGTATACACCTCAGATGAATGGTGTGTCAGAAAGGAGGAATCGTACTTTACTAGATATGGTACGATCAATGATGTGTCGTTCCTCGCTACCAATGTCATTTTGGGGACATGCGCTCGAAACCGCGGCTCACATACTGAACAGAGTGCCGACTAAATCGGTAGAAAAGACACCATACGAAATATGGACGGGTAAGAAACGTAAATTGTCTTTTCTAAAGATTTGGGGTTGTGAGGTATACGTCAAGAGACCAACCTCTGAGAAACTCAAACCCAAATCAGATAAGTGCTTCTTCGTAGGTTATCCCAAGACAACCGTGGGATACTACTTCTACAATCCTACCGAGAATAAAGTCTTTATAGCTCGGAATGGAGAATTTCTGGAAGACAAGTTTCTCAGTACTGAGAATACCAGAAACGATGTGGACCTACAGGAAGTAGAGGAAGAAGACACTTTACCGATAGTTGAGCCAGTTGCTCAACAAGAACATGTTGAGGCTCAACCAGAGACGGTTGAGGAAGTGCAAACACAGGACCTTCGCAGATCCACTAGGGTAAGGCAAGAACCAGATAGGTATCTTGGGTTCCTAGTCTCCCAGGATGATGGAGACTTGAATGAACCAACCTCCTATGGAGAAGCTGTGTCAGGCAGTGAGTCTGAACAATGGCAGGAGGCCATGAAGGCAGAGATGCAGTCCATGTACGACAACCAAGTATGGGAGTTGACAGATTTACCCCAACACTGTAGGGCTGTTGGACGTAAATGGGTTTTCTAGAAGAAAACTGATATGGACGGTAACGTGCACACTTTCAAAGCTAGACTGGTTGCAAAAGGTTTCACGCAGACTCATGGTATCGACTATGATGAAACTTTTTCACCAGTAGCTATGTTAAAATCTATCAGGATTTTGATGGCCATTTCAGCGTACTTTAATTACGAGATTTGGCAAATGGATGTTAAGACGGCCTTCCTGAACGGGAAGTTAACAGAGGACGTCTACATGCAACAACCGGAAGGTTTTGTAGATCCAAAGAATCCTGATAAAGTGTGCAAACTGCTAAATTCCATATATGGATTAAAGCAAGCATCCAGGAGCTGGAACTTACACTTTGATGAGTGAATCAAGGAATTTGGTTTTGCTAAAAGTGAGTTTGAGCCATGTGTTTACACGAAGTTCAGTGGGAGCATAGTGACCTTCTTGGTCTTATATGTAGATGATATTCTACTCATTGGAAAAGACGTACCGACTTTACAGAACGTGAAGACTTGGTTGAGCAAATGTTTCCAAATGAAAGACCTTGGAGAAGCCGCCTATATACTTGGTATAAAGATCTATAGAAATAGATCTAGGCGGCTTATCGGACTTAGTCAGGGTACATACATTGATAAAGTCCTGAAACGATTCAGGATGGATGAATCCAAGAAAGGATTTATTCCGATGCAGCATGGCATAGTGCTAAGTAAAGCATAGTGTCCTGTTTCTAGTGAAGATCAGGACAAGATGAAATTAATTCCATATGCTTCTGCAATTGGATCAATCATGTATGCCATGTTATGTACAAGGCCTGATGTTGCTTACTCGATAAGTGTTACGAGCAGATACCAGCAGAACCCAGGTGAAGCCCATTGGGTGGCTGTCAAGAACATTCTCAAGTACATGAGACGGACTAAAGAAATGTTCTTGGTCTTTGGAGGATCTGAAGACGAGATTAGTGTCACAGGCTATTCTGACGCTAGTTTTCAGACCGACAGAGATGATTTTAAATCACAGTCGGGATATGTATTCACCCTGAATGGAGGCGCGATCTCATGGAAGAGCTCGAAGCAAGACACCATAGCAGATTCTACCACAGAGGCTGAGTACATTGTAGCATCAGATGCAACAAAGGAGGCAGTCTGGCTCAGGAATTTTATCTCAGATCTAAGAGTTGTAGCCAGTATCTCTAGACCCATAGATATTTACTGTGATAACTCTGGAGCAGTAGCGCAAGCAAAGGAGCCCAGAGAACATCACAAGTCGAGACATGTACTCAGGAAGTATCACCTCATCCGAGAGATTATTGGAAGAGGAGATGTGAGAATATGCAAAATTCCGACGGATGAAAATGTTGCAGATCCACTACTAAGCCACTTGCTAGAGCAAAGCATGAGGGGCATGCTAGTTCCATAGGGATGCAGTACCTGGAAACTAGTAGTTAGTTTATGTTATCGATTATAAATGTAATATTTTGAGACATTATAGGAGTTTATTTCACAGTGTGTTGGAAATAAAGAGATACCGTTTTAAAATGTTTCAAAAATTACTTTTTGCATATTTAAGTTTATCCATGATTTTTATGCTTGTGAAAAATCTAAATTTCCGTAGCAACTTATTGAGATGGGAGTCTCAGTAGGGTTATAACGCTATTATGAAGTGTTTGATATACAGTTGGTATAGTTAGACATTCATAAATACTTATCAGAGTGAATGAGTATTGGAGGTGATCAATTTCAAGTCTGCTTCATGGAGCCTATGTCATAAGCATTGACTTGATGATAGGTTGTCCTTTGACCTGAGATATCTGGTCTGTAATCATGAGGATTACTGTACTCTTTGCATGCTCTAACGCTGCACCGTAACTGGGTGGCCATAAGGGGTATGACTAGATGCAGCGGAAGCCATGGTTGCAGATGCGGGTAGTCAAGAAGGGATTTACACCTCCTTCATAGGAGAGATATTTCCGGCCCCCCTGGCGATTAAGATTGGCAGAAATGTGTGGCCACGCTCGGATAGAATAACAGCAGGTTATTTGGAAGTTCCGTTACTGCAGGCAATCGAGATCAGAGTCAGGAAATACTTGAGTTTATGATTGAACTATCTCAGCTCCATGTCTAAAACTCACTTTAGAAATATCGTGTGTAAAAGGAATGAACCTGTGTACAATTCAAATATGAATCGTATCTCTGGCTATAAGAGATCTTATAACCTGGTTAACCTAAGTGTCTGGCTAGGGACCTCCTTAGGCTAATGATGACAGTTAAGTTACTGGTCTGACACAAGTGGGAGTCTGAAGGGATTATGTGCAAGACAGTAATTAGGGTTATCATATCCAATGTTATAAGACACTAGTGGGTCACACTGCTACACACCCAACCCGAGACCTATTGGATTAAATGTGTGGAAATAATTAATTAGGTTGAATTAATTATTAAGAGAGAAATAAATAATAAATTGTTTATTTATTATTTATAGATAATTACTTAATTGATAAGTATAAATTAATTAAGGTAATTATTGAGAGTTTGTATTTGGTTTGGATTCTGTATCATTACCATAATTACCTATATAAATATAGGGTTAGGGTAATAGAATAACCAATCTGATTTCATCCTAACTTCTTCACCAAGAATCACAAACCACTTTCTCTCGCTCTCTCTCTTGGCCGCCGGCCACACACACAAGCACACACACGCCGGAGTTTTTCCGATCAAATCCAAGGCGGTCTAGCAGCCAGTCTCACGGTGGTGCAGTAGCGGTGTATCCCTCACTAGCATCCGGAGGATTGTTTGTATCGTCAAAAGGTAAACGCGAGAAAACCCCCTTGATTATTGTGTTTGATGAACCGCGGTTGGATCTCTTTTCGGGTTAGTTTTATCGCTGCGTTAATCAATTATTTGTTTTATCCGACCCGAAAAACCCAACACCTGTTTATTCTCAATTCCCCGGGCACGCTTATCTACCTTCTGGTATATGTTGATGACATCATCATCACCGGTAACAACTCCACTGTTATCGCCACCATCATTGATCGACTCAATGCTCTTTTTGCACTTAAAGATATGGGGCAATTGCATTATTTTTTGGGGGTTGAAGTCGTTCACCACGGTGCATATCTAGTTCTCTCCCAACGGAAATATCTTCGTGAGATCTTACACCGTGCTGGTCTTGCAGACTGCAAACCGATTGCTACTTCTATAAGCACATCTCATGTGTTATTACCGGATGATAGCCCATTACTCGATGATCCCTCTCGCTATAGACATACTGTCGGTGCTCTTCAGTATGCTACTCTTTCTCGTCCTGATATTGCTTTTGTCGTCAATAAAGTTTGCCAGTTCATGCATGCTCCCACTGAAAATCATTGGACTGGCGCAAAAAGGATCTTACGTTACCTCAAGGGCACCATCGATTTGGGTTTGTGGATTCGTCACAATACAGGCTATCAGCTTCAAGCCTTCTCTGATTCTCATTGGAGCCCTAATCTTCAAGCTTACTTAGACTTTGACTGGGCTGGTTGCCCAATTGATCGTCGATCCACGGGGGGACATGCAATCTACTTAGGCTCAAATCTGATTTCTTGGTCTGCTCGCAAGCAGAAAACTATCCCTCGATCTTCAACAGAGTCTGAATATAAGGCCATTGCAGACACAGTTGCTGAGTTGATTTGGCTGAAGTCCCTTCTTCGAGAACTTGGATTGAATAGCAAGGCCCCTACACTTTGGTGTGATAATCTTGGCGCGACATATCTCACAGCTAATCCTGTATTTCATGCCCGTACCAAGCATGTTGAAGTAGATTATAACTTTGTTTGTGAACAAGTTACTCAAGGGAACCTAAAGGTCAAGTTCATCTCTACAGATGATCAGATTGCTGATATCTTTACAAAGCCCTTGCCCTCTCAGAAGTTTGAGTTTCTACGGTTCAAGTTGTAGATTGCTAACCGCCCTGAACTTGCGGGGGAATATTAGACTAAGTCGACTAGTCTAGGGTGCTAAGTGTAATTAGTTTTCCTTTATAATCCTTTGTAATTCCCTTGTTTTTTCAATCAATCAATAATAATCAATTCCAAGTTTTTTATGGAAAAAGCGGTAAGCCCATTTATCCAAACACTAAAAACAACTTACCTGCTTTACAAGAACATGATAAGCAGATAAGAAGTTTAAAGAAGCAATCCCAAACACCTCCTAAATCTCACACAAAGGAAGGGTTTTGACAAGAGATGGAGAGGTTGTTTCCTAACAAACAGATGTTTACATCTTAACAATAACTCAACTTCAACACCATTGATCATAATTGGAATAATATACTTTCATCCCCTAATAATTTGGCTTTTCAAGTTCAGTTCTCATGATACTAGGTACTAAAGTTATATGCAACAAAATAAGTGAAGAATTAGGCATTGTTTTCTTATCCAATTTGCAAAAGTATATTTTCATAATTGTTTAAGAAATGATAACCTTGATGACATAATCATATTCAAATCGTTGGGTTTAAATACAGCAACTTGGTTTGATAATTAAAAAATAATCACACATTTATCTGAATTATTCAAGCCATTTTCAATTTTCATCAAGTGTTCTTGGATGAAAAGCCACAAACACAACCAAGGAAATAAAACCCTCTGTGTGAACTTAAGTTAGATCTGGTTGTAAATTAGAAAATGATTCTTGCATAAAAATTTAAAAATAGAAAGTTCGAGTTTTTAAAAACAAGAAATGGAACCTGAGGATGTAAAGTAGTTTCTTGAAATCAATATTCAATTGAACCCATATCATCGCTTGCCTTCATAGAAGAAAAGATGCTACATAAATTAAACAAAGATATGGAATTGGAATTGGATCCATTTAATCAAAAGAATCGGCAAATAAACAAAGATCAACGCAAAGGGTTTTGAAAACACTTACAACCGGTTTGCAGAATTCTATACCATCACCGGAACACCTGGGCTAAATTCAGTGCTAAACCTAGCAGAAGAATTGATAAATTCAAAAACCTAGCAGATGAATGAAGAAAACAATTGTGCAGAAATCAATTAAGAAGGAAGACATACCTGATTGAAGAAGAAAAGTCTGAAAGCTAAAAAGTTGAAGAAATCAATTGAATTGCATTTTAGAGAGGATGAAGCGTCATTTTGGGAGAGTGGTAGTGAAGAGCCATCTGGGGGAAACAACCAAATTATTATCGGCAGTGGCAAAACTATAGAATTTGGAGAGGAGAAGAGAGAACGTGTACAGGAGAGAGAGAAAACCTGGCTAAGGAAAACTGCTTGATTTCAATCTTGTGCAAAAGAACATATACATGAAGCTTTAAAAGTTGTAAAGCTGAAATTTCAACAATGTTAAAAAATAACTGAAATAGCACCATTAATATATAGTATAGATAAGTTGGTTTGAGTTTTATGTAAATAAAGTAAATTTTCTAGATTTTAGTCTTAAAAAACTTTTTTATTTTTGATAATTTTTTACCATATGATGTCAAAAAAAAATTTATTTTATATTTAATTTTTATATATTAAAGTATTTAATAAGCTAAAAATATCATTTTTTCAAAATTTACTAGTTGATTATAGTTTAAAAAAAATATTAAAAAACCCAAAGAAATCTGTAAGGCTATATTTGGATTTCGAAATTTTTGTAAATCTTTTCTCGACCTTCGAAAATACAAGGTTCATATTCCGCCACTGTTCCCAAAGATGTTACCGACCACCAGGCTATTAATGTTTTGTGTTAGGTCTTAGAAAGAGATAGGCTAAGCTACAAGGTATTGTAGAGTGGAGTTAAACACAATAATTTAAAATATAAACACAAAGATATACTTTTTAAATTCTTTTATTGAAAAACTTCAATTAAAATTACACTTAGAACACTTAGGACAGATTGTTGCGGAAAACAAACAACTTAAAATCTATTTGAACAATCTACACACTAAGTACACCTAGTAGAATAATGAACACAACTAAAACACTTAGCTGTATGATATCTTCTATTTATAGTCCCACAACTAAGTACACCTAGTAGAATAATGAAAACAACTCTGTCGATTTCAACTTCTAAGGAGTGAAGAACTTGAAAGTGTGTCCATGCAAGTTGTATGATATCTTCTATTTATAGTCCCACATGCATTGATGGCATGAGACATAAATATATCATCATAAAACAAACATAAAAGAGAATGAATTGAATCAATATATAAAACAAACATTATCACAATATCATCATAAAGCAAACATTATCACTATATCATCATAAAACAAACATTATCACTATATCATCATAAAACATAACATAATAGAGGAGAATGAATCGAATCACACCTCTCAAGCAATTTTGTGCATAACAAACTAATTAAATCTCTTATTCTATAGATAAAAATGTTGTTGCAGAAACTTTTAATGAAGTTTAAAATATGCGGCTGATGAAGTTTAGGGTTTAGAAAAAATAATAAAATAAAAGTTACAATCCAATTCAATAGAGATTTACTCATCCAAAATTGTTTACTCTAAAATATTGTATATGAAATCGCCAACAATCGTAAACTAGAATCATTCAAGTGAAAATGCATATCTAAAACCCCAAATCTATCACCAAAAACTATCATAAAAAAGCAAAAACAATCATAAAATAATGTATACCTCAGGATGATATCGTATACCTCCCTTCATCGGACCACAGGAATTGTCGTGTTGGACCTGGAATCCAACAAACGAAGCTAAAGATCCATCATCCTTGGGAATCATGCATTCAACCTGAAGAAGATAAATGCAAATCAATAGTTGAAAAACATTATCAAAAAATTCCATAACAAAAAATATCATAATCGTCACCTTGACTTCTCTATATGGAATCAACAGACTCTTCTGGAGTTTAGAATCCAGTCCAAAGAGGCGGGTAGCGTGACGAAAGTTGCGATTAGTTGCAGCTAGAGCATTCATGATTGATGAAGAAGATACAAAATTATGGAGATATGATTTCCAATGGAGATATTTCAGCAATGTTTGGATTTCAAGGGAATATATATATATGTATATACTAATACACATGGTTTTGTCTTTCTTCCTTTTCTTTCTAATTAGGCCATCCGCATTGGAGGCCGGTAGGAGACCGGTACCAACCGGTACCGATGGGGAACATCATTGTGGATGAAGTGGTACCAATGTCAAACAAGGAAAACGGTACCGTCTTACCGGTTGAAAATCCACCCCACCCCACCTTCTCTCTCCGTTCTCTTTATCTCTTTCTTCTTTCTCTCTCTTCTTTTCTTTTTCTTTTATTTTTTTAATTAATTATTTAGATTGGTATGGGGTAAAACCATTGAGGATGAATTGGTAAGGTATTAATAAGGCAGCGGAAAGCTGATGTGGCGCTGACGTGGCAGCTGGTACCATTGGTACCAAATAAGACCACTGTGGATGGTCATAGTATTTGTTATTTTATTTTTTTTTCTAATTAGTAATTCTTTTAATTTGGAAATTGATTTGACTACGCCACCCGGATTGCCTAATCCACTTTGAGGGTGTAATACAACAAAATTTATATTATTATTATCTTTCAATTTAGGTATAATACTTTTGTCTCAAAATAAATAAATCATTATTTTTGTACATTATACAAAAAGTATGGATGGATGGATGTTATCTTGATAGAGCCACCTTGCTTTGGTTTGCGTATTTTATAAACCTCATACCCCATCTTATCATTTGTCAAATGAATCTTCATATGTGCACAACCAGAATTTTTGAAAGTAGAGTTCCTGCCACGTCGTTCACCCAGTCCAACATCCATAGAATCAACATCCTTGTTTTGTGGATTGCCTTCCTTACTACAAACGAACCAACGAGTTTAAATACATCCCTCCCTATTCATTTTCCTTGCATTCAACCGTACATCAAAACCAACCTTAAATGCATAGGACCTATACATACCTTCCACGACAGCATAGGAATCAAACCTATCACCTAACTTAGGCTTGTGCGATTCAACCACCATAGGCAACCAACCCTTCGTACCATTAGGATAAGCAACCACTTCAGAACACAAATCATCTAGCTCACCTAAAAAAACCAATTTAAAGAAAACATTTATAAAACCAGAAACACTTTTAACAACCCATAAATTATAACAAATTAATACACACACTATCGACCATCTAAAACAATGTTTTTTGAAATAAACATTAACACAAATATAAAATTATATACACGTAAAACATGAATGAATAATTAAAAGGACAACAATATCACAAATACATTGCATTAAACAAATGTGCACATCATACAACAACAACACTCATTGGATTATAAAACAGAAGTACACATTGACAACTATTTCACACACAATCTACAAATAACATAGAACAGAAGAAAATATATTACATAAAACAGTAGTGCACATTTCATAATCTAGATATAACATAGAACAGGTGAAATTCACACATAATTGCACATTTTATAATCTACATAGAAAAGATAACAGGCAAAATCCACAAACAAATGAACATAGAACAGACAAAATTAAATAAAAAATATGTGAAACCTTATACATGAAACATACAAATACACATACACATAAAACATACACTAACCCTCACCCCTCATGATCATCATAATCAAAATCCAAATCTGCATCTACATCATTCGTGGTACATGTTTCAACTGCTACGGGTTCATTAACTTCTACTGACAATAAACTCGGATGATCATTCATAATACCACCAACTGCATCATCATCGACAACGATTTCATCATCAATAACAGATGATAATGGCAAAAAATCCGACTCATTGCTCCATACTGGTTAACAGACGAAAAAAATAGAATAATTTTTTTTGAAATGTGTATATCTAGAAAAATCAGTTACCAAAAAAAAACACTATCAACCATAATACCACAAATACCCCATTACTTCTCAGTCGAAAACACCAAACCAATTAAATCTCTTAAATCCTATTGGCTATTCAAAGTTAACATAGTTAACACAAAATATAGGGTTAACAACGAAATACTACTATATATATAGGACTATCTTCACCAAAATGTATCCAACTATACCCGTATTCCTATTGTGTGTATCCAACTTCAAAATGAGTTATTGTGTGTACTAAAATTTCAATTTGGTTTATTGTATGTAATAGATTACCTGCTAAACCTTTAGCCGGTCACCCATTTCAGAAGGTGCTTATGTGGATGCCATGTAGATGCCATTTGGACGCCATTTGGATGCCATGTCATCATCTTCTCCATTTCTAAACCTGGAACCCTAATTTGAAAAATAAGAACCCTAATTTGAAAATCCAAATTGGGGCAATTTTACACCCAAATCAAACCTTCTTATTTTACACCCAAAATCAAACCCTAATTAAAATCCACGGATCTGATATCACATGAAACCTTCTTATATTTACATCCAGATGCATCACATAAAAAATTGGTATCACATAAAACCCAGATTTGAATCGAAACCTAGATCCCTAAATCAGAACCAAAATCAAAACCCAGATGGTGGCATAAGGGAGTGGGGCTAAGGGGAGTCGCCAGAAGGGAGTGGTCGGGGAGGGTGGTGACGACTAGAGGGGAGCGACCTGTGTGTATATATATATATATATATATTGTTCACTATGATGGATGAATTCTATACATACATACATATACATATATATATATATATATATATACTATGCTACCTGTATGTATAAATTTCAAATAAGAACAGCTACCTGTGTATGTATGTATGCATGTATGTATATATTGTTTAGAATATCAAGTTCAAGAAAAGAAGGGTTTGATGGTATAATTGGTTTGATGGCTATTGTTCAATGAAGAAGATGAACTGGGTAAAATTCAAATGAAGAAAATGAATACAATTTTTCATAGTCAACAAAATTGTTGGGTAAAAGTCAAATGCCACGTAGGAATTAACCTGATACATATCAGCATAAACAGGTTAACAGGTCATCTATTACATACAATAAACCAAATTGAAAGTTTAGTACACACAATAACCCATTTTGAAGTTGGATCACACAATAGGAATACGGATATAGTTGGATACATTTTGGTGAAGATAGTCCATATAAATATACACATACATGATAGTTCGGTTGCAAACTTAAATTTCATTGTGAATGTAAGGACAAAGAAGAACGTGAATATAAAGAAAATAAAGAACTCGTCACGTAGCATATTCAGTTTGAATAATAATATATTGTTTAGACTAAATAATACAACATTTAGTATTAGTCAGACTCAATGTTGTATTATTCGGTCTGAATAATACATGATTATTTATTCAAACTGAATATGTCACATGTGACACGTTCTCGATTGTTCTTTCGTTCACAATAAAATATAAGTTTTCATTTGAACATCCTATATATATGGTTTATAAACTCAATTCATACCAACACTATTACTCACATTTTCTTGTAAGAGTAGAATTTAAATCTAAATAATTAAGTAAACCATGAATACTTTGGGTTAATTACATCGGTGTATATCGAACTTGTCATGTTTTTTCATTGTATGTACTCAACTTTTAAAATTGCCATTGTATGTATCGAACTTGCTAAACTTTGCCATTGTATGTATCGGTTTACCTTCTAAGCAGGTAACCGGTCAATGGCAACATACATACAATGGCAAAGTTTAGCTTTCGTAACCATTGTATGTATCGAACCTGCTAAACTTTGCCATTGTATGTATCGAACTTGCTAAACTTTGCCATTGTATGTATCGGTTTACCTTCTAAGCAGGTAACATACATACAATGGCAAAGTTTAGCAAGTTCGATACATACAATGACAATTTTAAAAGTTGGATACATACAATGAAAAAACGTGACAAGTTCGATACACACCCATGTAATTAACCCAATAATTAAACTTGTTTTATATAATTAAGTCTATTATACATTTTATTCTCTTTTGACTATTTTCAAACCTAGTCATATGTAACTCACACTAATATTTATTACGACTTTTTATTAAAGAAGATAACACAAAACCTATCATTATTAGATAAAGCTATTTAAATAATAAAAACACATATAAGGCTTACTATTATACTTACCTAAAGTAATTGAGATGTTACAGCGTGAATGTCCAAGGGTTTCTACATTACGGTTTTGGTCCAAAAAGCCTCTTGTAAGGTGAGATATCTACATCCCTTATAAGGAATGTTTAGTTTTCCTTACCAATCGATGTGGGATCTAAGAGTCCACCCCTTGGGAGCTCAACGTCCTCGCTGATACAATAATATATCCACACATCCTTATAAGGAATGCTTAGTTATCCTTACTAACCGATGTGTGATCCTACAACATCTTCTTAGGAAAGATTTGTATCCGCTTGCGTTGATACGCTGAAAGAATTTTTTTTGGTTGGTTATGTTTGAAGTGGTTGTTGAATGTATAGATTGGTTGATGGATGTGAGGACGAGTGGTTGTTGAATGAGCATCAACATGCATAAACCTAGGATGGATTGAGATTTAAGGACCAACTCTCTTTGAATTAGTTTCTCCATAAGATTAGGAAATGAGACGGAATAATCCTGAGCATTAACAGCTTTAACAATGCCTTGGTAAGACGAATCAAGGCTTTCAAGAACCTTATTAATGACTTCTTCTGGTTTGATCGAGTGACCGAGGAGGGCCAATTGATCGATACACGCCTTGATGGCATTCATAAATTCCACTACGGTTGTGGGCCTTTGGTAATGATCTTAAATTGAGCCTTGAGTTGTTTAATATTACCACGAGAAGCACTAGCAAATGTACGAGACAAAGTATCCCACAATTTTTTGGATGTTTTGGTAAGAGACACCAATGGAACAATGGTTTGTTCTAAGGTGCCGACGAAAGTACGATAGATGAGACAATCTTGACGCATCTATGTTATAATTTATGGATTAGTAGTTTTTGAAGTTTCAATGGTGATGATAGAAGAGAATAAAAGAACTGTCAAGATACTTGAACAAATCACAGTCGACACGTGTGGCTTCGATTTGTAATTTCCAAGAGAGGTAATTTGTAAAGTTGAGTTTGATAATATTAGGGAGAGAAACAACAACCAACGGGTGTACTAGGTTTTAAGTCATTGGTAGTAGTTTTTTAGTAGCCATTTTAGAGGAGAAAGAAAAGATAGAAAAACGTGCAAAGTCTAGTCAAGAGAAAAATCAAAGAACAACACTAGAATCAAAATGCTTTAATACCATATAAAGAATTGGAAAAAACTTACATAAGCTTATAAGGTACAATATTACATAAGTTACAAAATCAGTTTAGGCAACATTTTAGGGATTACGATCTCGAAACCATGATTTAAGGGTTACAATTTGTTACACAAGGATGATGTTATATGCATAGTCTCAGAATTATATCTGCTTACCCGTTATAAAAATAATAAATAAAAACAACGGTTGTCGTTATATGACCATTTAAGTCAAAAAATCGAGATCAAATCATGTATTGAAAATGCATACGAAAAGCAGTATGAAAATCTAAAAGGGTGATATTCAATAGTGTAGGGACTATTTTGGTATTTTACTCTTGATATCTCGATTGTTACAAGTCGCATGGTGGTAAAGAGTTTGACTACATCCAAATTTCCAAAGGTTTATCCACCAACTCCACCAATCCAATTTCTTTCTTTCCTCATATTTGCTTAGGGTTCTTCGATCAATCGACTTTCGTTCTTGTTATTGCCGTCGAATTTAGGTATCTTTTCATCTGCAGTTTCGCTAATCGACACTTTAATTGCAAACAAAGTTTAACAAATTGATGATTGTTTACCTTTAAAAAAATGATAAAAAAATAGGAGATCATAACATGTGGCCAATATTATATGATATCTGCAATCTGTAATCATGAATTATGAATATTTTAATGGTTGTGAATCATGTTTATTATGCAGGCCAGCACAGAAATATTTCTGTTTTAGTTTGTGCTTTTTGTTTTCATCTTGAGACTCGATAACTCGAAAGTGTTTGTTTGATTATTGTTGATTTTACAGTTAGATTTAGATATATCGGAGATTATGGCGGAAAAAGGGAAGATCGCTAAGGATGTTACAGAAGTTAGTTTGTTTCTGGATCTGTTTAACAAAAGCAATTTTTTCATTTTGAATGTTTATTTATTGATTTTTTTTTGGTTTATAAAATCTGCAGTTGATTGGTAACACTCCTTTGGTTTATCTCAACAATGTTGTGGATGGTTGTGTTGGGAGAATTGCAGCCAAACTGGAAATGATGGAACCCTGCTCTAGTGTTAAAGACAGGTGTGCTTAAGCTTAATTAGAGGATTATGTTGGTTAATTTTCATCAGAGCACTTCGGTTTTTGGTTTTTATGTTTATTTGTACTTATATATTTAAATCTAGCACTTATCGGGTTCATACTATGATATGATAGAGTTCAAGGTGATTTAGGCTGTGTTTGGCAAAAATAAGCTAGCTTATAAGCTGGTACATGTTTGGATGGACCATAAGCTAGCTTATTGGAATGCCAGTTGGAGTAGCGTTTCAGGAGCTTTTTGTAGCCTTTTTCAATTATACTCTTATTGATATTAATTATTATATCCCAAGATACCCTTTTTGGTCATTTTACATACTCATAAGCTAGTTTTTTCCGAACATAATTTATTCATAAGGGTAGCTTATTAGTTAACAGCTATCTTATTGGCTAGTTTTCCAAACACAACCTTAATGTTCACAAGAGTTATAGACTATCCTATTGAGCAATAACTTGAGATTTGTGAAAAATGGGGATTGGTTATGTTTATACTTAATCCTGTGATTTGCAGTCAGATTGTATCACTTTTTGTGGGTGTATGCATCTGAGGGACTGCTATGTCTTAAGTGTGTATTGTGATTACTTGTATTGTTATATGCTTTTGATTTTTATTCTGGTTGTGTTTGTGTCTGGTGTGCAGGATTGGTTTTAGCATGATCTCAGATGCTGAGGCAAAGGGGCTCATAACACCTGGAGAGGTTTGTTAGCTTTATCGATGGATTCTAAACGAGCATAATGTGTTTTGAATTTTATGATACAAAGATTATGTCAATTCCTTTCCAAAAAAGATATATGTCAATTATCAATGTTAATATAAAATGTTAAACGGAGGTAGGTGACCTAGCATGGTAGGGATTGAGTTAAATAATCAAACAAAATTATTCTTCTATTATGTTAACTAATCAGAATAATTTATAAAATTTCTGATGTTATATTATTTCAATATAGCTACTTAATTGACCAGTTTCTTTGATTCATTAATGCAATTATTTGAAAATGATTGAAAAGCTTCCTGCTGAGAATTCAATTATTGGACACAAGTTGAGACAAACCTACTAGTCCCTGCTTAAAATCTTGGAACTTTTATTTCAGCAAAAGATTGCTAAATGAAACAATTGGGAGGTTTAACTCATAGGTGGTTGATACCAGCCCTAGCTAATTCAAACAGTAGGCAGACACTTAATGTCTAGCCTGCTGCTCAAGCAGCCATAAGCTAAGACTTCTAGATATATCTGTGACCACATTTTGAATGACCATTGTTTAACTCATGCACAAGATATATTAATGACCGTCTCCATTCCAAGCATAATCTTTATACATGAGGCAGAATAAGGGTTGCTTTGCTTTGCAGTTTTGTTCTGTTTTTCCAAACATGTGTACAAATTCTCACAGTATGGAAATGGGAACACAGTGGAAATGAAACACAGCGGGCCAAATTAGTGAACTCTTATATTATCATTCGAGGACTGTGATTGTTTGTGGCTCTTGTTTAAATCGGTTATTGGTCATGTATTTAAATGTTTGACTTTCCTTGTAGCCTTTTACTGTCTCACCATTTTGGTGTAAATAGCTATGGTTGTCATTTAATGCAATATTATCATAGCAATTTCAAAACAATACTTCATCTGATGAGTTTTTGTTCTATTGTTGCTGAAGAGTGTTCTTATTGAACCAACAAGTGGAAACACTGGCATTGGACTGGCCTTCATGGCTGCAGCAAAGGGTTACAAGCTTATCATCACCATGCCTGCATCTATGAGTCTGGAGAGAAGAATTATTCTCCGTGCATTTGGTGCTGAGTTGGTCCTTACAGATCCCGCCAAAGGAATGAAAGGTGCTGTTGCAAAGGCTGAGGAGATATTGGCTAAAACACCAAATGCTTACATTCTTCAGCAGTTTGAGAATCCTGCCAACCCAAAGGTTGGTCTCTTTAACTACTAATATTGTTGTCATATGTGTGTTGCAATGCTAATTCATTATTCTACTTCTTAGATCCATTATGAAACAACTGGACCAGAAATATGGAGAGATACAGATGGAAAAATTGATGCTTTTGTTTCTGGCATCGGCACTGGTGGTACAATAACAGGTGCAGGAAAATATCTTAAAGAGAAAAACCCTAACGTAAAGGTTAGATAGCTTTCACTTCTTCAGACCCAATTTGATAAATATAAGCATTGGCATTACTATGCCTTCTATAAAACTGCATTTTGATGTTTCTCCTGTCTGTTTCATTAAGTCATCAACGCCTTTCTCCACTCCTCTAATTAATTGATTTGTTTTTTTTTTTTTGGCATCAGCTTTATGGCATTGAGCCTACTGAAAGTCCTATTCTATCTGGAGGAAAGCCTGGTAAGCTCCATTGATGCTTTATTTCTTTGTTTATTAGTTTGTTTCCTTGCCTCAGAAGGATTAACAATTTACCATCTCATGATGAGAGTTTTGTGGGCAAGCATGAATGTCAAAGTACATCATGGTTCTTAACCTCTGAAGAAACATGATGCAAATGAACATCTGTTTCGGAAAGTTCCGGATAAAGAAAGATCATTTGTACCAATGTGATTGCGGAGGTTAAGTTATACCCTTATAAATGACTAAACCACTTTTCCACACTCCCAATTACTTCAACTCTGAAATGATATGAAGACCATGATCCAAAAATTATTGCATCTCTATCGTATATCCTATGATTCATCAGAGGTTAGGTTACATTACATGAATCTTAAAAATAAGTGGCAGCATCTATGTATCTGAACTGATATATCTAAGTCAATTGTACCTGTTTATGAAGATATTTGCCTAATTGTTCATGTTTATTGTGCCTAAGGTCCACATAAGATTCAAGGACTTGGTGCTGGCTTTATTCCTGGTGTTTTAGAAGTTGATATTATTGATGAAGTCGTTCAAGTAAGACATACCCCCTCTTTCTTTTTCCACCTTTTTTTTTCTCCATATTATTTACTAAAGTGATGTTTAAATGGATTTTTCTTAAGGTTTCAAGTGAGGAAGCCATTGAAACTGCAAAGCTTCTTGCTCTTAAAGAAGGATTACTTGTAAGTTAGAGTTATTCGTCATATGCATCTTTCAACTTGTTAAACTGCTTTATTTGGTGATCTACCATGTTACATTGTTTATTTATGCTTATATCATGATCAAGCTTATCTTCTAATTGAGATTCATGATGCTGTCACGTCTGTTGCAGGTGGGAATTTCATCTGGTGCTGCAGCTGCAGCTGCCATCAATATTGCGAAGAGGCCAGAAAGTGCTGGAAAGCTGATTGTTGTAAGTTTCTCATTATTTTTTCAACTCGTAACTCGTTCTGTATGTGGTCTTAATTGGTGTTGGGCTGATTACTCTTTCATCAATTTGCCAAATCATTTCAAATATAGACAAACATGTCAATGTATTTTAACCAAAACGATTTATCATTTACATATACTTTATATCATATTATCAATTACATCTTTTTTTCCAATTCTAATGAAATTAACTAATATCATTGGTCATTTCGAGATGAGATGATGAAAGGAAAAATATTTTGACCAAGAAAATGTTGATCACAGCTGTCACTGATGATAGTTAATATGTTACGATCGGACAAAAATAGTACAAGTGATATGATTGTGGAATTAATGAAGTAGTTGATAAATGTTTTTATTCGAGTATATAATTAACAAAGGGAAAATTGCATCAGAATTGAACAAATTTTCTTTTATTCATGTTTTGAGGAATCGACTTTCAAAAGATTATTTTGGAGAACATTTTTCAGAATTTTTGGATTAAGGGATCTGTTGACCAAATTCATATTTTCCAAAGTAAGAACGAAAGCGAATGCAGTTTTATTTTGGTTCCTAAATTTGAGTAGTTCTGAAAATTAGTTTACCAAAAAAAATGAAAATTTTGAAAGTTGGTTATCCAAAATAAGAATGAAGGATAAAGTTGGTTTCATATTGATGGAAATTGCCATTAGAAAATGTGAAAGTATGATGACTTGTCTTATATAATTTACTGTTGTAAATCTGGAAGAGAATTTAGTTCAACTTTAGCCTAGGAAAAGCGGATTGATTAAGAAACTAGGGGTGCGTTTGGTTGTACTTGTGGAAAACTGTTTTTCATTTTCCTAGATTTTCAAAAATGGAGTTGAGTTTTCATCTTCAGTTTTTTATGAAAATTTTAGAAAACACGTTTAGTTGAAATGATGGAGTTTCCATTTTTCATTTTAGAAAATTAGAAAACGTGTTTAGAAATTTTTTGGATAACTACTAAAGGCAATTTTCTAATTTACATAGAAGTTAGAAAACAAAAATTTTCATTTTCTTGGAAAACTTTCGAAAACTGAATGAACCAAACGTGTTTTCTAAATATTCATTTTCCTTGAAATTTTTCTTGGAAAACCGGAAAGTTTTCCACAACCAAATGCACCATAGTTCTCTTGTTCCTTCTGTTTTAGTCCATGTTTTATCTTCCAAAATGACACGAGGGTATCTAGGAGAACTCATTTTCCAATGGAAGTTACATGCTTCATTTTCCACTTAAAGGTTGTGAAACCATTGCAGTGAAGCTGTAAATCTCATAGAATACTATGCAATCTGCATATTGTTTTTGGCCATTGGATTCATTTGTTCTATTTTTAAAAACATGAGTTTTTTTAGCACACATATGCAATGGTTCTTTAGTTGCAGATATCCTAAAGAAGTTATATTCAACAACTTTGAATATTTGTAGCTATTGTAGTTGGCTTTGATCTAAAAATGAGCTTTATAACCTCGTTATGGGATTGAATTCGAGATCGGTTATTTCATTTGGTTGACCTCTATGATATATATATATATTTTTGATTAATACAATTTATGAATATATGAACATGTTTGCCTCCAAAAAGGTGTAGTTTAGCGTTTTGAGAACACAAACAAAATCCTGGTCAAACTATACCTTGATTGTTACATTTCATTGTGGTTATTTAGTGACGAGATTTTACGTACACCTAAACTGCAGGTTATCTTCCCAAGTTTTGGGGAGCGATACTTGTCTTCTGTTCTGTTTGAGTCGGTGCGACGAGAGGCAGAGAATATGACTTTCGAGCCTTGAAAGAAAAACAGTTGATATGCATTGTTTCAATGGATGGACACCTTGTTCTATTTTTGGTGACAACCATACTAGATTTCGTAAGCTGTCGGTGTGTCTTTTTCTCAGAACTTGTTTCTGTATGTTGTGACGATTATGCATCGTTGATGTTTATTTTTACCCTTTTTTTTTCTTATATATATAACTGCGGGGCAACTTGCATGCATCTTGATTACTGTCTTGGGCTTTGAAATTAACAGCTAGGTAAGTAATTAACCTCTGGTTGAGTAAAATTAAGCCTCGAAGGGTTATATCAAGGTTGTCAAACTTGCGATCAAGCTAGGGCTGGCAATTTCCGACACGACCCACCGACCCGACACGACACGAAAATAAAAGGGTTTGGGTTGAGGTTTTTGACACGCCAACCCGCCAACTCGCTAACCTGCCAACCCACCAAATTTCAAGGGTTGACCCGCGGGGTTGGTGGGTTGACCCGCGAACCCGTTTATATTTAAATTAATTATTTTATATATACTTTTCATTATATAATAAAAATTAGAAAAACTAAAAAAATCAAATCCACTCTTTATATTTGTATTTTGAACAAATTCTAACAAACTCTAAGTTTATTTGTATTTTGAACTTTAAACTTGCTTTATTTGAACATGGAACTTGGTTGTATTTGGTTGCTTTTGAACTTAGTTGTATTTGGATGCTTTTGAACTTGATTGTATTTGGTTGCTTTTGAACTTAATTGTATTGGGACTTTGTTTTTATTTGAATTGTATGAAGTATAAACTTTGACCTGTCAACCCGTTTATGACCCACCAACCCGTTTATGACCCGTCAACCCGTTTATGACCCGCCAACCCGCCACTGACCCGCCAACCCGTGACACGGCCCACGACACGACCCTTCACGGGTAAGGGTTGAAGAACTCGACACGATTAGCTAAATGGATGGGGTCAGGGTTGAGGTTTCTGACCCGCCAATCCGTGACCCGCCAACCCACCAACCCGCGAATTGCCACCCCTAGATCAAGCTCATAGGCTCGTACGAGTTTACGATCCTAGCCTACAAAAACTAGCCGGCTCGCTTATAGGATCGTTTTTAGGTAAGCTCGTGTAGGCTCGTAGGATCGCATCGTAAGATCGTAAGCTCGGCTCGGATCGTAAGATCGTCCAGACTATGTTATTTTAAAAAATTTGGAGCTATTTTGAGTTTTTGACTATGTTATTTTGAGTATTGGTAAGAGTTAAGACTTATGACTATGTTATTTTGAGGATTGTTAAGGCTTAAGAGTTAAGACTATGTTATTTTGAGATGTGGATGTATGTTATTTTGGATGTGGATGTATGTTAATTTGAAATTTAGATGTTGAAATATGGATATATGTTTTCGAAATTTGAAGTAGGATCTGATAAAATTTATACTGACTTGCAGTAGGTAGGATCTTACGATCCCGAGCCTGAACTTACGATCCGAGCTTGCAAAGACAAAAACGATCCTAGCTAGGATCCCGATCTTAATAACCTTGGGTTATATAGTTGAATGTCTAGTTTAAGTAAGGTTGAACGCATGTTTTTGGATGGTAAACTGGAAAATCGGGGTTGCAAATGGATGATGGATTTGAAAGCTGGAACTGCAGTATAAACTACAAATGGTTGGTTATAAATAAAAATTCAGCCGTCTGAGACTAAGCCTGGCCACAAGATGTGCACGACGGGATTAGAACTTGGGGTAAATGGGATACCATCCACATTTCTCACAGGTTATACCGCCATGCCACAAGCCTTGTGGTTTACAAATGCTGTTAGAGACCCATATATATTTTTATATTTTTTTTTAGACAACTTAGGGGTTATTTATTAAACACTTACCCCGTTAAGGCTTAGCAAGTGAGATTACCTTACCGGATGCATATGGCAAGGATCAAGAATCTTACCCTAGTAAGAGCGAAGGCAAGGATGAAAGTCTTACCCGGTGATAGTGTTGAAATTTGTTGGTAAGCACTTACCCGGGTAAGCATTTGGTAATGGGGCTTTACGCACACCCACTAAACCTACTCCTGAATCTACTTCAACGTCTATAAAGGGACTTGAACCCACAACCACAAGGGAGAGACCACTCCTAAATCAACACCAAATGCACTTGGGCTACAAGTTCTTTGGCATTAGAGACGCATACGAACTAATCAAACCTGACTTAAAAATCGTCATTTAAAACGACTGTAATAATGCTTCTGATACTTGCATCGTGTATCTGATATGTTTATTTTTTATTATATATAAAGCTATATGCTTTTTTAAAATGTTCTTTTAATATTCAATAATATTACATGTTTATCATATCGAAATTTGGTAAACTTTCAAGTTGAAGAAAGAGACAAAAGACTACCTGTGATATGATAACGATTGTACAGAAATTAGTTGGGAAGAAAAAGACGAAAGATTGGATGTGATATGATAACAGAAATAAGTTGATCCCACATCGACTAGTGAGGTAGTAGAGGAATATATATATGTATTATAATTATAGTTGAAGCCATCCCACATCGGCCGAAAGTAGATAGTGGGAGATATTATGAGCTTAATAAATAGAAGAGGTGCGAAGTAAATAAAAGAATTAATCCGTCCTGTCAGGGTGAGAGGCGACCCATCG
Organism: Centaurea solstitialis; assembly: GCA_030169165.1. Lineage (NCBI taxonomy): Eukaryota > Viridiplantae > Streptophyta > Magnoliopsida > Asterales > Asteraceae > Centaurea > Centaurea solstitialis. Next base: position 25,424,716 of record CM058047.1, read on the forward strand.
ATGATCGTATTGAGAGGGTGGGTCGTGCCGACGCCTAAGACTAACGAACACATTTTTCAAAGGCGAGCGAGTCTGCTCTACTTTAGGTGGGCTTGCCCGTCAATTTTTGGATGCCCTCTATTGGGCTCTACAATTATTCATGTCTAAATCTTCATATATTTACATCTTATTATTTTTGCTTCCAACCATATCTTTGTTTACATCTTAGATAAATAGTTGATTATGAATATCTTATAATATCAAATAATTTATAAAACATTTTGGATTAATAAATAATTATAAATATCTTATAATATAATATGCTAACCAGTAAAAGAAAGAAAGAAATTAAGTGTTGTCGACGACTATGATTATGTTCTAGCTAAGAAATATAATCCTTTCTTAGCTAGAACATAATCATAGTCGTCGACAAGGATGCAGTGTCGTCGGTTATGATGTTACTAGTTTTGATAACTTAAATGATGAAAGTGATTCTTTTTATAATTTCTCTAGTTTATCGAAGGTTGAAGATTCATCGACTTGTAATTTTTTTTTTCTACTTTTTTTTATAAATGTGATCGTGTACATAAGTATATTTTCTATGTCGAATTACATTTATTTTTGTATTAATTCTTATTAATTTTATAGTTTTGGTTGATTATCTTTTTTGATTTTTTTTTAATTTATTATTAAGTACATTGGTATACTCATGTGGTTGTAACTAGTAAGGTACCTCCTTGTGGTTGTGGGGTTCGAGTTCCGTCGTGGACAGCATGCATATTTAGGAGTAGATTTTAAGAGTAAATCACCTGGGTGTGTATAATTTACCGTTAAAAAAATATTAAAAAAGAATATTGCTATGCTCACGTTGTAACTTTTTTAGACAATGTTTTTGTTTTTATCATTCATATTGAATATGTTTTGTTATAGATTAGAAAGAATTTTAGCAAGAAAGGAAGAGTGCGCACTACCACCTTAGATGAAATTTTAGACCCACAACCTTCTGTTAAATATTGTATATTTCAGGGACCCTCTTGTACTTTTGTATCTATATATTGTTCTCAATACACGCATCCCGACTCACGGGTTTTCCACAATCTCACATGGTATCGAGCCACCTAAGAGAAACCCTAAGAAAACCCTAAAAAATTTTCTTTTTCTCTTCCATAGCCGCCGCCACCACCGGAGTACCGCCGCCGTACCACCGGCCGCAGCCGCTGAAGACAGTTCATCTCCACCGGCCTTCCTCCTCTTCTCCGGTGTCCATATCCGGCGTCCACAGCCTTCTGCTACATCATTTTTGCTTCTGACGGAAACCCTAACTGCCGCCGCGTCTCCTCCCTTTCCGTCGCATAACCGCCGCCGCGTCTCCTCCCTCTCCGTCGCATAACCGCCGGCGCGTCTCCTCCGTCTCAGTCACGTAACCGCCGGCGCACCTCCTCCCTTTCCGTTGCATAACCGCCGGCGCATCTCCATCGCGTAACCGCTCGCGACTCCTCCGAGTAACCGTGCCAGATCTGACACACGTCGGATTCTGCATCTCGTCGGAAGTGCTTCTCGCCGTGCCTCTTGCCGGATTCTGCATCTACTTGCTTCTCGTCGGATCTGCTCCTCGCCTGAATTTCGCCGGATTCTGCATCTCCTCGCCGTGCCTCTTTGTTTTTGGGCTGTCTTTTGTAAAACAAAGAAAACAGATTTGTTTTTGGGTTGTCTTTTGTGAAAAAGAAAACAAAGTCAGCCAAAGTATATATATTATTAAAAAAAAAAAGGCCTGCTGTTTTTCTTTCAGATCGCGTGCGAGCGTCCTAACACCGTGGCTGTTTTGCAATCGGCTGCCGTCTCTGTCCACCATTGCGTGTAGGGTTTGTGGTACATTACTATCCCTCTACCCACGGTTAAGCTTGACACTCATCTATTTTCTCGCACTTTATTAGGTTTATTTTTTTTGTGTGTTTTCATTTTGTTGCAATGACTACCTCCTCCCAAGCCAGTACCCTCACTAGCCCTACTGCTAGTCAACTTGTCTTTGCTCTCACAAATGTGTACTCACAATTTAGCTTTAAACTTTCCACCGACCGTTCCAAATACAAACTTTGGCGTCGTATTTTCCTTGATATGTGTAAGGGTGCCAAAGTCCATAGTTACATCACTGGCAAGTCTAAACCTGCTGGTGATGATGATGAGGACTGGGAGGCAATTGACTCCCGCATCAAATCTTGGTTTTACTATACCTGTGATGCAAATCTACTGCAAATCATCTCGAGTGATAACTGTACTGCCAAAGACCTTTGGGATAAACTTGACGAGTTCTTTCTAAATAATAAGATGTCTCGAATGCTTCAGCTACAAGAGCAATTCTGTAACACCAAAAATGGTGCCTTGTCCATTACTGATTTTTGTCACCAATTAAAAAATCTGGCTGATGCCCTTGCTGATTGTGACTCTAAAATTGATGAAGTTGAACTTGTCATGCAAATCCTGCGTCAGTTACCTCCCTCATATCACAACATTGTAGATGTCATCACCAACACCAAACCCTTTCCTTCTTTTCTTGAAGCGAAAAACATGCTTCTTCTTCATGAGTCTCGTGAAGAGTCTCTTGAATCCCATACAGATCCTCCTCTTACCTCTTCCGCTGCCTTGTATTCCTCTGCTCAAAATGGAAAACCGAAAAATAAAACTAATAGAGGGAAAAATAATGGGCGTTTTGCTTCCAGGGGGGGGGGGTAATACTAATGTTTCCACAAGTTCCCACTCTTTTGCAGGTAACCAGGGACACTCTCAGGCGTATTTTGGGGCTTCACCTCATGCTCCACCAACTCAGCCAGGCCTTCTTGGTGCACCTCCTGTGCACTCCTTTGGGGCAGGGGCTCCTCAACCATCCCCGACGATGTTCAGTGCTCCTCAGCATCCCTCACCGCATACTTTTCATCCGTCGCCAGTGCCAGCATCTCCGTACCTTTACGGGCAACATCAATCTCCACACTCAGTGCCCGTTCCGTCTCAGTACGGCCAGCCCATGCAGCCATCCACACCTGTGCCACTGCCTCCTCAACCTTCCTTTGGTGGACATGCCTCTCAGTTCAGTCAGCCGCAGTATACTGATTTATCTTCTGTGTTTCAGGCTATGTCTGTTTAGGCGCCTCAGGACAACAACTTTTACATGGATTTGGGTGCAACCAGGCATATGACATTCAATCAAGGTACAATGCACTCTCTAACTCCTTGTAACTCTAATTTCATACAGGTTGGTAATGGTGCTATGGTTCCTGCCAGATACATTGGTCACTGTACTTTACCCTATTCCTCTTACCCTCTTCATCTTAACAATGTTTTAGTTTCTGATAAACTCATCAAAAACCTTATCTCTGTTCGTCGCTTTACCATAGATAATTCTGTTTCTGTTGAGTTTGACCCTTTTGGTTTCACTGTGAAGGATCTTAAAACAGGGTCTTTTCTCCAGCGTTGCGACAGCGATCATCATGATCTTTATCCTGTTCTCCCTCCTGCACCTCAGTCTACTCTTGCCTCGGCTAACGTTGTTGTCTCCTTTGACGTCTGGCATAGACGGCTTGGTCATCCGGGTGCTGCTATCTTTCAGTTTCTTGTGTCCCGCAAGTTCATTGCTTGATTTAGTCAAACTTCTGCTTTATGTCATGCGTGTCAGTTAGCAAAACATTGTCGTTTACCCTTTTCTTTATCTACTACTAAAACTTCTCGTGTGTTTGAACTTATTCATTCTGATTTATGGACTTCACCTGTTATTAGTTTGAGTGGTTTTAAATATTATGTTCTTTTTCTGGATGATTTTTCTCACTTCTTATGGGTGTTTCCTTTACGTGCTAAATCTGAGGTGTTTGATGTTTTTAAAACGTTTCGTGCTTATGTTCTAAATCAATTTAAAACGGACATACAACTTTTTCAATGTGATAACGGTCGTGAATTCAACAACCAACCCTTCCTGGATTTTTTTAAAACTCATGGCATCAAAATGCGTTTTTCTTGTCCCTATACGTCTCCACAAAATGGAAAAGCTGAACGCACCATTCGCACCATCAACAACACCCTTCGCACGTCTCTCATCCAAGCTTCTCTCCCGCCCAAGTTCTGGGTTGAGGCTCTTCTTTCTTCGGGTTTTCCACAATCTCACACCTTCAATTATTAAATCCATAGATCTTATACAATAAAGGCCTTTTCGAGATGTCTACCCAGATTTTTAAGCACAGTCAAGAAATTATTCTTTAGTGCATAAAAGACCAAAGTAGGATTATAGACATTATTTTCAGAGACGTTCACAGACATTTATTGAAAAGTTTTTGTAACGTCCCAATTTCTAGTTATTTATTTTGATTTAATAAGAACTATTTTGAATGTTTTAGTCTCTAATTAACCTTTCTTTTTATCAAGTTGGGGTTTTGGAGTAATGGGATTTATGTAGCTAGAGGATGGAGGCCCATGTTTATAAGCCCTAAAGCCCCTTCCTAATCCTTATTATTCACAAATCAAAAGAAGAGAAAACCTTAATTCTCTATCCTTTTCTCTCTCGTCGTACATCATTGCATGTTTCCTACAACACGAACGCCCTGTTCTCGAGTTTAACAAGGGAAGGGAAAGGGAATCCTTTCCCTTCCTTCCAAATCCTCTCATTTTTAGGATGATAAGTTTTAAGTCAAAATAAACCTAAACTCCCCCTCCAAACCCCTCTCTTTCCTTCCCTTTCCTCCTTTAAATGAAACTCGAGAACACAAATTTCCAGCTTTCCTTCCAAACCTTTTCCTTTCCTTCTCTAAAAAAAACTCAAGAACATGGTGGAAGGCAGTAACGGTAGCAGTTGTAAGCGGGTTAAGCAGATTCGTTGTTAGCAAATTGTATCGAATATCCAGTGGTAGATATCTTCTCCCTAGATTATTTATCGTAAGAGTCATGTTAGTGCATAGGTTTGGTTAATTGGTATATGATTATCAATCGGAACAATATTGCGTAAGGTATTTAGGTGAAGAATTGGGTTTGGAGAGGTTAGGATGAGAAAGTGAGTTTTGGGGTTCGATCGAGGGAAGGGCATAATGATGTTCGTAGCGTGAGCCTAGGATCTCGTGGCACGAAGCTTTCTAATTATGCCAAGTCCGGACTTTACAGTCCTTCGCTCGTTTTCACCGTGTCAGTCAACCTTGGTTAACTTAGACCGAGAATTCATAAAGAGGGAATGGTCTTAGGATCATTGTGAGTAAATTGGGATGTTTATGAGTGTCTAATACCCTTGCCATATTATGTGCATTCAGGTGTGCAGTATTTGACATCGAGTTAAGATTTGTTGCTTGTTCGGATTATTTGCAACCGTTTACTTGCTTACAAGGTGAATTACACCACTTGTATTCTATATGATATGCTTGCATGTGTGTATGTGATGACAACTTTTTTTCTACAAAGACAAGCGGTGGACAACCACATGTCATATGAGTTGAGGAAGGACAGTCCTGTGTCCTAATGATTCGGGGGAAGTTTATTTACAGATACGTGGTATATAATGTATTGTATAGATAATGTGTTCTCACTAAGCGATTCGCTTACTCGTTGTTGATTTTTCCCTTTTCAGGTCAGCAGAAAGTTTATGTACAGATATATGGTATATAATGTATTGTATAGATAATGTGTGCTCACTAAGCGATTCAATTGTACTAATAACATAAAATACATCCACTTGCTTATAGCAATATAGAGTACTTGGTAATTAGTTGCTTTTGGAGGCTGATTGGTACGGAGGGGACAATATGACAACCATCCATTTTTGTACTTGTGTCAGAAAAGCATAGTTGTCCTTTTTGTGTATAAAGAATTAAGACAAGTGGATTAAATCTTGGGGAGTAAGACTTTAATCGGCGAGCTGAGGATGCTGGCTGAGCTTAGAGCGGTTGCTGTGACTTGTTTTCTTTAGACTGTCATGTATGGTTGGATAAACGGTTATCACTGAATCCGTCTTCAGATCATAAGCAGTGTTGTCTCTATCACCAGCTACTTCTTTGACGTCGCTTCTTTGACGTCGCTGATGGTTCTGTGAATATGACTTCCTTGTCTTCAGGGAGATGCTTTCACTTATGATCAGTTTCAGTGATCATTGAACAGACTCAGTAAGTTTGCTGTCGCTGATAGATATTTGGCAAGTTATGAGTTTTTACACACTTTTTTCTCTCGAAAGGCAACGAGGACTTTATTAAAGAGGAGAGTCTCTAAGGCAGAGACAAGAGCCAATACAAGCAACCCAAACCACCAAACAAAAACGAGAGGGAGCCAAGAAAAGAAACAACCAACAAAAATAAAAGGAGACTTGCACCAATCACTCCAAACGATCTTGAAATTACGGCTCCTGTTTCCAGGTCCCTTAAAAATTCAATCCAATTGGTCCCTTAACATAACTCGTCCGGGGCGAGTTTCATGTGGGCGAGTTTGAGTAAAAAGTGGCCGGAAAGTTGGTGTTTGGCCGGAAAAACCATAGCTCGCTTGGGACGAATTATGGTGGGGCGAGTTTAATGGTTAAAATGTGAAGTTTAGCAAGATTTTGGTTAGGAGATTAATCAATATTTTTCAAATGGTTATATTAATTATTTTCTCTAATGGTTTTCATTGTAATTTGATTGTAAAAACTATCAATAACAAAGCAATCGATCGATGTGTATGGGGGAGGACTATTAAACGAGGGAGTAGGACGGACAGGCCCGTTCCTGCCATTTTTTGGGCCCTGGGCGAGATGCAAAAATGGGCCCCCAATAACTACGAATAATTTTCAATATATTGTTTATATCATAAAAATAGCATTGAATTTAAGAAATGGTAATAATTCATATGAAACCGTTTTTCCCGGTATCCTTTTTTTTAAACGTCAATTCATTAAAAGCTAGCAAGAGTTAGCGGAAAAAGAACACGGTTGCACCTTATTGAGACAATTACAAGGAAAGGTTCTCCACTCTATGATGTTCTTATGACACTCATTTCATCTAAGGATTATCTAGTTCAACGACTTATCGACAACAAGATCGAACATATCTTCTAACCTAGGTAAAGAGTTGTCAAAGATGGATCTTGTGGCGGAAGCACCGGATTGAATAACAATTATCATTTTTCTGGTATTCCTAACACAAGACCAATAAGTCTTTTTAACAACCATCAATCTTACTTAAAAACCTTTAATATAATGTTTCAGTAATATTTGAAACTTTTTGAGTTGAAACAAACTTTTTTAACAACCATGGATATTAGAACACAATATTAGGTAATAAGAAGTCAATAATGTAAGGAAATGTGAAGTAGTTTTGAAATCCTAAATATAGATATAACTTAAGTCGTCTTAGTTACAATAAATCTATTATATTTTAACACAATTAAATTCATGCGGATGAAATATGTAAAAGAGTATGTGGAAGATGAATAATAGACTTATATCAAGGTTTCTAAAGCAAAAAAAAGGTTTTTATATATTAATATGAGATAATAAAACTCAGAAACAACAAAAAATACTATAATAGAAAGACTAGTTTAACTTTCTACAAATTTTATTGTCCAACATAATTAATTAATACATGTTTGTACTCTTAATATGATGCTAAAATCTTTTTGGGCCCTATTATATATATATATATATATATATTGTCTTTTTACAATTTTTGTATATTGCTACTATATATAGTATATACTTAAAAAAATTTGGGCCCCTTTTTACCGTTGGGCCCTGAGCGACCGCCCGGCCCGCCCTCCCCCAGGGACGGCCCTGAGGACGGATTACATCTTTGGGACCATTGTCCCCACAATCATGTCTTTAACTCTTTTAAGTCCAAACCACCCCCCCCCCCCTCTCAAAGAAAAAATAAAAATGAAAAAATAAAGGTGGACACACACAATAATCAAGAAAAGTAGATCATAATCAAGAACATTTAGAAGCACCACTATCTATGAATATTATGAATCGCTAATGGCATGTAGTTCAGTTGATAGATGGGAACAAGTTTGCACAATATCAAATGGTCTCGGGTTCGAGCCCAGGCACTTCCATATCCATAACCACTGAGTGAGTTAGGAATGCCCCCTACATTACAATATTGGCATCGATTGTGGGCAAGTTGGGGTTGTCGGAATCAACCTTTTGCACAATATGAATACGGATTTCTATGTTCATTTCGTTCACCAATCAATTGCCTTACAACATGCTATTTTACGAGAATAAAGAGATTGATCAAATATATGGTATAAGTTGAATGATGGGATACATTAAGCAACTATAACATGGTTGATATTACCAGACTTTCTATAAAATGAAACATTAGGGTTTCTGCATCTAGAAGAAGAAGGATGAGAAAGCACAGGAAGCCCCCATTGAGACGAGAAAACGATGGATGGATACGCATCGTCAACCTTCAACCGGTTCATCATATCACAACATATCTTCAACATTCTCCTCTTTGGCACCATCCAAAAACTCCTCCATTTCAGCTTTCTTCTGCTTGTAGATAACCTAAAACCCTTAAATCTTGTGTTTGTTTTCTTCAATCTTGAATTACCAACTGTAATTAGCTTCTTGTAGCCTGTTTTGTTATATCTTTGGATGAATCCTTGGAAGCCCATAGCCATATAATGCATGGATGGAGAGTGATGTTTAGTTATTGTAGTCATGAAGTTAGAACATGCATGGTTATATATATATGTATGTATATATAGAAGAGAGTTGAAGCACATGGAGATAAAGAATGGATATTAATTTGGTTGAAATATATGATTGAAAATGGAGTAGGTTTGATTCCTAAAGCACATGGCTAGCTAGGTAGCATGCATCTCGATTGGTGAAGTTACGAGCCACTCATTAAGAATTTGGACGATTGTGTATTGAGCCTTTAATTAATTTGGCCCTACTAATCAACTGTTTTTAAACCAATGATTACTATATTTTGGATCGTTTAGAAAAGGGTCACTCATAAATCGAGCTAAATCTTCTTTTTATTATATATATATATATATATATATATATCTCCCCCACCCACCCACCCATATATATAGAGACGAAAGTTCGGCCGCAAACTCAAATGTTATTGTGAACATGAGGATAGTCGAAAATGCGCCACATGTCATATTCACTCTGAATAATCATGTATTATGCAGACTGAATAACACAATATTCAGTGTTATTCAGAGTAAATAATACTGAATAATGCAAAATGTTGTATTATTCATTATAAATAACACTGAATGTTTTGTTATTCACTCTAAATAATACATGATTATTAAGAGTGAATTAATATGTCACATGACGCGCTCTCTGGTGTCCTTACGTTTTCAATGAAAAAAATTAAGTTTTCATTTGAACCCGACCCTATATATATCTATAATTTAAGTTAGAAAATGATTATATTAGGGATACATAAACTTCTTATAGGCCACAACCAGCCATGTGTTACTTGTTCAGAATGAATATTCATCGGTATATTATAACATTCATGAGAAATAACATGTATGTCATGTGTCGTGCTGTGAACATATCGTTCTAATTGATTAGAAACCCGTTGTTTCAATAAATGTCGTTCTAAAAAAAAACACTTGGGGTGCATAAAACACAGCCAACCTAACTCAAAACCATCTAATACCTAATCAAGTTAATTATATATTTTTCAAATCGAATAGTACTGTCAAAAAGTTTTAAACTCAATCCATATGTAAAAGGTTGATGTATATAACTATATATACATAATATAGCAACAACATAAAGAAATTAGCATGCAGCTAGTGGGTCTGAATAAGTTGTCTTGTTGTGAGGAGTGAGTGGGATGAATATGAATAAGCAGTAGAAATGATTGGAAGGCATGTGAAGGAAGAATCTTTAAACGGGAAGAATGTTGACTCACTCTGCAGCTTAATTACACAAGTCCAAATTCAAAGTCCCATTTGGATGACCCCTTATAATCCAACACAATTCTCTTTTCATTTTTCATGTTTTACAAGTGTTTTTTTTGTTGAAAATTTCATATTTTTTATTTTTCTTAAAAAGAAAATATAACATCTGTAATTAGAAATCAGGTTTACAGGATAAACGTAAAAAAATTTAAATGTTCTCTGTTCTCATACACTGCTATACGTTATTTATAAGCCGTAAGTATCATGATATTTCATACCTTCATGCCATCTTAGCGTCACATCGGCTTTTCTTTTTCCTACCATCTGAACCCTAAAGTAGAGTACCATAACCTTTCATATCCTTTGAAATTTTTTTATTATTTTAATATCTATATATATATATATATAAAGAGAGAAAGAAAAAAAAAGTTCAAATACAAACCACTTTTTGGTTGTGAACGTGAGGACAGCCGACATCACGACACGTGGCAAAAATTCAGACTGACACGCGCGACTTAAACCCGCGACTTAGGGTTATTCATACTGAATAACGCTATATTCATAATGAATAAGGCTAACTCGCGCGTGTCAGTCTGAATTTTTTGCGACTAAGTTTTATTCATACTGAATAACGCTTTATTCAGTCTAAATAATAGTGTTATTCATTATGAATAAAGCTTAGTCGTAGAAAATTCAGACTGACACGTGGCGCGCTTTGGGCTATCCTCGCGTTCACAACCAAAAAATGGTTTGTATTTGAACCCACCCATATATATATATATATATATATATATAAGAAAGAGAGAAAGAGAGACTCGCAGCTTCATTGGAGTTGGAAGCCCGCCACCCTACCAACTACCTCTTACCCGTGAACCAGGTACCATATATGCCTGCCGAACCCTCTCACTCTACCTGCCTTTATGGTATGCATGACCTTCCTTATATAAAAACATCATGATAAATCTATTAGACGCTTTTGTCATTTTTGACGTCTTAATAACTTTTTTAGAATGCATTTGAAATAAAGTGTTATATTGTTTTCTTTATATGATATTATTTGTAAAGTATCTTATACAAACAACTGTACTATTAAAATTTTGTTTAATTATAGGATATTAAATTATTGAAAATGTCACATCAAAAAGCCACTACAACTCTTTATTTTGAAAGTGTCCTGAAAGTTTTGCTAAGGTATCCAAAAACATCTTTTAAACTTATTGCAACGCTTTTGTATAGAGTGCACAATTGCTTGGTTATATAAACTAAGGTGGCATTTGGTTCGCATTAGATCTTTGAATGAAATGAAATTTAACAAAGGGATTTAAAGAGGTGTTTGGTTCGTTAGATTTCCATGGAATGTGATAGAATTGGAATGGTAGATTCCATTGGCCAAATTCAATTCCATTATGACGTTTGGTGGTAGATCCCTCCCAAAAATTCTATATAATGTCTAATAAAAACGAAAAAATTAGGTAGTACCTAGGTTTGTTAACGGAGCTGATTTTTTGAATTTAACGGAGCTAGGTCCTTTAAATTGTCAAACTTGATTGTTTTTTTGTATTTTTTGTGTTGGGCCCATTAAAATGGACCCTTTAACGGACTTGTATGGATTTAAGGTGCTAAATGATAGAGATGATGGTTAGAAGGTCAATAGAAAGGTGGGGCTTTGGGCACTAGCATCAATTCCCCTATAAATCACTAAACTTTTACAACAAAACGTGTGAATGTAAATATACACAATGATGGTTTAAAAATGCCATAAATGCCATTTTCTTTTTCAAAAATGTCTTATAAACCCACCATCTCATTAGACACGGACAATTTAAACATATTGTTTTAATTTCTAATAAGAATAGACATCTACATTATAAAATTCACAAATATTTTACCATAAATCAAACGTAATATCCAATTAACAATATAAATATGACTTAGTTAATAAAAGAAACATTAATGATTTAGTCTAATCATAGCCATTTAGAAAATCTTTTGTTCCAATCATTTATTCAAAGCATTATTTGAAATTCAGTAAGTAGAGAATAGTTATTTAGGAAAAACACCACTTCGACTGATGTGGACGCGGTTCTCTCGTCGTGAAATTCTTATTAATCAACGATTTAAATGGGAAAAAAAGAAAATTACTCTTGCTTTATTTTTAAATATTTTAGTCATCTAATAGTTCTTCAAATATATGAAATTGAAAATTTATAACTCTTTTGTCGAAAGATTCGGATTTCGTGAAACACTTTAAAACTGGAGGGATTCAGAAATAAAATATGTAATGTTTTTTATTTGTAGGGTTTTAAAAAATAATTCATTATTTATAAATAACTTATAAAAATAGTTAGATTAAAAGAATGAAATCCTTAAATTCAAGAATATCAAGAGTAGAGTTTTAAATAAAATTAATTTTCATTATTTATAAATAATCTATAAAAATAGTTAGATTAAAAAACATGAAATATTTAAATTTCAAGAATATCAACAATAGAATTGTAATAAAATGTAAACAAGTTAATTTATCTATTTTTAATATTTAATAATATAAATAAACTAAAAAAAACATTCAATATTAGACTCATTTTGAAGGTATCGTCGAGACGATTATAATGGTGTAATTTATAACAATGAAAAACAAAAAATTTAATACATTTTGATTCATATATATTATTTACGTTAATATGATAAGGATGTAAAGTGAAAAATGAAAAACTAAGGGGTAAAAAATAATTTAATCAAATAAATCTAAGGATACAAAACGTAAATTTAGGTAGGTGAATTTTGAAAAATACTTTTTTTATATTTGTTAGTTGGCTATTTATAGGAATTAATATAGCATTAAAAAAAGAAAAAGATTAGATATACATGATGATGACATCATCAATTGACTTATTTTCGTTAATTGGCCAATGAAATAGGTCAATTTCATTTTGATGATGTAAGCTAAAACATTGCAAACCAGGTAGATTGTGCAAACTATACAAACCTAATCTTAACCATTGATTTTGTTTATATTTTGTTTATCTCCTAACTTTTAGGTGATTTTCAAATATTTTCAAATGTAGTTGAGAGCAAATCTAGGAACTGAATTAATCTAAGCCATTGATCATCTATATGTGTGGTGGAGATTAGTTTGTATAGTTTGTACAAACTATCCGGTTTGTAACGGATACGACCCCTATATATATATATATATAGATTCTGAAAACAATCTTCTATAAAATAGTTAAGTACAACACCCAAAATATCCTAAACAACTTGTTACATTGCTAAAAGAAGTTCTATAAACTAATTATAATGATTTTAGATATGACATTTTAACATTTAGTCCTATAAATTAAGTATTATAAAACGGTTTATTAATATGCTCAAAAAATTTGACATCCTATAAACTTGATTTCGTTGTACTAATAAAATCACATTAGACCTCGATATGGGAATAGAATATTTGAAAGAATCTAGTAATGTAATAGGAACAAATACAAAATTTCCCAACTCACTGAATTTATTATTTCATTGATCTACAACAAATGTGTAAGATTGGGAACTCCAAATTATTAAACTAATGTAAAATCAAGAAAAATTAGAGGACGTTGGATACAGTGATAAATTGAACAAAATATATTAATGGAAACTTCAATGCAGAAATTGCTCATTGGGAACAAGCTAGCTAAGATGCCAACTCCATCTTTTTATGCCAAAACCATCCCTTTGTTAGCATCACATTAAACAAAAGATTTCCTTTTCAAAAGGCATTAAAACCCCTCTTCATTAGCACCAATCAATCAAATTACAAGTCCCAAATATACAGACCACACAAAGTTAAAGTGGTTATCAACCGTTGGATGCACATTAAGATGAGATGCACCAAGATAAGATGCATCGGATCAATCCCCATATCAAGCTCGATTCATGGGTGGACTTGAGATTAAAAGTGACCAAGGGTTCAGATCCATTTCTCATGCTTCTCACCTAAACTCAACTTCTCAAACGATCATTCGTATATATATATATATATATAAAAATATATATATATATATATAGAGAGAGAGAGAGAGAGAGAAAGGTTCAAATGAGAAGTGCTAAAAAAATGAGAAGTAGAGAAGTGATCTCCACCACTCATCCGATCAATAAAGGTGGCTTTGACCGGTTACGGTGGATGCGATCATAGGGGATTGGCGCGATTCATGGGAGGGTAGAGATTATTAAAGGAGGGGACCCGGTCAAAGCCGCCTTTATTTACCGGATGAGCGGTGGAGATCACTTCTCTACTTCTCATTTTTTTAGCACTTCTCATTTGAACCTAATACTATATATATAAATATATATATATATATATAGAGAGAGAAAGGTTCAAACGAGAATGACATCAATTTAAAAGAATATGAGAATGAATCTCAGCCAATCATCTAAAGCCAATCATATATGAGAATGACTTTTGTGTACAAAATCATATATGATTAACAAAGGAAAAGTTCAGGTACAAAAAACATGTACAAAATCATATATGATTCATATAGTAAATCATATAGAAAATCACATGTGATTAACAACGTGCGCGACTTGCGCGACTTGCCCCGCGACCAGAGGTCGCACGTGTCCTTTTTCTTGTGTACAAAATCACATATGATTAACAAAGGAAAAGTTCCGGTACAAAAAAAACATGTACAAAATCATATGTGATTCATATAGTAAATCACATGTGATTAACACCGTGCGCGACTTGCCCCGCGACCAGAGGTCGCGCGTGTCGTTTTTTTTCATCAAAACTCGAATTGGATGGCTGAGATTCATTCTCGTATTCTCTTAAAAAGTTGTCATTCTCATTTGAACCTTTCTCATATATATATATATATATATATGGGGGGAGATAGAATTTCTATGAACTTCATATCAAGCAAATAATAATATATCTAGACCTTTCTTATGCTATCAAGGGACTTTTGCAGCATTGGAAAATCATACGATAAATAAACTGACATTACACTACAGGTTCAAAATGCAACCGGAATTACAATATGGAATGATTGTGTAAATAACAAGAAAGGATCCCCATGGTAAACATGAAACTACACAATAGAAAAGATACTTACTTGATAAGCCTTCAGTGACTGATCATCTACCTCTTATCTGCCTCTTTTTTCTCATTACCAGACCTGAACTATGCAAGATATCTATGATAGTCTCTCTTCTTGCACTACATTAAGACCCACCAAAAATTAAAAAAGAAAAAAAGAAAAGGAACCTATTCTTTTATGTAATCTTAAAGAATGGAACTTCAACAATTTTATTTTGGAACGGAGAAAGTAGTATCTTTAATCTTCAATCAACATTATGCAAATCTCGTAAATACTAAATACAGTGTCAAGTTTGTACTCTGGTCAGTCTGATGGTAGGTACCTAACACTTTTTCCAATGACTGTTATATCCCAAGAAATTGTTTTAGGAATATACACTTGCATTGATATAAGCAAGAACATGTATACATATATAGAGCTCCATGATGAAAAGGCAGTGAATAGAAAGTTTACAAGTATGCAAGTATTTATCTACACCACTGAAGCTAGAAAGAATACTTCATGAAGTTCGGCCAATTAATGCACAACTTATCAAGTTCATGGCATCTTACGCTATCCTGTAAAAAAAGTAGTTTTGCGGGTAATTTTGTCAAACACCCAATATGCGATGTAGTTTAGACATTGAGGCAGCATACTCACAAAAAAACCGTTTTAACTGTTTGATTCTTGAGCGCATGAATGCACCTTTGCCAATGGGATGCATGTAATGATTTACCTCCTCCATGATGACCGTGGGACCGGTACGGTGGGGGCGCCCCACAGGGTCGCATATACCTTTTTTTTCTCGAGCGCATGAAAATAGCAAAAGCTATTCTCTTATGAAGTCTACTTGAAAAACTGAATGACTCGGATAAGCATAGGCAAAATCTTGAGAAAAAGTGAGAGAGAGCACCTGGAAGCTGCATTTGAAATCAAAGTTTTCCATGGCTACCGGTATGCCTTTACTCCGAGAGATAGAGAAATTTGAAATCGAAGTTTTCCCATCCCATTGGCTACCTTTATCTCTTTTGGATGAATATTGGAACTCATAATGCTGTACCTTTGAAGATACAAATGGTATGCAAGAAAATTTTGTACAATATGCTTCAAAACATGTAATTTAGAGATTTTCATAACTTATGCATCAAATAGCAATACCTATTGCTCAAAGACATGTACTTAAGACTTTTTCTCTAAGTGTTTTGTAAGATAGCATAGATACAGATATTTATATAGACTCCAGTTCAGGGAAAACTACACAAAGATGGAAAACTAAGGAACACCTTACAACCAATCACTTATCCGGTATGCAGTCTTGGTTTCTATGCACATGTGCATACCTAAAAGTTACTTTTATGCAAATGTGCATACCGGACAAATTAATGGTTATCGGGGTGTTCATCAGTTTTCCTTTTTTTGTGGTTTCCTAATAACCAACCCTATGTGTATGTGTGTGTGCGTGTGTCTATATATATATATATATATATATATGAGAGATTGCGATCATACCCCTCATTACTTAACCATTTTCTCACTCACATACCACCTCATTGATGAACAACGCAACAAATCAATGAGAAGGTTATGAATACATCAGACGTTCCATAACCAATTTCACAACAGCAGGAGTGTCAACGGTAACTGCCACCTTCACCGTCGGTTTGTTACACCATTCAGTCTCTTTGTTAAACCTTGAAAAGTAAGAATAAAAGATACACAAGTCAAAAATGTGGAAAAAAGTGCTGACTAATACCTTTGTATAAGAAATTGTGAAATAGGTAAAGTTTAGCTTCAAAATCCACAAATTGGATTTTAATCAGAAGTCGAGAGATAAGGACTGAAAGAAAGTTAAGAATACACAGACAGCTTTTTCTATAAGAATATTGAAGTTTGCTTGAAAACTGATAACAAAACCTTGTAACAAATCCTAATCTCCTATAAGTAGCAACTGCCAACTAAATTGGCTACTCGACATTTTCAATTTCAGTAGCACCCAAAAGATAGCATTTTAAAGGTGTACCAGCATAGATAACATCTTCTTTACCAATTAGTTCTACACAAGGAAGAGTGTCAATATCTTGCTGGAATTATGTTTACGGTACTCCTGTTTATTGGCTATGATGAATACTATAAATGTTTCAAGGTTCAAAAGGGTCTTTTGGTCATTTACCAATCTCTCGTTCCAATTCCAAACATTCTATGAATCAAACAGACAAACAGATTCCAATTCCTTAACAGATTCCATTCTAATGTATGTCATGCCAACCAAACAGGTGGTCAAACCTGACAACATTCATTACAATTCCTTCAAAGTCAAACTCTTTTGACATATTCCATTCCATCTAAAAACATTCTACGAACCAAACGCCCCCTCAGTATACTACTATATGCTACGGAATGTATAGTAGGTCAGAAGGGCATATGGGCTTCAATATATGAACAAACAAAAAAGGGGACTAACATTGTATATTCTATGAAAATGAAATGCAGATAAACAAAATTTAAAAACATTTCCACCTTTTTTGTTTGTTGAAGAATAATGTCATTCCCCTTGTGATGCCAGTTGTCTGAACTCTGACAACACCTTCTGTGTATGTCATCAGTGAAGGATTGATGGCTGCAAGAAGCGCTGTTGGATCATGAAGGTAAATACCTAGAGAAATGTCCCATCAATAACATCACTAGATGAACTGAATGCCTTCCTTTAACACAAAAGGTGGCACTAAAACTTTGAGAATTGAACCGAGTGTCTTAATAGTTCAGTTGTCTGAAGGCACATACCTTTCATGCTATAGGCATCACGATGATAAGAAAAATAATGATCAAGGATTTTATACAAATACTTGCCAAACATTCCATCCGACTGTCCTAATTTGTCACGATCATGATCTACAAACATAGTAGCAACCATAATCATCATCATTGACTACACAACTAGATCAGATACATCTAAAAACTTTAACAAGATGTTTTACGAAGGAATCATATAACTTATTTGCATAGATAATTTCGTTTACAAAGTACTTATGCGCCATAAATTTATCACTTCAAGCATCTTCACAAACTTTGTAAGTAGAATCAATATATAGTAATTTTTGACTTTGCACAAAATAAGTTAACTTGGGCCATAACATACAAAGAAGGATTACCTTTCATAATAACTTGACGAGTAACATTCATCCCAATAGCCAAAAGATCAGCTCCACTAGTAAACACAACATCAGCAGCTTCTGGATCACCAAAAATCTGCTTATACAGTTCCAAGGGGGGAAATGGAATGTGACTTCTTAGAAGTTAAATGATCCATTTCGGTTGAAAAGGGCTAATTTGACTTCCAAAAGATAAAGATGGAATCTTTTTGTTTGAAAATTGCAAGAGTAACTTGCATTAGTCTCAACAAGAGAGTACCATTAAGCTGTGTTTGGCAAAAATAAGCTAGTCCATCCAAACATGTACCAAGAGTAGCGTTTTGGGAACTTTTTGTAGCTTTTTCCAATTATACCCTTGTTAATACTAATTATTAAATTCAAAAGGATACCCTTTTTGGTCATTTTACATACTCATAAGCTAGTTTTTGCCAAACATAATTTGTTCATAAGCTAGCTTATCAGCTACTAACTAGCTAATCGATCAACAGCTACCTTATGAGCTATCAGCTAGCTTATAGTTATCAGCTACCAGCTAGCTTATCAGCTAGTTTGCCAAACACAGCCTAAAACCGAGTAACTTACATTAGTCTCAGCAGCAGGATTCACACTCCCATTTACTGCATAAGCGCCACCAAGAAGAACAATTTGTCCAATCCTTTTGGTGAATGCAGGTTCCAGTTGAATGGCCTGCATCAAACAAAAAAGCAACTTGAAAGGTGTTTCAATAAAGTAGAAGTTGCTTATATACCAATACTAAAAGGGTTGCAAATTGACCAAGGCAATGTTGGTAAGGGGACCTAATGCCACCACAGTGACTTCTCCGGGATAAAGATTTGCTTGCTCGATCAAATATTCTGCAGCTGATTTTTTATCGGCTTCGACTTTGGCAGAGGAAAGTTCTGGTTTCCAAGTCCATCCACCCCATGGACAGAGTCCCGAACTTGAAGCTTTGTCGCTTTCTTGGCATTGGACGAAAAAGAAAATAAGAAAAGTGTGCAGACGCCATAAATTATTTTCTCCAAGAAAAGATATAAGTGAACATGTACATGAAACTAATATAAAGAAAAGGAAAAATTGCATCAAAATGTAACCAGCTTTGCTTTCATTCCTATCTTGGAACCAACTTTCAGAACCTCCATATTAAGGAACCAACATTTAGAACTCATTTAATGGGCCCAACTAAATTCATGTTTCCCAAAATAGGAACAAAAAAAATTTAGTTCCATTTTGGTGCAATTTTCTCAATAACATCTGCAATTCATGATTAATTTGCAATTTTATGATAAATCCCTCACAACACAGGTGCCATCATAACTTTCATGATTAAAAACTGCTAGGCATTCAGTTATGCAAATTGGATATATTGAACCTAAATCTTTGATTTGCATAAAGTAATGCATGCAGACATCTGGCATGAGATATCTATTAGTGGAAGAGTTCATATATGAGTAACTTCATATTCCTGCTGGCCAAAATGTTGATCAAATGATGGTTACTTAAGCCTACTTTATGAACCAAATCCAACTTCTATACAAGTAAGTTGTCAGATTTCTTCACGGTGATGTTCGAACTGATATAAAATTGGGGTTGGGGGGTTCTTTTATTGAAGTAACATACCAACCATATGTTCTTTATGTGCTCTTCTCCTAACCTTTCGGACACTTCCTTGTGGAGTGTGCATAAAATAAAAATGCAAAGAGATTTACCGAATAACTGACATGAGATCCTTCCGCAACAGGGATGTCTGTTCTCCCGGCAACCTCTAACTAAATATAAATAACAAAACGGCTACCTTTAGTTGGTATACAGACTATAAGCCGTAGGCTGTGTGTTGGCAAAAATAAGCTAGCTTATAAGCTAGTCCATCCAAACATTTACCATAAGCTAGCTTATTGAAACGGTAGTTAGAGTAGCGGTTTAGGAGCTTTTTATAGCTTTTTCCAATTATACCCTTATTAATATTAATTCTTATACCCAAAAGATACCCTTTTTGATCATTTTACATACTCATAAGCTAGTTTTTGCCAAACATAATTAATTCATAAGTTAGCTTATCAGCTACTAACTAGCTTATTAGTCAAGCTACCAGCTAACTTAATAGCTAGTTTGCCAAACAACACAGCCTATGAGGAAAAGCAACAATCACCTACTCCATAGCATTAACATATTACATAAAAAATTTGAATCACAAGGAAATAACAAAAGAATTGAAGCTATGCAAAAAAGATGAAATGAGGTTACCAAATGCAATGCATTTGTAGTGGCAAGAGTGGTGTAAACATTGCCATAGATGGTTGTAAGCCCAATCACCTTGATTTCTGGTGACCTTAGAGCCAGAAATATTGCCATGGCATCATCTGTGTGCAGTGAACAAATGGATTAAAAGATAGATCAGCAAGTAATTATTTGCCTACAAATTTATTTCTAATTTTTTTATGAACAGGCAGCAAATAACACCAAAAAGACAGTCTCTGATGTTAAGAAGACAGATGATAATAGTAAGCACTTAATTGTGTATTATTAGTATTGAATGAATAAAAAGAAGAGCTTAATTACCGATGCCAGGGTCAGTGTCTATGATTATCTTCTTTGGGTCGGCCATGGCCATGGCAGATTGCAGTTTGGATTAGTCCAGTCTATTTGGGAGGGAACTGGGAAGGAAGCGGTGCTTTCTGGTTCATATTCAGATAATCAGATAATATATTTATTTCTTTTTATATTGTAACATATTATTTAACCTGATTTTATAATTTTAAAGGCTGATTTTTTGATTGAACCGGTGTGATGATCGGGTCACGATTAAACCGGTCCGATTTTCTATGTATTTTTCATTTTTCAATATATATATATATATAGGAAAGTTCAAATGTGAACCACTTTTTGGTTGTGAACGTGAGGACAGCCGAGAGCGCGACACGTGGCGGATGACTAGTCAATAAAGACGACTTTGAGTATGGTCCCCCCTTTTAATTCAATGCCCTCCCATGAATCGCGCATTGTCATCCGCCATGGACTTGACATGGCGTCTAGTCATCCGCCACGTGTCGCGCTCTCGACTGTCCTCACGTTCACAACCAAAAAGTGGTTCACATTTGAACCCACCCCTATATATATATATATATATATATATATATAGAGAGAGAGAGAGAGAGGTGGGTTCAAACGAGAACGATATTAACTTAAGAAAAACGCGATGACGATTCTCAGCCACACATTTTTCTTCTACTCTTGACCACCTCCTACAACCACCTTCATCGACGGGCGGCTGCCACTGTCGACCACCACACACAACACCACCGTCGGCCACCACCTACGCAGTAGCACCACCATCACCACCCACACCACCTCCGCCACCACCACCAGCCACCTCCACCACCTTCGCTGCCACAACCACCACCACCAGCCACCTTTGCCACTTCCGCCGCCACCAGAACCACCTCCGGCACCACCACCTTCGTTGTTGCCACCACCTCAGCACCAATGGGGTTTGAGTTCAAAGCGGAAAAATGTGTGGTTAAGAATCATCCTCGCGTTTTCTTAAATTGATATCGTTCTCGTTTAAACCTCCTCCCCCTCCCCCCCCCCCCTCCTCTTTCTCTCTCTCTCTCTCTCTCTCTATATATATATATATATATATATATATATACATATATAAAACCAAAAAAATTGATGTCTATAAGTTCAAACATTAAAAATACACACAACAAGTTTTACATCAATTCAAAACATTAAAAACACGTATAACCATAAGTTTTTCATTAATCCAAAATACATCAAAACGAAACATAACGATCAAACTAAGTCATAGATCTTGAGACATTAGAGTGTTTAATAATCAACGTCAAATGTTATATAATTTCATATCTAACCCAAGAAAATGTAGAAATCTAAAACCATGTATAGCAAAAAATTAGAAACTGATACGACCGGTTCCATTGGCTTTTTTACTGGTTCGTTACGACTGTTTCAACCGGTTTTTTTGATAAACTTGACCGGTTCACTCCGGACCATATATTGTCATAAACCCGATTGCATTTTACCCAGCCTCTTTCCCGTTTTCCAGTTTAACCGGTCGTCGTCGACCCGGTTTTTTAAACATTGTAAATAAGGTGTATATAACAATACCCACACTTTTTCGTGTATTTTAAAATGTCATGTGAACTTTGGAAGTTATCGTCCATTCAATAGTTTTTATTTATTTTAGTTACATTTCATTGTGACGTGTATATCTTAATTTAAATTATATTATATTTTTAATTAAAATATTTAATCTGAATTCATTTTATTCATGAGGAGCTGGATGAGAAGAAACTCTCATGTCCGGTTCTGTAGTAGAGAGGGAATTCAAAACAAACCATGAACTATACCCCCAAAAGGATTAGATTCCATAAACGACATAGAGGATAAATGAAGGGAATATCTTATCGAGGTAATCATATTCGTTTTGGTAAATACACTTTTTAGGCACTTGAACCCGCTTGGATGACACGCTTGTTATAATTCAATATGAGTCTACTTATGAATTGTGAGGGCAAAGGTGAGAGCGACATAATAGGCCTACTAAATCAGATTTTTGAAAAAAAAAAATCAAATAATAAGCCTACTAAACCCTATTTAAATGTTGGGTTGTGATGCCTTGCAAGGTCATGCCTTGCAAGGTCATGCCTTGGAGGACAGGTTGGGCGGACGATCATGGCCTAAAAGATAAGGGCCCAAATTTATTAGAATTTAGTAAAATGATAGTAGTTAAAAAATTGAGTATATAAAAGAGAAAAAAATTAGTATTTAATAGGACGAAAAAAAATTCATATTACATTAAAGTCCCAAACATTTATTAATTAATTATACTGAAAAATAAATATTTAAAAGCTAAAAAGTTAATTGGTTGACTGGTCGTTTATTTTTTATTGTTTTTTCAAATTTGTTTGTCTTATACCAAAATCTAAAACTTTGTTATATCCTTCATCATTTATCTCTCAGTGACTCTTTGGATTATTCTATTAACATGAATTATGTTTTTATATTATAATGCATTAGATTTCTAGCTTGATATTAACTAAGAAAACTTCTGCTTTTTAAAAAAGGGGTATTTTTTTTACCCTTCTTATATCAAAGCAATTAAGAGTATACCCATAAAATACAGGTTTTAAAAATATATACCCAAACTTTGCTTTACATTTCTCTTATAACTTAGCCGGTGGGACCCACTAAAAAGCAACCAATAAGATTGTGACACGTGTCAAAGACAAAAGAAAAAAAATAAATAAATCATCTTTTCCCGACAGCCTCTGACAAACCGTCAGGAAAAAAAATCATCTCTTATAACTTCGCCGGCCCCATCCATTTTTCTTGCAACTTCGCCGGGCCCACCTTCACAATCGTCAGGAATACTTTTTCCGACACCTTTACCTTTTTTTTGATGCTTTTTCAGCTTTTTTTTTCTTTTTTTCATTTTTTTAAATTTGTAATATATATATATATACACAAATTATATAAATTATTGTAATTATTTTATTTTTTTATAAATTAAAATACGTATATAAGACAATTTCAAAATTAATTAATAAAAATTAATAAATATAATAAAATTTTATTATGTTTTTAAAAATTAAAAAATAATATATATATTCAATTTTTTTCTTTTTGTTTCATATTTTTTTATTTGTATAATATATATAGCATATATATATAAATTATATTAGTTATTATATTTAATTTATTTTTCTAATATATGTATATATATTTAGTAATTATATGTAATTATATATATATACATAAATTTATTAGTCTTTTTTTATTTTATTATATAAAGGAAATTAGTCAAATCAGTTTTTTCATTGATTTGACAAGTCAATGACGAAATCTTATTAGAGTGGGTCCCGGTAAGATTTTATCTGAATTTTCTATTAATCGAATTTTTAATATTGGACTTTTTAGTTGCAATAGGAAGTTGAGATCAAATGGAAGAAAGCTAAGAAGTATGAAAGAAACGTATGAGAGTTGTAAGGTATTGGTTAATGGGATACCCCTTATTTACTGTGTAGGGACATTCACGTGAAGGATTGTAGTACTCAATACTGTAGTGGTAACAATTCATCTATATAATACTAAGTGATAAATAGGATGACAAGACAAGACAATAACAGTATAATAATTCATCTGTAGAATACTGAGTGACACCAACCACAATTACTACTTAATGCCATTAATATGTAGGTACATTCACGTGAAGGATTGTATAATTCATCTGTTTTCTCTGGTTTATCTTAAAATCATAAGATTCATCTACTCGATACCTCATCTAAAGATGATTCAGTAAAAGCAGGAGTGATAAAAGCAAAAGCAAAAGATGATTTAGTAGTACTCAATACTGCAGTGGTAATAATTCATCTATATAATGCTGAGTGCTAAATAGGACGACAAGACAAGACAATAATATTATAAGTAATTTATTTTTCTAATATATATATATATATATATAAATTATATAACATAGAGGAGCGATAAAGTACAAACCACTCTTAAATTACAAACCGCACAAACTCTTGGTTTCATTGGTTAAGTTAATGAAATTGGTTCATGAAATTGTCTAATATGATGAAATTATATTATATAACTCATTTTTTGATGAAAGTATTTCATATTTTGGTGTATTTCATGTATTTTTTTCATTCTAATGAAATTGTTTCATGAATTTTTCTTATTTTGATGAAACGTTTATATTTTTACATAAAAAACACAAATTTATGAAACAACTTTATTAAAAAAAGAATTATATGAGACATTTTCATCAATTTAAACAATTTCATGAATATTTTTATTAGTTTAACCAACGAAACCAATGGTTTGTACGGTTTGTAATTTAAGAGTGGTTTGCAAATGAACATGACCCATATAACATATATATATATATATATATTGTATAAGTTTGATATCTTAATTAAGAGTTTAATAGTTAAGAATTTTTTTAGTTTAATTAAGATTTTATTAATTGTTATTTTTAGCTCACTTAAGTATTTATAAATTATAAATTAGTAATTATATATATATATACATTTATTAGTTTTTCTTTTTTATTATATAAAAGAAATTAGTCAAATCAGTTTTTTCTATGATTTGACAATTCAATGACAGAATCTTATTGGAATGGGTCCCGCTAAGATTTTATCTGAATTTTCTATTAATCGGGTTTTTAATACTAGATTTTTTAAGATAAACACAAATTTCTAACACGTTTGTATACGAAAAATTGACTAATTTCTTTTATATAATAAAAAAACTAATATATATATATATTATATAATGAGGGAGGTTCATTTGTAAACCTCAAATATCTTCTAAACTTTGTGAACCCACCGTGGTCATTGATCAAAAAAATCAAAGGAGGATATGAATTCATAGAAAATATGGAAATGTGAAATATATGGTAAGTCAATGATTATGGAAATATGGAAATGTGAAATATGAAAACCTTTTTGAAAATCATTGGTGTGGATTGGTTTACACGGTTTACAAGATATTTGAGGTTTACAAATGAACCTCCCTCTATATATAATTATATATATAGAGGAATAATCAAATAAAAACCATTTTTTTTTGTAAAAACCCGTGAAAACCAACTAAAAAGTAATTTTTTTAGGATTTTTTTTATCAAATACTATGATATTAACTATTGTTACATATATATATATTTTTTCATAATGTAAGTATCATCTATGAAAAAATAAAATTTTTATTCATATTATGAATCGAAAATATACAACATTTTTATTCATATTATGAAACAAATTCATGGATGATATTCATCTTATGAAAAAAAATATATGTGAAACAACATATCAATTCTAACATTTGATGGAAAAAAATCGTAAAAAAATTATTTTTTAGTCGGTTTTTACGGGTTTTTACAAAAAAATGGTTTTTACATGAAGGCTCCTCTCTCTCTCTCTCTCTCTCTATATATATATATATATACATTTATTAGTTTTTTTATTTTATTATATAAAAGAAATTAGTCAAATCAGTTATTTCATTGATTTGACAATTCAATGACGGAACCTTATTGGAGTGGGTCTCGGTAAGATTTTATCTGAATTTTCTATTAATCGGGTTTTTAAAATACTAGATTTTTTAAGATAAACACAAATTTCTAACACGTTTGTATACGAAAAATTGATTTTATTTTGTTGCTCGATATCGTTACTTTCTTTAATGCATTTAATAACATAATGCGTAAAATTGTACACAAAAACTATATTTTCTACCTAATATAGTATTTTTTTAACCCAATACAATATGACATATATTTTTTGTATATATATAGGGAGGTGAGACCATTATCAAACCACCACCCCCAAAGTTTTCTCTCCATCATCTTCCACCACCTCCCACCACCTCCCACCACCTCCAACCACCTCCCACCACCGGTTACCGTTGTCGTCCACCACCGATTACCGTCGCCGTCTACCATTGTCGCCACCAGCCACCTCCGTGAATCGACGTCAACCGGTTTTTCTTAAACTCCGAATGTCGGTATGTTAACATTTACAATATTTATAAGAAACTTATATTTAAAAACGTTTAAAGTTACTTTATATAAAAAAAAAACCTTTGTGTTTACCTTTTGAATTTAAAAAAAAAAAAACCTTAGTCCACAATATAATCCATTAAATTTTCATATAAGTTTATATATTTAAATGTATTAATTAATGTGTTTTTTTTTGTAGGAAACTAGTTATGTGACGTTGAGGTCACAAATGAGACTTCTTTCGGAGCTTAAAAGAAAACTGGAAGCCAAACCAAGTGCATTACAATTGTTTCGATCAACCGTTTTTGGTCCTTGGTTATATATAAAGGAGACCTATGGGGATTCTTTATTAATTGACACAATTATTAAACACCAGATTTCTTCACCTCCAAATACGGAGCAACTACTTTTTCTAGTTGATGAAAAATTGTTGTCTTTTAAGAAAAGTGATTTTTGTCTTATAACCGGTTTTAAATTTGGTAACGAAAATCATCCACCACATAATCAAACTGCACCAATTATCCAAAGATTATTTGATGGTGACTATTCTGCGAGATCAATAAAGGTGTGGGACTTAGATTCGATATTTCAAAATCATTTTCACTCGTTATCGGATGGTGATGCAGTCCGTGTTAGCCTTCTCATAGTGCTAGACCTTGTATTCCTGGGTAGACAAAAGGACTTTCTCCTCCAAGATTGGTGTCTACAACTAGTGGAAGATTTAGATTCATGGAACGCTTATCCTTGGGGTTCGTTATTATGGCGTAAAACTTTTGAACAGCTACATGATGCATATTTGAAAAGAAAAAAAGATAATAAGGAATGCAAAAAATATACATTGTCGGGGTTCATATATGCTTTCAAGGTCCGTTTTGATTGGTTATTTGTTTTTTGTTTTTTTTGTAAATCCTTATAAAAAATCCTCATTTCCTCGAATTATTTTTCCATCCTAGATATGGATCCTTGAGACCTTTCCTCAATCCACAAGGTTTTTTCATCGTGAGAGCACAATTCCAAGGGCAATTGGATGGCATAGACTTCGACGACCAACTACAGAGTATTGTCATGCATTTATGTCATTCGAGGTAAAATTGTTTTTTAACAAAGTTAGGCGTGTTTTTCTATTATTTATTTTAAAACAATTTGTAACAACGTTTTATTATATTTTATTAGGGGGGACTGCCACCAATGTCAGTACTGTTGGCAACCGATGAAGAATGTGTGTGTCAGTGGTGGGTGTCAAGCATCCCTATTATTTTCCCCGATTTCGCGAATATAGCCGGCGCAAGTGATCTGCAGCCTGATGCTGATTTGCAGCCTGATGCCGGTTTGCAACTCCAAGATGACTTCCTACATAGAGATGGTGGTGAAAATCTTCCAGATCTGAACGAGACACCACCTGATAATGAAAGCCTTGATTGGGTAGCACAAGTTCAAAATGACAATCCTACTTATAAATTGTGAGGGCAAATACGAGACCAAAAGTACGTTAATAGCCCTTACAATTTTTTTGGAAAAAAAATAATCAAATAAGAAGCCTATTAAACCTTATTGGACTATTGGGTTGTAATATCCAATTGGCCCGTGTCTTGGGTGGGGTTCGGCACACGACCAGAGCCCACAAGAAATAAGAGACCAAATTTACAAGAATTTAGTAAAATAAGGTGCATGTTATAAAAAAAGTTATTGACCACTACTATAATTCACTCTAATATTAATTTAGAAATAGTTATCAATTAATTTTGGGTAATTTAGAAATAGTTATCAATTAATTTTGGGTTTAGAAATACTTGAAAAAACGATTTTATATAAATTATTAGTAATTTTTTGGTTCAATGTTATTTATGATGATGAAAACGATATATTAAAGATTTCTAATTGAAAGTCATTTTTAATAGCTCACCTAGACCTAAAAGTATCATGAACGAACCTAATAACGTTCTAGGCTATTTCCCTTTTCACCCGATATTAAAGTCACTACAAATTTATGTCATTTGTCCACGCTTTATAAAAAACGTGGAAATTTTTTGTGTGATAAATAGTTTTTTAAATAGAGATTGTTAGGAAAAGAGAAAAACTCCAAATTTATAAATGTATACATTTGATTTCAAAAGTTCACGTTTTTAAATGTGCAATTTTTGTAATTAAAAAAGTTCACAGTACTTTAAAGTGTGGACTTTTGTAACCTTAGAATCATTTTTTAAAATTTCCATGTTTAGATATGTAAAATTTAGATAATTTGTCCACAGTAATGAACATGATTTTTACTATTATTTTTACACTACCAAATATATAAATTTGATAACAATTGTAACGCCAAATATATATATATATTTTATTATAATTTTTCAGACTTTTAAGCATAATAATTTTTTTTAAAAAGTGTGAAATAATCACCACTTTTTGTAGTGAGTGTAGGGGTGTAAATAGGTCGGGTTGGGTTGGGTTCGGGTTCAACCCATTTATTAATTGGGTTGAAAATCTCAACCCAACCCAACCCATTTAGTTAAATGGGTTGAGATTTTCAACCCAACCCAACCTGATGGGTTGATGGGTTGGTAGTGGGTTGACCTGTTTATGGGGTTGATGGGTTGGTAGCAGGTTGAACCTGGGTTGACCCATTTAACTTAAACTTTAAATTTTCTCAAAACCCCGTTCAACAATCTGAAATTTATACCTATGATATAGATTGTGAAGTCGATTTCGGTAACTTACTGTTTCGTGGTCGATGTTTGGTAATAGTCGCTAGTGGGGAAGGCGAAGTCTACCGACTGTCCATTAAATTTTCTTTCGATGGAGGTGGCGCTGGCAAAGTTTGAACTTTGAAATTGAAGATGGAAAAGAATAAGGTAGAAAGTGATATAGAGATAAGGAAATGGAATGGACAAGGGAGTGTTTTAGGTTTAGGGAATTAGGGTTATATCATTTCTTTTAGTTTCCTTATTATTTATTATTTTAAGTTTATGTTAAAATATAAAATTAAATTAAATAATATGTTAAATGGGTTACAAACAAGTTAGAAATGGGTTGAGAGCAGGTTACTAGTGGGTTGAAATCAGGTTGTAAATGGGTTAAAATTGGGTTGTAAATGGGTTGGGTTCGGGTTGTAAACAGGTTGAAAATCTCAACCCAACCCAGACCCAATAAATAAATGGGTTAGACGGGTTGACCCAATTAACTTAAACGGGTTGAAAATCTCAACCCAACCTGCTACTAATGGGTTGGGTTCGGGTTGGGTTGGTGGGTTGGGTCATTTTTTGACAGCCCTAAGTGAGTGGCCCCTGTTCAAAGATAAATAGTACTATAATATAAGTATACAACTAATTTTTTTAGGGGAATTATAAATGGACCCCCTTGCTAAGTCAATGGGTTATTTATGTGAGTATGCAGGTGGGACCCAGTACAAAGGGGTCTATATTTATATGAGAGGGAGAAGAGTCAAAAGGGTCCGATTAACAACACCCTTTTTTTATTGATGTATATATAGTTGAGATATTGCCAAGGCCTATCAACTTTGACTCAAAGTGTGAGCATAAGCCATCAAGAATGCTGATCTAAATTTCCACACTGACTCCATTCTTCAAGGTGTTGGAAGAAAAACACATAATTTTATTATTCAAAATTGGAAAAAACATGTTTACAAGTTTTTTATTAATAAATCTTTTTAAAAGCAAACAGAAACCGAGTTCACCTTGTTAACACATTGAATTTAAAATTTGATCCGTATAAAACAAATTTTTATTAGTTCAGATCACTTAATATTATGAACATATATAATTAATTACTTAAAATGGATGTGTTTTATAGGAATTTAAAATAAAATTAAAAAAATCTTAATCATAACGTGATCGTTTGGGAAAGAAAAATTATAACTTAGCCGTCGGCTTTGACTACACTCAATATAAATATCAAACACATGGTAGCCCAAAGAGAATCACTAGCAGAAGAAAATACAAACATATACACATTCTCTTCAAGGTGTCTATCTTTTCCTAACTCATCCAACTTTGGTTATCACTATGGGTGCAGGCGGTCGGATGTTGGATTCATCCGAGGACAAAGATATCCTAAAACGTGTCCCGGTCGATCCTCCTTTCTCATTAAGTGATCTAAAGAAAGCAATCCCGACTCATTGCTTTGAGCGATCTGTCATCCGTTCATCTTACTATGTTGTTCATGATCTTATTGTTGCCTATGTCTTTTACTTCCTTGCCAACACATATATTCCTCTTCTTCCTACTCCTCTTGCTTACCTTGCATGGCCCCTTTACTGGTTTTGCCAAGCTAGCATCTGCACTGGCTTATGGGTTATTGGTCATGAATGTGGTCACCATGCCTTTAGTGAGTACCAGTGGGTCGATGACACTGTCGGATTCATCCTTCATTCTGCTCTCTTTACCCCTTATTTCTCTTGGAAATACAGCCATCGAAATCACCATGCCAATACCAATTCACTCGATAACGATGAAGTTTACATTCCTAAACGTAAGTCCAAGGTCAGGAATTATTCAAAACTTCTCAACAACCCACCTGGTCGCGTCTTCACTTTGGTTTTTAGGTTGACATTAGGATTTCCTTTGTACCTCTTAACCAATATTTCTGGGAAGAAATATGGAAGGTTTGCCAACCACTTTGATCCAATGAGTCCAATTTTCACTGAACGTGAGCGAATTCAGGTTCTAGTATCAGATGTTGGTCTTCTTGCCGTTTTTTACGCAATTAAGCTTGCTGTAGCAGCAAAAGGAGCTGCTTGGGTAATTTCCATGTACGGAATTCCAGTGATAGGCGTACATGTTTTCTTTGTTTTGATCACTTATCTACATCATACTCATCTCTCTATACCTCATTATGACTCAACTGAATGGAACTGGATTAGAGGAGCCTTATCGACAATCGATAGAGACTTTGGATTCCTAAATAGGGTTTTCCATGACGTTACACACACTCATGTACTGCATCATTTAATCTCATACATTCCACATTATCATGCCAAGGAGGCAAGGGATGCAATCAAGCCAGTATTAGGTGAGCATTATAAGATTGACAGGACCCCAATTTTCAAAGCAATGTGGAGGGAGGCCAAAGAATGCATCTATATTGAACCAGATGAAGATAGCGAGCACAAGGGTACATTCTGGTACCATAAAGTACTTTGATATGTGAAGACAATGCAATTGTACCCCTTAACTTTTTCAATCCTGTTTTATGTATACTAGATTATTTTGAATGAAAATGAAGTTCCTGGGTTCTTATAGTTTTTGTTAAAGAAAGCTTGTCTGTTGTGAAAATTTTACTTGTTGCTTGTGATCTACTCTATTTCTAAGGCTATCTGCCCATATAAGAAATACGTATATTGTAACGTCGATATTTAATCATATATCGTATATTGACTGAAATATATTTAAAGAAATACGTTTTAGTTTTAACAAATTACGCCATTATAATTGTAACGACCATACATTCGAAATGAGCCTAATATTGAATATTTTTTGATGTATTATTTTATTATATATACTATATATATAGTATGATTATATGAAGCCAAAACACTGATATTTGCGGAAATTACATTTTAGCCTTCTAAACTATAATATTTCATCAGTTTATATGTTTTAGTTTTCTATATTTTATTTTACATTTTAGTAATAAATCGTATATTGGCTAGAATATGTTAAAAAATACGTTTTAATTTTAACAAATTACGTCATTATAATCGTATCGTCAATGCGTTCGAAATGAGCCTAATATTGAATATATTTTGATGTAATTATTTTATTATATACCATATATAATACGATTATATGAAACCAAGACACTATTCATGAACAACAGCTACCGGCATTTGCAGAAATTACATTTTAGCCCCCTAAACTTAAATTATTTATTCACTTTATATCTTTTAGTTTTCTATATTTCATTTTACATTTTAGTCATATATCGTATATTGGCTGAAATATGTCAAAGTGTCGGTAGCTACTGCTCATGAACAGTCTTTTGGCTTCCTGGTAATTGTTAGTATTATTAAAATCTCTTAGAATTAGAATTTTTATTTTTTTATTTTCTAAATATTTTTATTTATTTTTTTAAACCTTTCGTATGACAACATATGTATAAACTTTATATTTCTTATAAATTCATGTTACTAATTATTATCAAATCTATCACAGTTTATAACCTGGCGTGAAGCCGGGCTCTTAATAACTAGTCAAACTTATTTGAGCTTCTTTTTCTAAAGTCAATGTATGCAATCATAGGAAATACTGTGTGTTATAAGGAGTTATTTAAAACACAAAATTTGATTATTCTGCGATTATAGGAAATATTGGGTTATACTCTAAGGGATTTATAAAGTTTTTTGGTTGATTTTAAGAAAATACTGTGTCTTATAAAGTTCTTTTTGTTGATTTCGAAAAACTTATTCTCCCATTTTAATCAATTTTGGGATTGTTTTTTGGGTTTTCGGTTGATTTTGATGCATTTTTATTGTTGATGGTTCCTGGTCGAGAAACTGTGGAAAAAACTAAGGTATAAAGTTTAAAAAAATGATTTTTAGCTAAGAATATTTCAATTTATTGTCTTTTTAATGGGGGTCAAATTTTTTAAAAACCGGTTTTTAGGTTGAAACGGTGTGGTGACTGGGTTGCGGTTCAACCATCGGGTCAACCCGGTTTCAAGCATTTCGATGTATTTTTCATTTTCCTGCATACATAAACACATGCACATACCACACCAACCACATTAAGCCAATAATTTAACCCATAACTTACAACATTAAACATAACAGTTTTTTCAACCAAAAACATTAAAAAAGCAACATAAACCATAAATTTTTGCACCATGCAAATACATCTAAACAAAACAATAATGACAAAACCAAATCATGATGCTTGAACATTAGAGTGTTAAATACCAAAAATATTATTCCATAGCTAAACGAGTACATATCAAATCGAAAACCATCATAGCAAAAGTTAGAATGCAACACACCGTTCACCGATTTTTTGATAAAACCCGGCCGGTTCAAATCTAGGGACCATAATTGTCATAAATCACGAATGGCTTTGCCCCCG
Source organism: Centaurea solstitialis (assembly GCA_030169165.1). Lineage (NCBI taxonomy): Eukaryota > Viridiplantae > Streptophyta > Magnoliopsida > Asterales > Asteraceae > Centaurea > Centaurea solstitialis. Next base: position 25,458,368 of record CM058047.1, read on the forward strand.
GACTTATCTCCACCGGTTCCCGGTTCAAATGCCTAGGTCGACTAGTTTTTAAACCCTGAATGAGGCTCCTTCCCCCTCTACTTTATCTCCACATCCGCCCCTGCCCACAGAACCCTGTCTGTTCAAACTCGTGTAAGAGAACAACCACATAAGGTGGGAAAATAACAATAAAAGTGGGCCCAAAAGAACAACCCAAAAATATTAAACGAAGGTTCAAGCATGTTTAAACTTTGTAGTACGTTTTGCTTACATTATTTTAATATCACACTGTCTCGTATTGTGTGGATATACAACTACCAATATTATATATAAAAACATATGTTTTATGCTCTTACTCAACGACTAAATAGTTACAAGTAAGTTAAAGTAAGTTACATATTAAAAACTATCAAGTAAAACATTAAAAACATAAAATAAAATAAAAACAAATATCGCATTATATTAAAACTGTTCACTAGACCTATGGCATACCACAAGATTAACGTCATATGAAACACAACTAAGCCTTGTGCAACTGCACACCATATATCGGATGTGTGGTGAGGTTCTTAGAATATTAATTCTCAAGCTATAACCAACTTGGGCTTTTGTATTTAAAATTAATGGTTTCGAAAAAGTTTGTTTAAAACCTAAAAGCTAAAAGTGTTAATGAAAATAACATTAACCTAAGGTGAGATAAAAAAAACAAAAGAACGTGTATCATAAGATGTTTGATGTTATATAAAAATTATATGGTGGATAATATTAATTAAAAAATAGTTATTGATTATTTTCGGTCTACAAATACTCGAAAAAATAGTTTTATATAAAGTATTAGTATTTTTCTTAAATTCAATGTTATTTACGATGACAAAAGCAAAATATTAAAGATTTTATTATAATAAAAGATCATTCATTATATCACTCAGGCCTAAAAATATAGAAATAGGCTTAGAATGTGTTTAGTTTTTTTTGAACAGCAGAATACACATATACCAAACGAATCTACTCCTAAAATCTACTTTTAAATCTACACCAATGTCCATGACATGACTCGAACCCACAACCACAAGGAAAGCAGCACCTTAACACCACTCCAAATACCGTTACGATACAAACCCGTTGGCGGAATGTATTTAGTTAACGAATTAACCCTCGGCCACTATCCTTTTCATCCGATACTAAATTCAAAAATAAACCGTATTATAATATACAACAAAAGTTTTTTTTTATTGATGTATATACTATATACAGTTGAGAAATTCCCACACACCTATCAACTTTGACTCAAAGATAGTGATCTTTATTTCCACAATGACTCCATTTTCCAAGGCATTGCAACTTGCAAGAGAAAGGCAAAAATATAAGTTTATAATTCAAAAATAAAAAATGAAAAAAGCATGTTCACAAGTTTTTTATAATTAAAAAGATTCTAAAAGCAAATTGCAAACAGAAAATCGAGCTCACTTGGTTAACACACACGTACTGAATTTAAAATTCGATCGCTATAAAACAATTTTTTATAAGTTGAGATCACTTAATATCATAAACATATATAATTAATTACATAAAAAGATATGTTATAGAATTTTTAAAAGAAAATCTCAATCATCACATGATTGTTTAGAAAAGAAAATTATAACTTAGCCGTCGTCTTTGACTATTTCTGACTATATATCAAACATATGGTAGCCCAAAGAGAGTCACACACCAATATTCACCAACTGAAGAGAATACAAACTATATACATTCTCTTTAAGGTAACACATCAAACTTTGTGGTCTTGTATTAATCACAAACTATTTGCAGGTTATCAAATTTCAGAAATATGGGTGCAGGAGGTCGGATGTCGGATTCATCTGAGGACCAAAACAACCTGAAACGTGTCCCAGTTGATCCTCCCTTCTCGTTAAGTGATCTAAAGAAAGCAATCCCGGCTCACTGCTTTGAGCGGTCTGTCGTCCGTTCATCTTACTATGTTGTCCATGATCTCATTGTTGCCTATGTCTTTTACTTCCTTGCCAACACATATATTCCTCTTCTTCCTGCTCCTCTAGCTTACCTAGCATGGCCCGTTTATTGGTTTTGCCAAGCTAGCATTTGTACTGGCTTATGGGTCATCGGTCATGAATGTGGTCACCATGCCTTTAGTGAGTACCAATGGGTTGATGACACTGTTGGATTCATCCTCCATTCTGTTCTCTTTACCCCTTATTTCTCTTGGAAATACAGCCACCGAAATCACCATGCCAACACGAATTCACTCGATAACGATGAAGTTTACATTCCTAAACGTAAGTCCAAGGTCAGGAATTATTCGAAACTTCTCAACAACCCACCTGGTCGCGTCTTCACTTTGGTTTTTAGGTTGACCCTGGGATTTCCTTTATACCTCTTAACCAATATTTCTGGGAAGAAATATGGAAGGTTTGCCAACCACTTCGATCCAATGAGCCCAATTTTCACTGAACGTGAACGAATTCAGGTTTTGGTATCGGATCTTGGTATTCTTGCCGTTTTGTACGCAATTAAGCTTGCGGTAGCAGCAAAAGGAACCGCTTGGGTAATTTCCATGTATGGGATTCCTGTGATAGGCGTACATGTTTTCTTCGTTTTGATCACTTATCTGCATCACACCCATCTCTCTTTGCCTCATTATGACTCAACTGAATGGAACTGGATCAGAGGAGCCTTATCGACAATCGACAGAGACTTTGGATTCCTAAATAGGGTTTTCCATGACGTTACACACACTCATGTGCTACATCATTTGATCTCATACATACCACATTATCATGCCAAGGAGGCAAGGGATGCAATCAAGCCAGTTTTAGGTGAGCATTATAAGATTGACAGGACCCCAATTTTCAAAGCAATGTGGAGGGAGGCCAAAGAATGCATTTATATTGAACCAGATGAAGATAGCGAGCACAAGGGTACATACTGGTACCATAAAGTGCTTTGATGTGTGAAGACAATGCAATTGTACCTCTTAATTTTTTCAATCTTGTTTTATGTATACTAGATTATTTTGAATGAAAATGAAGTTTGTCGGTTGGTATTTAAAGTTTTTTGCTAAACGAGCTTGTTTGTTGTGAAATTTTACTTATTGGTTGTAATCTACTCTATTTCGAAGCCTATCTACCGATACAACAGAAGGATGTCACATAATATATTATCTACTAGACAATTTTATCTTTTTTTCAAGAAAAGGATATGAAGTATTATATGACACCGTATAAGGACTTGAGGATTAAAAATTGGTGCACTTGGTTTTCAGTTATACTTCACATAACATAACGTAAGCATTTTTGTATCTTCTCCTTGAGATTACAATGGTTATCATTTGGTGTGTTGGTTTCAGTAACATTTGATAGTTTATTGTAGTAATAATGTGCTTTGAAAAGTGCATGTGTGGTTTGTACTTTTATTTTTTTTCAAAGAAATGATAACTATATAGCTAGGAAGGAGAGCTACTTCTAACCTTTGTTGAATGCCCATAAAGGGTTCAATTTTGCATTTTGATGTTCATAATTTCAAAATGGTTAGAGAGAAGACTTGGTTCTTGAAGCTATTTTAGTGGTATTATAAGTTAAAAGTAAGGTATATAAACAATATTTCCTGGTGCATATTTGAAGTTTAGGCACCTTAGTCAATAGAATGTCTACTGAATCAAAACTTATTTGAGGCTTTGTGCTTCTTCTAGATTCAATGTGTACAATTATAGGAAATACATTGTTAAAAGGAGTTATCTAAAATACACAATTTGATTATTCTATGATTGTAGGAAATAGTGTTATACTGCGAGAGATTTATAAAGTTTTTTTGGTTGATTTTAAGAGATCTTTAAGTTTTTTGGTTGGTTTTAAGAGATCTGAGTTTTTCTTTGTTAATTTTGAGTGAACTCCCTTTTAAGTTGATTTTGAGAGTGTTTTTTTTTTTTTTTTTTTGGATTCTTAGTTGGTTTTGATGCATTTTTTTTTGTTTATGATTCCTGGTCGAGAAACTACTGAGGAAAACTAAGGTATAAAAATCAAACCAAATTTTCATCAATCCGAAAACATTAAAAAAAACACACATAACCATAAGTTTTTCATCAATGCAAATACATCTAAATAAAACATAACAATAAAACCAAGTCATGAATCTAGAGACATTGGAGTGTTAAATAACCAAACTTTATATAATTTCATATCTAACCCAAAGAAAATGCAGAAATTGAAAACCATGCATAGCAGTTTATTAGAAATCAATACGACCGGTTCAACCGATTTTTTGATAAAACCGACCGGTTCACTCAAGGCCATAAATTGTCAAAAATTCGGGCGCATTTGACTCGGCCGGTTCTCCAATTCCGTGTTCAAACACCTACGTCGACCCAGTTTTTAAAACACTGAAAGGGGGTCCATCCCCCACTACTTTCTCTCTACATCCGCCCCTGCCACTGCACCCCTATCTATTTGAACTCGTATACGGAACAACCACATAAGGTGGGAAAATAACAATAGAAAGGGGACCCAGAAAATCAATCCTAAAATATTAGACGAAGGTTCAAACATGTTTAAGCTTTGTATGTTTGCTTACATTATTTTAATATCACATTGTCTCGTATTGTGTGGATATACAACTACTAATATTATATATAAAAACATATGTTTTATACCGTTACTCAACAGTAAATAGTAACAAACAAGTTAAACTAGGTTATGCATTAAAAACTATCAAATAAGACATTAAAAACACAAAAAAAATCACATATCACATTACTAAAACTGTTCATTAGACTATGGCATACCACGGGATTAACGTGACATGAGACACAAGCCTTGTGCAATGGCGCACCATAACGGATGTGCGATGAGTTTTTTAGAATATTAATTCTCAAGCTATAACCAACTTGGGCTTTTGTATTTAAGATTAATGGTTTCGAAAAAGTTTATTTAAACCCTAAAAGCTGAAAATGTTAATGAAAATAACATTAACCTAAGGTGAGATAAAAACTCAACTGAGTTATATTGATTTGCATAGAGGTTGCTCAAAGTAATCAACATCACGACCCCAATATATAGAATGTGAATCATAAGATGTTTGATGCTATATAAAAAAAAGATGTTGGATAATATTACTTTAAAAGTAGTTATTGACTAATTTTGGATCTATTAATATTCAAAAAAATAATTTTATATCAATTATTAGTATTTTTTTAATTTCAATATTATTTACGACGAAAAAAACAAAATATTAATGAGTTTTTTTATCATAAATGGTCATTTTTCGTATGGTTAAAAATATGAGAAACAAGCTTAATGATGATATATATAGAGCCATTCCTGTTTAAATTCAAAGATAAATATTAAATAGTACTATAATATTCAACAAAAGTTTTTCTATTGAGGTGTATATAGTTGAGAAATTGCCACACACCTATCAACTTTGACTCAAGGATAGGGAGTGATCTTTATTTCCACAATGACTCCATTTTCCAAGGCATTGCAACTTGCAAGAGCAAAGGCAAAAATATAATTTTATAATTCAAAAAATGAAAAATAAAAAATGAAAAACACATGTTTACAAGTTTTTTATAATTAAAAGATTCTAAATGCAAACAGAAATCGGCTTCACTTAGTTAACACACTGAATTTAAAATCCGATCTCTATAAAACAATTTTTTATAAGTTGAGATCATATCATAAACATATATAATTAACTACTTAAAAAGATATGTTATAGAAATTCTAAAAGAAAATCTCAATCATCACATGATTGTTTTAGAAAAGAAAATTATAACTTAGCCGTCGTGTTTGACTACTTCTTACTATATATATCAAACATAAGGTAGCCCAAAGAGAGCCACCATTCACCAACTGAAGAGAATACATTCTCTTTTAGGTCTCTATCTCTTTCTAACTGATTCGGAATATGGGTGGAGGCGGTCGGATGTTGAATTCTTCTGAGGACGAAAACATCTTGAAACGTGTCCCAGTTGATCCTCCTTTCTCGTTAAGTGATCTAAAGAAAGCAATCCCGACTCATTGCTTTGAGCGGTCTGTCATCCGTTCATCTTACTATGTTGTTCATGATCTCATTGTTGCCTATGTCTTTTACTTCCTTGCCAACACATATATTCCTCTTCTTCCTACTCCTCTTGCTTACCTAGCATGGCCCGTTTACTGGTTTTGCCAAGCTAGCATCTGCACTGGCTTATGGGTAATCGGTCATGAATGTGGTCACCATGCCTTTAGTGAGTACCAGTGGGTTGATGACACTGTTGGATTCATCCTCCATTCGGCTCTCTTTACCCCTTACTTCTCTTGGAAGTATAGCCATCGAAATCACCATGCCAATACGAACTCACTCGATAACGATGAAGTTTACATTCCTAAACGTAAATCCAAGGTTAGGAATTATTCAAAACTTCTCAACAACCCACCTGGTCGTGTCTTCACTTTGGTTTTTAGGTTGACCCTAGGATTTCCTTTATACCTCTTAACTAATATTTCTGGGAAGAAATATGGAAGGTTTGCCAACCACTTCGATCCAATGAGTCCAATTTTCACTGAACGTGAACGAATTCAGGTTTTGGTATCAGATGTTGGTCTTCTTGCTGTTTTTTATGCAATTAAGCTTGCTGTAGCAGCAAAGGGAGCCGCTTGGGTAATTTCCATATATGGGATTCCCGTGGTAGGCGTACATGTTTTCTTCGTTTTGATCACTTATCTGCATCACACCCATCTATCTTTGCCTCATTATGACTCGACTGAATGGAACTGGATCAGAGGAGCTTTATCGACAATCGACAGAGACTTTGGATTCCTAAATAGGGTTTTCCATGACGTTACACACACTCATGTGCTACATCATTTGATCTCATACATACCACATTATCATGCCAAGGAGGCAAGGGATGCAATCAAGCCCGTTTTAGGTGAGCATTACAAGATTGACAGGACCCCAATTTTCAAAGCAATGTGGAGGGAGGCCAAAGAATGCATCTATATTGAACCAGATCAAGATAGCGAGCACAAGGGTACATACTGGTACCATAAAGCACTCTGATGAGTGGAGACAATACAATTGTACCTCTTAAATTGTTCAACTTTGTTGTATGTATACTAGATTATTTTGAATGAAAATGAAGTTTCAACACTGCACTTTGTTTTTCGTTATGTGTGGAAGTAAGAAAGATGACCAACCAATTAAGTAAAGTGATGAAGTTTCAACAGTGCACTTTGTTTTTCATTTGGTACCCATTAGAGCCATCACCAAACATATTTTATGAGATCCAAAAATACAAAGTGGTCAAACTTTGGGAAATAATACACTTTTTAAATTCAAAGGATCCTATTATTATACCATACAATTTGCAGGAAGGAATTAACTTTGATCTTTAAAATTGATTAAATTACAAGATAGTTATTGTAATTAAATTACAAGACGTCATTATGGTTAAATTACAAAACTACTATTATGGTTAAATTACAAGACTACGATTTTAGTCCATGTGGTTTGATATGTATAACGACTTTCATCCCTGCTCTTTAACAACTACGTTTTCATCCCTATGGTTTTTATTTTCATTACATTTTCTTTCATCCATTCAACTTTATTAAATTAAGTGGTTAACTCATCCAAAAAAATATTTGGTTAAATCACATATTTGGTCATTATAGTAGACTATTCTTTATATTTTGTATTCGGTAGATCTTCTGAGTTTTGGGCTTGTATTTCAGGTTTTAGTTTTGGCCTTTTGGTTTTAATTTTAAAAGGTTCGGGGGTTTGGGCTTTCAGTTTTTGGGCTTTGATTTGGGTTTAATATTAGGATATTACTAATACAAAATTACAAATACACAATTACAAATTTACAATTATTATTTATTAATCAATACTTAATTACTTATACAAATTACAATTATATAAAGATGATATATGAAACTAAGCAAATGAAATAATAATAACAGAACGAATATGCAAGTATTTTTGTTAAAAAAGGATGTGACAAGAATTAGTGACGTTATGAATACAACAATAACCAAAAACAACCACCAACCAATTGGACAAGTAATGATCAAGGATTTTAGCAACTATAAATAGTAGTATGATGCATAACAAAATAACAAAGACATAATTTCCAATTTGTATAGTTAACATCTTTCAACTTCCAAATGTTACAAGCTAGCACTTTCTCATGCAAAAAGATGAAATGAGGTTACCAAATGCAATGCATTTCTAGTGGCAAGAGTGGTGAAACATTGCCTAAATAGTTGGGAAATTTTGATTAGGTGCGTTCTTCTTTCTGTATCTTTTTATTGCTGAATTTTTGTTTTAGAATATAGTGTTACTTGAATGATCTTCAATTTGGATTCCATGCTTCATAATCATGATAGGTTAAAAGGGTTTATGTGTAGTTAAAACTAACAAGTCATTAGTTGTAGGATTATTAACTTATGTTTTAAACATTTCCAATGCCTAATGCTGTGAAGAAAAATGGGAATTCTAACATATCTTCCATGTGATTGATCTAAAACCTAAGTACTATTTGATATAAAAATGTTTGTATCTTGAACTTGCCATGGTGGATAGATTTTTATATTGTCAGTATCTCTTACTGCGAGTTCATTTGGTTTTGTTTTTGGATGATGAATTTTATAATCTACTTTATTGTTTGTAGGTTGGGATAAATTAAAGTTTTGGAAGGGGTTCAATGTATACTCTATAGTATTGAGTTTGATGTGGAAAAGAGACTATTATTCTTTTGGATATAAACGTGAGTTGTATCGGCTTTAAATGAAGGCAGCTCAGGCGTGGCATATAGGGCATGAAAGACGATCATATCTTGCCTCTGCCTCGCCATCGTGCTCAAATTAAAGAAAGCAACTTGGATTATTGTATTGGTTTCATTGGTTTGCATTTTCTTAGTTTTTGCTTATGTTTATCCACTTCAAAACTCTGGTGCTTGTTACATTATCTTGTCTTCTAGTTGTAAGGCCTTTTTTAGTTGGCTTCCACCTCCTGCAAGACAACTTAGTGACGATGAGATCGCTTCTCATGTTATCAAGAATATCTTGAAAACACCATCAATTAAGTCGAACAATCCCAAGATTACTTTCATGTTCTTGAGCCCCGGATCTTTGCCTTTCAAGAAGTTGTGGTACAAATTTTTTGAGGTATGAAATAACATTACACTCTTTTTGGTGAAAGAGCATCATGTATGCATTTTGGAACAATCCCAAGTTTGAAGTAGGAAGTTGGCCTAATAACTTATAACTCAACTTAAAATTGCAGTGGAAATTATTGGTAAACTACAACTTAGGCCATGAGTACCACTGTCCCCAAAACCTAAAGCCCAAATCTGCCACATCAGCTTTCTACTATCTACCCACAAACACCCATTTAAGTTGTAGCACTACCCAAAACCCAATTCATACTCTTTTTCATTTTTTTAAAAATTAATATATATATATATATATATATATATATGTGTGTGTGTATAGAAGAGAGAGAAAGAGAGAAGGAGAGAAGAGAGAAAGAGAAAGAGTGCTCGGGCTCAAACGCCCAAAGCAAACACCCACCCAACACCCAATTCAAGTGTACCAACACCCGCACACACTCACAAACACCCGCCTCCTTCACTCGAGTAGTGCTGCTACGCATTGCCTTAGAGGCTTATTCACAAATCTCATTTTCGATCTATGTTGGGACAGGTTATTCCTAACAGAATCTTTGAATATATATCATCTAAATTGTCCAAAAGGAAACCATGGTTAAGCCTTATCTGTGGAATGGGATATGCATGTTTCTTATTCGCGAGGAAATTTTTACGAGACTCTAGATCAAATGATAGACCTTCTCATGAACCACAGCTTTGAGCAAGAAAAGACATTGTGAGAATTTTTGTAACGATTTTTTGGTCGGATCAAAGTTGTTTGGTCTTTAACCCTTTCCGCATTGTTGTAAAGCGCATCTATTTGAGAGATCAAAAGGGTCGAATCGGGATTATTTCAAGCAACGACAAACAGTGGCATCGGACTAGAATGAGTCAATAACAAGAGGAGAGATTCCAAAACCGCTGTTTAGTGTTTTCTACTGATTTTGATTTTTGGCCAGTTATTGTTGGGCTACGTATGTGGTGTATCTATTGTTTGGACTGATGGATGGTTGGTGTTCTGAAATATGTTTTACTAAGAGCCAACCAATATATGCTTATTTGTTGAAACTCTTTTATAATGTAAATGAATAATAAATAATATTATTCTATAACATTATTTTGTAAAGAAATCTGATAAAACAAAGAAATCCTATTAATGTTATATCTTAGAAATAGATGATCTAGACTCAAAGGATTTAGTTTTAGAACTATATAAAGGCCTTTGCAATTTATTTTATTTTGTTTGAACGGCATTTTAACTCACACACACGTTCCGGGGGTATCCAGATCCATACGGGCACCGACTAATCCCCCGCGCCCATGAGCCGACCCGAAGGCCAACCCATGGACTTGCCCTTGAACCGACCCGAAGACCGGTCAAGAGCTGGATACCGCAGAAGAGGTCTATAAGGCCTTTGGCCTTTTTTGTACCGAGTGGGGCTCGAACCCGCACCAACCTATCTTTCAAGGCAAGCGCAAGGATGCTACCTACCATCGCTGGGCTAGACATTCATTGGTTTGAAATATATTGGTTATTCTCTTTTTTTTTTTCACCGTTAGATTTAGCGAATATCCAGTTTTTCTACTTCTAAATTTCAGTTTCTAATTATTTTTGTAAAAGAAAATGAAGGAAATAGAGAAAAACATAGGGAAAGATGGCAACAAACAATCTACCATGATATTATGAAAATTCTCTGTATATGGTATTCGCCCTTGTAATCTAATGGTGCCATCGCTTGAAAACTACTTATTGATCCACCTGTATCTATTCCAGCTCAGGCACCACTTGAAAACTATTTATTGGTCCACCTGTATCTATTGTATCTATTCCAGCTCTAGTCCTCCTATAGCCAATCTCAATCCTTAATAAAGAAGACTCATTGAATTATTGCATCAAATTCGAGCTTAGCCTTAATGGTCATTTGGGAGTAATTTCTAGGTTTGAATCAAATCTACTTACATCCAGATCCTATATCATATAAAACAATTAAAAGCAAACAGAATAATATACAACAAGATACAGATATATACAATCGGATCCACATGGCACGTAACTATCAAGAGATGATCAAAGAGGGACAACGATAGGAGCCGGAGGGACCTTTGCATGTTTTGGTTTAACCTCCCATTCCCACTCACCGGTTTCTTCTTTACAATTTGATAATACAAAATGTTTTGGAACCCAAGCTTCACCTTTTGAAATCCTGTTTCTTACCAATTCTCTTTCTTTATCTTCAATGGCTGTCTTTACATCCATTGCTTTATCCCAGGACTTGTTCAGGATTCCTTCACTAACTTTTGCCCATAACACGGCAGACTCACTCGCCCATAATCCCTGATTCATGTATAAATTCATCCGTTACTATCAAGTAGCAATTTAAAAGGGTTATTGGCCAAGCAGTATTCAGGTTATTGGTAGATCCTACAATTTTACTGTATATAAATATATGCTTCCTAAAGGAACTTCATCAAGTTAAAAGGGTCATTGGCAAGATCTTTTTGCAATTTTTTTAGCAAACTGGTGGTTTTCCTTGAAAACATCCGCTCTATTATCTTGGTCAGAGGTCAGGTCAAGTCTGCATACATCTTACACTCTGGACCCTACTTCCATATGGGACATACTTCACTTGTTTGCTTTGGTAACGTATTGTGTTTACTTAGACACTCACTCTTGGGTATTGTTTGGTAAAAATAAGCTAGCTTATCAGTCAACTTATAAGTCAGGTACATGTTTGGATGGACCATATAAGCTAGCTTTTTGAAAAACTACGCTCACTAGCGTTTTGGTGACTTATGGGACATTATTTTTCTTTATTCCAAATATACCCTGCTAAGTTTTACACTACCAATTTTTAAACATGCCCTTTTTGTCATTTTACGGTCATAAGCTATCTTATCAGCTAGTTTTTGACAAACGCAACTTATTCCTCGGCTAGCTTATCAGTCATCAGCTAGCTTATCAGCTAGTTTGCCAAACCTGGCCTTGGTAGAATTAGTCAAACTTATATGTTATCTTATTCCGTTTGGCATTTTTACACCCCTACCCCAAGGAGAATAGTGAGAGTCAATAGACTTATATTGATATTAGCATATCTTGTAATGTTGTATTTATGTATGATTTTCCAAATGCAGAAAGATTAGTACCTTCACATCCTTGACAACAGGTGTTTTCATGGCTGAAATCACATCCTTGGCTCTATAAATCACCGTTACTTTTCCATTGCTGATATCCTTGATAGACACAGTCCTGGGTAAGACGTAAAAAGAAAACAAATCACGATCCCCGAAAACGGATTTCATTTATGTTTCGTGTGTGAAGAAAACTCTTCCACAAGCACTAATAAATGGTGTTAGATATGTAACGGAGCTATACTTATCCCAATGACCACTGATCTCGTAGATAGTCTCCATTGAAGATAGAATTTTTCCTTTAATAGACCTGTAATTTCCTCGTCTGCCTAAAAAAGAAGCGCCTTTAAAACACAACTCGGCTTCCAAGCCAGTTTCTTGGCATCGAATTGTGACATTCCCCAACCACTCCACATCGGGCACGGAAGAAACTTTATAACAAGATTCGGGGAGTTCATCACGTAAGTTTCACCATTGTTCAGGAGTTTCAGTTGTCGTTTTCCGAGCACTTGAGTTTCAACGGAGGTGCCTGTATGATATAAAGGGGCAACATAAATATACAAAACAACACAAACAAACAAAAACCAAACAAGCCCAGTTTATCCCGCCAGAGTTGTCCTATACCCCAGAGAGCGGAGCAGTTGTTTCTATGAAGACCCCTGGCTTGCATATGTTTATTTGACTCAAAGAATTATAATAATATCCTTGTTAATACCATAGAATTTTGGAATTGCATATTGGCACCATGTCATTTCGATGTTGTCTTTCTCATTTGTAGCATGGAGACCCGACACGGGTGGATGGTGTGAAACCTGCAAGGAGTAACAGAAACCAATTCAATTGATGTCTCCCTAGGGGGGATTTTCCTGGTTGTTGTCTTCAGAGCCCCGGGGTGAGTAGAATAAGAGGGTGTTTGGGAGTGCTTTTAAAAATGACTTATTGACTTATTGGCTTTTCAAAAAGCCAATAAGTAGAAAAAAAATATTTGGCAAAATGAAAAGTCCTTTTAAAACAACTTTTTGACTCTATTGAAAAAAGAGTTTTTAAAAAGTAAGAGATATCTGACATTTTGATCTGCTTTTGGCTTTTTGACTTTTGCGCTCCACAAATACCCCACTTTTGATCCAAACACTTTTATAAAACAACTTGTTAACTTATTGGCTTTTACCGTCACAAAAATTAATCCAAACACTTTTCTAAGAACTCCTTTTGCCACCACCATAAGTCAATAAGCACTTTTGGAGTTCAAAAACAAAAGGCACTCCCAAACACCCTCTAAAACACATGACAAAACAATTTTTGTTTCAATAGCACGATTTTAGATAATGGTGATAGTGAAGGAAAGACCTGTTCGAGTAGCACATTTAGGTTGCCTCTTGAGACATGGTGAGTCTCTCCAAGGATAGGATTGTAAGGAGCCACACCAAACATTAGAGGGCGTAAAGTAGATATGGACCAGGCAACGACCGATATGAATCTCTCAAGTGGGGTCTCACCATTTGCACATCTTGTAAGCATGTCGTCATTGTAACAATATACTGATTCTCCATAACATTGGAGCTGTGATTTGGGAATGTTGAAGATGGGTGGTAACTGAAGAAATGCAGCAAACATTTATTCATCAGAAAAACGAAGCTTGTACCTGAATACAGATGAAGCTGAAACAAATGAGCAAGAAAAGAAACTACACGCTTGCAAGTTTCTACTTGTTGCTTGAGTTAAGAAACTCAAAATAATAAGGGCGTGTTTGTTAGCTAGAAATAAGGGCGTGTTTGTTAGCAGCTTAATGAGCTTAATGGGACTCATAGCTTATTCGGTCAGCTATACAAGACTGTTTGGTAGTGGATTAATGATATAGAAAGTGGGTTTTTCAGTAAGCTTTTAGAAGGGAGCTTTATGCAAAAAGCCAAGTTTTGTCCAAACATGTCTCTCCCATCTATGATAACAACCTCCTAAACAAAAAACCTTTCCAATCTATACCGACATATTAATCTACACACACGGCTTTATTCGTACAAGACTTAATGGAAAACCATCCAAACAAACCCTAAGACCAGTTGAGCTCAATGATCTAAAGCTTTCTGAAAGAGCAGTAAGGTGTTTATATATATATATATATATATATATATATATATACTTGGGATTGGGTTACAATGCAATTTATGGTGAAAACATGAGAACAAAACCTTCATTTACCTTCAACTACTTTCATAGACCTATATAGGGTCAGGTTCAAATGGAAACTCAAAGTTGATTGTGATAGTGAGGACAACCTAGACTGTGCCATGTGGCATATTATTCAGAGTGAATAACACAACAATTAGTGTTATTCGGAGCGAATAATACAACATTATGTATTATTCATTATGATTCACTTTGAATAACAATGAATATTGTGTTATTCACTCTGAATAAATGTACTATCCAGAGTGCCACGTAGCGTGCTCTCCGCACATTCCCAATGAAATTTGAGTTTGCAGCCGAACGTTGTTGATGGTTTTCAAATATTCTCCAATAATTGTTATTCTCTAAGAACCCAACGTGGACTGATTTCCACCACAAAATTGATTGAATTTCAAGACAAACCATACAAACTTAGACAAATTCTGGGTTTGACATCTTTGAAACATGGAATTTGTATCCATTGACAATAAATTCCAAGTCAATAGTCAATACCAATTACCAACCATCAAATAACAGCATTAAAACCTAATTCCAATCATCTACATAAAACAACCAACCAACCAACCAACATTTCAAGCATTCATGAATAAACAACAACAACAATAACAGTGAATTCAACATACAAAAACATACCGAAAATCGAGTGAGATCAGATCCTGGCCGTACATTCTTCAAAAGACCCAATATACGATGTAACAAATTGGGTGCCCTATAATCAGACCCCAAATCATAATCCAACGATAAAGGAGACGTTAGCACAGCAACCAAATCCTCACCTCCATTTTCAATTCTCAATTGATTCACCTGATTCGTATTCATGTTTCCAAAAATTAAATTATTCAAACAGATGAAATTGGATTCAATTAATTTAAAGCATATATATAGTACTATATAGTTCCAATGAAAGAATAAAATGTGAAAATCGATCGAATGAATTAACCTGAAACGTTAAGAATGATAAATCGATGGAGCAGGCGGAGAATCTTTGACAATTGCACGCAATAAAAAAAGCCCTAGATAAGCGCGTACAAAAAGCAATACAAAAATAAGACTGATTTTAGCCTTAAAAAAGCGCGTGGCTTTCCGCCATTTGTAAATTAATCATGATGTATGAAAGGTTGAAGGAAGCCGTTATTTTGTGGTATTGAGAAGATACTTCCAAGAAAGAAGTTGAAAAAGTTGTTGATGGTTAACGTGTTCAAACCCACACCATTGATAAACCTGTTGTTAAAATACTCGCAATGTTATTGACTTCAATAATTATGCTTAAAAGGAGATTTTATATGTTTTGGTTATTTTAAGTTTTAAAAATATTTAAAGGGGGTTCTTTATGTATCCTTTTGGGTAGGTAGGGGTGTGTAGAATGTCGACCGACGATTGTATCGATAATGACTGGATATCCAATTATAATTGGATCCAGATGTAACACCTTGAATTTCGATAAGTAAAAGTCATCCTGTGTTCAATCGTGGATCCTAGTCATAGATTTTTTGTTATGGAATTGAATTTGCATTTTAGCCCCTAGTCCAATTGAGAGTGTCCCCGTATGAGAAAAGTTGGATTTTTAAGCCACGGTACAAGTGTGTGATTGACATCGATAGTGCCACATGGCAGAATCGCATGTCACAATCGCAGAGAGAGTGAGACTATGGCTTTCGGTACATCATTTGCAATTGTGCCTCGCGATAGTACCATTTGGGCACAATCACCCGTGCCCTCCGTACCTGCTTAAATGCTCCAGATCGACTCCTTTTTCATTCAGACTTCATTCCCAGCTTGTGTGTGAGATTTCACACACTTAAGGTGCGATTTCTCTCCCTCTTCTACACCGTTTCACCTCCATTGAATGTTTGGTCTAGGGTTTGATGTTCCAAGCTTGTAGTGTGTTAGTAAGGGTGCTTTTCTACGATTTGATCAAGCCTCCCTCTCAAGATCTCAAGATCTCAACCTCTACAACTAGGGCTATATTCAAAACCGAACAATGCAAGTTCATCCTACTTCTTTACAAAATCTTTGTATAAGTTCTGAATGTTTCAATTAGGACTTCCTAATTTTTTGTTCCTTAAGTTTTCAGCTTGGGTAATTTTGACAAAGTTAGGTCAAGTTAGGGTTTTGAGTCATGTTTGAGGATGATTTTAAGTGTTTGAGTATGTATATTCATGTTTGAGGTTTTGAATTTAGGAATTCGGAGGATTGCTTGTAGATTCAAGCTGCTTCAAGAAAACTCAAGTTTGAGGAAACGTCTAGATTTAACTTAATCTACCAAGGTGAGTTCAAGTTGATTTGTAAAAACGGTGTACATGTCAAAATGTTATCTTTCCAAATGATTTTATATGCGTTTACATGAAAATATCATTTTAGGTCAACTATTGGGTTTTAGACTTCTAGTCACATTTTATTCCTGTAAACTTTGTGAAATGTCCGAATTAGAGACTTTTGGAATGTTTGACAAATCGGAACTTATAGTCATGTTTTATGCATGCTTTATAGCTCAAATAGAGGTTCAAAGTTATTCACATTAACATATTTGAAATGATAAATCCTTTGGGAACATGCATATTTTGTGATTTAGACATTTTTTTAGTTTATAAAAGAATCACATTTTTTCCTATAAATGATCACTGTTTCCATTTTTCCTAGTTTTTGAATTTATTTTTCTTTCTTATGATTTCTTTAGAAAACATTTTCAACAAAAATCTTGAAATATCAGTTTCTTTAGATTCTCTTCCATCTTGACAACATAGAAAATTAGAAATAGAGTTGGGTTCCAAGTTCCAACCAATATTAACACATAAATATAAGAATTGTTTAACTTGGTCTTTATATTTGATTATATCTTATCATTTTATTACATTTATATAATTATTATGTAAAATGAATAATATTGGTATATTAGCTAACATATTGTATTAAATTTAGGGGTTGAGAGCAAGGTTTAAAATGGCCTGACGCACAATATGACTACAAGGTTAAGTCTTAAGAATCACGACGAGAACGCAACGTCTTTCAAGACGTGACATAAGCTAACAAACTTTTATGTCATGTATAGAATTAAAGCTACGTTTTTTTTTTGGTTTAGTTCCCCAAAATGTATCCAAGTTATCATCTTTTGCTAATGTATATACTGTACTTGAAAAACTACCATTTAATACATCAAAGTTTCAAAAACCTACCGTTTAGTGTATTGGAAAACTTGTTGAAAAGGTAACCGGTCATTCCAGCCATCCGGTCATCTTCACCGGCGACATTCCAGCGACTGCACCACTCCGACGACTTTTCGGCGACCCATTTTCTCCGGCCATAAATATGTGTGTGTGTGTCTCCGGTGTCCCCCATCTCCGCCACCCACTACCGCCAACCTCTCTCTCTCCACCACCCACCACCGCCAACCTCTCCCTTTCTACCACCCACCATCGCCAACCATCATCTTCTCCGACGACTTCCGGCGACTTTCCGGCAACTTTTTGGCAGATTTGAGCTTCATTCCATACAAAATCACTTTAATGAAGCTCAAATCTATTTTGTATGGAATGAAGCTCACTTTAATGAAGCTCAGATCTGCCGAAAAGTCGCCGGAGAAGATGATGGTTGGCGGAGAGGGAGAGGTTGGCGGTGGTGGGTGGCGGAGAGGGAAAGGTTGGCAGTGGTGGGTGGCGGAGATGGGGAACACCGGAGATACACACACATATCTACGACCGAAGAAAATGGTTGAGGTCGCAGGAGAAAATGGGTCACCGAGTGGTGCAGTCGTCGGAATATCGCCGGAGAAGATGACCGAATGGCCGGAAAAGTTGCCGGAGGGGGTGACCGGCTAGTAACCTTTGATAGCAGGTCACGATACATGAAATGGTAGGTTTTTAGTAGTATGATGTATTAAATGGTAGTTTTTAAAGTACAGTATATATAATAGCAAAATGTGACAACTTGGATATATATCGAAGAACAAAACCCTTTTTTTTTTGTTCAATATTTATGTCATGTTCAATATTGTGCTCAAAATTTTATGCTATATATTGAATTAAAGCTAAAAAAATTTGTCATGTTTAATATTTAATTTATTTTGTTATTTTTAATTTGTGATTGGATAAATAGAATATACTTTTTAGAGCATATAATATTTGTGGTTCATATAATTTGTTCAAAAATAGGCCAGTCTTGCAGTCGTCGGAATATCGTCGGAGAAGATGACCGGATGGCCGGAAAAGTCGCCGGAGGGGGTGACCGGCTAGTAACCTTTGATAGCAGGTCATGATACATGAAATGGTAGGTTTTTAGTAGCATGATGTATTAAATGGTAGTTTTTAAAGTACAGTATATATAATAGTAAAATGTGACAACTTAGATATATATTGAAGAACTAAACCCTTTTTTTTTTGTTCAATATTTATGTCATGTTCAATATTGTGCTCAAAATGTTATGCTATATATTGAATTAAAGCTAAAAAAAATTTGTCATGTTTAATATTTAATTTATTTTGTTATTTTTAATTTGTGATTGGATAAATAGAATATACTTTTTAGAGCATATAATATTTGTGGTTCATATAATTTGTTAAAAAATAGGCCAGTCTTTGGATTGTTAACCAACAAATTAAATGTAAGAAACATGAATATTATAAAAGTAAAAATTAAAGATTATTATAATATATAGATATTTTATTTTAAAGAGCAAATTTAAAACTTAAACAAACGACCGCGAGTGTAATTCACTCATTCAAGAATGGTTGCTTGCAAGCAGCTCTATAAATCTCAAAGACAAAATGGTTAAGAATTAAACTTGGTCAACTAAAATGACTCCTTATACTGTTTTTTTCCAAAATATATCTTATCATTTTATTACATTTATATAATTATTATGTAAATTGAATAATTTTTTATTTGAAAGGGTAGCCGAGGTTTTGCTTGAAGCCCCAAACTAATCCTGGCAAGGTTCACCGACAACTAAAACATGATGCCCTAAGTTTATCCCCAATGGTCACAATCTGAAAGCGTCTGGATTCGAACCTTGAGGTAGAAGGTTTAACAAGTCACTTTCCCCACATGTCATAACCAGTACGCCACAACATTGTAGTTAAAATTAAATAATATTGATGTATTAGATAATACATTTTTTAAATTTAGGGGTTGAGAGCAAGGTTAAAAGTGGTGTGAGGCATAACATGACTATGAGATTAAGCCTTATGCATCATGACGAGGACACGTCTTTAAAGGCATGACATAAATTGACAAATTTACGAATCATGTCTATCTTAGTTGGTCTTCCTTAGGACACTAACATCCGGGGGGAGGGTGTGGATGGGATCTCAGTTTACCTAAGTTCGATCTAAGGGAAGTCAATTTAAGGGCATGAGAAGTACCAGTCCTTGGGCTGGTCCAGCCATTGACTGGGCCGCCCCCAGCCTAGTCAAAGATTGTGGTTAGGCTCTAGGTTCAGCGTAAGTTGGGCAGAAATAATAGCGGATTATTGGGCTGTCCGTGGATGGCCAATACCACTGGAGAGGTGCATGTATATTCCTAATAGTCGTTTATTGGTTCGATGTCGCTATGCCTTCTAAAAAATAACAAATTTTTATATCATGTATAAAGCTAAAGCTAAATTTCCTTTTATAAGCTTAAGAGTTTTTAGATAAATAAAAATATTTTTGGTATTTAAATTATTTTGATATTTTTGATATGCGATTGGATAAATAAAATATTTTTTTAATAAAAAGTACGAATCAATTAATTTTAGAGCATATAATATTTTTGGTTCATAAAATTTATTTAA
Source organism: Centaurea solstitialis (assembly GCA_030169165.1). Taxonomy (NCBI): domain Eukaryota; kingdom Viridiplantae; phylum Streptophyta; class Magnoliopsida; order Asterales; family Asteraceae; genus Centaurea; species Centaurea solstitialis. The sequence goes on from CM058047.1 coordinate 25,478,572, forward strand.
AAATAGGTTAGTTTTTTGCACTGTTCTAAAAACTTGCCATGTAGTCGTTATGACGTGTCATGGCTTCAAGGCTTGTGTCTCACACTACGTTAAGCTCGTGGCATGTCGTGCCTACTGCATAGTTCTCCTAATACGACATTTGATTTTTTTGTACGTTTTTAAGTTTTTATTTTCTAGTTTTTAATATATGGCCTAACTTTAACTTGCTTATTAGGCCATGCACTGTGGCAATGGCAAACGGTCGGCAAAGGCTTCGGCAAGGGCCGAACCCGTCGGCTTGCCGTTTGAACACCACCGCGTGTTCATCGGCTTGCCTTCGGGTAGGCCGGCCTCGGCAAGGGCAACCCGACGATCCTCCCCCCCCCCCCCCCTCTCTCTCTTCATTCTCTCTATCTCTCTCTTCTTTCTCTCTCTTATTTAATTTCTTTTTTGGTTTTTTGATGGAGTGGGTCGAGAGTGGATGAATTGGGTAGTTTTGGGTTGTTTTGGGTAAAATAGTGGAAAGCTGATATGGCGCTGATGTGGCAGTTTAAACAATTGGGTTGCAGTGGGTCGACAGTGGATGGCCTTAGGCTACCTGCACCCAACCCAATCAACTCACTCAACCCACTCACTTTTTTAATGCCACATCAGCTGCCACATCAGCTTTTGGTCAACCCTCTACAACTCACACCTAGAGGTGGGCAAAAATCGGGCCGGACCGGGCTTTGACCGGGCTTTGAAAAGACCGGGCTTTTCGGGCTTTTGTTTGACCGGGCTTTGACCGGGCTCGGGCCGGGCCGGGCTTTGAAAAGACCGGGCTTTTTCGGGCCTTTGTTTGACCGGGCTTTTTCAACTTAAAAAACACTAAATTATTTTATACTTTCAATAATAATGATAATATACGATATAAACTAGATTTATTTTATAATTCTGAAGTCTAAACTATATAAAACAAATCAAAAAATAGATTTATTTTCGGGCCGGGCCGGGCTTTCAAATTCCCTAAAACTAGGCCCGGGCTAGGCCCGGGCTTTGGTCGGGCCGGGCCCGGGCTTTTTTTCGGGCTCGGGCCGGGCCGGGCTTTTTGCCCATCTCTACTCACACCCAACCCTCTCAACCCTCTCACACACAACACACACAACACACACACAACACACACAACACACACACAACACACACAAAAGTAAAGCGGGTTGGAGAAGCCGACCAAGCCCCAACCCGCCGGCTTCCTTCCCCCGTGCACCCAAGCCGTTTGAACCCTCCCAGCCCAGCGGATATACCCGCTGCCAACCCCAGCTACCGCGCGAGTAGCCTTACTATGAACTCATTAAATGATAGTATAAAACATATGTTTTTACATATAATATTTTATATGAACTAGAAATTTGACGCCATAAGACATAAGTCACGCCTTGAAAACGCCATGGCCCTAAGGCTTAAGGCTTAGCCTCGCCGCCACGCCAGGCCTTACGCCATATAGAACCATGGTTTTTTGTAATGATTGTTAATTAACATATTAAATGTAAGGAATATGAATATTATGAAAATGAAAAATGAAAATTTAATAAAATAGATATTTAAAATTTAAAATTCAAACAAACGACCATGAGTACTGTAATCCACCGATTAAAGAATGGTTACTTGCAAGCAGCTCTTTAAAAACTGAGACACAAATGGTTAAATACTGAACTTGGTCAACAAAAATGATTTTCTATACTATTTTTCAAAATATAATCTTTTTTATGTTTTAATTTATTATTTACCTTGATTTTATATAAATAAGGTTTATAAGGGGTATTTATCGAGTCAAATTTCGGGTTTCTCAAATTCTTTGAAACGAGTTGTTCGGGTTTAAAAGTTTTTTTGGTAACTTCGAAACTCGATTCAAATTCGAAATGAAACATGTAAAACTGACTCGAATTTGCATTGTTGAATTCGAATCGAATTCGAATTTATCCAAATTCAGTTAAAAACATATTCTACTACAAAATAAGGGGATATAAACTAATAACTTGATCCAAAAAAGGGATGAATATCCGGATTACATTTAGCCATTTACTTAAATTGAGTATCAACCATTCAAATATCCATATTACAAAAATATTAAATAACATTTAACAATGGCAAACATCCAAAATTTTCTATAACAACGACAAAATATCACATAACAAACTCCAAATAACCCAAAAAAAATCTCCGTCGATAACCAACAAAACCCAAAGAAAACTTACCACGATGTGGATAACTAGAAATCCGAAAACTTGAAATTTTTATATCTATATATATAATCTTATGTATATATATACCTATATTGGAATTTCGAGTCGGGTTTCGAATATTTTTATAAATTCAAAATTCGATTCGAAAACCAATGTAAACGTTCGAATTCAGTCTAAAACCGATTTAAAAACTAAACAAACTGAATTATATTAGATTATTCGAGTTCGAGTCATTAGAATTTCGATTTTACGAATAGCATTTAAGAACACCCTAATTTATATATGATGCCTAAATTTTTTACGTAAATTCTAAAATAATGATAACCTTTAAAAGTTATCTTCCTAATTTATAGTTTTCAACCAATTTAGTTACATTTCGTTGTCATAGCAAAACTATAATCAATATTATTTACTACAATTCAATGAAAACGTTTCATTTATGTAGTATGTAATTCTAATAAAATATAAAACCAATCATAATCGTCTAGTCTAAAATATATTTTGTTTTCAATTGTTTTTCTAATCTATCTATATATAATAAAAGAGTAACTGGTTTGACACGTGTCGCGCTCTGAGTAACTCATTGACACGTGTCGCGCTCTGCTGAGCCATTGCCACATCATATGCATATGTGTCATGTGTCATATGTTGACACATAGCACTGATTCAAAGTTTAAAATTATTAAAAATTAATCCAAAATTATCTATTAAATATAACAAACTTTATCTCTATCTATTGGTATGAAGTCATCTATATCTCTATCTCTCTCCCTAAATTGATATTTAAATACTAAGCAGATTCAACAAAAACCGTATAAACATTACCTTTTCCATTTTAATTTTCCAAGTTCCTCCATTATTCTTTTTGCAAACGTCTTAGGTAAGTTCGTCAACCATTAGTTTTTGCAATTATTTGAAGAATGGTAAGAAAACTGCAGCAAAATTAAATCTACATGTACAGTTGGTTGGAGCAAGTTAATTTTCTGGGTTTGGGCTCATTTTGCTGCAAAAGCTTTGCTGCAGAATTTTAACTTTTTTTGTTTTGCATTGCTTTGGTGTCTTGCAAGTTGTTTAGTGGCTTAAGTTTTAGTATGTGTTGCTACTTCACTTATGTGTTTATTTGAGAATTTGGATCTTGATTCAAATTTGGGTTTTGGAATTGGGTTGATTTGTGGTTCTAAAATTTAGGGTTCTTAATTGGGGGTTTATTAAGATGATGAAGATGAATATTGAAGAAGGAAAAAAAAAAGCTTAATTAATAATATAAGGGTAATATAGTGATTTTATAAATAATTGAATTTAATGATAAAGATTATTGATATTTAAATGATTTAATAATTATTAAAATACCATTTTGGATATATAAGAAATAGTTTAAAAGTTTAGATGATTTAATGATAAAGATTATTGATATTTAAATGATTTAATAATTATTTCAAAATGAAAACTAATAGTGTAAATCATAAGGACTAAGTATATAATTTACTCTAATATTAATTAAACCCTAGAAAGTTAATTATGGAAACATACACAACTTCATCCCATTCAAACACAACCACATAATGAGAAAACATAGAAAAAGAGAAACAACATTCTATTCAAAAGTTTCTCAAAACAAAAATAAGAAAAAGATGTCCATCGCTCACTTCAGTCTTAAAGGTTCTCTTGTGAAATTCGTTGGTAAAAGTCCTAAGTGAATTATATAAAATAAGTAGAGATTCTCCTTCATTTACCTTATCGAGTAACATCATTGGCTATGAAAATGGATTATTTGATAAGAATCTTAAACCTGGTAAGCGTTTATAGGGAAAGAGACGTGCATTTCCCACACTTACTAGGTAAGACTCTCGATCTTTGCCTTGTCTTTTAGCAAGTAAACTTCTTGGTCCTTGTCATGCTCAATCAATAAGGTAAATGATGTTTGTAAATGCTTAAAGTGTTTAGTTGATGGCCTAAATTTAACCTACAAACTGAAGAACGGTTAGTATCAAAAATTGAAATTTATTATAAAATATACTCTTATTTGGGTATATAATTATATATTGAAGCAATGATAGTCAACTTCACCCATCAGGCTTACTTATAGAGTCGCCACGAGGAGTTACATGGTTGTCGTTTTTAAGTTTTTGCAGTTTCACATTCGAAGGTAGGGCATGTTCAAGAGGAAAGTGACGCCCTAAAGCTATTAAGAATAATTTGGAGAAAGATCGCCATGATGCCTAAGAACGACATTGATGACATAATCAAAGGGCCACCTTCCGAAAGTAAGAACCTTGAAGATAGAACACAAACGTACTCTTCCCAAGTACTTTTTGTGGCTACAAGAGTGGGCAACACAAGATTCATAATTGAGCTCATTCAATTGTATCCCGATCTAATATGGAAGGTTGATAACAATAAACTAAGCATTTTTCACAAAGCGGTTAATTATTTTTATTTAATATTTATTTTATTTAATAATTAATATTAAATAATTTTTTTATGAAATAATTTTTTTAATAATTAATTTTGGTTTAATTTATTAAATAATAACTATTTTTTTAATTAATTAATAATTATTTTTATTTTTGTTAAAAGAATTAAGTAATTAATGAATAGTTATTAAATCACTTTCTATTTTAAAAAATTATAATTATCAAAAGGGGATTTTAGTCATTTACCAAAAATCCATTCCAATTGCAAAGTTAAATTATGTGAACCAAACAGACAGATTTCAATTCCTTTAACAGATTTATTCCAATTCTGCCAACCAAAAACAGGTGGTCAAACCTGACAACATTCTATTTCAATTCCTTTAAGGTCAAATTCCTTTGACAGATTCCATTCCATCCAAAAATATTTTGCGAACCAAACACCACCTTGTTGCATAGTTATTTGATTTGGGGGAGGGATTGAAAGCTTGAAGAAGGTTGTGCCATTCTAAAGGAGTGAAAAAGGAGCTTGGAGCTTTGAAGGTGTCATTTCAAGCTCTACACTAAGGTAATCATCCTCATCTTTCCTAATATGATTCCTTTTAATCATTTGGTTTGAGTTATAGAGTTTGGTTGATTTTGAGTTTGGTTTTATTGGGAGAAATGAGAAATCGCTAGAAATGCTGGTATTCAAGATTTGTTTTCCCTTGTTGAGTTTTATCCAAAAAAACCCTATTGTTGGTGAAGCTTTTATCTCTATTTGCAATTTTTCATATTTTAAATATTGGGTGATGGTGATTGGATTCATTAGCATGAATCAATCAATCAATCAAATATGTATTTTTAGTAATTTGCTTTACGTTAAAAATGATTAAATAGATGGTTTCCTTCGTTTTTATGGCTTAAAAGCAAAGTTTGAGAAGTTGGGGTTTGAGGATTGCTTGAAAATGGCCAAACTAGGCTATGCAGGTTGATCAGAGGTCAGCGCCGTTGCGCCACCAGTGGCTCCAAAAACATGCCAATGCTTGGTGGCTGTTGGTTAGTTCGCTGTTTAGGTTTAGGTCGAGGTTCGGTTTAGGGTTTCTCTTAGGAACTCTAAGGAGTTATTTTGGAGAATAATTATGGGATTTACACTTGGTTACAATGTGTAATTTAGGTGTACGTTGGTGACGCGAATCCTTTTGGTGTGGCATTAAGCACGAATAACAAGTGAGTTTCACTTACTTAGACATACGGTTTTTCATAAATGTTCTCAATTATGCAAACCCTCTTTATGAAATGATTTTTGTTATTTCCGTTACAATTCTTATACATGATCATGATCATGATCATACATATGGTGTGTGAGTATGCATTTTGGGTGAAGCATAGGTCGATTTAATTAATGTGAGGTGTGACCTAAACCGGGCAGGTGTGAGTCTAATACGCTGTCACAGGGTGCATGATCAATAGCGTAGCCGACTACATGTGTGGTGTCTCATGAACATTCATTTCTATAATTCAACTTTAAATGTGTGTTGTTATCAACTGTGGCTTTTGTTGTTGTGATATGTTTTCGAGAGAACTCAGTAGACCTCCGATCTAACCCTCATTTTCTTAAACTAAAATCTTTTCAGGGAAGCCGAATAGTGGAACTTCAGGGAAAAGGTAAGGAGAAGATTTGAAGTAGAAGCAGCTAAGGAAAGTTTGTTTAGTGCGTTACAAACTTAGTAGATTTAATTATTCTCTGTTATACGGGTGTTTTACCCATTAACTCGTACACGTTCTTGAGATTGATGACTTAGGGCTATTGGCGTTATTTTATTTAACGTTGAACTTCTAGAAATTGTGGTTGTTCCATTAAAGATCTAAGACACTTTTATTTTTTATTAAATAATCAATAAAGAAAAAAAAGAGATAGAGAGAAAGGTAGAGGTGGGGTAGGTGAAGCCGATATCTTTTGTCGTCAGCTTACCCAACATCGTGATAGTGTTCCTACCGAAGCCCGAGCATACCAAGCCTACCCGATGGCCATCAAGATGTATAACACATGATCTAAAATCCATATATGAATTATTAATTATTCTATTCAAAGTTTCATTTAGTATTTTTGGATTCATTTTGGTGATTTATATACGAATTACTAAGGAATGACTCACAAATGCATTTATGAATATACTTTGTTTTGAAATCTTTTTACTGATTCCTTTTCAAAAAAATAAAAGTATTTAAATAATGAAGAAGATAACATCAACATAAAAAATGCATTTTTGGTGTTTACGATTTTTTTAGTTTTAAATGAGTTTGTTCTTATAGGTTAAACTATGGTTTGGCTCAAATACGTTTGAATTTGGTTCACTCTTCTAAATGATCATTAACTTTTATTAGTTAAGTAAGGTGCATTTTGGTTATCTATTTTAAATCTTTTCTAATTTATATTGAAATAGTTAAAATGTAACATATTATAATTTATATAATATCATATTACTTATGTAATATGATCTAATATATGTTGGAATTGGGAGTCAGTTTGCTTGGGATTTGACAACTTAAGAGTAAATTAATACTCGTTAATCATACATCATATTCTAAATTTTGGATGGTGATGGACGATCATTCTATTTTTGATGAAGACAATTAGAGGAGGTGATAGAACTAGAGCGAAAGAGGTGTTTCCCAACATGACATGGGCTAAATGGTTAAATGTCTTTACTCAATAGTGTTTTTAATTGTTGTTCATGTGAGAGAACAAATTTGAACATTTTTGTAAACAATATATTCAAATGGTAGGTTCTAACCTAGAGGGAAAAAATTGGTGAAACTGAAAAATGATAGGGACCAAAAAATGTATTTTACTTTAAGATGTAATAACAAAGATAAATAAAATTTCTGAAAAATATAAAAATAGGTTAACAAATAAGTTCACCTTTACCTTTTGTTTTAGTCCTTTCATTTGACATCAATAGAGAATAACTCTGTTAAGACAATCATGTGCCCCTCATATGAGAAGCGTTTTGGTCTTTTAACCATCTTCTTCAATCTTATATCCATCTATAAGAATATTGACACCCAGATCTAATCTCAAGAGTCGATAACATTGAAACCCATCTAAAAGAATACTAATTAAATTAATATATATGTTATAAAAATATCAAACAAGTTCTAGAAATATGTGAAACTTTCAATTGTTTTAAGTATTTAATTTTATGTGGAAATATTAAATAAGAGAAATGCCATGTTGTTACACCTCAAACATGCACATTTGAAGTTGTATTCATGTGCCATTTACTTGTAGTATTTTATGGGGCGTTTGGTTGGGGGTATTGAGGGGTCAGGAATGGGAATGGTAATGGTAATGAAAACTGTTGTTTGGTTTGATATTATATAATGGAATCATTCCTGCAAATCCATTAATTTCCATTCCTGACCAAATTGGGGGGAATGAAACTTTTATTTCTACTTGGTTCTTTTTTCCATGCATTGTTCCATCAATGGATGTTAAATGAAACATCTTTTGTATTTTCAAGTTGGAAAAACATATTTTTTTAATATGAAGCAATTTTTCATTGATTATATTGGTTTAACCAAACAACATCAATGCAATGCCCATTCCTATTCCCATTCTCCTGCATTTCCATTTTCATTTCCATTCCCATTCCCTAAAATGAACCAAACACAATTTTAAGTAACATGTAATAATAATACGGACTTAATACATAAAAAGTTGTTTTTAAAATTTTATCTCAAATACTTTATAATACAGTATAGATAATATTTTAGGAGAATATATTTTAAATACATTTTATATCATAATACTTTTTAAATAAATGAGATGTTTAAATATTCACGTTTTTTTGTTTAATAGGTCCATTGCTATTTGAGTATGGAGAGTATGTCGATCATGATGTACCACTTTTAAAATTGGACCCCAATTCATGGACTAAGGTATGTATGTTTGATTATTTACATATTATTAATTATAACCACAGGACCAAAATTATAATTAATTATAGACTAACCCTCCTAGTGAATTTATAGGTAGCAAATATCATATATCTAGATGCACCAACAATGACTGGATTCTCGTATACAAAAGTTCCTAACATCGTTACTAGTGATACGTTATCGACATCAAATACTGTTGAATTTTTAAGGAAGGTAAAAAAAATATAACTTATTATAACTTTCTTTCTTGTCATTTTTTTAATTTTTATGATAATATCATTATTTAACAATGAACAACTTGTTTAATTTATGTTGCAGTTTGTTAGGGATCATCTGAAGTTTTTAAACAATCCAATGTATGTTACTGGAATTTCTTATTCAGGCATAGTTGTTCCAATGATCACCGAAGAGATATATAAAGGTTTATATTTGTTAGCTTTTATTTTTAGAAATCATTTTGCATCTCTTTTTATTTAATTGATTAGAATGAAGAAATGATCTTATTCGTCGTTTTTTTATATCCATATGAAATTTATAAGGAAATGACATTGGATTAAAGCCGACTCTAAATATTCAGGTAACTATATATCATCATTAAATAACTTGTAAATTATGGTTAATTGATATTTTAAATTGGTTTACGTTTAGTATTTCAATACTAAATTTATAATGTGTATCATCTTATTAGGGCTACATGTTGGGGAACCCTTTGACGGATGAAATGTCTGATATTAACTCTAGGCTTGAATATGCTTATCGTATGGGGCTTATATCTTACGAACTGTATGAGGTAATTTTAAAATTCTATTTCCATTTTGAGATTTCTATAATTTTCCACCCATAAACTTTATTAACATTTCAATCCAATTAATGTGTTATATTTTGTAGGATACAAAAAGTAATTGCCATGACGAGTATGTAGAGGCAAATCCAAACGATTTATTGTGCATGACAAACATCAAAGAAGTCAACAAAGTAAACAGACTTCATATTTATTGTATTAAGTTTGGAGGTTTAATATGTGAAATCCGCCAAAGTTCTGATTCTCCTTTTTTTTTTATCATAGCGTGTTATGGATATCAACTTGCAACACATTTTGGAACCTGATTGTGATGAAGGGGGGTCAAATATAGTAAAATCTGGAAATCCAGTGAAACTTGCAAAGAGGGAGCTTCTTGGATATGAACCGATTAGAATGCTTAAAACAAAAGCTTCAGGGAATATGACTATTTGTCCGGTACTAATGACTCTATGTCTCATTTTCTCTCTCGCACTCCATCTATAGACAATTCCTCAAGTATTTTTTTTGTAGGATTACTATTACTCGTATGCTGGAATTTGGGCTAACAATAAAAAAGTTATGAAGGCACTTAATATACGAGAGGTATGACCCAAACGTCGTTTAATGAATGGGCCAATTCTAATTATCCATTGTGTTTATAAGCTTATTACATTCTTAAACTTTCTTTGCGATCTTGATATGATGGTATAATCAGGGCACAATTAAGGAATGGTCTTTACGTAATGCAAATATGACCTATGAATATAACGAAGTTACAACAGGATACAAATTCAACGTGAACAATAGCGTCATCTACCATGCAAAGCTAACTAAAAGAGATAATTTCAAAAAATTAAATCATGCCAAAAACCTTATATTACAAATATGAATTGTTATGCTATTGATCTTTTAACATCAATATTATTTTCTATCAAATACATTAATTATATTAAAAGAAACTACAAACTTTATTTATTTTTAATTTAATTTAATTGATATCAAATTATCAACAACGAAAATATAACAAAGACATTTTATACATCAAACTATAAACTATCTTTGACTTTAAAATGATGTTAATATACTTTCACATATAAAGAGAAGGTATACATACAAAAGTGTACTTGGATTGAAATATAATAATGGATACGTTTAACAGTAATTTGCTATAAAAAATATTAATTAACTGTTATATTAAAACTCAATGATTATCTTGATTATATTTAAAATGAAATATTTATTTTATATTTGATGACGTTTATCAATTAGTTACATGAATAGAAATATAAATTTTTAAACCATATCATTCATTAGTAAAAATAACTTTATCAAAATAATTTTATTTTCAAAATAAATCAAGCCATATGTAGATCAAAAAACTAAAAAAAAGTAATCAAGCAAAAAGCCATAAATCAGGAGAAAATCAAACCATATGATTTACTTCATCATAAGAAAATGATCACACAGACTTTCTTAACATTCTTCATATAATTGCAAAAACAAATAATAAAATAAATTTTATGCACGAATGTTTTTCGAAAAAGGGGTTGACGAACTTACCTAAGACATTTGCAAAAAGAGCAATGGAGGAACTTGAAAAATTAAAAAAGAAAATGTAAGGTTTATACGGGGTGTGTAGAATTTGCTTAGAATTTTAAATCAACAACTTAAATCAGTAACAAAAATCATCATCACAAAGTAAACCCCTAAATTCATCCATTTTTTTTCCATCATCCGTAATAATGATGCTCAAATCCACACAAAGCATATATATACATAATAAATCAAAATACACAAATACGATTCAACGATTCACTACAATAGAAGATCAGCTTTGAAGAATTTGATGAAAAATAACTTGCTATAAACATGAATACGATGATCATAAGTTTTTGAAAAACCTCTCAAAAAGCTTTTAAAAACCTCTAAAAAACCACATTGTGGATGCTCTTAACCTCTCAAAAAGCTTTTAAAAACCTCTAAAAAACCACATTGTGGATGCTCTTATTACAAATATTTTTTAAAAATCTCATAACAATTTGTCATGATATCTAAAAACAATAAAAAAAACTTCCAAAGTAAACATTAAAACATGTTTACATACGGCGTATAATGTTGATCCAAGTCCACGGCGTATTTCCAACTCCAACTTGGACTATAAACATGAATAGAATCATCATAATCATATCATCATGTGTAGGAAAAAATAAAAATTAAAGAGCGTTTGATTGATTACCTTTGTGTGTGTGTGTGTATGTATAATTGGTAGTGGCTTAATTAAGAGAGTTGCAACAATTAATTGACATTGAGAGATTGAAAGTGGTATTTATCTTTTATATGAATTCTAATAACTACTATGATAAAAAATAGAAATTGAAAGTGGTATTTATCTTTTAGATGGATTCTAATAATTACTATAATAAAAAATACTTATTTGATAATTTTATTTATTTTAATTATTTGTTTAAATACAAATATAATTGTTTTCATATTTATCTATAACTTTTATCAAAAACCGGCTCACCATTGAAAGTGGTATTTATCTTATAGATGGATTCTAATAGCTACTATGATAAAAAATAGAGATTGAAAGTGGTATTTATCTTTTAGATGGATTCTAATAACTACTATAATAAAAAAAATACTTATTTGATAATTTTATTTATTTTAATTATTTGTTTAAATACAAATATAATTGTTTTCATATTTATCTATAACTTTTATCATAAACCGGCTCACCAGAGCGCGATACGTGGCAGGCAAGTTAACCAGAGCGCGACACGTGGCAGGTCAGTTACTCTTTTATTATATACTAGTTTTGATCCCGCGTAATACACAGGATAATTTCAAGAAATTAAGGTGTTGTTTGTTTTTTAAGTGGTGCTGAAGACTGAATCTGTTTCCACTTCTGATTGTTAAGTGGTGATGCTGAAGACTGAATCTGAATCTGTCAACACTGTTTGTTTTTGTAAACTGTCAAACATCTGAATCTGAATCTGATTATTCATAAGAACGAAAATTAACTAAAATACGTCAACGCAATCAAGTACAATAGTAAACTTTAACAATCCAGCAGCTTAACGAGCTAAAAGAGTAACTGGTTTGACACGTGTCGCGCTCTGAGTAACTCATTGACACGTGTCGCGCTCTGCTGAGCCATTGCCACATCATATGCATATGTGTCATGTGTCATATGTTGACACATAGCACTGATTCAAAGTTTAAAATTATTAAAAATTAATCCAAAATTATCTATTAAATATAACAAACTTTATCTCTATCTATTGGTATGAAGTCATCTATATCTCTATCTCTCTCCCTAAATTGATATTTAAATACTAAGCAGATTCAACAAAAACCGTATAAACATTACCTTTTCCATTTTAATTTTCCAAGTTCCTCCATTATTCTTTTTGCAAACGTCTTAGGTAAGTTCGTCAACCATTAGTTTTTGCAATTATTTGAAGAATGGTAAGAAAATTTGTGTCATTGTTTTCTTATGATGAACTAAATCATATGGTTTGATTTTCTCCTGATTTACTTCTTTTTAGTTTTTTTATCTAAATCAGTAGAAGCATTACTAAGTTTTCTTCTCCACATTATATAATAATTTATATTTGTATTCATGTAACTAATTGATAAATGTCATCAAATAGAAAATAAATATTTCATTTTAAATATAATGAAGATAATCATTGAGTTTTAATATAATAGTTAATTAATATTTTCATAACAAATTATTGTTAATCGTATCCATTATTATATTTCAATCCAAGTACACTTTTGTATGTATACCTTTCTCTTTATATGTGAAAGTATATTAACGTCATTTTAAAGTCAAAGATAGTTTATAGTTTGATCTATAAAATGTCTTTGTTATATTTTCATTGTTGATAATTTGATATCAATTGAATTAAATTAAAAATAAATAAAGTTTGTACTTTTTTTAATATAATTAATGTATTTGATAGAAAATAATATTGATATTAAAAGATCAATACCACAACAATTCATATTTGTAATATAAGGTTTTTGGCATGACTTAATTTCTTGAAATTATCCCGTGTATTACACGGGATCAAAACTAGTTATTATAATACATGATTATTATCAGCTTTTACATATATTTATCTAATTAATAAACTATAATAATTGTATATAAATATCTTTTTTATTTCTTAATATAATGGTAAATTATGTTGTTTGTAAATGAAAGGTTCCTACAACTTAAAACAAAATAATTAACAATTAATAATTACTATAAAATATTTTTATTTCTTATTTCTTATTAAAAAATATAACAATATCTATTCAAGCTAAAAAAAACGTAAGTAACAAATTTTTAAAATTTTGATAATTTATTTTATTGAGGTTTAGGGACTTAATTATTCAAAAAAAAATTGTTTAATAGATTACTTTTTTCATTTAAAAAATACTTCAAGGACTTAATCATTTAAAATAAGAAAGTTCAATAATATATGTATAGTGTACATTCACAAGTGAATATACATATATTGATGTTGTTCACTATCACGGTATAGAGATATTCAATACATATTTTTTTGAAAGGCAAAAGCATACTTTTATTACCCAATTAGTTTGCCGAGGCCACATATGAATCTAGACGACAACCACTGGAAATGGAGTAAACAGAAAAATGAAATCATCACATTATGATGCAAGACAAAGCTTCTAAACTGTTGAATCTCCAACCAACGATCGAACCAAGTTTTTCAGGCCCTATGATTTACTACCATGATCGGCATCCTCGTTTTCACTCCCGATGACGGTATGTAGCTTACCAAGAGCAAATCGGAAACTACCTGGACAGAGAGTGAATACATCAACATTGTACCCCTGCGCACGTCGCGTTTCCTAACATCGTTTTCACGATGCCTTTCCACTTCCTTTGCATCCCCACACTCCACTTTGAACAACTTACCGGGACTTGACTCGAACGGCCTCAGTTAATCCAAAGATTTCGAGTCTGTCCCCAGATAGTTATGTCTGTGACAGAATGTATTCCCGTTGTTTTTCGATTGCTGAATATACAACGCCTCGAAACCTCCATACCTGATCAGATCCTTTGTGCATTTACTGATTTTTTTAATCTCATCTAGGACCTAACAAGGAATCTAAGTCCATACCAATCCTATCTAGAACCGCTCTACACACCAAGATTGGCCTTCCACAAGAAAATGCAAATTTTTTCCCAGATTTCATTAACCACCTCATTTCTTCAAGTCTTTCTTCTATCAAGTTTTTTTAGATTTTGAACCGTAAACAACCCATCCTCACTCTCCCCCCATTTCACATGATCATCTAAATGAGTTTTCAAACTCTAACCTTAAAACACCTCTCTTAAATTTATTAACTCCTGACACCCTCCTCCATGTCTACCTCCACTCCCAATTGTTCCTATCCCAAACCCCCTTGTCTTCTATTGACCCATATTTTTTTTAATTCAAGTTGGAATAACCTCTTGAATCTATCCTTCAACCTCACATTACCCACCCATCTATCCAATCAAAAGTTTGTCTCATTTCCTCTCCCTATTACCATCCCAAAGGAGGTTTCAAAATTTATGCTCACCTTTTCCAACTCTTTTCCTATCCTAATTATGTTCCTCCAAAACCAAACTCACTTCCCCAATTTCTATCTTCTCCTCCGACCAAACCCCCATCCCTACCATATATGCTTTTTATAAGCTAACCCAAATAGCCTATTTCTCCTATTTGAACTTCCACCATCATTTCCCCAAAAAACCTCAATTTGAAAATTGGAGGCTTCCAATGTTTAGTCTCGCTTCCAGTGTTTAGTCTCTAACCCTTAAAATTTCTCACAACCCTATCCTACTTTACCCAAGTCAACCATTTTTCTAACTCCGAACCTTTTCCTGCCACTTTATAGAAATTGCTTTTCACACTCTTAAGCTCATGGATCACTCCCCTTGGGGCACGAAAAAGCAAGAACAAGTACAAAAGAATGCTACCTAATACTGACGCTACCTAATAGTGACTTCACCAATGTAAATCTTCCACCGATCGAAATCAATTTTGTTTTCCATGATCCTACCTTGTTCTTCACCTTTGCTATCACTTCTTTCCATCTTCCGATCTTGTTCATAGGCCTACCCACTTGGAGGCCCAAGATATACAAATGGCAACTTGCTACCAACACAACCCAATCCCCTTCCCCAAGATTAGACCTCATCTATCTCCATGCCAACCCTAAAAAATTTATTTTTGCCAATGTAGATCTTTAATCCTAACGCCTCTTGAAAGAATTTAAGAATCTTTATTAGGTTTTTTAAGTTAAGTACACTCCATTTGCCAAAGAATATTGCATCGTCGACATATTGAAGATGAATCAATAGTAGGTCTTCATTTCCGATCCTAGTACCTTCAAAAATCCCTTTTTCTTTCGCCTCTTTCATTAAAATTTAGCCCTTCCGCTACTACTAGAAAAAAAAGGCGTCAATGGATCACCTTGTCCAAGTCCTTTCTCCATAACGAATTCTTTTGTAGATGACTCATTAACCAAAATTTACACCGTTGAAGACTCCAAGCAAGATTTAAGCCAATTACACCATTTATTTTCGAAACCCATTTTGTTCAAGGTATCGAGGAGGAAATCCCAATCCATACTATCGTAAGCCTTTTTAAAATCAACCTTGAACACTCAACCTCATTTCCCCGATTTTCGAATGTGCTCCACCGCATTGTTTGCAATTAGCACCCTGTCTAAAATAAATCTCCTTTATTAAATGCCGCTTGTGTATCACGATCACTTTTTCCATCAGCTTCTTCATTCTTTCTACCAGGGGTGGATCTATAGTGAAATAGATGGGGGATGTGCCCCCACTATTTAGGAAAAAAATTTATCATTTTTCGATTGAAAATATTGTTTTCATTAACTTTCTACCTTATGTCTGTCCCGCCCAATAATTTTTGTCGAGGCCCCCACCAACTAAGAAAAGTATTTGAAAATTAACAAAATGTCAACAAAATCTCTCAAAATCAACAAAAATAAGTTAGAATTCTCCCAAGGTCAACCAAAAAAAATAAAAATCCATCAAAAATATGGAATCATGCTAAAAACACATTGATTGACTTTACAAACCTTGTGCCCCCACTAGATAAAAATCACGGATCCCACCACTACTTTCCGCCAACGTCTTGGAAAGGATTTTGTAGAAGATACCTATCAAACTTATCGGCCTATGATCATTGAGCCCCGTCGGATTATCAATTTTTGGAATGAGCATGACGAAGGATGCGTTGCATCCCCCCTACTTACCTCCTCTACTTCCCAAAATCTCTCTCTCTCTCTCTCTCTCTCTCCGTAGCTTCCATAAGATCTTTTTTTGATAATTGCCCAAAACCATTTTATATATGTGGATGAGATGCTATCCGAGCCCGAGGACTTACTCTTGCCACACAATTTCACCTCTTCCCAAATTTCTTCCTCCGTAAAAGGTGTTTCCATGTTTGAAGTGTCTTCTTGAGTAGGGATGGCAAAAAAACCCCGAATCCGATGGGGAAACCCGAAATTCAAAATAAATTGGACGGGTTTGGGGACGATAAACAGGGACGGGGACGGGGAAAACCCGCTTATTTTAAACGGGGATGGGGACGGGGACGGGGGGACCAATCCCCGACCCGATTACCCGATTATATCCCCGAATATTTCCCCGATTATATCCTTGAATATATCCTCGATTATATCCCTAAAATTATTTTTATTTCATGATTGTTTAGTAGACAATATATTATATATAGCTAAATGGTTTTTATGTTTGGTCGTATATATACTTTAACATTTCAACTGTTAATATTTTGGATGCATTTAAACAATATATATATATATATATATATAGCTAAATTGTTACTATTTTGGATGCATTTCAACTTTAAGACTTTAATTTTCTTTCGAATATGTTTAGAGAATGGATTCGAGAATGTTATGTAATTTAGTATATCATTTCCCGAGACTTGTGGATTTGTGGTAAAGTTTAAACGATGACGGGGATCCCGCGGTGAAAACCGTTTAATTAACCGTTTATACTAAACGGGGATACCCGTTTCCCCGTGGGTTTCCCCGATTACCCGATGGGGATCCCCGTTTAAATCCCTGCGGGTTTTTAAGCGGGGACGGGGACGGGGACGGTTTTTTTAAACGGGGACGGGGATGGGGGACCAATCCCCGCCCCAAACCCGCCCCGTTGCCATCTCTATTCTTGAGATAGCTTCTTCAAAAACATGCTATTGATTTTCGATCCTGCCTTCTTTCTAGGTTCAAATTTTCTAGAAAAGAACTCCAAAATGTGGTTTTTTATCTCTTCCGTTTCTTCCGACCAAACCGCGTTGATGCTTAAACCTTGAATGTCGTTTTCCTCTCTTTGTACTTAATAGCCGTGTGAAAAAGTTTGGAGTTCTCGTCTCCCTCTTCGACCCATTTGACTTTTGTCTTTTGACTTTCCATCTCTAACTTCTTTTTCTCCGGCTCTAACCATGCGTTCCTCACTTTCACCCATCTGTCTCTATCTTCTTCCTCCAAAGTCTTCAGCCTCTTTCCAACCATGTGTTTTCACTGTTAGAGTATAGAGATTGTTGATACATATTTGGTTGTATTTTAAACGTGAACTCTTTTAATGGTCATAATATGTTAATATAATATGTAGTGCTAATTCAATCATTCAAAAGTGAATTCTTTTCAAAACTGAATAAGTTTGGGCATATTGTATTGTAAGGTATGTTGATCTATTTATGTGAATATGGTAATAAGTGTTAATCTATTGTCTTCACTACAATATTCTATGCTTATTAGTACAAATATGAAACTAAGCAAGTGAAATTTATGAGGAAGATTAGCTTCCTTGGACATAATAAATAACAAATGAATATGCAAGTATCTTGGTTAAAAAGATGTGATTAGAATTAGTGATGTTATGAATATGATAATAACCGAATACAACCGCCAACCAATTGGACAAATATAAGTCATTGCAACTTGAAATAAATAGATGTGTAGCAAGTAATATGATGATCCACTTTTCTTTCATCTATCAACAAGGTTATGAATTCATGAGGCGGTCCATAACCAATTTGACAACTGCAGGAGCGTCAACTGTAACTGCCACCTTCACTGTCGGTTTGTTACACCATTCTGTCTCTTCGTTAAACCTTGAAAAGTCAAAAAAACATAAAATCATCAAATAGGTAAGTTTAGCTTCGAAAATCTGCAAAATGGATTTTATAACAGAAACAAGGTCCTAAGTGTGCATAGGCCAACTCAATCAACCCATCTTTCTCCACCAAATATGCCTGAAAACGACTATTTTGCTCAATAACCTTAAATGAGTTACGCTTTATTCTATAAAAATGAAATACTAAAAAGATAAAATCTTAAAAAATCCCACCTTTTTTGTTTGTTGAAGAACAATGTTAGTCCCCTTGTGATGCCGCTTGTCTGGACTCTGACAACACCTTCCGTGTACGTCATCAGTGAAGGATTGACGGCTGCAAGAAGTGCTGTTGGATCATGAAGGTAAACACCTACAGAAAATGTCCCATTTAATAGCATCAGCAAGATGTGAACTAAATTCCTTTTCTTTAATTAATACAAAAAGGTGGCATTAGAAAATGGACCGAGCGTTTTAACAGTTCAATTGTCTCAAGGCACATACCTTTCATGCTGTATGCATCACGATGATAAGAAAAGTAATACTCAAGGATTTTGCACAAATACTTGGCAAATGTTCCATCCGACTCTGCCAATTTGTCACGCTCATCATCTACAAACATATTACCAACTATAAATAAACAGCACTATGACACATAACAAAGTTAACTATATATCTTGTATAGATATCACATATCATTCATCATTGTTGTTAGACATAGACAATGTGAATCAAAATGATATACGGTAACTTTACAGCTCAAAAGCATGTCATTGAAACTTTTGTGGTATAAAACAAGCATGCAACCATAATTCAAGGCATGAAACAAATTCTTAGAATAAAAATCACACGTTCTAGGGAAAAAGCAACAGGTCTTTTTTTTTTATTTTTTTTTTATAAGGTTCACCTGGGTTTGCCCAGACTACATCCTTGGCAATTTTTACCGAGAGCTAAAGCATGCTCCCCTGAGATTAATACCCAGTGGCCCCTGGTTGCTCACCCCCGGATTCGAACTTGGGTGGGTTTTTCCCCAACACCAAGCCTTAACCGGTAGGCTGCCCCATTGGGGTTAAAGCAACAGGTCTTTGATGCAGGGAAGGTTAAATATTATATAATACTCTATAAATCTTTCCTGATTCTGTTGTATAGTACTAAAAATGCAAACTATCGTCAAGCAGATACTTGGATCAGTTTACAGCTTGTCAATCTTAAAGTTTTTCGATCCAATGAACTCATTAAATCCACTGAGCAGACTTGCAGATTTGCTCTATCTCTGGGTCCTAATTTACTGACCTAGTACTTGTTAGAAATTCTGAAAAAAAAAATCCTTTTCCTATAAAAAAACTTACCATTTTTTGTAGCCCAAATGAGAACAGTGGGCAAAATTTATACTTCAATGCACAGCATATTTCATTTTTTTATTAATGTCATAATCCACTAAAAATAAAAGAAAGAGGCATCGGAAAGCAAATATCTTGGCCTTCATCTGAATTAAATGATCTATGGACCAATAGTGAAAGAAATAGAAATCACTAGTCGACTCCTCCAATTGACTTCTGTTAATCAGTTCATTTTTTTTCAACTTGAAGGTAAATCTCCAACCATTTCTGAGTAACTGGACTAATAAAACAATAAGTTAGCCATTTAAATGAGTATCTGTGTCAAAATGGTAGAAATCAAAATCATTGAGCTTCCAAATGTTACATAATCTAAAAGAGTTGCATTTTGTATTTTAAAATCAACTGCTTAATGTGTGTAATTTAGTATATGTGTAATCCCTGCTTAGGGATTAAGTGCTAGAAGGTTATACGAATGTGTAGCTCCTCACTATATGCTGTTCAGATAACTAAAAAATAGTGCATAAGAATATTTGTGAGCACGGCTAAATAAATTCTCAGTCAACTAACTAAGAACAGAATTCCACTTAGATACGACCAGAAATCCTTTTATCTTGCTTTGAATTTCTTATGCATCCAGATCAAATAGAATAGTTCAAAGCATCCCTACCAAGCACATATGGTCAAAATACTGAAATATGTATCGACTTTAAAGCAGAGAATAAGTAATAAATAGCTGAGCAGGATAAGCTGGTTGCAAGTGAGTCTATATAATCAAACAGATCCCTAATAATACTTAGGGGCCATATACTTAAACACTTACCTGGTAAGTGCTTACCAGTGAAATTGAACACTATCACCTACCATATCGGACAATATTTTAGTCTCTCAAAACGGTATCATATGCAACAATTTACCGGGTAAGACTCTCGTTTCATGTTATCGCTCTTACTGGGTAAGATTCTAGTCTTTGTCATGTTCATCCAATAAGGTAAATTGACTCGGTAAGCACTTATCGGGTAAGCGTCAAGTAAACGGCCCTTTAATGTAAATGTTATTCGTACTTGTTTCAACAAACGAATAGCAAGAGAATGGTTTTAGCTTCTATGTTCATTACAACAGTTGATACAGTTGCTCTCAAATCCTTGGTTCAAAAGGAGTTTCAAAGCAACGATCATGGAAGTCTAAAGTGCTTCTAGGGCATTGTGTTGGCTAGATTAAAAAACCACATTTAACTTCTGTCAAAGGAAGTATGTCCTCCTAGACATCCTTACTAAGATGAAAATGGTTGACAGTAGGGTAGATTTATCACAAACATTGGAAGTTGTATCATTTTCATCATCATCATCATCATATAGTAATTTTGACTTTGCACAAAAATAGTTAAAGGTGAGATCCTGAACATACAAAAAGGATTACCTTTCATAATAACTTGATGAGTAACATTGATCCCTACAGCCAAAACATCAGCTCCACTAGTAAACACAATATCAGCAGCTTCTGGATCACCAAAAATCTGCTTGTCCAGTCCAAGGAAAGAAATAAAACGTGAATTCATTACAAAATGATTGGCACACAATTATAATATTGACGGATTGTGGTTGCACAAACATGGTAGGACATTTTGCTATCGAGTGATTATTATTTTATCTGAATTGGGACTGCACAATGCCAAACGGTAGAAAGGACTTATGTATGAGTAGGCATGGAAAATTGCAAATAGATGGATTTCATGATTCCATTTCCATCAGCCTAGATGAGAGAGTGCTAGTACTGCCATAATTGCTAGAGAAGGCGTATGTTGTAGTGTCTTGTGAAGTGAAACACAACTGATACATTATATCTACAAAGATTGGCAACCAACAGAGAAGATTATATCTCATTTCTCCTCCTCCCCTTCATCCTTCACCAACAAACACTCTGTTCTTGAAGAAAGTGGCCAGAAAATCAATGAAGCTAACAATGCCCAAACCCTGTCTCCCAGAATCGACAACATAAGTTCCTAAAAGAGACTTTGCCAAAATATGCGGCAAGAAAAAAATATTTCAGGTCAGAGGGTTGGACCTTTTGCTTGTAACACTATACCTCCATTTTATCGGACTTTGGACTATAAACTTTTTAGCTTGGGTCAGGAATATTAATTTGGTCCACAGGATGAATTGAGACATCAAATATATGAAGTCCATTTTTCAAACATGATATACGTATTAGCGTTGCTTCTTATATCGTTTAATCTAGTTACCAGTATTTTTCTCATAAGTTAGATGATCCATTTCTATTGGAAGAGGCCTATTTGACTTCCAAAAGACAAAATCTGGAATAGTTTAGTTTGCTTTAAAGTAAGAAAGCAAGAGAGTACCAATAAGATAGAGTAACTTACATTAGCCTCAGCGGCAGGATTCACATTCCCGTTTACTGCAAAAGCACCACCAAGAAGAACAATCTGTCCAATGTTTTTGGTGAATGCAGGGTCCAGTTGAATGGCCTGCATCAATTAAAAGCAACTTAAAAGGTGTTTCAAAAAAGTAGAAAGAAGTTGCTTATACGAATATTAAAAGGGTTGTAAATGAGACCAAGGCAATGTTGGTAAGGGGACCTAATGCCACCACAGTGATTTCTCCAGGATAAAGATTAGCCTGCTCAACCAAATATTCCGCAGCTGATTTTTCTATCGGTTTCGACTTTGGCTGAGGGAAGTTCTGGTTTCCAAGTCCATCCACCCCGTGGACAAAGTCTGCAACTCGAAGCTTTGTCGCTTTCTTGGCACAGAAACAAAAAGAAAGAAGAAAATGAAGATAGTCAGATACACCATAAGTCTTTTCTCCAAGAAAAGATACAAGTGAACAAGTACCTGAAATTAATATAAAAAAAGGGGGAAATTGCATTATAACGGAAGAAACTTTGCTTTCATAGTTATTTTTCTAAATCAACTATCAGAACTTCCATTTTGGGGAACCAACTTTTAAAACTTTTCATTCAATGTACCCGTGACCAAATTCATGTACCCCCAAAATACGAAAGAATGAGAGGTTTTGTTCCATTTTGGTGATAATGCCCTAAAGAATACAATTCATGATCAATTTTGAAATTTTTGATGAAAGTATGAAACCCTCAAAACATAGATGCCATGATGACGCTCCTCCCAAATAAACAGTCTAAAGGGAAAAGGAATAAACAACTTTCATGATAAGATCCCAGATCCAATTTTGCAGATTGGACAACTTGAAGTCTAAATATTTGATCTACCTAAAGTCCTTCTCGCCTTCAAGTCCATCCACCCCATGGGCAATGTAGATGGCAAAAGAGAGACGGCTATCATGATGAACAAAAATTCTAGAGGCATTTAGTTGTGCAAATTGGACATCTTGAACCTAAATCTTTGATCTACATAAAGTCATTACATTCAAAAGGTTGGCATGAGATATCTATGCAGCAACTTCGTGGAAGAGTTCATTTTTGAACCAAATCCAACTTCTCTATGTTCTTATTCGTCTATTGATGTGACTTATCAACCATGTATTCTTTATATACTCTTCTCGTAACCTCTCTAGAACTTCCTTGCTAAGTATGCATAAAATAGAAATGGAAGAAGATGTACCATATAACTGACATGAGATCCTTCTGCAACAGGGATGTCTGTTCTCCCAGCAAACTCCAACTAAACATATATAACAAAACACCAATCTTGAGTTGGTATAACTAAACAAAGACAATGACGAAAAGAAACAACCGTCTACCCCATAACATATAACATACAAACGTAATCACAAGGAAATAGCAAAATATTACATTTTGTGATGCAAAAAAAAATGAAATGAGCTTACCAAATGCAATGCATTTCTAGTGGCAAGAGTGGTGTACACATTGCCATAGATAGTTGTAAGCCCAATCACCTTGATTTCTGGTGACCTTAATGCCAGAAATATTGCCATTGCATCATCTGAGTGAACGATTGCAGACAACATGAATTAAAAGATCAGCAATTGTTTGCCCACAACTCATCTGTTTTTTTCTAATTGCAGTGAACAAACAGCAATAACACCAACAAGAACACAGAGAAAAAAACAAAATCTGTAACAATCATAAAAAATGTATGGTGTTCTACTGTTCTTAGCTTGGATGACAAAGTTCATAGAGATTCAAAAAAAAAATGATTAAAAAAAAGGCCTCATACTCTTTAATTTAGGCATTGTTGGTAAACATAAGCTAGCTTATTTTTTATGTACATGTATGGATGGACATGGAAAGAAAGTAGCTTATAAGATAGCCTTTTGATAAGCTATTTGGAGATAGCTTTTTGTAGCTTTTTCCAATTATACCCTAATTAATATTAACGATTATACCCTAAAAAAACCCTTTTTGGTCATTTTACATGCCCATAAGCTAAGTTTTGCCAAACATAATTTATTCATCAGCTAGCTTACAAGTCAACAACTAGCTTATTAGCTACCGGCTAGCTTATTTGCCAAACATAGCCTTAGAAGACAATTATCATGATCATTATTTGGCCACAATTTAATAATTAGAAAGAAGAGTTAAATTACCGATGCCAGGGTCAGTGTCTATGATAATCTTCTTTGGATCCGCCATGGAGTTAGTGAATGTGGCGAACACGACTGCTGCATAAGTTAATAATGATCAAATCAAAGTGAAATTAGCATTCATATACACAAATCTAAGTAACGAAAATGATTCCGATATCTTAGGGATTGATTGACAATTATCACTCCAATTGAACTAGAAATTAGAGACCTTATACCTTGGAAGTATTGGAGTAATTTTGTGGATCGAAATCTGTGATCTCTGAGAATTTGGAAGGAAAGGAAGGAGAAGGTAGTTGATGATGGTAAGTGGGATTATTTTATCAGCTGGCCAGCCCAGCCATGTGAACTTATGATTTTGGGTAATTTGAAAACCTCACGCTTCATGTTAATCCTATTTCACGTTTTTTCTTTAGACACTTCCTTCTATCATATATTCATATGGGCATTTATTTAAGTTGGGCCAGCCTTTTTTGAGTTTCCGTAACTTTACGTTCATAATGATGTCATGCTTGCTTTTGGTACTCTAGAGGAGCAAATCTTAATCGAATCTATATTTGTTTAATGGATACAATCTGTTAAAATTTTTATATGGATTGGCATTCAATGTGGGGGTCGAAGCATATGGTTTATAACTTTATGTGACATAAATTCAAGGTTAATATGTTTAACTCGATAAACAAAATTGATTGTTTGTAAGATGTTGTTCAGAACATTCTTATGGAGTGAGTTATCTTTTGTAAGAAATCTTGGAATGAGGCTCTAAATTGCCTTGCCATGTCATATGAAGTCTTAGGTGGACTAGGGTTATTAACGTCTTGCCCATAATTGTCGGGATTCGGTTTATATGATATGATGAAACTATAGTTAAACTCTCATTCCAAAATGTAAAAGTGAAATAAAGGAATCACTCATAGTACAACTTGTCTTGAACAAAAGATAACAACCAATTCATGTACATTGATGTCCATATTTTAGGGGAAAAAATGTTAAAAAATTGATATAATCTTATTTAGAAGAGGTCACTTTCGATAATGTGGGTCGAAATGGGGCAATCTTTGAAAAGAATCTTGGGTAAAGGTGGCAGCAAAACTTTGAGAAATCACATAAAGCTAACACAAAAGCAATTGAAAAGTCACTACGATTATTTAAAATGCAAGTAAGAACTAACTTTCCTTTGTTGTCTCCGATGGTACATTTTCCCTTAATGAAGTTCACTCAGAAACCTTTATAACATAGTTGACTATTGCTTAATATTTTGTGCCTCGGTCTTTCCACGAAGGCAACACATCTGAATGTGGTTAAGCTATTAATTAATTCACGTTATCCCATGATGTACCTATTTCCATTTCCACTAAATGTCTCTAAGGCCCGTTTTCTTCATTGTATTCAAATAGCATACACATTTCATATTCTTATTTTTCAAGATTCATAAAATCTTCTAGGTCTAGATCTATGTCTTTCTTTCAAATTGTATGCCTCATTTGGGATCAACACAAGATCCCTCCCTTTCCATGTCTTGAGTCATCTTTAGAAAAGGAAAAGGAAAAGGAAAGAAATAGGGTTAGGGTTGGGAGTGAGTGAAGGGAAGAAAAACGAGGATAAAGAAATGAAAATTTTAATAAAAATAAGACTGGTTTTCCTCTTAGGCCATCCGCTATGGGCTTGTCAGAGAGCCGGTACCGAACCGGTACCCTCGGCAACACCGCCGAGGGTATCCGGCACGGTAGCCGGTACGGTGGCCGAATGCCGATTCTCACCACGGCTTTATTTCCTCTCTCTCTCTCCTTTGTGTCTATCTCTCTCTTCCTTTTTATTTTTTTTATTTTTTTAATTAATTATTTAGATTGATATGGAATTGGTATAAACGTGGATGAATTGGTAGGGAATTGGTAAGGTATTGGTAAGCTGACGTGGCACTGAGGTGGCAGCTGGTACCATTAATACCAAGCGACACCATTGTGGATGGCCTTATAGTTTTCCAAATATAGGAGGAAAGGAAATGAAAGAAACAATAAATAATTAAAAGTGCTTATAAGATTATATATATCCATTTTATAAGATTGGTTTTCTTCTCATAACTTTCCTTCCAAACATAAACAATTAGAAGTATTTTTAAAATTACATATAACTCATCTTACAAAATTCATTTATAATATTAAAAGAATAGTATATCTATACTATATATTAAAGAGAATAACCCTAACTGTTTTCAAGAAACCATATTTTCAAGAAAACTGCCCTCCCAATTTTTCCAACCCACGTCTTCACTCCAGTCTCCAGGTTTCTCTTCCATCTCTGTATGACTTTTCCATGGCTTCCCTCGTGTTGTTTCCTACAATTTCCAACATATCCCTATCCTCCTGGTAAGGTCTCCATCTTCAATTCATTGAATTTATCACATTTTATAGCTTAATTTTGCAAAATCTCTTAAATCTTTTGTTTGAAGATAACGAACAGGGTATGATGGTTATGGAAGCAAGGGTGATTCCACTGCAACCACTAACTTATTCTCTCCGATTCTTCAATTTTAAGCGCATGGCATCCAATTAAAGGTATCACCAGTTTCAATTTGAATATCTCATCTGTTTCGATTCGAACATCTCATCAATTTTTATCTTGTTTATATTTCAAAGGTTCTAAATTATATCTATCTTTCTTCTTTTTCAGTTTTCCAAGCCATACCCTCCCCTTCTCCTCTCTGGATTTCATCTACTGTTCTTCTCTCTCTACCAATCTTCTTTCTCTCTCTAAAACCGCCGGAAAAACCGTTCGTTTTCGCCGGAAAATCCGTTTCTCGCCGGTATTCACTGCCGGAGTTCTCTCTAGAGGAGATATATTTTGAATAGAAGTGCGATTTAGGAAACGGAGACGGATTATCGGTGGTATTATTGCTCGGTTTTCCGAGACTGTAGAGTTTAACCGGTGGAATCTTCCGATCTCGTCGTCCGGTGGATGTTTTAACGGAATGTGCCGGAGATAATGGCCGAGATCGTGATCTAGGGCTGAGATTTGTGGTTGTTGTGGTTGTTGTTGCGTTTGTTGTGTATGTTGTGTTGTTCGATTTCGTTTGTGTGATTTCGGTGGAGTAGAAGAAGACGGAGGCCTCCGGTGACGAACTGTGGAATGAGATGGTAAATTAGGTCATCGAATTTTATTTTTTCTGAATAGATTCTTAAATGTGTTTTGTTATATGTTTATTCTAGGAGAATAATTAAAATCACTGGCATTATGCTGTTTTTGTGTGTGAATATTTTTAGGTTTGTGAATTGAAATTTGGTGAAGGTATTTGTGTAGTATTGTTACTCAATTTCATGGCTGTTTGTTCTGAAAATTGATAAAATTGCAAAAACTTTTTTCAATCATGGCTTTGTCTTTATTTATTCTTATTTTCTCGAATTTTTTTCTCTCTTAGCGATAATATTGTTCACTTAATTTTTTATCTATATGATTTCTGTTAAGAATTTGTTTAGAGCCTTTTTAATGGATCTGCTTGACATTCAGTTAGTTGAATTCATTGGTTTCTGTTGAACTTTGTGAAGATATGGCTCTATATATGTTCACTAAAGAGATGAAGTTGTTTAATTGGAAATAAATTGAAGAATTGATGTATAATTTCAGTTTACAACTATGGCCTTTTCTAGAGAAACATATATGAGAGGTTAGTAGATATAGGCTACTTGAAGTTTGTGTCAACTGCTACGTCAAGCTGGTCTATAACTATTTTTTTTGGTGGACCAAAGCTTGGTTAGTTTACAAGGTCATATGTTGTGGGGGTTTCTCTGTGCAATTGGTTTCACTTTGTTCATCATTCCTTGTCAAGTTAACACACTGAAAGAGATGTTTTTTTTATCGAGTAGGTAAAGGAGGAAAGTGTATTTGAATGTATCTCCAAGGTATTATACTTAAGGGTTGAGGTAGATACAACTCAAGCTAAATCTTGATGAGGAAGATATTGAATGATAATCATAGTTCATATATAACCTGCGAAATAGTAGTTGGAATTTTCTGACACGAATGAGGATTTTTATGCAATGTTTGTAGATATTTTTATGTGTTGATAATCTTTATGATTGGGAACCTCAATCCTCATAGATGTACGATCAAGGACTAGAATAGCGGACTTATATTGTATTTTTTCCAGGGGGAAGGAAGGATTTGTTTCTCCAGAGAGGCCAAGCTAGAATTTTTGAAGCATAAGAGGCTTCAACCGATGAAAGCAAGCACATTAAATGATACTGCATGTGTGACTAACCTGATGACTAGAAGCAGCGGAGATGCTTTAAGAGATTCCACACCTTGTGGTGTGAGATCATTTGGCAATCGTAATATAGATGCACAATCTGGTGGTGTTGTAAATGGTAGAGATACAATGTCAAAACAAAAGGTTGAGAAGTTTGAAACAACGGATCTTGATTGGACAGATAAGATGCCAGAGTGCCCAGTATATTATCCAAGTAAGGAAGAGTTTGAGGATCCTTTGGCTTATCTTCAAAAAATATCCCCAGAAGCTTCAAGATATGGTAACGGCTCATTAGTTCACTTCACTTCATGAACTTCATATTTCATACCGTCTGAATGTTGATACTTCACTTCATGAACTTCATATTTCATACCGTCTGAATGTTCTTTATATTGGTTGATAGTTGCGTTAAAAGGCATGGGATCGTGTGAGAAGTGCTATTGTTGGTGAAAAGTGTTCGAAGTACTTTTAAACCGTTGATCACTTTTAATCAAATGTCCTTCCATGAATTGCAGATTAAAAAATAAATTGATCAGGTGCATCTCATCCTAATGTTTGTCCATTTATCGGTTGATAACCACTTCTCACGCTTCTCTTCAAATTTGGCACTTCTCACCTGAACCCAACCCCGCATTAAAAATGATAATTTGTTCTTTAAGATAAGAAGCTTTCTTGATTCATGTTTGAAATTTAGAGTAACATCTCTTTCATGTCAATCCTATCCCAGTGGATGGTCTATAAAATCTTTAAAATTGTGTTATTGCAGGCTGGTGGCATGGCATGGTGTTGTAAGCCACTTAGAAGCATGCGATGGTAACAATAGCTACTATGTCATTGCCATGACAGCTGTGACTCTGTATTAACTTTCTTGTAAAAATACATATCAACAAATACATAATTACTTCATTTAGTGTACATGCCTATGTTATTTCTTCAACTCTGTTACATGTCTAAGACCTTTCAAATTATGTGCAGGTTATTTGAGTTGCATGGTCAAGATAAAAAAAGAAGTTAAAGCGAAAGACTTAAAACCTCTCTAAGACGTGGGATCATAAGGGTTCCTAGCTTTTAGCATTGATGGATCTCGATTTGTTACCGGAAGAGTGGAAATAATTAACATCAAAAAGTTGTAAAGAAGAAGAAAACACAGATTTAATTAGCATCTTATTTTGTTTTTGTATTCAAGTAATATAGTTATGAAAAGATTTGTGCGTGCACATGGGTTTAGAGTATTTTATGGACCTAGCAACTTCTTGATTCATTTCGTCTTGTTAGCCTTTGAATTATTCATATATGTCAGGTTTAACAATCAATAATGATATGTCATGTTGAATTATTATTGATTCATTTCGTCTTATTCATATATGTAATGTTGACCTTTAACAACAATTGTTCTTGCTATTCAGATTCAAGTACCCATGTTTATCCTCTTTGTACGTTGAATCTTAAGTTGGTTTAACAATCAGCTGTGACATTGTCTATCAAGTGATCAAGATACCTTGGGGGATATTTACTAAATTCTTATGGACTTAGTCCGTTTATCAAAATTTTAAATTATATCATCTGATTTGCGATTTAAAGGTGCAACAAACTATAAAATTTAGCATCTACCTAGGGACGAAGAATTGAAATGTTTCCCGCAGCATCGCGCGGGTACAGTACTAGTACTAGTTTATAGATGACATCTTTTCTTTTTTTATCTCATTCTCAAAATTTTGAATTTTTTTTGTCTCCCTTTCCTCTTTGCTCGAAGACACAAATAATCAATTTTCTTTTTTCTTTTACTTTTTACTTCTTAAATTCGAGAATGTTAGAAGAGGCAAAGGATCCTATAAATTCTTGAAAAGAAAATATACTATTTATTATAACTGTAGTTATTATTTAAAATCTCTTCTTTTGACACCATAAAAAAGTTGACCCATTATATATTATATTGACCCAGGTCGATTTGGTAACCGCTCTTTCAATCTCGGCCGTTTAAATTAATTGAATTTAAATGGTGCAGATCAAAAGATGAGTCCTAGAATAATGGGATGAATATGGGCCATTAGATCAAACACAACTTTTAATCTAAGCCATTTAAATTCTTGAATTTACGGTTATCGGATTCACAAAATAGTCATCTGCCTTAGAACTACCCACGATTTCATTGCCTCCCAACACCCTCTCCTTCTTCCTCTCCCTCGCTGATTTCTCTACCACTCGCTTAAAACCCTAACTGTTCCTCTTCCTCTTCACGATCACCGATCATGGCTTTCAACTCGGAATCCCCACAGATGAATAAAACCCTAATTCATCTCCTTCAACCTCTACACATTCGCAGCCTTAACTTCTCTCCATCCGTTCCTGTCCTCCAACCTTTCTATAATTTCTCTCTATCTGTTCCTTCCTTCAACCATTAATACAAGCTTTGAAGCCTGTTGATGATAAAAAGGTACAAACTTTTCTATAATTTATGGTTTATTTTTTAATATGTGAAGTGGGTTTTTGTAGAAAACCATGTTGGTTGTTGATTTTATTTGGGAGTTTTTTTGTTTGATTTTATTTTCCCTTTTAAGTATGCCTGGATTACTTGATACTTATCTTTTTTCAATCACTTCTCTCTGTTGCCCAGATAATGACCGACAAAAACTTGGAAGAAAATTGAACCGCCTACCTGAAACGCCTCTAATTGGAAGCTGTGAGTTAAATAAAGCACCAACTTTTTTTTCTTCTCTTTCTCTTTTGTGTGAAAGGGGCCAACTGTTCATTTAATTTAATTAGAGGTTAAATGTTCACCTTCTTTGGTTGTTTCGTTTCAGTTACATATTGGAAAAACGTCATATGAATTCACCCACAGTGGAAAACTGGAGAAGGAAGAAGCCCAATATCATTAAGTTTAAGGAAGGTGACATAACACAGAGCAAATTTAGAAGGTATCTGGTTTTGTTTTGGGTAACGTGATCTTCAGTTTCATAATGAAAATTAAACCTCAAATTCTTTGAAAAAAGCTGCATTATGGGCTTTAAACTCATTTTGTACCTATCTTCAAAACTGGTATGGATTACACATTATATGTTTTGTCCGCCAGGTGTTTGATGAAATGCTTCAGTGAAATAAGGACGTGCACACAAAGAAAGCGATCCATATGCATATTATAGTAAAATCGTACCCTCGATTTTAGTATGATACTTCAAACTGTAGATGCTTTGTTAGAAACTCAAAATATGTGGTCATTGCATATTTGCAATTGGAACCCTTTATCTTTGTTATCGATATAGACTGTTTGAGTGTTGGTCTCTTATTAAACAATTTCATGAACCAATTTCATTGATTTAACATATGAAATCGTCGTTTTGGCTTGAGTTCAGTAGTTCACAAGTTCACACCAAAAAAAAAGTTCACAAAAGAAAATCCCTATATATATATATATATATATATATATATGCTATATGTGTAATGGGACATCTGGGTTCAACAATGGCTAATGTATCTTTTTCTTCCATATGCAAATAATGCCACAAAACTTGTCATAAGATTATGTCTGTGAAATAAATATATCAATTCTAGGTCAATATCCTAGAAGTATGCTTCCCCACTCCTGTTAATATTTAGTTTTTGTATATTTTGGATTAAATGGATGACTAGAGTTTCTAAAGAAACCTTCTTATTTTGGTCCCTTTTTGGTCTTTCAAGTTTTTGAATCTTCTCTAATTGAAAAGAACCTTAAAGAAAATCTAAAAATTAGTATCAATATCTCAAGTACACATGTTTTTGCTTAATTGAATTTAATGCCATTGATGCATTTGAAACCCCATTACCATGTGCTTAGTTGTCATAAACCTTGGTGGACTACGTTTCTTTTGTGCTCTTCAACACTAGGCTTGTAACTATTTTCATGTAATGAATTGAGGTATTTTCATAGCTTCGTTCCTTCATGTTCTTCTACTCAAGGCTTGTAACGATTTGAGATATGCTTGGATCCTTTTGATAGTGCAAGTTATTCATTCCCATTGCTTCAATTTTTAATATATTATTGGATCCTGTTATTCTTGATGATCAGGTTTATTAGGGGCTCTTTGGTTCCAGCGAAATTCAAAGAAATTTATGGAATTGGAATCACAAATTTATTTGACCAATTTTTGAGTGATATTTGGTTATCGGAATTAACTTGATGGAATCTTTTGAATTCCACAATTTAAGGAATTCATCATTCCTTGACCTAAGTGAAGCAATTGAACTCCTACTAACCAAACGTTTGGTCAAATTCCAACAAATTCCATTCCAATTCCTTCAAAGTCAAATTTCTTCAATGAATTTCAATTCCATCGAATTCCATTTTGCAAACAAAAGGGCCCTTATTGTTCTTGGATCTTTGATTTTATATGTTAAAATTTGTGTTTTGTATATTTTGGATTGAATGGATGACTAGAGTATCTTCACAAACCCTGTAGTCCTCCTGTAATATGTTAATATGTGTTTTTTTTACTTGATTCAGCTACTTGATTTTTGCCGATGCTGTTGGCCTACTGCTTTTTGTTTGTATCTCTGATTTTACTTTTTTTTTTTTGCTAAAGTGGAGATGATGGAACGATTAATCATCTACCAATCTTATAAATATTATTACTATGCACTTACATTTAGTAGTTTCTCAAGATTTTTCTAATTGATGTTTTATTTTTATCTTCTGAAATATTGGAGATGAACTCTAAAGCTGTGAATATTCCCGAATTGCTAATGTGGTGGCTGCTGTGAAACTAGGTCCACATAGTTGATAAAGCTTGGAATTCAGATGAAGACAAAGTGTAGTAGGTGTTGATTGCTTGCCAGAGAACCCAAGGTTTATGAGCATGAGGTTAGAAGAAAAAGAATACTTTAGAGACAATTTAGTAGAAACGAAAATGCTCAAGAAAGAAGGTAGGACAACTCGATCATGTTTGCACAATGCTAACAGGTTTGTGAATTTGAAAAAAAAGGATAATCAAACATCCAAGAAAAAAGTTACAATTTTTCCCTTTGCATAGTGTTTGGCTTTACAACTATAGAATTAATCCTCTTTGATTTTGCTTCATTTCAGCATATATTCTGTTGGTTTCCCTTTTGTGTACCTTTTGCAACTACTAATATGAGATCAACAATGTTGGCCATGGATCTGGTAAACTGAATTCAATTATCCTAATACATTCGTTGGATGTGACTTTAAAGATGGATATCCTTGTAACTGCTCATGTGGAGTCTCTTACTCGGTAAATGACTGTCATGGATCTTAACGTGTAAGCGCTTACTAGGTAAATTGTCACATAGAATAGAGTTTTATTGAATAACAATCTTACACGGCAAAGTAAGTGACAATGTTAATTGTTACGGGTACCGGATATGCGTTTGGTTAAATGGCCTCCTAGGTCAACATGATCATTGTTGTCGCCATCTTTATCAAGTCATAATAAACAAATTTCAACCTTTCGAAAGATGAACAATATAGTGGACATGTGCCATCCAAAATACCCTTTTATGACATTTTTGTTCCTTTTTTAATTAAATTATAAATACTATATAATTAGAAAATTAATAATAATATTAATTTATATAAATACTATATTACAATTAACATTTATATAATAATATTATATAATCAGAGCCACGATGAAGCAAAAAGTTACCTTACTTTATATGTATTGTTAGATCAAGTCCAATATTAAATCTCTACCATTTAAATTGCATATGTTATAGTTACTATCAGCCTTGCCAATTCCTACGATCTAAAGCCCGATTTTCTTTGAAACTTAGAAGTCAGATAGATGATGAAAGTTCACTATTTTTTATTACATAAGTTATATCAAAAGTTCACTATGATGATGTTGGCATCGATGATCGAAAGACGAAATGAAAAAAAACAAAGAATGATGTTGGCAGATTTTCGAGTCAACCATAGATATGTATGATCACTTTAAAAAACCTAATTAAAATTAATGAATATATATTTAACTCATATAGTATACCCGGCCTACGGACGGGTATAGCGCTAGTTAAAAATATTCTAACCTGAATTTGGAAAAAAAAACAGCCCAGCACTTTCATGAGTCCATCATCCATAAAAGAGCCCACACGTCCCTAATGGTTTTCTTTTTGATTATTTCGATCATTTCCTTATGGTTTTGCATTATCCAGGGGTGTTTGATTAGGGGTATTAAAGAATTAGGAATGAAAATAATACTCTAATAAAACAGTTGTTTAGTTTGGTATTATATAACAGAATTATTCTTATAGATCCATTAATTTTTATTCCTGATCAAATTTGTGGGAATAAAAATGTTATTTCTATTTGGTTCTTCTTTCCATCCATTGTTGCATCTCTTGATGTTAAATGAAACTCTTGTGTATTTTTTTAGTTTGAGAAACATATTTTTCTTTAATATGAAACAATTTTACATTGATTATACTGGGTTAACCAAACAGTATCAATGCAATGCTTATTTTCATTACCATTCTCATTCTCATTCTCATTTTCATTTTCATTCTCATTCCTTAAAATGAACCAAACGCCCACTTAATGTTTATATGTTTATTATTTATTGTTAGATTTTTTTATATTCTTTATTAATTAGTGTTAATTGACAATATATGTTTGGCTATTTATTAAGTTATGTTTAAAAATTGATTGGTGTTTTTTTTCAATTGTTAATTTGTCAAATTTTCCCTTCTAAGTAGGAGGTTCAAATAAGAAGAGTAAGAGGACGTTACTAAATATTTATTGGGGTAAATATTTATTAATATCATTTATTTTATTGATTAAACAGACAATGACCAAAAAACTTACGTGATTAGAAACAAGGCAAGGAGCCAAGGACTAAGATTCTTATCATGGTTGTGTTCTCGAAACCTTTTTAACGAAGGAAAGGGAAGGAAAGTGAGAGAAATGAGAGGAAAGTTATAAAAATTCGTGTTCTCGAAAAAACTTTAGGAGGGAAAGGGAAGGAAAACGAAGGAAGGAGAAGGAAAGTAAAAAAAATGGTCGTTTATTCTCGAAACTTTTTTACGAAGGAAGAAAGGAAAGGGTTAGGAAGGAAAAAAAAGGTGAGTTTCCTTCCAAAACTTTCCTCCCACATGTAACACCCCAAAAATTGGAGTAAACAAAAACCTTCATTTACGAAAGGTGATAGTACACTTATACGGCAAAACGTGAGCTCTTCCCAAAACAGGGGTATAATAGTAGTGTATAATTGCAATGTTTGTAATCTAAATAAATAATGTGACAACCATCTAGTCTCAATCCTATCTAGGAAAGAGACTACAAAAAGGGTTGTCAATCTGTCAATGCCTGCGCGGTCTAAAGGACCGGTCTCTTCACACTTTCCCCAAAGCTCACTCTAAATCCCGGCGCCTACTTAGGAACGGCGTCCCTTGTACCTGAGAGACACATCGACACCAAGCAAGTGTTAGGCTAAAGGAGCCTAGTGAGTTGTATCAAATAAACATCATACATATAAAAGCATGTTAAGTCATATAGGATATACGAAAGTGTATCAACAACAAAATGCACCATGTTAAACCGGTTTATCTTTTATCTTTGAAAACCGTGGGAGCGACCCACTTTCACCAAGCAAGTTACACCTCAGAGTCGAGACACGCCGTTGCCGTCCTCCTACGAAGACTCAAATAGGCAGCCTCAGAGGCCAGACACATTCGCGGCCAAACGAATGGCGAGGGACATAGGTGCACACCTTTTGACTAGTGCCACCCAAGACTGAGTCGAACTCGTGTAAACTTGAAAGTGCACACCTTTTGACTAGTGCCACTTTAAAACAATCTCATTTAAAAAACGGCCCAATGTACACCTTTTGACTAGCGTCACATTGTCCAATTATGTTTGCGTAAAAACATGGGTACTCACCTTTTGACTAGTGACATCCCGGCCCACTTTTTGACTAGTGGCCAATAGCATCCCACCTTGTGACTGGCGGTGCTCCATATCATTCAACCATTAATTCAAGTCTCAATATTTTCATTTACTTCATACAAGCCAACATGCTCGGAATTCAATTCCTTCGCATCATTCCGTGGCATACATAATAACGCGTATCTTTCACAAATATATTCATCACATATTCACATGGACATACCTCACGCATTCGTAGCATAAAATGATTTATTCCATGTATACAATAATCCAAGTTAAGCCATACATACGAGAATCATCACTTATTCATTTCATGGCAAATCCTAAACCTAGAAATTTAGGCATTTCATCCAAACACATATGTATCCACAAATATCGAGCAAGACGCGTAATATCAAACAAGATGATGTGCTCTCAGTTTTAACAAAACGATTTTAGCAACTCACCTCGGGCTTGTAAAGCCAAAAGCCCCAATTTTCACCAAAATCCTAGCTTAAAGCTCGGGTGAACACCTAAACTGATAAGGAGTTAAAACCTTGGATTAGTTCTAGATCTACGACGTATAAAACTAGATCTATACTTCAAAAACCATGTAGAGAACTCACCTTGAGGGTTTACACCCAAAACCCCCAAATCCAAGATTTAGGTCAAAATATGTGAACAACCTAAAATCAAGCAAATCGAACCTTAGGTTAGTTCAATACTCTTATCACACATATAAATCCAACCTACAAAGGTTTAATCCAAGCTTACCGGGTAGGATTCGAACTAAAACCCTAGAACTCGAGTTTTCCCCTTTCAAGCAACAATGGTGGTTGAGGTAGAAATGGAGAAGATGAAGATGATGGAGCTCTAGATAACGATCTTGCTAACTTGGATCTTCAATCCAACAATGGAGTCTTGAAGAGCTTGGAAGGAGAAGAATGTAGGAAAAAGAATCAGCTCAAATGGTTTAGAAATGAGGAAGTTATGATAAAATGAAGAGAGAAGGGTATTTAACCTATTCTTGATCTGACACAGCTCACGAAAGCCCAAAACAGCACTATGACAGCGCTTCTTAAGGTCTGAAACAGGCAACTGGAACGAAAGTCCAAAACGGCACTATGACAGCGCTTTTAAGGTCCAAAACAGGCAACTGGAACGAAAATCCATGATTTGATCCAAAATTCTAAATCCCATAATCTATCAAAGAACCATTATTACATCCGAAAATTACGGGTGTTACACCACATTTGGACGGAAAGTTGAGGAAAGAAAGTTTTTTCCTTTCCTTTCTTTTCTTTTCCGTTCCTTCCATTTTCGAGAACACAAATAAAAAGTTTACTTTCTTTTCCTCTCTTTTCCCTTCTTTTCCTTTCCTTTCCTTTCCATCAATTTTTTGAGAACACATAAGTGTGGAAAATGACACTTACCTAGTAAACGCTTATCGGGTTTAAAGTGCTTACCAATAGTCTATTTTCAAGAGCCAAGGACGTTAGACGACAAGTTATTAAATATGAATCTCTTACTGGTAAGCACTTACCAAGTCAAATCAGCTTATTGGATGAAATAGCTAATGATCAAAAATCTTATCAAATAAGAGCTAAGACAAGGACCAGGAGTATTACCCCGTAAGTAATGACGATGACTCTTACCACTGTTAGCACTTACAGGGAAAAATTGTAGCATATGACACTGTTTTGGTGGACTAAAATATTTCCTGGTAAGTAAGTCATAGTGGTAAATATTACATATAAGTGATTTGGTAAATGACCCCTAATATTTGGAGATGGCAAGAAGTGAAGGTTTCGAGGCAAAGTTCATATGAGAATTTTTGAAAAGTTTCATTTGAAGTACGTAGGTATACTTATTAGAATAATTTGTAACATTGATTCACATATACATCTTCAAATAGATTTTTTTAATGGTTCAAGTATGAACCTCCCCATGATATTTAACCTATTTTCTGAATTGATCCTAATCGTTAATTCACTTAACTCTTACTTGTTAGGGTTTTGTGGCTAAATGTAAATTATCTTACTGTTTTTAATTAAAAAAATTGCGAGATCTTTTTAGGTTGATTTTAGTTGTAGAACATAAGTTGTTTTTCATTTTTGATATTTTTATTTAATTTTATTATATTGTATGTTATGTTACTTATATTTCAATGGCCGTCCCTAAAATTATGATCCTTCCAATGATGAACCACACAAATCAAAGTGTGATTATCATGCTTTCTTTGTTTATTGATCATTAAATCATCGTGTTATTGATTCTTGAATGTTTAATCCAAGTAACCCCATCAGTGTTGGTTAAGATCACAACTTTATCTTCAAAACTTTCTGATCAAATCCCCAATAAACACTAAGGTACCATCTACTAATATTTCTATAAAACATTCAACATATAAAACCCAATTTCATCAAAATAACTTATATGTAAATCAATCTTAAACTAACAAGTAATTCACTTGCAAAATATCAAATTAACTTATCATTTCAAAGATATATAATTTGCATATCAAACGACTTACTTTACTTTTATTAATTTATTTCATATCCATCAATTATTGGGTTGAGTGTTAAATGCTTTTGCTTGATGCGAATGGGTTATTATAGATGGAAAAATGGCTGAGGCCTTGAGTCCGAGGTTGAGGCTAAGGCTAAGGCTAAGGCATATTCATGGAATGGTTAGATATAGATTGCAAAATGGCTGAGGTTGAGGCTAAGGCAAGTTTCGTGAATTTATACCAATTCTTACTATTTCATTTTTGACTTCTCAAACGACTATTAGTATAATAGAAAGAGGGGAAGGATCATGTAAGAAACAAACTAATTACAAAAAGACAAAAAAGAAATATAGGTTACATAATCAATTTAGTT
This sequence comes from Centaurea solstitialis, assembly GCA_030169165.1. Lineage (NCBI taxonomy): Eukaryota > Viridiplantae > Streptophyta > Magnoliopsida > Asterales > Asteraceae > Centaurea > Centaurea solstitialis. The sequence goes on from CM058047.1 coordinate 25,517,931, forward strand.
ATAAAAAAATCTAAATGTATATATATGTTGGTGGGTGGGGTACAAGGATAGCGTCGTTATAATGTCAATCATGTGCCAAATGCTGAGAAAATGGGGTCTGCAAATAGGATGCAACAGAAGTGTGTATTCAATAATCAATACTATATTATTTCACTGGTTAGAGATTTATCATTCATGATAAAACATGTAAGATTTTAAAGTAAGTTTTTACTAAAAATATGTGATATTTAATTTAATATAAATTAATGTTTTCTTAATTTGAAATTTACTAAAAATAACTTTCAAAGTAATATGAAATTAACGATTTTAAAAGTCGGAAAGAGTTCAGAAAAACCTAATGAACTACTTCATTTTGAATGAAAAGACCATTATTTTAAATGATTAAGTTTCCTAAACTATTTTTTTTAAATGAAAAAACCATTAAACTTTATCATTTTAATAAGTCACCAAACTATTCTTTAAAATGAAAAAAAAAAAAAAAAAAAACCATTTACCTTTCTCATTTCAAATAATTAAATCCCCTAAGCATTTTTTTCATTAAAATAAATTATCAAATTTTAGAGTCAAACCACGTTCTATATGCGGTTTGAGCATTTTCCTAAACAACACCGCATGAACATCAAACCGCACCAACCCGTGGTTTATGCGATTTGCCTCTATTGCACTATGCTTATAATCCAAAAGTTATAAGTTTAAACATAAGTTCATTCAATAATTCTGAGTGTTACAGTACGTATCACGAGCTTCATACTACCATCAGTGTCCGTAAGTATAGATTAAGTCTTAAATACCATTCATGCCCTACGAAACCTTTCGTTTGTCCATGTGACCTGGCCTGTGATCTGAGGTCATCGCACAAGTTGCCCGACAAAACAATGAGTAACTCTACTACCCATGTCACTTGAGGTCACATGGTAGGTCGCCTAAGATGTTTCGCCTGTTTAATTCTCACTCAATTATCTTAGTTTTTCTAGCAGGACTTTTTACTAAACAAAAGACTCTGTTAAATACTTTCAAAATCGTAAACGATACACCTTTATGGCACACATAAATCCAAAAACATCGATTGTTACATTTAACCTACAATCGGCAACCACCATTGACTATGCACAACGATATGGATGGTGGTGTATGGTGGTTATATTGCCTAACAGTGCTGGCGGCGACGACGACGATAGATGATGTTCGACTGTGGTTGGGGAGGTAGTGATGGATAGTGGTGGACGGTGGTTACCGGTGGCGGCATCAGTCACGCCTAGTAGTGGTTACTACTAAACAAATATCATATTTTGGTTATATATCAAATGATGGTTAATTAGTAATATTTTAATTTTTGTCTCATGTTCTTCCACCTATTTATGGTGAAACAAGAAAAACTTTTTTGTCCCATACTATTCCACCTTATCCCAGTTTTTGTTCTTATCCCATGTCGCACCAACACATGAGATAGTGAATTCTTGTTCTGTCTCATATCAGGCGAAAATGGGATTATAAGTTTATCTTATGTAACAAACACAACCTTTAATTTGATATATAGATTATCTTAATTTCTTTAACTGGATTCTCAGAATTTCAATAGTGAGCATAACTACACGCTAGTTTATTTATACTAATAATTTTACCATATTATAAAACATTAACTAGTGTTCTTAAATTCTTTTTAAATCTAAGCATGTGTTAATTCCTAAAGGTATACATATGAACTCTATATAAAACTAACTGATAGCTACACATTTAAATACAAAATAACTGATAGCTATATAATACACATTTGGGCCGGCCTTCGGTCGGTTTGGGTCCAGGTAACGGGCGTGCCAGTCTATGGGCATGCGGGCTCGGCCATAGGTCGGGCTTAGTCGTTCCTGGGTGGGTCCAGTCTATGTGGACTGGGCTGGACCGCGTCGCTGCTGCGGATTAGTCGGTGCTGCCTAATTGGATGCCCGGATACCGCAGGTGCGTGTGTGAGTTTATTGCCATAAAAAAAAATATAATGAAATATTCTATAAAACAAACAATCAATTAACTGAGGATTTTCTCAATATTTAAAACCACAAAACCATAAATTAAAATACAGAGGGACAAAGGGTAAAAGAAACATGAACATGGATTGAGGGTTCAAATTCTTAATATTGAAATTGAGATATATGACGTTGTTTTCTCATGTACACTTCTTTCTGGTTGTGTTTGTGTGTGTTCTTATATAAAAGATTAAATAAAACTTATTAAGTATTAGATTTCGCTTATTAATGCACAATCTATTAAATTTGAAGTTCACACTTTATTGAATGTGTTAAACTCCATCTTTGAATTCCATATAACCGGCTATAATAAGTACAATCAAATACATGATAAACATTATATACTAATGTTGTAATATAAAACAATATTCCAAAAATTTCAAGTTTTCATATTATTTAAGGAATTGTATTAAGTTTATTATCTATTATTTACAATATAGTTAAGTTTAAACCCCAATTGCATTGTTTGAACGCACAATTAATATGTACATGTACTAGAAAAATTCAAATGATCGAGAAGGCGGTTAAATTATGAAAAATGTGATAAGGGCTAAATCATATGTTATTTACAACACGTTTAAACGTGACAAAGGTTGCCTGAAAGTCATGTGTACAAAGCTTGGTTGATACCCTTTTTTGAGGTGCTGTAAATTACATATGATTTGTCTGTTTTCATATTTCGCGTAAGTAAACTATTTCTTCTTATTTAAACTCGTCATTTTGTATATCCAATTAACTTTAGAAGATCATCGTGTATTATAATAGAAGTTTAAATATACAAATTTCTCTCACTTAAAAAAAGTGACCCTATTTCATAGTACGATCTTTTGTCAACCTATACATCAATCAATTTCAACTTTATTTCAATGACATATAGAACATGGATTAATAGTTCATATTTTGGACAAGTTGCATACGAGTGAAACATTTTTCTATCACCTTTAAGATTCATATATTAAAGTATGTTTATTTTTAGTAAAATGTAACAATCATATGTTAATTCATTGAAGAAAAAAAGTTCCTACGTTATAAGCTACAAACTACTTTATGATTTAACTTTTTTTGAAAGTTGCTTAGATAATGTTTATGGCTTATACTTTCTACTTTTTTTCCCAAAATCTTTTCATAAGCCACAAACTTTTTTTTGATTAAGATGGTTATATTTTAGCTAGTGTTGTTTCTTATATTTTTTTATTCAATTCACTTGACGTTATTATTAACTTTTCAAATGGCGTTTACTTAATCTAGTAATCTACAATTAGCAAACTAGTTAATAAATAAATAATGTATGATAAGATGTATATAATAAGATAAATAATAATATATATAAAATTACAAAATTAAAAGCAATGTTCAAAAATATAAAGTACATAATGATTTATTGAAATATTGCTTAAAACCTAACTTATAACTTCTTAAATATTTTTTTTATAAAAGTAAATTATAAATGTTGCCTGTAACATGGGAGGACCCAGTGTATTAGATACAGTGGCACATGTCACCGTATTTTTCCTTCGTCGTACTGTAAAAAGCTTTATAGACTTATGAAAAATGTTATTGTATCAATTTGTTGTATGCAAGTATGCAACCATATATATATTTTGAAACTGCCATGAAACCATAAGTTTCCTTAGTAAAGCTGGTTAGTTCTTTGTTTTTCAAACATGAGATCTTGGTTTTAAGCCTAGTTACTAGTTAGAGTTATTTTTTTTCTAGATCTAGCTTTTAATTTCAGATTTAATTATATCATGTTTATAAAAACTTACACTAACAAGACTCAAACTTAAAACCCTACAATTGAAAAACCAACCATCGAACAACCATTAATTTTATAAAAAAAATTTATATATATATATATATATATATATATTTGTTATAGTGAAATAGTATTACTGTTTGAAGGAAAAAAAAAATCAGAGCCTGTCCCTGACTTATAATACTAAGTTATAGCAAACGTGAAAGTTGAACTCAAGAATAAGTCAAATTTTGAAACAATTTTAGAAAGAAAAACCGAAAAAGAAGACGTTTTTAGATTACAAATAGATGAGAACATGATCCGATGAGTTTGCATGTGATTCCCACGTGCTAGTGTTAGTGTGTTTGTGCATAATTCCATCCTTTGTGGCCCCATTCAAGTGGGAAAACACTTGGGGTTCATGCACCTCACCTCATCTCACCTCTCTTGAAATAAAAATTAAAAAGTTATGTCTATCACTTCCAAGTTCCAACCAATCTTTTCATGCATATTTCATTTTCATCAATCAATCAAAGCATGACTAACCCAATGGTAAGATAATATCTTCAAAGAGTCGCTAGATGGTATTTCTGATTTTTGGGTTTAAATCCTGTAAAAAGTATGTGGCGATATTACTAGATCATAGGACTGTCACATAGTGGTACCCTTAATTTGGTTGGATTATGGTCAACAGGAATAAATAATCCTGTGTCCTTGTGAGCCCGAATACTCCAAGAACATGTGTGTGTGTGTGTGTGTTTACTTGCCGTTCAAAAAAAAATTCATTTTCGGCAAATAGTTTTCTAAGTTATTCTATTTTAGTTTTATTTATACTTTGACTTTATTTGGAAACTAGCTAATAAACTAGTTGTTATAAGCTAATAAGCTAGCTTATGAATAAATTATTTGGCAAAAACTACCTTATAATTAAAAATAGTTCTAGGGTGTAATAGTTAATATTAGTAAGGGTGAAATTAAAAAAAGTTATATTAAGCTCTTGAAACGCTACTCCAACTAACGTGCCTATAGTCCATTCATCATGTACTAGCGTATAAATTAGTTTTTTTTTTTTTACCAAACACAGCCTTTATTGTATTTCCCCACAAAGATGATTCTACTTTTTCAGCTTGATCTTAGTTTTCTTTTAACAACTTTCAGTACCTATAACTTAAAACTTAAGTTATACATGCTTGGATGTTTTGGGGATATTAATAATATAATTTGTTTATTAGGTTTGAGCTTGATATTTCGATTTTATTTTATAAACATATGAACGTGTTAAGTGTAAAGAAGCATATGCTTGATTCAAATAAAAAACTGAACATTTGAATGACTCTAATTGAACATCGGTGTTTTGTAGCTTAGCTTGTTAAGTTGAACTGTTTTTATTTTGTGTTCAATATCAACTTGGATAAAAGTAATAAACTTAAAATAAAATTTTGAATTGTTTAACACCCTAGATATATTACATGTTTTTAGATAAAATTGTAAGAAATGATTAACTTAATGTTTGGCAAATGGTAAATAGCTGATAATCTAACTAACGGCTGATAAACTAACTATTAACTAAGAAGCTACTTGATAAACCAATTATGCTTGGCAAAAAGTAATTGATAAGCATGTAATTTAAACAAAAATGGCATCTTGAAAATAGTCAATCCAATATTTGCTAGGTAATATAATCAAGGTTCTAAATGGCATGGGATGTGACATGGCGGCAAGATCAAGCCTCAAGTCTTACGAGTTACAGTGAGACCATGACGTTTTTCAGGACGTGGCTTAATGCAACAAATTTGTGTACAATATATGTGTAAATGTGTGTGTGTGTGTGTTTATGTTAATGTTAATGTCTTGAACAATAATGATTAAGTTATTAACAATCTAAATTCTTGTAAAACGATAAACCAAAGAATTTGTAAATTCTAATCAATACTAAAAGGCAAATTTCAATCGTTACTAATAGGAAGTTCTTAATCAAATTTCAAAGTACAAAAATTCAAAGAATAAAAAATGCAACGGTATAACATATCATGGTGAAGCATAACGTGCTCCATACTTTATCTCAACGCTTAAGGGGTAAACGTGGCAGCAAGGTCATACCTCGACGTTATGACGCGCCATGGTGGTGTTAAGATGCATCTTTTAGAACATTGAATATAATTAAAACAAATTTCTATAATGTAATATGTTAATTAGTATTAACATTAAAAAGTTAAATAATATAACATGTAAACACACAGAATTTAAAATTGATTATATACATGCTATAAATTTTGAATTTCCTAAAATAGACTCTAGAAAAAAGTCTACATTAATTAATTATGATTTTAAGAAACATTATTTCAAAAAGAGTTCCAATGTTCACATGATGTAGCAAAAGTTCAAAATTATCTTAAAACCGAGGATAAGAAGTTAATATAGTACTTAGTTAAAAGCAAGAAAATACAAAATTTAAGTAGTAATTTATATCAATATGGTTCAATGTTATTGTATATCTAAACACGTTTATAAATTATTTTTATGATATTTATCATGAAGTTTTAAGAAACTTATTTATATACAATAATAAATGATAAAGAGTTTTGTACATCAATAAGCAAACGTTTGGCAAGTCTATTTTTGTTTCTTTATCAACTGCATTGTTATACCTAATGTTTTAAATTGTATTAATGGTGGAATGTAGCGACATTAAGCCTTAAATCTTAAAATTCATAGAAAAGTGACGATGTTTTTCAAGACTTGACCTAATGCGGTAAATTCATATATCATATATATTTTTATATAGGAGGAATAATGCTATAAGAAATTAAATATTTTGTAAGAAGGCAAGAAGTTTGAATATCATATGTGATTACATTCATTTTTATCTGTTTAATCATATATAATTAAGTGTTTATGTGTCGTCAATGCACCATGTGTTTAATAATCATATATGATTAAACTTGTGTATATAGCATTTATTAAATCATATATGATAGCGAGACTTCTTTATTTCGCAAAATGTTTAGCTTATTTTTGGACATTCCGTGTTATACAGATACACTTATTCTTCTTAAACAATCTAGATTTTATTATGTACTTACAAGTATAAAAATTTAGACTAGAAACATTAAAGAACCTTTAATGTTATGCTACAAAATTCATACATTTACCTATAACATTTTACACTCTTAACGTAATATAAAACATGTTTTAAACAATAGCAATGGTTCGAAAATAGGGATGTAAACGCGTCGAGTCGAACCAAGCCAAACACTTATCAAGCCGTGCTCGTTGAGGTTTTTTTAAGCTCGAGCTCAGCTCGTTTAGAGCTCGTGATCTTGAGCTTGAGCTTGGCTCGTTTAAGATTTATGAAGTTCAAGATCGGCTCGTTTAAGCTAGGCTCGTATTATTTTGATATTTTTATTAAAATGATATATAAATAATAAAGATTAAACATATAAAATATACATTATATTATATATTGAGGTCGTTTAGGCTCGCGAGCTTAAACGAGCCCACTCTTTGGAGCTCTGGCTCCACTCGTTTATTTAAATGAGCTTTAATAAGCTCGTTAAGGCTCGGCTCGTTTAGAGCTTTTAACGATCCGAGCTCGAGTAGCTCACGAGTAACTTGACTCATTTACATCCCTATTTGAAAACCTGTGACAACAAGTGGCATTACCCAGGTTTCGGACCAACCTATAGCCTGGTTTAAGACCGACTCGGATTAGTCGAGTGTCCAAATGAATCCCGAATACAACGGGAACGTACGTGTAAGTTTATCTACCGTTTAGAAAACAATAGCAATGGTATGATATATTGTTGTAGAGGGTTGCTATCCTTACCTCCTTCCGACTTTTCTCCACTCATAGAAATCCAACATCTATCTATCTATAAAGAGAGGGATGGATTGAAAACTCCATTTTTGCCATATTGTAATTTAGCGATAATGATGGTGGGTTGGTAGGAGATAAGAGAGGGCCCACTCAGATAGAACCACATCCGTATCTTGTTGAGAAAAGAATCCACGTGGCAAGAGGCCATGCTTAATAATATAGGGGGACGGTGGGACCACCAACAAATCAAATCGAATCAAAATTTGAGATCTGGCAAAAGAAATTTTAAGTGCATCATGACCAAGCAATATGACACGTGTATTCATCTCCAGCCACCCTTTTGGGAAATGCTGTTTCTTAGCCTTTTATGGCCAAAATAAATAAACATTAAAAAGAATTAGAAATGCATAATTGAATTGATACCCCAACAAACACATGACATAACGCCTCTTCTATTATTATATTATTTTTTAATATAGAGAAAATTCCCAAACTTTTTTTTAAACGGCAGATAAACTCTAACACCATGATATCCGGGATTTATTGGGATTTCGGGCATCGAACCAATCCAGGCAGGTCATAAACTGGCCCGAAACCTTGGTAACTCCACTTGTTGCGGCATGGTTTGAATCTATAAATTTATTAACTACCGGTCTCGAGCTAGCTTGCATTCATTCTATGTGGGTGAGTGTATAATCCTGGATTTTATTTACTAATTTAAAATAGACCTTCAAAGTTGCTACACAGAATTGGGAGGGAGAGAGAGAGGTTTCGGATAACTAGGGTTTTTAGTTAGTTACAAAACTAGCTATTTAGGCCACCCGTACCACCTTCAGGCGAGGTGCTCAGGCTCGACAGTGGCTTCATCGGGTGATGCCATAACACCGGTATGGACCCCCCCTTCGGTTACTCGTAAGGTACCACCTTCGGGTTTCCACACCCGATTTCTGTCTCTTCGGTTCCCTCCTCTCTCTTCCTCTCTCTCTCTCTCTCTATATATATATATATATATATATATTGATTGAATAATTAAAAAAAGTGGGGTAAAGATTGAGTTAGTTTGGGTTGTGATAATCCACTTTAAGGTAAGAAGGGTAGGAAAGAGAAAAAACTGAGATGGCATCAAGGTAAGGAGGGTAGCGGTACTTATTATCTTAGGTTTCTTAGAGCATCTCCAATGGAGGTTCTTACAAGAACCTCCTTTTTGTACTTTTTGTTGCCATCTCTATTCCAACTCATCAAAACAAGAACTTATATAAAACTCTACAATGCTAGTTCTTATAAGAACCTTCTTTGGTGGGTCCTATGTGTTGAGCAAGGTTCATGGGCTACCACTCTACGGACTCACATGCGGGCACTCTCGTGACCCTTCTAGGCTCTCTATCTAGCCTCTGTTGGAGGGGGCGTGTTAGAGTCCCACATCGGCTAGACTTGGACCAAATCTTCACTATATATGTTGGAACCCCCTTCTCTCCTAAAGGGCTCTTTTGGAGATTAATCCCGGGGTTCCATATATTCTAACACTATGTATATTTGCAACTTAAATAATTATCATTTATATATGATATTAATATTTAAAAGGTCAATAAAATAATAAAAAACTAGCAAATATGTCATTTCACACCAAAATCAAGGTAAGAACCAAGGTTCTTAAATAAAAACCTAGAAGCAAATGAGTTCTTATAAGAACTCTCCACAATGGTAGTTCTTACAAGCCATTGCACTTTTTGCTTGTAAGAACTCACAGCATTGGAGATGCTCTTATATGCCAGACGAATTTCCTATCATATGAAAACTAGTGACATATCTAATCATATCTTTTCAATATTTATGATAATCTCAACTATTCACAACTTAAAGTTTAACAACTTAGGGCGCGTTCGTTTTACGGGAATGGATTGGAATGGAATGGATTTCAAGAAGGGATTTGGATTTGGAGGGATTTGGATTTGAAGGGATTTGGATTTCAAATCCCGTGTTCGTTTTGCGGGATTTGGAATGGGAATTGAATTTCAAAATTGTAACTTCATTAAACCTTAGGGGCCAAACTGTAATTTATCTTGAAAATATCATATTTATAAGCATAATAATCCGAACTATGAGTTATTATTTTAATTTTTTATTAAAAATTAAAAATTAAAAATTAACAATTTGGAAGGGACTTGAGTATGCGCTTGAAATCCAACGAAATCCATCCATTCTACCAAGGATTTCAAAATCCCTATGCATGGGATTTCAAATTTAAGTCTGGATTTCAAATCCAACCCTTGTCAAATCCCATGTCTTACCGAACACGGGAATGGAATGGATTTGAAAATCCAAATCCCTCCAATTCCATTCCATTCCCGCAAGACGAACGCGCCCTTAGTCTCTTCAGATTATAAACAATATATTAACAATTAAACAATTTGATTATTCGATCTCCTTTATTCGGTTACACCCAGTGACCACTCATCTATTGGGACTTTATCATGTTGACAAATATTATAAATCATATTTTAGTTATAAATGAATAAAGACATTTAGCATTACATCACTCTTACCAAAATGATAAAAATTGTTTTTTCAGCCAATCAAAAACTTCTCATTAGCACCATGTTGTGCTCCTTTGTCCTTGATGTCTAGTTTAGACAATGAGGCATGGTTTTGTCATCCAAATTCTATTCAATATCTAGTTTCTTAATTTCCAAATGTACCAATAAAACAAGTATCAATATGATCATATCAATCATCTACATGTGCTCCCTTAGCATTATTCAATCAAAGGAAACCATTATGACATCTTGCATCAGATGCACATGGCCAAATCTATCAGTATCATAAATGAAAGTAATGAAGTACATATAACCACAAGTCCACAACTACCTTATATGTTCATTAGTATACATACACATTATGTATAATACTTAATATATCACTTGCTTTATGACTTCGTTCAACAAAGGGAGCTTTTTTCATCTTCCCTAATTTCTCATGTAATTCAAAGGAAATGAGTCTAACAACTCATCCTTATGGAGTTTGGAAATTATTTGATTTGACCTCCCTTTTATTAATGTTATAGATTTAATTATTCGATTTTGGAATGGATAGAATGCTAATCAAACATGTGTTACCATGAAACATATTACCATGTGTAATAGAAAAATATTTGTCCTAAATAAATGAAATGCAATAACAAACATCAAGTTCTAATATCACTTTGGTAGTTAAAGTTAATGAAATAGTCTCTACCGTTATGTCAACAACTCTTGTTCGATTTCCAACATGTAAATCAACATCATCTTTGCCCAATCTTATGTAGGAAAATAATTTCACCAAAATAGGAAAACGTAAGAAATAAAGAGAGATGGGAACAAACCCAAGTATTGAGTCGAGGCCCGTGTTAAACACGGTTTCCTTAAAACCGATTCGCCCCTTACCGGTGCGTCGATTTCCCAGGATACAACGACTCGAAACAGAATCGAGTTCTGTCGGACTTCACTATCATGCCTGAATTTGAGAATATATGTCTTGGTTTTTCACGTGTGTTTGGCTTTCTATGAAGTTACTTTTCCATATGTGTGTCTCTCTCATATTTTGCATATATCTTCTTCTTCATAGAACTCAAGCTATGAGTCCTATATATATACATAACACATATGTAACTCATAGAAGGTTTTAAAAGCCAACAATTATGACACATTATTTCTTTGGTATAACCTCCATCTTTAAGATCAACCATAATGGGTCATTATTATATTTTCTATAACCTCCATCTTAATTTCCATTCAAATTTAAATTAATATTTATATTAATTTTCCAACAATCCCCCACATGAATGGAAATTATTATAGACATGTCATATATCATGATACTCAAATTCAATGTCGGAATCTTGCAAAGGATAGGTAGGCGTTAACCTTTGAACCTTCCCTTATGAAGCATGTCTAGTCTACTAGGAAATCAGTAGACGCGATGTCCTTGAACTGTTTTGCCATTTGTGTAAACGTTAACACACTTCACACAAGATTCTTCCTGACATGGTAAAGTCCTCATAGTCGTGTTCGTTATGGTCATGAACACTGCCTGGTTCAGAGAAAGCTTTAGGAATGTATCCCCAATAATTCCCTTTGAAGCGACCCCACTTCTCTTTCTCATAGGTGATTATCAGTAATCATTAAAAGCTTTGTGCTTATCCTCATTTTTCACTGTCTTTGAAGTTTACTAACTCCCCCCACAGTGACTCTCCACATTCATACAACTAGGTTGTCCTTTTGAACCCAGATCTTGGGATCTCCAGTCTTCGGGGTAAGGTTTCCTTTGCATGAATTTATTCATTCAAGGGATTCAGTCTCATTCCTTTGGACGACTTATAAACTAAATCTCTACTTAAACTTTTTGTAAGTGGATCCACAATGTTATCTTTTGACTTTACATAGTCAATCGAGATAACTCCAATAGAGATTAGTTGTCTTATCATATTGCGTCTAATGTAACTTCCCATTATACATTGTACTTTGAGCTCTGCCAATTTTCGATTGGCTATCACAGTGTATACAAATGACCGTTACCGGCTTAGGCCATTTGGGAACATCCTCCACAAACTGACGCAACTACTCTACTTTCTCGCCATATTTATCTAGGGCGATAAACTCAGATTCCATCGTGGATCTGGCTATAATAGTTTTCTTGGACGATTTCCAAGATATAGTCGCACTTCCAAGTGTAAACACATATCCACTTGTAGATCTGGAATCTTTTATATCAGATATCCAATTTGCATCACTGTATCCTTTGATTACAGTTGGATATCTTCCATAGTGCAGTCCACACTCTCTTGTGTATCTTAAGTACCTTAATAATCTAGTAATACTCCTCCAATATTCAACACTCGCATTACTAGTGTATCTACTTAGCTTGCTTACTGCGTATGCTAAGTCAAGTCTGGTACAACTCATGAGATACATCAGACTGTCTAGTATTCTTGAGTATTCCACTTTGTGCAACACTATCCTCTCTTATTCTTGGATAGATGTTGACTAGTGTCACTAGGAGTTTTAGTTATACTTGTGTCTCCTTTATAAAATTTCTCAAGAATCTTGTCCACATAATGTGTTTGACTTAACACTAGACTATTTTGAGTTCTTGTGATCTTTATTCCAAGTATCACATATGATAAACCCATGCCTTTCATGTCAAACTTAGATTTCAACATATCCTTCATGGACCTTATCATTTTGTCATCACCTCCGATGATAAGCAACATAACCGTAAGTGGTGTCATTCATATAAACACACTTATTTTAAAAACACTTTCCAACATGGATTGATCAATCTTTTGATGTCATTGCTTTGGAGCCTGTTTTAAGCCATATAAGGTTTTACACACCTTGTTCTCTTTACCTTGGGCAACGAATCCCTTAGGCTGCTCCATATGAATTTTCTTCTAAATCTTCATTTAGAGGATCAATTTTCACATCCATTTGGTGCATTTGCAGATTTGCAATTCCCAACATAAAACTAATGGATGTTAATAATCTAGACTTTCCTTTTGTCTATTTCCTTTGATGAAGATATCTATACATTATACCATTGTATAATGTTATGTCATTAAGATATCATAACTTATCAAATGTTTTATGATTTCTAGTTTGTAAGTCTCTCCAAATGTGACCACAAACTATTCGGTTGCTTAGAGTCTTCAAACTCACACATGAATCATTTGCACAAATCTTGATTCAAATGATATGATTATCTACTCAATCTGTTTCGCATAAGTTGATACAACTAATGTATTTAAACATTTTCATTGAGTAATATCTTCTTCTATATCATGAATAGAGTTGCTAGCTATGCAATACGTTTAAGCTATAACAAGAACACACACATATGTTGATGAATTCACAAAAACATTGGCCAGATGTTCTTGTCAATGCATCATACATGAGTGTTATTGTCACCACCAAAGAGCTTAATCGCAACTATCTATAAGTGACAATCTAGGCATCCAAAACTCTAGGATCCTAGTTGTTCTATAAATATAGTCATACTCAATGATCACTCTATCATGACTATATTCTCTTTTTGATATATTTAGCTTAGGTTATACACAAAGTTTTAACCTTTACTTTCATTGCTAATATTTCATCAAACTTATATGATGATTTAGATCCAAACTTATTGGATTCGTCTATCAATTGATATCATGGCATTCTATTACCAATCATGATTAATTCGTTATAAACTCACAATTAAACGAATTAAAATTGTAATTATTAATTCATAATTGACAAACAATTACATGAATTAAAACCGAATGGTTAATTCGTAATTAAACGACTTATAATCGAAATGGTTAATTCATAATTGACAAACAATTATTGAATTAAATCCAAAATATACATAAGTATATAAACACATTCAGGGAAACTATTATTTACTCAACCCCTTTCGGTAGCTCTACTCGAACACAACCAGGAAAGACGGTGAGGGTGGTATGCTCAAAAGCATTTAAAAACACGACCTCATTAGAATAGAAAACAATCCGCCTATATCTTTCCTAGACATTGTATCCAAATAGGTGAGCCTATTTGGAGTTGATTCATAATTTTTCCAACTTAAATGCGTGAACATATGTATTATTGTTCTATAACATTTAATTCATTATATGAATTAAAACTAAAATTGTTAATTCGTAATTAAACGAATTATAACCGAAACAGTTAATTCATTATTGACAAACAATTATATGAATTAAAACTGAAAATTTAACCATGTAATTAATTCGTAACCGACAAACAGTTAAACGAATTAAAATCAAAATTCGTAACTGACGTAATTAATTCGTAACGGACAGACAATTAAACGAATTAATTATCACATCATTTTTTTTTTCAAATGTAAGGTGCCCCCACATTTCAAGGTACTCAACCTTTCTTTCTCATTGGTGTACTTTTAGAAGTTGCAAGCCGATAACATGACGTATATCTTACTTCTAAATCATAAGAATCAACATATTCACCACCATGATCTCTTTACAAAATCAGTAATCTATACCTTTCATCTTTCCATAGAATAAAATTCTATAAGCTTGCCATTTTATTTGACTTACTAAAGATGCATAGTCAAAATATATTTACTCATCAAAATATTCTTGATCGACTTTCATATTATTTGGGATTTAAACATATATTAAAACCCACTTTAATATCAAGAAAATATTGACATGAGATCAAAATTTATCCAAATTTTGGTTACGACAAAATGCCACATTATAGCAAACTCATTTCTTAACAATAAAATAGATAAACTATTTTATTTTCTTGCAAAACCAAAAACCCATCACATAACAAATGGAGTTTATGACTTTATGTATACAAAGTTTCCACTTTTTGAAATCTCCATATCAAGACTTTTACATCTCATCGTGGATGCATCATTTGTCCAAGACACCAATTGTCCTAACAATTAAAGCCCCTCCTTCAATATGGAGTGCCAAGAGTATCCATCTTTAACCAATATTCTTGTGGATACTAAACGGTTAAGAGCAACGTTCTTTCATTTTATCTTGTAGAAATCGTTATTCTACTTTTCCAAATTCCACCAGTTTTAAGCACCCATCATTAATGAGTACTACATATTTCATTTGGAACCACTCACATGACATTTGGTTCCGAAAACCAAGTATCATCCCCTTTGTGAGGATATTCTACTTTTAAGATCGGCGTTACCCATTTTGTTTCCCACAAAAGAAAACAATGCACCATTTTGTTTCCCACAAAAGAAAATAATGCACACAAGTATTTATAAAAGTTTCACTCTTATAAACATCAAATGAGGTTATGAATAAACATTTGCACTTAAATCAAGATATTGCATTTTATAAATGAACTTCTTCCACTTATAAATTTTGTGCATAAATAAGCAAAGAGTTGCTTAAAAAATTGTGCACTAACAATTTTAACATATGCAAACATATTGCAAATCCAACAATCGTTTTAGGCACCATAGATGTATTTTTTCTCGAAACACATCATACAAGTAAATATTCGGAATATTTCTATTCATATTTCACAATCTCAAATTTTGCCAAAAACAACATAAATTCGTTGTTTCAAACAATAACAAAATATAAGAGAAACAAACATATCATTTCTTTTCTTGGTTTTTAGAAGAAGAAATCAATGAAGGTTGATATATACAAACTCATCTTCTACAATAATCAAAGCAAAAAGTTTTATTTTTCAAAAATAACACTTGCTCTTGCCCATTTTCACTTAGAAAAACAAAAGTAACAAAAGGTTACCAACCGATTGGTGAAACAAAGAAATATCGAAATCGGTTTTAAGATTGTAGGAAAATAATTTCACCAAAATAGGAAAACGTAAGAAATAAAGAGAGATGGGAACAAACCCAAGTATTGAGTCGAGGCCCGTGTTAAACACGGTTTCCTTAAAACCGATTCGCCCCTTACCGGTGCGTCGATTTCCCAGGATACAACGACTCGAAACAGAATCGAGTTCTGTCGGACTTCACTATCATGCCTGAATTTGAGAATATATGTCTTGGTTTTTCACGTGTGTTTGGCTTTCTATGAAGTTACTTTTCCATATGTGTGTCTCTCTCATATTTTGCATATATCTTCTTCTTCATAGAACTCAAGCTATGAGTCCTATATATATACATAACACATATGTAACTCATAGAAGGTTTTAAAAGCCAACAATTATGACACATTATTTCTTTGGTATAACCTCCATCTTTAAGATCAACCATAATGGGTCATTATTATATTTTCTATAACCTCCATCTTAATTTCCATTCAAATTTAAATTAATATTTATATTAATTTTCCAACATCTTATACTCCTTATCTCCTTCATAATATATAAATATGATAAGCATAGCTTGTATCCAATACATGTAACGTATAAGAAGTGGGAAGATTTATTTCTATAACATCAATGTCTGGATCAGAAGTCACATTTCTTTTTCTTTTCTCAAGGATAGAGGGTATAAATCATCCTGGAAGTGTCTCGGCTCATTGTAGTGAAAACATTTGTTATTCTTAAGTATAATTACTTTAGATTTTTTAGTGGCACCTTTTTGGCTTCAAAGATTTAAGTGGGTTACTGGGTTTGACATAGGACTTTTCTTTCCCTTTCTTGTCCTTAAGCACCATTGGTGAATTTATACTTTGAAAGGTCTTAATAATGATTTTGTTAGTATTTTTTGCTTTTTTTTTTCATTTTGAGAAGAATCCTCAAATTGTGATGTCAATTGTGAAATTTGTCTCATTGAGCTTTTTTTTTCTCAATGATCGCTCACCAATTGATGAAGTTTATCTCTCTAGACCCTAGGTGATTTTTTATTTATGTTGTTTGTTAGTGTCATTATTAATCTATAAAATGCAAAGTTATAGTGTCCCTATCACTAAATGGGTTGTTTGTTTATCAAACAAGTTCCCACTCTTCAACTTTAAATAATAAGTGTATCTAAATATTTTCGAGAAACTTAAAATTTTCTATGATACTAAGATCCACATTATTATTATCGAAAATATTTGCTCTTCTTAAGAAAATCGACCTATAACGTTTTTTTTAATGTTTTTTTAGATAAGCAACAACTTTGCTAACTCAATACTTTATTTAAAATCGTCTCATGAATTTCAACAACATATTCCTCAGAGTCCTTAATTCTTTTAAGTCTAACAATTGCAAAGAACAAAATAACTTCAAATTGGATTCTTAATTAATTTATGAATGAATCAAAATACAAACTAAGGAGTCCTTTAAATAAGCTAGGAGATGGAGATAAACTAGGAAACTACTTGGAAAAGAAGAAAACTAACAATAAGGATACTGAATAAAGATATCAGAAAATCAAAGCAGGTAAGGAAACTAAATAATAAGAATTATCTTGATCATTCGTGGATCACTCTCCCTGGTTGTCATCACTTGCTCCACGTGCATCATTCTCCCCCTTTAGAAATAGGACTCGACCTCGAGTCCGCTTCGTCATTAGAATCGACAAGAAAAGGCGACAAATCCGCAACGTTGAACGTAACAGACACATTGTAATGACCCGGTAGTTCTATTTTATAGGCGTTGTCGTTGATTTTCTTCAAAATCCGGAACGGTCCGTCAACACTTGGTTGGAGCTTGTTGCAACTCCTGTTGGGAATCTTTCCTTCCTCAAATGTAATCAAACAAGATCCCTTCCTGGTAAACAATGCGTTTGCGATGTTTGTTGGCTGATCAGTGTATTGCTTAGTATGCTTCTCAATCTGCCTGCGAACTTGTTGGTGAAGCTCCTTAATGCGTTGTGACTTTCATCACCTGTAGTACGGTTAACGGATCGATTATAAGCAAACTCTACTTGTGGAAGAGTAAGGAACTAACCAACTATACTAAGGGAAATTTGTGTTCTTATTATAGTTTCAAAATATATATGGTGGCCCACAACAAATTGATACGATGACACTTTTCACGACTGTAATTTTTTACACTACTAAGAAATGAAACAATGGCAATTGCCACTATATGCACTACACTAGGTCTGTCCACAGGTGAAATTACTCATATCCTACAATAGGAGACAAATCTTGTCTAGTTATCTTGATAGATGATAGCCTTCTCACATGACATACACATAGACAACAAAAGCTCTTCCATTTAGTTATGGCATTGTTGAATCATCTATCAATATGTGTCCCCTCCCCCTACCACATACACAACCACCTTTAGGATCTCGGGTCTAAAGACTCTGTATATGATTACATGCAAATACACTCATAACATAGATATAACATCCAATATAGTGTTTTACAAGATTCATCACATCAACTAAGTTCTTCATCTTCAATACTCTTATAAGGATTATATAATCTATATGAATGCACATATAAGTTAGCCTCTTTATATGTTGATTTGACCATTACCCTCGTAACCCAAGCATTTTAGAACAGTACTCTAAGGTTTACTATTGTTTTGTTACAAAGTATAAATAAAACAATGATGTGTGATTTCTTTTATTAAATAACTTTATAAAAATATATCCAAAATAAATATACCAAATGGTTGACTTTGGGTATAAAATTAACACACTGTTACATGAGTTGTTCGCAACAGGAAAAAAAGTTCGTAGGTGTGTAATAGCTATAGATTTGTATTTGATTTTCCTTCTATACACATAGATTTTTATAATAATTGAGCAAAATCAGTTCCACTTCTTTACCAATAGAGCAACATGCCCAAAGGCATTACATCTTTATGATGTTACTTAATTAATAATGTTAAAACAATTTACTTAATATAAAAAGAAAAAAAAGTATAAAACTTATAAAAAGCATAAAATTGGGAGTTAAAAAGATTTCAAAAAGTAAAATTTATAATAGAAAAACATGCATTGACAGCCACATGCCACACCATGGCAACGTCTCATCTTGAACAACCAGTGATGTTCAGTAGACACATCAAAGCGTTGCATAAAATCAAGTTAGAATAAGAATAACATCACATGATGATGATGTTGATACTCAGTTTTATTAGTACATTTCCAACAATCCATCATACCACGAACATATCCCTTATAGTCATTTCTTTAACAATGTCTTCTTTTTTTGTCGTCCTAAAAATACCCATTAAATTAAAAAAAATATACCGTTTTATATTCATAGAGTCACCTTATTTTGAAAACTCATTAATTTGCGGAAACTTTAGAAACTCATATAAACCATTGATTAGAAGGATCAATGGACAAGATTAATTGCAAAATTCAAAATCATAACCACCAACTCCTATAATTAAGCATCACAAAAATAAAATAAATAAAATTACCAAAATAAAACAAGAAAATGGATTATGATTGGTGGAAAACATGGTTTCCAAAATTTTCACAAATTAATAAGTTTTCAAAATAAGGTGACTCTATATTCATATTTTGTAGTTTAAGATAGATTTAAACTTTCCATTTAAAACTAAACTAAACTACTAACTAAACTTAAATAACTCTATTTCACCGTGTTAAATCCATATTTTTTAAGGGAAAATTTCGTAGAATAGTAATCAAGTTTCAAGTTTGTTCCATCAAAGTCACTCATACTTTAAATTCATTCAACAATAATAACCAAGTTTCAAAAGTGTTCCAATGTTATGTAATTTACCTACTACTACAGGTTACCAGGTTACCATCTTTTATTACTAATTTTAATTGATTTATAAAACCTAATTAATTATTTTATAATCTATTTATTATCTCAAAATAATTTAGGTCCATTAATTAATTGATTAATAATCTATTTATTATCTCAAAATAGTTTAAGCCCATTTAATTTGATTTAGAATCCAAATCAACAAAGTTTGTCTTCTTCATGTGTTCTTCCACTCCCGCCAACTGCAAATAGGCATATGCTGATTCATTGCTAATCAACGGGTTTGATAATCGATTTCATAATCAAGAGGTTAGTGTCTCCTTCATTCCTAATTGACTTCATGAATTGTAGGTAATAAACTTTTGGTATCAAACAATTCAATGCTAATCGTTTTGAGATGGCATATTTATTCTATGTTTTGAAAATATTAGACTAAGAATTTCCGGAATAACTCGATGTAATGGGTTACCAATCAATCGTATGTTAAAATGATGTGTTACATAAACTTAGTTATTGAAGTATGTATCTAATGAAAAATATGTTAAAAGTTAATTATGCACTTAGTTATTTATTTGTATGTCTAACAAACTTATTTTAAGTCAATTATCTACCTGGAAGTCGAGAGTAAAATAATAGATAGACATTAGTATTTACATGATTATTCCATGCCCACATTGGTGATAAATAGATTATTAATTAATTAATTAATAGGCCTATATTATTTTAAGATAATAAATAGATTATAAAATAATTAATTAGGTTTTATAAATCAATTAAAATTAGAAATAAAAGAGGGTAACTTGGTAACCTGTAATAGTAGGTAAATTACATAACATTGGAACACTTTTGAAACTTGGTTATTATTGTTGAATGAATTTAAAGTATGAGTGACTTTAATGGAACAAACTTGAAACTTAGTTACTATTCTATGAAATAAACCCATTTTTTAATTCAAGATAGATTAAACTTTCCATTTAAAACTAAACTATAACTGCTAACTAAACTGAAATAACTATATTTGATGTTATGTTATATTATTTTATACTTTTTTTTGAGGGAAATTGGTTGTATTTTTTCTTTTAGAAGGATATCTGAGACTTTGCTTTGACTAATCCTGGCAAGGTTCATCGACAGTTAAAGCATGCCGCCGTAAGTTAATCCAGTGGCCACAATTTGGAAGCGTCTGAATTCGAATATAGGGTAGAAGGGTTAACAAACCACTTTCCCCACAAGCCTTAACACTGTGGTTAGAATTTGCTGTAGTTGCCAAAGGAACACTCTAAGGTGCCAAAGGAACACTCTAAGGGGGTGTCTGGGAGTGCTTATTTGTAAGTGCTTATAACTTATTAGCTTTTGGGGAAAGCAAGAAGGTGTTTGGGTAAAATGCTTATGACTTTATGGAGAAGCAATAAGAAATTTTTGAATAAGACAATTTATTTTAAGAAGTTGATAAGCACTTTTGTTGATAAGCACCCCCAATCACCCCCTTCATAGTCAAATTCTCTTCAATTTTCACCCCATTGCCAACACATTCGTTAAAATCTTGATGGATCCGTTAAATTTAATTGACTCGCAAAAAATACCCATAAACCATATCCATTAGTTAAAAACGGAAATCAAATCCTCTAAAAATAACCCAGGTCTATTAAATTTAGCCTACGTATGAAAAAAAAAAAAAAAAATACCCACAAATCCATATTCCATCTATTTCCTTTTTATTTTATTTTTATCTATTAGTTAGAAGGTAAATTTGGAGGCTTTTTTTGGTCACCATGGCTAATTCCCCCTTTTTTTGTTTTATTTGGGTCCCATACTCCCATCGTTGTTCAAATCTCATAATCATAAAATAACAAAAATAAATTATTAAATTGCTGAAAAAATAAATTATTGCAAATTTTATAAGTGTATAGTTCTTGAAGAAAGTCACCATTTTTTGCAGCAATCAAAAGTGAAATTCTCTCTTGGTTACCTCCATATTCCCCAAACCTTTCGCCGTCTTCTACTAACTTCAATCATCCCTTTTCTCTATATAACAACTTTCACAATTTTCAAGAAATTTTTTCACACAGTCAAAGCTGGAAAACAACTTGGGTTTGTAATTTATTCAAGATTAATGCCAAAATGCATTTGGGTTAGCAGCAGCAGCTTCCTAGAAATTGGGGAAAAAAATATATGATCTTTGAGAATCTTTATTGGGGATTTTTAATTGAATTTGTTTGACAGAGGTTGGTTTCTTTCTTTATTCATTAATTGGGGCTTTTTGTTGAAATCCTTTGTGGGTTTTGTTTAATTCTATTTGACTGATGATGATTAGAGTATATTTGTTTTGTACTTTAGTAATTAGAATAAGAGCTTAATTAATCAGATTGAGTTTTCAGGTTTGTGGCTTTTTAGGGCACCATTAAAGAAATAGTTTGACTGGTGATTATTTTAATTAATGATACATTTATTGCGGCTAAACAAGATAATATTTTGTCAGATTAGGAAAGGAAAAAAATATATAAAAATGTCAATTCAGACATGTCCAGATATAGATAAAATAAATTATAAAATGTCAGTAAAATGTGTGCATAAAAATAAAGTATGTAATGATTTTTGCAGGTGTTTCATTTCATCAAGTGGGCTGGAGAGGTGTTATAGAACAAAGAGAAGTTTTGAAGGCTGTTAATGAATTTTGAGAGATTTTATTGGTGGTTGTAATTTGGATCTTGATTTTTTTTCAAAGATGCCACTTTCAGAGTTCTATAGATCTGTTAATGGAAAGACTGAATCTTCTCAGCCAAAATCAAATGATATCTCATATATGTAAGTGTTTAAGTTTTTTTTAGAGATTGTTGATCTGGGTTTGCTTTTCTTGATTGGTTTCTTGAATTTCTTGAATTTATAGAATGTCTTGAAGTTCATGTTTTAAAATTTTAAAGATAATTGATTTGGGTTTGCTTTACTTGATTGGTTTCTTGAATTTCATGTTTTAAGTTTTTAAAGATTATTGATTTGGGTTTGCTTTTCTTGATTGGTTTCTTGAATTTCTTGAAATTTATGTTTGTGGGTTGTGATAATTGCAGTCCAAATGATGAGTTTGTGGAGTTGATATGGGAAAAGGGTCAGATTATGATGCAGGGTCAGTCTAGTAGAGCTAAAAAGACACCAGTTTCTAGCAATTTTCACTTCCAAACACCAAAATTTCAAGAAAAAGAGGGCTTAATGGATCCGGTCGAAATCGGATTGAATCAAGATGATGATATGGTGCCTTGGCTGAATTATCCCCTTGATGATTACTGTTCTGATCTCTTACCTGAAATATCCGGTGTAACGGTCCATGAACCCCCTGTGAATAGCGGATTCAATGTGATTGATAAGCGAGGTGGTTGTAAAGATTCACATGTGAATATGAATACACATAACATTTCTTTGCGTCATGGTGTCGGTTTAGACCAATCGAATAATGCATCTAGGATCTCCTCTTCTTCGAGAACCAGCCACTTGTTTTCGTGGTCCCTTGATCAAGTGCACGTTCCGGATCCTTCTATTAGATCGGGGGTTTCAGAGATAGGTAGCAGTAATTGTAGAAATAAACCCCATAATGCTATTCACAGAGATCCGGTACAGATTCAAGGTTCATCGGGTAGGCCTGAAAAATTGTTGCAAAAACAAGATTCTCTACCGCCTTATTCCACCTCTGGCGTGCTTAATTTTTCGCATTTCTCGAGACCGGCTGCATTGGCTAGAGCTAATCTTCAAAACAACGGCTTAATAGCGGAATCCGGACACCATGCTAGTTTGGATCATGGGCCACAAAAGGAAATTGGGGTTCTAAGTCAACCTGGTTTGGATTCAGCTAAAACGGCTTCAAACCCTTTTGCAAATAAGCCGTTAGAAGAGAAACGTTGTGTTGAAAAGCCTTGCCATGATCGGAGGGAAGATGGAACGACGACCGCTAATGAAAAGTCTCCCAATGTGGTTCTTGATTCAAGCCCACCTAAAGGATGCCCGGAAGCTGAAAAGAGCGTGGAGCCCGTTGGTGCTTCTTCTTCTGTTTGCTCGGGCAATAGTGCTGAGAGGGCTTCTAACGATTTGACGAAAAATTCTAAAAGAAAGTCTATTGATACAGAGGATTTTGAGTGTCAAAGTCAGGTATGTTAAAGAAAATATGGCTTTGATATTGGTTTCTTGTGTTACTTTTTGTTCCGTGTGCTCATTGCGACCAATGTTTTTGATTAGGACATTGAAGAAGAGTCGTTGGGCACTAAAACGGCTGCTACTTCTCGAGGAGGTTCAGGTTCCAAGAGAAGCCGAGCTGCTGAAGTTCATAATTTGTCTGAAAGGGTGAGCAAAATCATCTATCTATTCATATTGGATTATTTGTGTTTTTTGTTTTGATAAGTCTTGTATCTGGCACCTTGTTTTGCTCACACTCTGACACAAGTTGGGCGTCTTTAAGGAAACAATCGCTCTAACCCCCAACCCCCCCCCCCCCCCCCCCCCTACACCCCACCCCCCAAAAAAATAAAAATATAGAAAGCCCAAGGCTATGTTTGGCAAAAATAAGCTATAGCTAGTCCATCCAAACATGCACCATAAGCTAGCTTATTGAAACGCTACTTGAGTAGCGTTTCCGGAGCTTTTTGTAGCTTTTTCCAGTTATACCCTTATTTATTATTAAATTCAAAGATACCCTTTTTGGTTATTTTACATACTCATAAGCTAGTTTTTGTCAAATATAATTTTTTCATAAGCTAGCTTATCAGCTACTAACTAGCTTATCAATCAACAACTAGCTTATCAGCTAGTTTGCCAAACACAGCCCAAGTCGGATTTACTGGCTCTGTTTGGTTTTAAGGAATGGTAGCACCAAGTGGGATTTGCACAAAATGCATCATCAGGCATGAAGTTCCAATGGAAGTTATCACTATGCCAACCCCTTGAGAATTAAGATAATTGTTTGTATAAATTTATCTTAAGACACTTACAAGTCATCATTTATATCGTTGAAACAGAGGCGAAGGGATAGAATAAACGAAAAGATGCGTGCGCTACAAGAACTCATACCAAATTGCAACAAGGTGCAACATAATCTCCTCTTATGAATCCCATCTCTTTTTCCTTGATTTGAACATCCTATAAACTTAAATATCTTGCTATTTGAATCACAAGGTGGATAAAGCATCAATGCTTGATGAGGCAATTGAGTATTTAAAGACACTTCAACTTCAAGTACAGGTATAATGTTTCTTCTACATTTCTATACTATAAAGTTACAAATCTTCTACCTTTTGTCTTTTTATTTAGTTATCTAAGTTGTTATGGAATTACATTGCAGATTATGTCAATGGGAAGTGGGTTATGCATGCCATCAATGATGTTCCCAAGTGGAATGCAACATATGCATCCGGCTCATTTCTCCCCCATGGGAATCGGAATGGGAATGGGAATGGGGATGGGTTACGGAATGGGAATGGGAATGGCGGAGATGAACGGTGGACCTCCTCCGCATATGTTTCCATTCCCTCCAACTACACGACACCCTGTTCCATCCGCGCCTATTTCTGGGGTTGAAGGGATTCCGAGATCTAGCTTTCAGGTATATGGGCAAGGAGGAATGCCTATGTTGATCTCTCAACCACCTATGCCGGGGTTTCCTATGAATCGACAGATGAGGGCACAAGCGGAAATTCCACATCTACCCCGACCTCAAAGGATGCGATGCAAAATAATAACTCCCCGCATGTGATGGCACATGCATCTACTCAGGTACTACCCTGTTTGTTTTCGCTAGATCATTTTTTGTTATCCAAAAAGGTGCATTTCACTAGAGATGATAAATAATTCGGTCCCTTCTATGAATGAGCATACCCATGTATGCTTTTTTTTTTTTTTTTTGTAATTGTTTGTGTCTGAGTTGATTAGTTCGTAACTTGACTAATCCCATGGAGACATAAAGATAACTGACAGGAAAATCCCAATGGCTTTATTTTTATATATTTATTTAATCGTCGGTGTGTAGGCCAGTTTGTGCACACCTTGAATAATTCCATGGGGCTGTGAAGATAAAAGCTAGGAAAAATCCAAGTGGCTTATTTTTAGAGTAAATTACATATTTGGTCCTGTGGTTTATATTATATTGCACTGTTGGACCCTATTTTGAAATAATTATGGAAAAGGTCCCTGTGGTTTACATTGTATTGCACTGTTGGTCGCTAATCCTAACTTAGATTGAAATCAGTATGTTAAGCATAGGGACCAACAGTGCAATATAGTGTAAACCATTGGGACCAACGGTGCAATATAGTGTAAACCACTACCATAGGATCAACAGTGCAATATAATGTAAACCATAGGGACCTTTTCATAATTTCAAAATAGGGACCAACAGTGCAATATAGTGTAAACCACAGAGACCAATATGTAGTTTACTTTTATTTTTATGTGTTTTTTTACTTGTTGATGTATGGGCCGGTTTGCGTACACCTTGACTAATCCCATGGGGCATTGGAGATAAAAGCCATGAAAATCCCCTGTGGCTTTATTTTTATTTATCTATTTTTGTCGTTGGTGTCCAAGCCAGTTTACCCCCCTTTTAACTAATCCCATTATGGGCTCGGAAGATAACAGCCAGGAAAATCTATGTGGTCCTGAGGTGACTCGAACCACTTTTTGACCGTTAAAAATGTCTAAGAGAAAGATTTATCCCTTTGTTTTCCAATCATGAATAAGAATTGGCAAAAGAAATAAACGGATGCATTTGAAGTTCTAACGTGTTGAATTACTCATCAAATTTAATGATAATTTCATATGTGATGATGGCAGACTCAAGTTGCAAACAAGGACCTTAACCAGCCTACTTCGGTCGACAAGAATGATCCAGTTCTAGAAGCCGGATGTAGCAAAGCTGGTAAGCTATGAAACTTGATGAACGGTGAGATTGGTTCTCACATTGTGAAATAATATACTTTTAAAAGTCGATTTAATTTGAGATTGTTTTGATGTAGGTGTTGATTAAAGGAACGTTGAAGAAGAATGCGAAGGTTGTGTTGACTCGAGTTGGGTTTCATCCAACGACTATTTTGGAACCGTTAACATCCGTTGTCTATGATCTACTTGAAGATTTGACCGTTGGGATGACAAGTATCTTGTTCGATTGCGAATCATCCCATGATAGTGACTATTTGATGTTAATATAGTTAGTTGAACAAAATATTATGTGATAAAATATCTTCAAAAATCAATTAAACAATAATTGTATTTTTCTTGTTTGGTGGTCATTTGCAGTATGCATGTTTACAATGAAGGATCCTTCAGTCTTACGAACTTCTTATTCATATGTGAATACAGAAAACATACTTAATTGAAGTCAACGAAGTTATAGAAAAACTGGTCTTATACAAATTATCAATATTTCTTGAAAAAATATTACTTTTGAAGATAAAAACAACTTAAGGGACCTTCTTATATGTCATGAATGAGGCCGAGTGCAAGACCGATTGGGATCGTCCTGACGGTCCATAGTTAGTTATAATCTTTATGAAAGTTTACGGTCCAGCCCAGGGCCGGGACCCAAACCGGCTATACATATGTCCGATTTTAATAAAAGTGAAGTTTTTTTGTAAATTATAGTAGAGTGAATAAAGGATGTGGTCCCTATGGTATAAGAAAAAGAATATGCTTGATGGCCCTAAACTCAATAAATTATGGAACTCGTCCCGATGGTTTTCAATTTCTCATGACTATAGTCCGTGAACTAACCGGTTGTTAAAACATGACGTTAAGTGAAAGGGCATATTGGTCTTTTCTGATTTTCCTTGGAGATAAGAGGTCGGTCGGCGGGTATTTCTTCAAGTGGGTTGCTGGGTATTTCTTTGAGCATTTCTTCAAACGGGTATGTGTGTATTACAATATGGGATTGTAGGTGATGATAATAGTATATATGTATGTATATCAATATAGGTTGCTGATGATTATTTTAAATATATATAGGTTGGTTCATACGGGAACCATATCAATTTAAGAAAACGTGAGGAAGAATCTCAGCCACACATCTTCGGTTACAGTGGACGCGATCACGGAGGATTGACGCGATTCATGGGAGGGTAGCGATTATTAAAGGGAGGGACCGGTCAAAGCCACCTTTATTGGCCGGATGAATGGCTGAGATTCGTCCTCACGTTTTCTTAAAAAGTTATGTTTCTCATATGAACCTTTCTCTCTCTCTCTCTCTCTCTCTCTCTCTCTCCTCGCGCGCGATATATATAGGGTTGAGTTCCGTTGTTAACTACAAATAGTGTGTTAACTTTGTTAACCCATCACAACCATTGATGATCTAAATCTAGGGTCAAGATTAAATCCCTATAATTAGGGAATTTTGAATAATTCCAAATTTAACAATATAGTAAACACACGTGCACAAGGGTATTTTGGGAACACACAAATAAATTAAAATACACACGTGTACTACGGCGAAACACGTGTACATATGTGCAACCGCCACCGCTTTCCTCCTCCACCCGGTGAACACATGTGCACCGCCGCCTCCTTCCTCCTCCACCCGGTGAACACGTGCACCGCCGCCTCCTTCCTCCTCCACCCGGTGAACATATGCCTGTATAAGTTATAAGCCATTAATAACCGCACTTAATAAAACCCACTAACTATGACACCCCTAGGCACATTTCCCGGCTTGCAAAATTCCGAATCGGAATACCATCTTTTCTGATTCGGAAAATAGCAATTTCCGATTCGGAAAAGACACCAATTTCGAATCCGGGAAACGTAAAATTCCGAATTCCTAACTCGAAAGGAAACGAGGTCAGCATAACGGCTAGGCCAGCCCAATTCCCGATTCGGAAATCAAGGTTTCCAATTCGGGAAAGGCATTTGAGACAATCAAACATGCTTCATAAAAACCGATTCGGAAAACACGATATCCCGATTCGGAAAACATGTTTTCCGATTCGGAAAACATGAATCCCGATTCGGGATTCGAACTCGGAAAACTTTCGCAAAAAGTTCCAAATCTCGATGAAAACTGTCCAATTGAACCCAAAGCAATTCTAGAAGGTCACTAAACTATTCCCGCATAAATCTAGATAAGTTTTACGCAAAATAACATCGAGATCTTACCTTGGCGATGATTTCTCAACCTTGAAGATGATAAAATGGCTCTAAGCTCCTCTCCAAAACACACAGTAAGCACACACACTAATCTTTTCCCAAATGAGCAAAAACCCTAATTTGCTCTCTTAAATACATTGGACTTATAAGGCCAAGCCCATTAACCTCTTAAGGACCCATCAAATAATACAAGTTTCAAGGATTGACACTAATGGTCCCTCCTCCACAAGAAGTTAACAAACTAGGTCACAGTTAAAGTTAACTACTAACTTACACTAGAGTCAGGTTATTACAGCTACCACAGCCACCACCACTAGTCCACCACCACTAGTCCACCACCACCACCACATCCACCATTTCCAAACCACAACCACAGCCACCACCACAACCACCACCACCGCTACAACCACCATCTCCCAACCACCCCCACACCCATATCCACCATCTCCAAAGCACCACCACAGCCACCAATACCACCACCACAACTATGGGTTGTGGTTGTGTTTGGGAGGGAGACGAAGAAGGGTAGGGTTGGGTTTGCATTTGGGAGGGTTGGGTTTTGTGACTAGTAGATTAGGTCTCAAGATTCCTAAAATGCCCTTTAAACACCAAAACTAATGGAGCAATTTCATTAGGTGTGATGGGTTAACAAAGTTAACAAACTATTTGTGGTTAACAACAGAACTCCCTTCGATGTATATATATATATATATATATATTGAAAATTTCAAATGTGAACTCAATTTTGGTTGTGAACAAAAGGACGAATCTCAGCCACTCATCCACTCAATAAAAGCGGCTTTGACCGGGTCCTCTCCTTTAATAAACCCCACCCATGAATCGCGTCAATCCTCCGTGATCGCGTCCATCGTAACTGAAGATGTGGGGCTGAGCTTCGTTCTCACGTTCACAACCAAAATTGAGTTCATATTGGTTCAAATGTGAACTCATTTTTCATTGTGAACGTGAGGACAACCGACATCGCGCCACGTGGAATATTCAGTTTGAAAGTTTGAATATTCATGTGTTATTCAAACTGAATAACACATGATATTCAAACTGAATATGCCACGTGGCACAATTTTAGTAATCCTCATGTTTACAACAAAAAAATGAGTTCACATTTTGGTAGCAAAATTCAACCCTATAAAGAATGGCACAAAAATAGCGCAAATATACATTACAAATGCGTTCGCTTTTCAAATAATAACGTGGTAAGTCTACGGATCATATCTACGGGGATTGAACTACAAGATTTGGAGATCCTCACTAGTTTCTGGTGCAAAGTTTTAAGATTTGAAAGATTTGTATGTTTCGGTGAATTATAGCAAATATTAAATGACAATTAAAAAAAGGATTAATTAACAAATTATAATAAGATGGGCATGAGTGCAAGCTTTTACCCGAGAGACAATATAACAAATGTTGGTTAATGTGATCGATCCATAAATGAGTCCCATATAATTTTCTCCTCTCGTAGTTCCATTATACAAGTTATGAAATCGGGTTTATCATAAAGTTTCCACAGTTAATATTTTTCAATTTGTTAATCTTACCAAGTGAACCTTGTAGATCCTAGCCTGGTCCAAAGAATGTGGGTGCCCAAATATCTTTGTGACACCCTCTTGAGGGCACTTTTGCCTTAGTTTGATTATGCAACGACCCAAATCTCTTTGTGATCATAAAGGTTTTCTCAAACTTTTTTTGCATTATTCAAGCCGTGTTTCGAACCCGCCCATCTCGATGTCTTAGTGTTGGGTATTTACATGTACCCAACTGATACAAATCAACTGTGAATCTCAAACCTAACTGGAATGAGAAACACGAGACTTAACCCGAAAAGTCAAAACTCGGCCAAAGGGTTATCGAAACCTACATGGATCGAAATCCATAGGTTTAAACAATCAAACCTAACTAATTTGATTAAGCGGAAGTGATTTGATAAAACCCGTAAAAACACATATCTTGTTCATCTTAATTACATACATAAATATTATCGTGGGTTTAGAATAATACCTCAAAAACTCAAGATTAGTCCACCCGCAATGAAGCCAAACAAAATCCTTCTAGGCGGAATAACCCCGAATGATCACGAACCACAACTGTACGTGAATCTAATGATCGAATAATCACGAAACTGGAACTGGTTTCGGGATTGATAGAAACCGTCGATCAAGAGGAGAGAGAGAGAATGGAAGAATTTTCTAGGTTTCTTTTTGGGTTGAATGGAATGAATAAACTGATTAGCTTAGCCTGTATTATATATATGGTATAACTTACCATATTGTATATAATATCAAAAACCAATCATATTTATCTCTTTGAAAACTATATCTTTATTTAATTAATATATCTGAAAAGGATATTCCTTGTATATATATTCGAATTATATATATATATATATATACATATCAATTTTCAATTATATAAATAATTTCAAGATAAATATTTAACTAAATAATTAATCCTTTTATATATTTATTTAGCTAATAAAAATATAAATCTATTAATTAATTATTTTAACAAAAACATCTCTAACTTTGGAGTTTCTACAGAAAACACCAACTGATTTATAATTAACTATTATAAATCCAAACTCTCCGAACCGAGGTTATTTTACTATTCGAATTACAGGCGCTCATATGTGTGACCCTTGAGTGTCTTATAACATTGGATGTGCGATCACTGATTTGTCAACTTCCACATATAATTACTAACACTTAGATCTAACATGAACACTTACATGTGATCAGCTTGTCCGCAATGAGATAACGTCTCGACTTAAAATGACCAAACCGAAAAGATGAAAACATACAGGTGAAAATCAGCCCAAATGCTATGCGAGATGGCCAAAGGCCCTAAGGCATCAGAGCCCAATAGGGCATCACAACCCAAAGTCCTCTATATGAGTACTCAGTAGTTGGTTTAATTTTCATTTTTTTAGAAAATAATTAAATAAGTAAGTAACTCTCTCTCTCTCTCTCTCGAACAAAACACAGACTCCTTTCATCATATTTCTGACCTCAATAACTGATTAATCAAAACAAACTTGAAATAGACGCTTCTACTTCCATTACACCCTCGCATCATTCTCGATCTCGCTAGTGAATAACGTCGATTGCTATCGTCGACCGCCGATGACCGAAGCCAACGACCAAGATTCTGAAGTGTCGAGTCGACCACGACCCTGAAGTGTCGATTTGACGATTTCAATATGATATTCTCACATCCTATTAGTGTCGACTGATACCGACTTTCTCCAATTCAGGTGCTTTCCTTCTAGATTTTACTTCTTAGGGGCCGTTTGGTTCGCGGAATTGAATGGAATTCGAAGGAATTGGAATCACGAATTCCATTGACCAAATTCCATGTTGATGTTTGGTTCGCGGAATGAAAGCTAAGGAATCCTTCAAATTCCTTGAATCAAGGAATTTGTCATTCCAAGCCAAATCCCATGGAATTCATTGGAATCATCTATCCTCTCTCGTCTTCTCCATCTATGGCTTTCCCATCTCCATCCATCCTCTCATTCCAAATCTTTTCTCTGTTCGGTTCGGTCTCGGTTAACTTATTTATTAAATAATTAAATTATATTTATAATTAAATAATCAAATTATATACATATATATATATATATATAAAGCGGTTAGGTATTTGGGAAAACCAAGTATGTTCGCTTCGAATTTTCCGGTCGAGATGGAAATTAAAACCGAAATCGAACCGTTTCCGGTTCGGTTCGGTTCGATTCGGATCGGTTTTTTCCCGGCTAAGATGGAAACCAAAACCGACATCGAACCGATTACGGTTTTCGGCTCGACTCGGCTCGGCTTTTCCCGTTCGAGATGCAAACCAAAAATGAAATCGAACTGATATCGGTTTTTGGCTCGGCTCGGCTTTTTGCGGTCAAGATGCAAACCAAAAATGAAATCGAACCAATTTCGGTTTTCGGCTCGGCTCGGTTTCTCTCCGCCGAGATGCAAACCAAAACTGAAATAGAACCGATTTTGGTTTTTGGCACGGTTCGGTTTTTCCGGTCGAGATGGAAACCAAAACCGACATCGAACCGATTTCGGTTTTCGACGCGGTTTGGTTTTTTCAATCGAGATGGAAACCAAAACCGAAACCAAACCGTTTTTGATGTTGGATTCGTTTCCTTGTTTCGGTTGCGGTTTTTGTTTCTTTTTTTTCTCGATTCGGTTCAATTTTGGTTTTTGCTCACCTTACTTTTTACATTTTTATTCCAATTCCAATTCCAATTCCAATTCCGTCCAACCAAACACGACCAAAATGTGTGGTCAAATTCCATCAAATTCCAATTCCAATTCCTTCAAAGTCAAATTCCTTGACGAATTCCAATTCCACCGAATTCCATTCCGCGAACCAAACGCTACCTTAGTTTCTTACTTCTTATCTATCTAATAGATAATCTGCAATCTGGATATTTGCATATTTTGTACCAATGAGCTTATTTTTTAAGTTTTTATTTTCTTGAAAGTTGAATCTTGGTTATTGGGTAGGTGTAGTTGAATCTTGAATCTTGGTTTAGCTTATATGCATATTTAGTCTTAATCTTGAATATAAATATTTGTTCTATGATTTCTTGAATTTTGGTTGTTTGAACAATTTGGCTTAGTATGTTTCCTAACCCATAGTCATCTAGTGTTAAAAATCAAAGTTTTTTTTTCTTGAAATTAAAGTTATTGAAGTCAATATTTGTGGACTATCATGAGTCAAGAGAGAGACTACGGATTAACAATTTTGAGTATCGAAAGTAGCTTTTAGCAAATGTTAACTATAGTAGATTAATTTTCCATTTTTGTTTCACGAAATGAACGTAGACACCGTTTTAGATGATGTTATATTTGTATTCTTGTTCGGGGTTTTGGTTTTTGTCCTCTAGATGTAACTCTTTTTATTTATTAATAATATTCGACATTAGGATAAGTCTTCTAGCTTGAATAGGTTCCAAAATTATTAAAAAATTTAGGTTCTTAGTGTAATGGAATACGGGCATATTTCTTACTCTTCGCCCATGGCATCCAAAACCATTGGACCGGCCCTGACCCAAGTTGTTACATTTTGGCCTTTGGGGTCTTGCTCACACCCATACTCAGAGGTGAGGTTTAACTATGATCATATTTAAGACAAACAGAAAACAGAAGTAGAAAACGATTTGCATTTTAAAATGAGAAAGTAAAGTTGCACCTGTGGCGACTACAGGAAATAAGTGCAATAAATAAAATGCAGAAAATTAAACTACGTTACAACAACAAACTAAGAGATAAAATGTTGAATGTAGAGATAGATGGATGTTGGATGATCTTCAATGCTTGCCCAATGCCTCTTTAAATAGGAGAAGATGATGGAAGTCATTAACCATATGTTAGAAGTACTTTTAAGCTTTTGATTATTTTAATCCATGCTCCATAACCTATAATTAATTATTTAATTAGCCTTTTCATTCCTTGTCTCCCATGCTTCCAAGATGATTTGAAAGATGCAACTTTTGTCCAAGAGATAAAACACTTTTCACTTTTTGCAATATTTAATCTTTTGCTCCATCTCCTAGTCTTCATTGTTTAATTAGCTACACATTTCTTTACTTTCCATGCTTGCTGGATGAGTTGACTTCTCATTTCTTAAACAATTCCATAAAATCTTCAATAAGATCCAACCTGCAAATAGTTAACTGTGGTGACATTCCCCAAATTGTCATTTTTTCTCCAAAAATCAACTTTTTAGTTATTCCTTGACTTATGGGATGTTTTAGTCCAAAGGAAAGATTATGGCTTCAAATGGGACCGAATAGGTTGGTAAAGGGAAGAAAATTGTGTAAAGTAATATAAATAACACAAAAATATGAGGGTTATCACATTTGAACTTTCCTATCTCTCTCTCTCTTTTCTCTTTATATATATATATATATATATATAGGCAAGTTCACACAAGAACCAACCTCATTTGCTAGAACAAAGAAACAAATTATAGCCATATTTTGATGTGGGCCAATGTGGGTTCCCATAATAAAAAATCATATATGATTCAGATGGGTCCCAACCACTAAATCATATATGATTTATTAGTATGTGGGACCCACAAGGGCCAACATCGTATGTGATTGTGGTTAGTTCCTTTATTCTTGCAAACTGAATGAGTTCTTGTTTGAACCTAATTATATATACTATATATATAGGGGTGGGTTCAAATGTGAACCACTTTTTGGTTGTGAACGTGATGATAGCCGAGAGCGCCACGTGGCAATCTGAAAAAAACACCTAAGCGTTATGCATACTGCATAATGCTATCATTCAGACCGAATAAAGTTTTATGCAGTATGCATCAAGCTTAGGCGCGAGGTTAGTTGTGCATGTCAAAGTGCGCCTAAGCTTGATGCATACTGCATAAAGCTTTATTCAGTCTGAATGATAGCGTTATGCAGTATGCATAACAGCATTAGGCGCTGTTTTTTTTCATATTGCCACGTGGCGCGATTTTAGTGGTCCCCATGTCCACAACCAAAAAGTGGTTCACATTTGAACTTTCCTCTCTCTCTCTCTCTCTCTCTCTTCTATCTATATAATATATATATAATAGCTTTTGGTTAAAATGAGAAGCGGTAAAAATGTGAAATAGAGAAGTGAAGATCAAGGTTGAAAAGTCAAAGCCGCAATATTTAATTGGTCAAAATTTGCGACTACTCGCAAGATCGATGTGTAATTTCGTAACTGTTATAAATGGGCCAAAAATAGGTTCATATATGAACTATATATTCATACAAGAATTTGTGTAAACCATATTCTAAATATTTTTAACTAATTCATATGTTCATACAATATATGAACTATACGTTCATATATTGTAATAACTCATGTTATCAAATAAATCCTTTAATTCTCGTAGAGGATAAAGTTCGGCCAAAAAGCCATAATTACATCATTTCAACAAAATTCAACAAGTCTTGAAATCTAAATACAAAACTTGAGTCAAACTACTGAGAGTTTTTTTTTGAATGGTGTCCGGGCCAAAGCCCGACTAATCCCCGATAATTTTGTGGCTAAACATGGCCCCACCTAAATGTTCCCAACCATGCGCACGGGAAGGCTCAAACTCGGTTAAGGCGCTATGAGCCCCCGAGCGATAACCAATCCGCCACAACACTGGAAGACCAAACTACCGAGAGTTTTTTTTTTTTTTTTGAAAGGAAAGATCCTGGCAATTTTATAAAAATAAAATAAAAGTACTAATACAAAAAGCAGACTAAGTACCCACAACCAAGGGACACAAAGCCGCACACCAAAAGCATCAAAAGATACTAACAAAAGAAAAAACCCGATCCCAAGAAACTAAAGAAAGACAACACTAAATCTCTCTCTAACGGAACATCACTGCATGTCCTGCTCCATCTTTGTAGACACCTGCCTGTCAGACCATGAAACTTTCTTTGGTCTAGTGTCCATGAGAGTATCATGGTCAGATAAAACATCATCATCGGACGTAACGTCATCATCATCATCCCCAACATCAATCCTGTCCGGGAGTGTAAAACCACGAAGTTTGCCATCAGGCTCCTTCCCGAAAACTCTTTCCCACCTATCAATGAAGTAGTCCAGTTTCTGACGAGACCAAGAATTAATGATTACCGGCTCAAGTCCCACCCCTCGTTTTTCAACATAGCAGTCTACTTCCTTTTTATCCGCGGTCCACTTAGGATGTTCTTCCAAAACAGTAAACTGATTGGAAACTTTAACTGGCATAGGAGTCCTTTCAGTCTTAAAAATAGGAGCCTTAGGAGAAGGGATATCATTATTAAGCTTTGTCTTTCCTTTATCAAGCGGGTCAGTGGTAGGTAAAATAACTTTAGGCACGTACCTTTGGTTGATTTTGATGCCAGCAACCTTAGGCCCCACTTTCAAAGGATCAACTGTCGGCTTGGGTTTCTTTTTCCTCTTAGGGAAATTGAACCCATCATCCTTAGGTGTAGAGGATTCACCAACAACATGGTTTACCTTTTTCACCTCATCAGTTGTTCGAGGCCTTATGACACACCCCTCAAAATCATGACCGAACACTTTGCAGTGGCTACATCTCTTAGGTTTCCAAAGAAACTCAGTTTTGAATTTCCTTAGTTTACCCAAGATAATCGCATCAATATACGAAGGTAACTCATAATCAGCCGAAACATTAACCAAAACTCTGGCAAAATTAGCTCTACCAGACTTGGTTTCACACATTTCATCCGTGTAACGATCCACGGACACAGGTTCCCAACGACACTAGCAATCCGACTAATAATCTCATAATCCCAAACATCCAAAGGTAAGCCATAAATATTAACCCATAGAGGGACTGTTTGCAGATCAGGCTTATCAAAACAAAGACCCGGTTGCCATCTCTGAATAAAGATAGGCATGCCATTAAATAACCACGGACCATTTTCAAAAACAAAGTTTAATCCTTGATCAGAATTAAATTTGAAAAAGAAATATCCTTGGTCATTTAGAATAACATCAGTAAGGCCATACTTTTTCCACATTCGTCTAGCATGATACTGAACAAAAGGAAAAGCAGGCCTTTTACCAATAAAGTAGCCAGCAAGAGTAAGAACCCACTCATTGGCTTGCTTTTGGACCAAATCATCAGGAATAATCGCACGCCTAGTGCCAAGCTCAGTTACTACCGGAGGATAATACGTGAGTTTACCTTTACCGCACATTAGGTTAGCACTTTTCTTCAGAAGGTCAGCAAAAGATACGGGCTTATGAGCAACATCCGTCTCATCAGCATGCAAATAAACCTTACCCTCAGAATCCACAAAGCTACCAGCATTTGGTTCTTTTCCATCCGACAGATTATGTTCATTATCCGCATCAGCCGTTGACAGCATCGATGATTGTTGATGAAATCCCTGAGTACCTGAAACATCCCTCAGCAACTGCTGAAAAGGACCCACATCATCACCAATCACTCCCGTAGTCCCCGTCGGTGAGATCGACGGCCGAGCTACGGTGATGGTAGTAGCCATAGTTGGTGAAGACAACCCGGCCGTAGCCGGAGACGTTCGCGACGCAAACCAACCGGAGGGGGCGGCAGAAGCCTCAGCCGCAGCCACCAAAGGGGGCGACGACACCGCAGGGAGGCGGTGGTCACCGGCGATGAGGCTGGAGCAGCGGACAGCGGCGGCGAGGGAGGATCCGGCGATAGGGCAGCAGCGATGGTGTTTGTTTGGGGCACCAACGTGCAGCCCTCAGCAAGGCGGTCATCAAGAGTGCCACCACACGCCGGTACGGCGGCTGTGGTGGCTGGCAGCGAAGCGGGAAGGGACGACGATTCCGTGCCCTTGATTGCGTTGATCTTTCGCGCACGGTTGCGTGTAACCGGAGGGTCAGGCGGTTGATCCGCCACCATAGGAAGAAAGAGAAGGTCAAGGCGACCCTCCCCACCAAAACCGGCGACGATCCAACGGCGGCGGCCGGAGAACCCAGAACGGCGGAAGAAACCCTAGGCGGAAGAAACCCTAGGCTGTCCTCAAACTACCGAGAGTTCTAAAAGGAACAAAGAACAACTAGTATCTAGAAGCCACCTCCCACAATCTGCCACACTCCTCAAACCTTTTCTTTTCCCTTGAACGTACCGGCTTTATTGACTTTACCTGAAAATGGCTTTATATTGTGAACATGAGGACGAATCTCAGCCACTCATCCGGTCAATAAAGACGGGGGTTTCCTCCTTTTATAATCTCCACCCTCCCATGAATCTGTCAATCCTCCGTGATCGCGTCCACTGTAACCGAAGATGTGTGGCTGAGATTCGTCCTCAAGTACACAACCAAAATTGAGTTCACATTTGAACTTTCCCCTCTCTCTCTATATATATATATTATATGTGTGTGTAGAGATTTAAGTAAGGTTTCATATTTGTTAAACTGGGGACGAGTTTTCACTACATTCCTGTAGCAAATCAGGAAGAAAACTATATGAGATTTGATAAACCCTAATCAAGAGCAAGAACAAGAGCCATTCACCTGTGAGATTTGCATGGAACCGACAACACTCCACAACAACAAATTCAAGAACAACAGTAATTGTGTCCACCCTTTTTGCACCGATTGTATGATCGGATACATCCAAGTGAAGCTTGATGACAACGTATCATATATCAAATGCCCATATCCGACCTACAACCACTCTTTGGAACCCTCATCATGTCGTCCCAAAATGCACACCAACTGTTTGATAAGTGGTGCGACAAGTTTTCTTTATCGAAAGTCATTCCAACAAGGTTTTAGGTGTACAACATGAAACACAAGTCCGAGTCCTTTGACACACACAAAAAAAAACTTTAGTTGGCTCTAGTCGAGAACCAAATAGGACAAAAGCTTAAGATGCTTAGACTAAATAATGGTAGCGCATACAAAGATACAAATTCCTTAATTATTGCTCATTTATTAAGCGCCATTTCACTACATTATAATGGATAATGGTCGATTAGACTCGTTGGGAGGGCAACATATCAATTGGGAGTTCAACGTAGTTCAGAGCCGAGAGTTAATAGGGTAGATTGTTATGAGTTATGAAGACTTGAGAACAGACTAATTTGTTTGAACGCAAACAAACTGGTTTGTTTGAAGAGAGCATATCTATTTGTTTGAATGGGACCACTTTGATTATCTACATTAAGGGATGGATCAATTAAAAGGGAAATCTACAGAGTAAATCATTTTTGGCACAAGCTTAGCCTATTAATCTAATGATCAAAGAAATAAGGGGGTTGGGCTTGTGATGCCGTTTATGGGGCCTTGTTGTCCATGGCCATTGCTAGAGATGGTTAGAATGGGTCTAGCATGGCTTGGAATCGATGTAGGGCTAGGACCGAGGCCGATTAGGACTGGCCCGATGCTTTGTCACCTGTTATAATCTTTATGAAAGTTTACGGTCTAATCCCGGACTACGACCCCAACCAGTTTATACATATGGCTGATTATAATAGAATATATGTTTTTATAAATTAAAAATCAAGTTTTTTAATAATTTTAAATTTCTTATTGACGCTTTCCAAGTTTTTGTAACTGTTCTAATTCTAATCTAAAAAATCCTAATTACAAAAACACCTAACATTTTTTTTCTTTGATAAGGTTTATCTAGGCTTAGCCAACATCTAACATTTTTGTGTCAAAATATTTTTATAATGTGTATAAATGATCTAGTTAGAGATTTTAAAGTGTATCTAAATAGGCTGTTGCTCAAAAATAATATTCAAAC
This sequence comes from Centaurea solstitialis, assembly GCA_030169165.1. Taxonomy (NCBI): domain Eukaryota; kingdom Viridiplantae; phylum Streptophyta; class Magnoliopsida; order Asterales; family Asteraceae; genus Centaurea; species Centaurea solstitialis. Next base: position 25,557,997 of record CM058047.1, read on the forward strand.
AATATTCTCTTTAAGTCCAAAATGTGATGTTCATATGTTTTTTTTTTCTCTTTTAAACACCTGCTTATATTAGAGCGGGCTAGCAAGACACTAGAAATCCGACAAAAGACGTTGATATTTTTTTTTTCATAAATGAAATGTCAAGAAATGCTTAATTTATGTATAAAAAAACATAAACATAAGTCTCCACATGAATCACACTCATGCTTACACACTAAAACAAAACATATGAAATAATATAAAATTATAACTCATAATTTAACTTATAAAGGTTTTTTATTTGTTTAAAATGTATAATTTTTACAAGGACCGTAACCATATGAATTAGGAAAGTAACGAACTTTTCGATACAGATAATATATATTTATCTATATTATATATTAAGACAAGATAATTGGTAAAGATATCAAATCGATAATTGTGTAATCATGCTAAAATTATTTCTATAAATCAAACTTATCCATACAAATATTTCGTTGATATTAATTTTCTAAGCAATGATGAAATTTGGACCATAATTCTAAATATTAAATCTATAAATACCATGCATGCATATACGATTTTTATTCATCATTAGTTCTTATTCAATGGGGAATCAAAATCAAAAACTTTCAAACCCTAATCCAGAGCAAGAACAACTCCACAAAATTGATAAACCTAATCCAAGCAGACAGAGAGCCATTCACCACAAATTTGATAAACCCTAATCCAGAGCAAGACCAAGAAGAGCCATTAAACCCTAATCCAGAGCAAGAACAAGAAGAGCCATTCACCTGCGGAATTTGCATGGAACCGATAACACTCCCCAACAACAAGTTCAAGAACAGCGACAAATGCGTCCACCCTTTTTGCACCGATTGTATGATCAGATACATCCAAGTGAAGCTCGATGACAACGTATCAGATATCAAATGCCCACATCTGACATGCAACCACTCTCTGGAACCCTTATCATGTCGTCCCAAAATTGAACACCAATTGTTTGATAAATGGTGTGACAAGTTATGCGAATCAGCGGTGCTAAATCTTGATGGGGTTTACTGCCCTAACAAATATTGTTCTGAATTGATCGTCAACGAGTGTGGTGATCTTGGTGATTTGAAGAGATGTTCGTGCCCTAATTGCAAAAAACTGTTTTGTTTTCAATGCAAGAGTCCATGGCACGCCGGGTATGAATGTGAGGAGGTCACGGAGACGATGGATGAAAACGACATCACTTTTGGCGTTCTCTCTGAGAGAAAGGGATGGAAGAGATGTCCCAATTGCAGGCATTGTGTTGAGCGTTTCCATGGTTGCCCCCTTATTCAGTGCAGGTTTGTCTTATAATTTTTCTAATTATCATCTCTTTTCAAAATTAATCATATTTGTTTTATTTATAAATTTTATTACTATGTTAATTATAGTTTGTTAATTGTTTCTAAGTTTTTAGTTATTTATAAAACTACCTACTTAAACTCTTAAACATTAGTTATCTGATAAGTTAGTTGTGGTTGAAATACTATCTCATAAACTAGGCAACATGACCAATGAATGTCTAGCCCAGCGGTGGTAGGTAACATCCTTGCACTTGCCTTGAAAGATAGGTTGGCGCAGGTTCGAGCCCCGCTTGGTACAAAAAGACCAAAGGCCTTATAGACCTCTTCTGCGGTATCCGGCTCTTGACCGGTCTTCGGGTCGGTTCAAAGGCGAGTCCATGGGTTGGCCTTCGGGTCGGCTCATGGGCGCGGGGTTTAGTCGGTGCCCATATGGATCCGGATACCCTCGGAACGTATGTGTGAGTTAAAAATGCCGTTAAAAAAAATAAATAAATAAACAGGCAACATGTTATAAAAAATAGTTACGTAGAGGTATACATAAAAAGAAAAAAAAATCTTGAAAAGTGATTTAAATTAGTTTTTCTAAAGCTAATTTATAGTTTAACCAAACAAGATTTTTTTATAAGTTTGAGAAATTCTTCTAATCCGACTATATATATATATATATATAAATATATATATGATGGTTGATTTTGTTGCAGATGTGGAGTTGAATTTTGCTACGAGTGTGGAAAAGAGGCAATTGGGCACGTTCCCCACCATAGATTTGAAGCTGAAGGTGGTTTGATCATCTGGCTTTACTTGCTTGTTATTATGCTTTTTGTAATTTTTTTCTCTTCATTGTTTAGTTTGTATAGGGCGATCAAACTCTAAAAGGATTTCAAAACTAGCTTAATTAACCCTTTAGATTTATTTTCTGTTTCCACCATGTGCTGGATTTTTTGTTTCTGTTCCAATCAAGTGTTGGATTTCCTCCCTGATTTGTGTTTTGTTCATTTAGACCTTTAGTGGTTTTGTTTGATGCCACCATTACCAGGTGTCACGTCAGCATTACATCAGCTTTTCATTATCTTACCAACACCTTATCAATCCTTATCAATTTATCGTTAATGGTTTTGACTCTCATACCAATATAAATAATTAATAAAAAAAGAAAAAAAAGAGAGAGAGAGAAAGAAGAGAGAGGAGAGAGAGAGAGGGTGGGGTGGAGGTGGGGTAGTCTATAGAACGGCATGGGGGTGCAGATTTATTTCCTTGCCGGTGTGGTACCATTCAACCACAGTGGTGTTGCCACCGGGTATCACTTCCTTGCCGGTCTTGTTCACGCCCGGTTAAGGATGGTCTTATAGTTACTGTTTTTGTGGGTTTATGCATTATCCATTGTTTTGTGTTTCCATTATTTGGATTTGTTGAATCTTTGATGGTTCTATGCTCTTAAAGTTTCCATTTTCTTGGTGATTGTGATGTAAGAAGCACAAGTTCTACATGGATTGATTTCAATTTTAAAGTTATAAGTTGATATTTTCTTTTTGCAAACCCATGGCCATGGTTGTGTGTTAAAAACTTGAAATTAAGGTGTTTGTGTTTCAGGAAGTAAAAATAATGTCAACTAGTGAAATCAGACTTTTAAAAAATCATTAATATTTTAAACAACAACTTACAAAAAAAAAACAAATAGTCTTTTAAATTTAAATTTGAGACTTCAGCACCACCTCTTAAAAATTAGAAAGAAAATTAGATTTTAACACACTCTTAAAAAACAAACGCCATCCTATTCACAAAACAAAGGTTGAATAAGTGATTAGAAAACGTTTACTTTAGTTCAATTGTTTTTATCTCTTTTATCTTGTCATTAATATTGTAATTTAATTCTTTTTACATGTGATTAATATTGTATTTGACTTCATTTATAACGTATTATCATTAATATAAAAAAGATTAATGTCAAAACAAATCTTGTAATATTTATTTGTGGTATGTATATGATATATTTAGGTTTATTTTTTTGCCTAAAATAATTATATAGGTTTATATCTACATGTGCTATGAGGCGGGTTCCATGTGAGCCGCTTATAGGTTTTCGTTAATTAACTTTTTGTTTAAATAATTTTTTTCCTCAATTGTGTTTTAATAGGTGATTTTATAGAGTTTTTGACCAAACAAGGGTATTTTAAAAAATAATTACTAAAATGGTGTTGTTTCAAAATTAATTGCCAAATAAGTGTATTTTATACTTTCACCTATCTATCTTTCCCTTTCTCTCTCCTCTTCTTCTCTTTTCCACCACCACCAATCCACCATAGCCAACTGAGCATTTCTCCTTCAAACACCTCCCATTCCTTCTCCTTTTTAGTCTCAACCCATCTTCTTTCCTTACCATTTTTTTAAGCGGCAAATGGCATTAGTAAAACCAACCAAATGCAAAAGTTTTACCAAGAATAAAAGGTAACCAACCTCCTAAAAGAGCTGAAACGGGAGAAAGCAAAACAGGTACGAAAAAACACAAATAAAATAACAGGATCACAAGAGGTAAACCAGATAGCCAAGCAGCCAAATGTGATGCAAAACCCGGCCTTAGAATGCAGAACCTGTTGTGCGCCCACTTCCACTCAATCAAGAGAGACAAGACCCACTTCTAGCTCTCTCACAAATCTTCGCTATGGATCCAGACCTGATATGTGCACCAGCGAAACCAGGCCGCAACAAGTGTCACGAGCAGCGGCCACAACGAAGAAACGTAAACCACACCCGACTAATTGATTAAGAAGCGAAAACAGAGAAGCCTAAAGACAGACTGCAGCGAGTATCACGAGCGGCAAACCACAATTAACAATGAAGACCATACCCGCCTGATTGATTACTCTTTTTCAAATACTCCGTTCTAAACGACCCTTTCGACGTCTTTAACACCCGGAATTACTTTCGATGTCGTTTGCTGGATCTCTGTCTTCCGCGTCATTGGATTATCGCTTCCCAATTCCGAAATTGTCACTTTTGTTCCCGCCAATCTGGGTTTGATCGAACCTCCCTGAACTTAATTTATCCAATAATTCCATCTATGGATCCATTCCGTTGACGTTGTACAATGCACCAGAGCTTGATTGAGGTTTTGGATTTTTTGAATAATTTGATATCCAACGATTCACCGGAGCTTGGCAAAGGCTTTGGGTTCTATCTTTTGGTAATTAATTTTGAAACAACACCATTTTGGTAATTATATTTTTAAAATACCCTTGTTTGGTCAAAAACTCGATTTTATATGGATATGCAGGGGCGGAGCCAGATTTTTTTTTGTGTGGGGGCAAACTCTAAACAACAAATTTAAATCTAGAAAATAATTTTTTTATACACAAAAAACCTCCAAAATGTCAATAATAATCGTAATTTTAAATTTTTGTGAGAATTGCACCTATATCCTTGTAAACTTACAAAACTACATGTATATCCTTGCAAACTTTTAAACGACACCTATATCCTTACAAAACTTAACTAATTACAACTATATCCTTAGACCCAATTTATGTATTTTTAAACAATTTTAAAATCATTATTAAATATCTTTAATATAATTTTAATGTTAAATCCCTAATCTACCCTTACCATTTTTACCATATTCTAATCAAAATCAAAATCCACTCCACATTAACAGAATGTATAACTGATCTTCTTCTTCAATTAGTCGCTTCATCTTCCTCCACAATCAACGAATCTTCTTCTTGCGATTCAAGAATCAGGTAAGCTTAAACCAAATTATGTAATCGAAATTTATGCCATTCATCTTCCTGCCATGATTCTACGATTCATCTTCCTGCAATTCAAGAATCAAGTGCGCTTCATCTTCTGCCATGATTCTGTAATCAAATTCCTTGGTTCTTTAATCTAGATTCATTGGTAGAACGATGGCAGAGAAGCATAGCAGTAATTAGCTTAATCCAAATTCATTCGTTCTTCAATCGATTAACACATCAGATCCTATTGATAGTGTGTTTTAGTAATGATTCTGTAATCGCATTCAAGCATAACATTAATTGCATTCAAGTTGTCTATTGATAGAATATTGGTTATTCAATTGAAGTTCACAGCAGGTCCCATTAATAGCCTTTATGTGCTTTTGGGTGAAGCTTCATAACATTGATTGAATTATGTGTTTTAGCAATTACCTTAGCATTCAAGAATAGCATTAATTGGCATCTTGGTCCCATTGATTGAAACAACAGCTTAATTAGAAACAACAGCTTAATCGCCATCAATTATAGCAGCTTAACACATCAATTGAGTCAGTTATTTTTTTGCTCATAATTTGATCGAGTCCTAATCTGATTTTTTGCAATGGCTTACTCTATTCCAACCATAGAGAACCATTTTATCAGATTGTTTTGTGGTTTGTTCATCAAGTGTGTAACAATGGCTTAAACCAGATGGGTTATCATGGAAATTAATGGAATCCCTTTGCAATTTTAGTTTTTCCAGGTTATCTTTAAGTGTTTTTGTTGTTTGATTTAGTTGATAATTGTCTGAATTTTGTCTGATTTTGTTGATACTGGTCAAGTATGTTGTTGCCAAGGTTGGCTCATGGCTTGATTCTGATCTCTCTTTATCTTTTTTTGGTGGAAAACTGGCAATATTATAAAAACGAAAAAAAAAACAACTCCAAACTACCAAGGACAACCCCCAAGGTTAGCCATCAAAACTTAAAACGGAAACAACCAACCAAAGTAAAACCTAACCAAAACAACTCCAAAAGAACAAACAGACAAAAGAACCGAACAAAAAAAACCAAAGAAAGCTACCAGCAATCATCATCAATCTCTATCATCCACACTGAACGTTGTCCAAGCCATGCGTAACAGCACCACATCTCGAATCTCCTTGATAATATGGATCGCCAATTTTGGGTTCTGACCAAAAATACGCCGATTGCGTTCCCTCCATAAGCAGTAGATAGAAGCTTGTAAAGCCAATTTCTGCTCAAGTCTTCTTGGTCCTTGACCGTGCAAGCCCAAGCCTAATATCATCCCACTTTTCCGCAAACCCGTACAGCCGTGTATCCCTCTTGATAGTACGCGATACCTCAATAGAATAAGCACACAAGAAGAAGAAATGATCATGACTATCCATACACAAGTTGCAAAAAAGGCATTTAAGATTCGGCGGATCATGTTTCCACAAAAGACGATCTTGAGTGGGAAGGCGCCCATGATAAGCAACCCATACACAAAAAGCATGTTTAGGAATGCACACTTTTTGAACCAAACAGCCTCAGTCCACTCATAAGTTGGATAAGTACCACCAAGATCCATTAAGACGTTTCCAATGAACCACGTCACACGAGTTATGGTCCATAATTGGAATTTGGCAAGAGCTCAGATCCGGACAGCATGGATGCAAGTTTCCGGCCAAACACCCCCAAGAGCATGAAGTACCTGGAACACAGTAGAAACCTGTGAAAATCCCAGGTTTGAGAAACGCCTAAAAGGAATACTGTCCACCAAAGCTCCACAATCAAGCCAAACATCTGACCAAGCACAACTGCTATTGCCATTCCCGGTATGATGATATATAAACCTCCAGAGCATCAATCGTAAATCCAAGAATTTTCTAAAAACCCAAGACCAAGAGGGTTTTGGCAGCAACAGCCATATCGAACCACCCTGAATATAATGCAGTTTTACCCAATCCACCCACAAGGTAGGCTGAGAACAACAAATATCCCATAGATGTTTTGCAACCAACGCCCAGTTCCATATAGTCAATCTCCTCAACCCAAGGCCTCCATTCGCAGTTGGTCGACACACAACATCCAAAGATATTTTACACCTACCTTGGACCGAATCCCCTTGTGCCCATAAGAACCTTTGGAACAAAGCTTCTAATTCATGTATAACTCCAGACGGAAGCAAGAACACCGACATCCAATAAGTTCTAGCGATTGAAGAACCGAGGTAATTAAGAGTTTCTTCCCCGCGAAGGATATGCTCTTAACTTTCCAGTTATGAATACGCATACGTACCTTTGTAATCAATCCAAAAAAATCCGCCACCTTTAACCTTTCTACCTTTCTGGAGAAAGCGGAACCCCTAAATATCAAATAGGGAATACTCCAGCTCTAAAGGGTAAAGTCTGAAGAATATGGGAACGAACATCATCTGCTACATTCCCAAAGAACACATCGCTTTTCTCCAAACTGGGCGCCAATCCTGACCATTCACGAAAAGTGTCTAAAGCCCGCTTAAGAACTTCCACCGATGCTACATCACCCCTTGTAAAAACAAAGAGGTCATTTGCAAAACAAAGATAAGAGATCTCCAACAAAGAGGTACCTGCCTGTTGAATACACCACCGTAAGGCCATCGAGAATCCCTCCATGACACGGGTAAAAAGATACGGTGAAATAGGATCACCCTGACGTAGCCCTCGAGCACCCTTGAAAAAGCCCTCCGTACCACCATTTATAGCCAAGGAAAAAGAAGACGTATTCAACATCTCTGTTATCCAGTTTATTAAAACAGGATGAAAACCAAATCCTCCAAGCATAGTAGAGATAAAAGACCAGTCGACCATGTCATATGCTTTTCGGATATCTATTTTAAAAGCACATCGAGGCGGACCTGAAGCCTTCTGATAACCAGCAACTAACTCATGTGCCATCAGAATGTTGTCAGAAATTCGTCTACCTGGAATAAACGCCGATTGGCTTCTACTAACCAAACGATCCAATACAGGCTTAATACGATCAGACACAACCTTGGAAATACACTTATAAAGAACCGAGCAACAAGAGATTGGTCTGTAGTCCCCCACCCTAGAAGCATTCGGGCTCTTTGAAATTAAACATAACAAGGTATGATTTAATTCCTTGAGCATACGCCCAGAATAAAAGAAATTATGAACCGCCGTAAGAACATCCTGGCCACAAACTCCCAAGACGCCTTAAAAAACTTAGACGTAAACCCATCCGAACCCGGTGCTTTGTCATTCCCAATACCGAACATAGCAGTTTTAATATCCACATCCGTAATAGGCCGAATAATGAGCATCCGCCAAAGATAAAGATCCGGTAGATAAGGGATTCGGAATATTTGGTCTTACACTCATATCCTTAGTACCCAAAATTTGTTGGAACTGATTAATAAAAGTCAATCCAACCCCATCATCCGTCACTAAATGGCCATTTTGGTCAATTACAGAAAGGATAAAGCTACGTCCCCGTTTCTCCTTAACATACTTGTGGAAGAATTTGGTATTCATATCACCTTCTGCATGCCATTGCACCTTATCTCTTTACCGGAAAAAAGCCTCCTCATCCACCTTAGCACGCTGATAGGCAAGAAGCAAGTGAGCTAAATCTTCCTGGAACTCCTTATTACCTGGATCCATGTCCATTGAAAGCTGTATAACATCCAACTCCACCTTCAAATCATTCACCAATTTAGAAACATCACCATGCCTTGACCGAAGCTGCCTCAAAGGCTTCTTTAGTCGCTTTAGCTTAGTGAGTAATTGGTGCATAAAAGAACCAAAAGTCGGTACCTTCCATGAATTAGACACCACGTGTATAAACTCCGAAGAATTAGTAATAAAGTTGTCAAACCGAAACCCTGGAGAGGCAAAACGAATAGAACCCCCAAACCGAAGCAAACCAGGCCCATGATCAGAAATCCCACAAGGAAGAAATTCCACCGAGGAATCAGAAAACGGTCAGTAAACACCACATTAGCCAAAATCCTGTCAAGTTTACGAGTAATACCATTACCACCAGATGGGTTTTGACACCACGTGTACTGAATACCCGAATACTTAACATCAATAAGCTCCACATCCTCCATGCATGAGTAAAATTCCTCCATATCCGCACTACGACGTGAAGAGCCACCATATCCATCGTGAGGAAAAAGCATGGCATTAAAATCGCTAAGAATAACCCAAGGTTTCAATCCCATCAACACTTTCGCCTTTCTCAAACCAGACCATAATTCCCTACGAGAAACAATGTTATTCGACCCATATACAAAAGTAGCATAAATCGGGTCACTCACACCCCGTATACAAATTAAACAGTGTAGAAATTGCACATCGTACTCAATAGCCATAACATCCACTTTTATTAAATCCCACACCAAAATAATACGAGCACCCGAATCAGAGAAACTCTCATTAGAAATCCAATTCCAATTATTGAACACAGTTTGACATACACTTCCAAGATTCGCATTTACTACTTTAGTCTCAACTAAAGCACAAATCGACACACCATGATTGATAATCAAATCCCTCACCCCAAGTTGTTTTATTCAGGAGTTTAGACCCCGAACATTCCAACAGAAAACGTTAACACACTAACCTGATGGTTTTGAGGTTTGATGCCCCCTCTTCTCACCCGGACCTCCCTTCCAATGAGGAGTATTTCCTTCCGAAGACTTTCCTTGCACTCTAGCACTTGACATAAAATCTGCATTTAAGGCACTAAACTTATTTGGGTTCTTCAAGATACTTTTAAGTGGCTTATCCTGAAGAGTATCAACAACCACCGATATAACTGGTACATCAACTAGATCCTTACCACTAGTTGCAACACAATCCCCAATATCCTTTTTACTACTCATTACCCTTGATGGCACCCAACCACTAGAAGAAGTAACCGGTACCGACGTCCCCTCCTGCTCTAGCCCTGTAGCACCCTTGGACCCCCCCAATGGTAGGTCTATTTATGTTATCCACTCTAGAAGAGTCATCCACCTTGTTAATCAAATCGTCCACTAAAGGAGAGTCTTCCTTTTACTTTTCTCTTTGATTATCCTCTTCCAAATTGGACTTTGGATTTTTCTCAACAGCAAGCTCAAGATGCCTCTCTATAGTCGTATGTAACAAAGCCTTATCCACATTGGAATTCTCCTGACCGCTAGGACCTACCACAGTCTTCTGCCTCCAAATCCTCCTCGTAACAGTTTGAAACCCATCTGCATCCACTACTGGTTTCTTTTGACTATCCTTACGAGCCATCACCGCTTTAGCACACGTACCAATCTTATGACCAAAAACCAAGCAATGTGTACATTGTATTGGTTCCCACAAATACTCCACCCTAATCTTTATAGCAGTATCTTCTCCACCAGATAAACTAGGTATAATAATCTCAAGCTCATGTTTCAACTCGCCCACAACCTATAAATCTATTAAAACTTTAGCAAACCCCGGTCTACCCCACGACTTGTCACACATAGAAGAAGTACATGCATCCATTTGTCTGGAACCCCCAAAGCACTAGCCAGCCGACTTATCCCCTCCTTATTGAAAGCAACCATAGGTACATTGTGCAACTTAACCCAAAGAGGACACGATTCATGCTCAGGTTTAGTTAACCCTTTAGTTGGGTCCCATGGGAAGAGAAAAAAAGGAATACCACGAATCATTACAGATCCTGTTAGGATTATGTGCAAGATAGTAACAGAGTTTACCGTGTCCAATGTTATAAGACACTAGTGGGTCACACTGCTACACACCCAATTAGAGATCAAGTGGTTTGATGAAATAATTAATTAGTACAAATTAATTATTGAGTGGGAAATAAATAATAAATAGTTATTTATTATTTAGTTATATATAAAATATCAGTTGGAATATTTTATTGGATTAATTAATGGTTAATTAATTAATTAAGGGTTAAGTTATTTAATTAATAGTTTATTAATTAAATAAAGAGTTTGAGTTTGATTAAATAAGCTTAATGGACCTTTTAATCAAACGGGCTTTCTTTATTGGGTACTGCCATATTTAATTTCATAAATATGGCAAACCCTGGTCAGTATTATTCATTCGATCAATCTTAACTGAAAAGAAACCCCAGAGAAAAACCAAGAACCCTCCCATCTCTCTCTCCATCGATTTTATAGAGAAACCCGACGGTGGTCTAGCAGCCGATCTCACGGTGGTGCAGTAGCGGTGTATTCCCCACCAGCAGTCCAATTTCGTTCACGTAAACTAGCAACGAGGTAATTTTTTCGTAACCCTCTTTTGTGTCTGTATGAGTTTAGGATTGGATCCTCGATTGGGAATCAGGCAATCTTATTCCGCTGTGCATGTTTCTGTAGCCTACGATTCCCAATAGTGGTATCAGAGCCACTTCCTAAACCTAACAGATCAGGTTTAAGTTGCTTGCTAGTTATTTAGGTTTTGTAAAATCTCGTGTTAAAAAATCTGATTTTTAGTAAACCTAACGAAACAACGATCGGCGGTGGAACGGCGGCAGTTAGCCGGCCGGACCTCCAGGCCGATCGCCGGGAATCGAATCACCAGTCGCCGGAAGCCATAGCCAGCCGCACCACCGTTTGTGGCGGCGGCGTCGGCTGTCGAGAACGTCGGCCGCACCACCCGATTGGTGGTGGCGGTGTCGGCCGCGGCTGAAGACCATCACCACACCACCGTTTGTGGTGGTGTTGTTTGGATCTGGATCGGAATCGCCGAATCGGCGGAGGTGGCGGAAGCCGTCACCGTCGATTGCGGCAGTGGCCGCTGAAATAAAAAACCGCGCCACCAAGGGTGGTGGTGGCGATTGTTTATTGCTGCTGTAAACCGACCACAGCGGTGATGGTGGCGCTGAGCTATTGTCGCCGGTGGTTGAACGGCGGCCGTGGCGTCGATGTTGTTATCGCCGGGGAACGGCGACGGTGGTGGCGGTTTTATTGCTGCTGCCATCGAACCCTTGATCCGCCGCACCACCAGTCACGGTGGTGATGGCGATTGTTGTTCTCGTCCACTGCGCAACCACGGCGGCAGTGGTGGGGCGATCCGCTGCTGTCGCCGGTGGATGGTGATGGTGGTTGTTTGATGCGATAAGCTCCGACGGGCGGCGGTGGTGGCTTTCAAGCCACTGCTGTCGCCGGCGATTGATGGTGATACGGGCGGCGGTGGTGGCATGTTCGTCATCATCGCCGGCAATGGAGATCCACCGATTGACGGCCACGTTTTGGCGGATCGGTGATAATCAAAATTGTTGTTCCTTTCGATTGTTTATCGTTAACGGGTCTCAGTTGGGATTTGTTTCCGGATAGAATTCGAGGTAGGGATCGTTTTTAATCAGATAAGGTTAAAACGATTCAGGATTAAATTAATTTTTGGTTTTATAATTATCCGGTTAAAATTCAGTTATATTTTAATTCGTTTAATTGTAAAAAAGTCATAGCTGAACCCTTTTAGACCCGTGGTTGTGTTTTTATTTATTTTATTTATCCGTTTTAGAATAGTTGGGAGGCCTGCGTGCCATTTACAACCCTTCTTGTAATTTCAAATTATTAGAATAGCTTGGGGGCCTGCGTGCCATTTAAAATCCTTTTGTAATAGTTAGTTTTAATTATCAAGACGGAGACAAGATGACAACCATGGATCTCGGAGCCAGTGGGAGTGCCAGAAGACGAAGACTTTTGTCACTTAGGGTTGAGACCGTTGTTTTGTGTTGGCTCACAAAACAACATTAGTTTAAGGGTTTAGGCTATGACTGTGCTTTTTATATTTAAATTGCGTGGTTCTTTTACGTAATTGTTATTAAATATAAATTGCCCTTTTGAACAAATTGTTTAAAAAATTAAGAGGATACAAATAGTTAGTGTTTGGATCCAGTTTTTCAAAGTTTTTGAAAAAAAGGAAACTGGCAATTTTGACCCTTGTTCAAATCATAGATTAGTAAGTGCAACCCACTTTGGGGGCACCTCTGGTGTAAGGTACATAGGGCGTTGTAAGTGCACACACTATGAACGCCCGTGTTCAAACCGAAACTGGAGGGTGATAAAACTCTGCGAATTATCTCCGGGTGGTACCGGCCAGAGTTTGTCCAGGTCCCGGGTGGTGCAATATATTTTGGTAATTATTTATTCACTGGGTGGTACCAGACCAAAATGCACTAGAGGGACTAAATATGCACGGACTATAAATATCCGATGTCCCGACGATCTAGAAGTCGTATTTTCGAGTTAGAATACGATTGGTATAGTTTTACCTACCATAGATCGCATAAGCCGGTTTGACGTGATCACATGCTTCCCGACACATGTGAAATATGGATTCTAGTCTAATAAATTTATTTTAAGGGTAATAATTTATTAGAATTATATAATTATAAACTAAATTGGAATTTATATTCTTCTGTAGATGTCTCCAATTAGCATTCCGTTTTATTCACCTGAGGAATCACTTCGCCTTATCACGGGCAAGTGGAAGCTTACGGGCCAGAACTTTCCAGTTTGGAAGTTACACTTACAGAATGTTTTGAGTGCCCAGGGTAAGCTTTATGTGATCAATAAGCCCATGTCACGACCTAAAAGCAATGCCCCTGAAGAGGAATTTGCTGAGTATTTCAGATTCATGGCAGATGAATCGGATGTAATATCCATTCTAGTTTTCTCTATGTCACCCGAGTTCACGGGAGATTTAAGAGTGAAATTCTGTCACGAGGTTGTGAGAAACGTGGAGAACCAGTTAGGTTTCTACAAGCATACGGGCAAGCTTTTGATCATGCAAGAGATTCTCTCCCTGAAACTGCAAAAGGGTCAGTCAGTTAAAAACCATCTTATAGAAATAAGAGGGCTTTTTTAATGTTTATCACGTCCGGGGTACAAGATGACTCAGGAAGAGTTAGTGTATCTCATGTGGTTCTCCCTCACAAAGGAAATTCAGGACACAGCTAGTGCCTACATGAAGGAACCAAAGAATGACGTGGATAAAGTTCATGAAGATATCCTGGCCAGTCTAGAGCCAGCACCTGAACCTGCGAATCTCATGGACACTGATATAATTGATGAGCTGGGAGATCTGAGTTGCCCAGAGTGCGGCAGCGAGGATATTTGCGAGCACTCGATGAATATCGACCAGATAGAGATCGGTTTACCCGATACTCCAGGTATCTTTATGATAGATTGCTTAATCACTTCTTATGAATCATGGGTAATTGATACAGGCAGTGGTAACCACATTTGTAATCATTTACAGGGATTCACTAGAAGAAAGACTCTGAGGAAGGACCGTTCGAACCTACGAGTTGGCGAAGGCACACCGCTGATAGCTGAAGCTGTAGGATCCTATAGTCTTAGTTTACCCTCGGGTCTAGTTTTGGAACTGGATAATTGTTATTACATTCCAAATATGATTAAGAATGTTTTGTCTTTTGATTTATTAGTAGACCAAAGTTTTTATTATAAATATGATTATAAAATGATTTCAGTCTTTAAAGATAATATTTTCTATTTTAAAGCTACACCCGTGAATGGTCTATACACTGTAAATCTACAAGACAACAGTAGCGAAATCTATCATATAAGTAAACGATCCAAGGATATTGAGGATCAGACTTACCTCTGGCATTGTCGTTTGGGCCACATAAACAAGAAACGCGTTAAACTACTCCTAAAAGGAGGTTTTCTTGGTAATTTCGATTATAAACCTTTCGATAATTGCGAGTCTTGTTTATCTGGCAAAATGACAAAGCAGCCTTTCAACAATGAAAATGAAAGGGCCACTGACTTGCTTGAAATAATCCACACAGATGTATGTGGACCTTTCAGTCATGTGGCAAGAGGAGGATACCGGTACTTCATTACCTTTACTGACGACTTCAGTAGGTATGGTTATGTCTACTTGATGAGACATAAATCTGAAACCTTTGAGAAATTCAAGGAGTATCAGAATGAAGTACAGAATCTACTTGACAAGAGGATCAAGTTCTTACGGTCAGATCGTGGTGGCGAATATCTCAGTGATGAGTTTGACAATCATCTGATGGAGTGTGGGATTGTATCCCAACTCACACCTCCGTATACACCTCAGATGAATGGTGTATCAGAAAGGAGAAATCGTACTTTACTTGATATGGTGCGAACGATGATGTGTCACTCTACGCTGCCAATATCATTCTGGGGACATGCGCTCGAAACAGCAGCACACATACTGAACAGAGCGCCAACAAAGTCGGTGGAAAAGACTCCATATGAATTATGGAAGGGTAAGAAACCCAACATATCTTTTCTGAAAATTTGGGGTTGTGAGGTTTACGTCAAACGACCCACCTCAGAAAAACTCAAGCCCAAATCCGACAAGTGTTTCTTCGTTGGATATCCCAAGACCACCGTGGGATATTACTTCTACAACCCTGAAGAGAACAAAGTTTTTGTTGCTCGAAATGGGAAATTTCTGGAAGAAAAGTTTCTCAGTCTAGAGAACACCAGAAAGGATGTAGATCTACAGGTAGTAGACGAAGAAGACACTACACCAACTGTTGAGCCAGAAATTCAACATAGCAATGTTGAACCTCAATCAGAGCCGACTGAGGAAGTGCAAACACAGGGCCTTCGCAGATCCAGTAGGGTAAGACAAGAACCAGATAGGTATCTTGGATTTCTCGTCTCTCAGGACAGTGGAGACTTGAATGAACCAACATCCTATGGAGAAGCTATGTCAGGCAGTGAGTCTGAACAATGGCAGGAAGCCATGAAGGCCGAGATGCAATCCATGTACGACAACCAAGTTTGGGAGTTGACTGATTTGCCACAACACTGTAGGGCTGTTGGGCGCAAATGGGTTTTCAAGAAGAAAACCGACATAGATGGAAATGTACACACCTTCAAGGCCAGACTGGTCGCAAAAGGATTCACGCAAACTCATGGTATCGACTATGATGAAACCTTTTCACCAGTGGCCATGTTAAAGTCAATTAGGATTCTTATGGCCATCTCAGCGTATTTTAACTACGAGATTTGGCAA
Source organism: Centaurea solstitialis (assembly GCA_030169165.1). Classification (NCBI taxonomy): domain Eukaryota; kingdom Viridiplantae; phylum Streptophyta; class Magnoliopsida; order Asterales; family Asteraceae; genus Centaurea; species Centaurea solstitialis. Next base: position 25,574,058 of record CM058047.1, read on the forward strand.
ATGGACGTCAAGACAGCCTTTCTGAATGGAAAGTTAACAGAAGACGTCTATATGGAACAACCAGAGGGGTTTGAAGATCCTAAGAATCCTAATAAAGTGTGTAAACTGCTAAAATCCATTTATGGATTAAAGCAAGCATCTCGAAGCTGGAACTTACACTTTGATGAACGAATCAAAGAGTTTGGTTTTACCAAAAGTGAGTTCGAGCCGTGTGTCTACACTAAGTTCAGTGGGAGCATAGTAACCTTCTTGGTCTTGTATGTAGATGACATTCTACTCATAGGAAACGATGTACCAACTTTACAGAGTGTTAAGAGTTGGTTAAGCAAATGTTTCCAGATGAAAGACCTTGGAGAAGCCGCTTATATACTCGGTATAAAGATCTACAGAAATAGATCTAAGCGGCTTATCGGGCTTAGCCAAAGTACGTATATCGATAAAATCCTGAAGAAATTTAGGATGGATGAATCCAAGAAAGGATTTATCCCGATGCAACATGACATAGTGTTAAGTAAAACACAGTGTCCTGTTTCTAGTCAAGATCAGGACAAGATGAAATCGGTCCCCTATGCTTCTGCAATTGGATCAATTATGTATGCCATGCTGTGTACTAGGCCCGATGTTGCTTACTTAGTAAGTGTTACGAGCAGATACCAACAGAATCCGGGTGAACCCCATTGGGTGGCTGTCAAGAACATTCTTAAATATCTGAGAAGAACGAAAGAAATGTTCTTGGTCTTTGGAGGTTCTGAGGATGAAATTAGTGTCACCGGATACTCTGACGCTAGTTTCCAGACCGACAGAGATGACTTCAGGTCACAGTCAGGGTACGTCTTTACCCTAAACGGAGGTGCGATCTCATGGAAGAGCTCGAAGGAGGACACGATTGCAGACTCAACTACAGAAGCAGAGTACATTGCAGCATCTGATGCGGCAAAGGAAGCTGTCTGGCTAAGGAATTTTCTATCGGATCTCAGAGTGGTTGCCAGTGTCTCTAGACCGATCGATATATTCTGTGATAACTCGGGAGCCGTGGCACAAGCAAAGGAACCTAGAGAGCATCACAAGTCAAGACACGTGCTCAGAAAGTATCACCTCATCCGAGAGATCATTGGAAGAGGAGATGTGAGAATATGCAAAATTCCAACAGAAAACAATGTCGCAGATCCGCTGACAAAGCCACTAGCAAGGGTGAAGCATGAGGCACATGCGAATTCCATTGGGATGTAGTACCTGGAAGCCAGTAGCTAGTTCTTAGTTTATTAATTATTACTATAGTTTAATTCAGAAACAATGTAATCATGTAAAGTTTTTATTTCACAGTGTGTTGGAAATAAATGGAGGTTTTATTTTCATGATCGTTCTAAATTAACTATTTTTTTGCATATTTAACGTATCCGTGATTTTACAAAGTTTTGTATGAAATCTAAATTTCCGTAGCCACTTATTGAAATGGGAATTTCAATAGGGAGTTTAACGCTATTATAAATACTTGATGATTTATTCAAAGTAGAGAATAAAAGCACAAGTGATGTGACCAAGTATTTATAGATACTCATCAGAGTGTTTGGGTATTGGAAGTGACCAGTAATCAAGTCTGCTTCATGGAGCCTCAGTCATAAGCACTGACTTGATAGGTTGTCCTTAGACCTGAGATACTTGGTTTGGGAACGCGAGGACTACTGTATTCTCAGCACGCACTAACGCTGCACCGTAACAGGGCGGCCATACGGGACGTGACTAGATGCAGCGGAAGCCGTGGATCCAAATGCAAGTAGTCAAGAAGGGATTTGCACCTCTTTCAAAAGGCAGAAAACGCGTGGCCACGCTCGGATAGAATAACAGGGGTTATTTAGTAATATCCGTTACTGCAGGCAATCGAAATCAGAGTCAAGAAATACTTGATTTTAAGAAATGAATCCTCCACTCCATGTCTTAAATCACTTTAGAAATATCGTGTGCAAAAGGAATGAACCTGTGTGCAAATTCAAGCGTGAATTGTATCTCTGGATATAAGAGATCTTATAACCTGGTTAACCTCAGTGTCTGGCTAGGGACCTCCTTAGGCTAATGGTAACAGTACAGTTACTAGTCTGGCACAAGTGGGAGTCTGTTAGGATTATGTGCAAGATAGTAACAGGGTTTACCGTGTCCAATGTTATAAGACACTAGTGGGTCACACTGCTACACACCCAATTGGAGATCAAGTGGTTTGATGAAATAATTAATTAGTACAAATTAATTATTGAGTGGGAAATAAATAATAAATAGTTATTTATTATTTAGTTATATATAAAATATCAGTTGGAATATTTTATTGGATTAATTAATGGTTAATTAATTAATTAAGGGTTAAGTTATTTAATTAATAGTTTATTAATTAAATAAAGAGTTTGAGTTTGATTAAATAAGTTTAATGGACCTTTTAATCAAACGGGCTTTCTTTATTGGGTACTGCCATATTTAATTTTGTAAATATGGCAAACCCTGGTCAGTATTATTCATTCGATCAATCTTAACTGAAAAGAAACCCCAGAGAAAAACCAAGAACCCTCCCATCTCTCTCTCCATCGATTTTATAGAGAAACCCGACGGTGGTCTAGCAGCCGATCTCACGGTGGTGCAGTAGCGGTGTATTCCCCACCAGCAGTCCAATTTCGTTCACGTAAACTAGCAACGAGGTAATTTTTCGTAACCCTCTTTTGTGTCTGTATGAGTTTAGGATTGGATCCTCGATTGGGAATCAGGCAATCTTATTCCGCTGTGCATGTTTCTGTAGCCTACGATTCCCAATAGATCCTAACGCTGCCACCTGATTTGCTCCTCCAATATCATTGAACTTAAAAAAAAAATACCACTCGCATTTAACATAACATCGACAAACCCAAATTTTCCCCATGCTATTTGTTTATCCAGCTCTCCTAAGACCTGATGAAATGATAATGATCATGTACTTTACTTAGTGAATAGGTCTTTACTTTTGTTATAGCTTGAGGAATTATCACTGAGATTGTTCAGTGTTATTCCTTGTTGTTTAAGTTGTAACTTGTAATTTAAAATCATCAGGATCAGGATCAAGAGTTGAAAGAGTCTCTGGAGACTACTGATCATGACCATCAAAGTGAAGACCTCCTGAAGACATTAAGATCATACTCAAAGAACCATCAGCGACGTCAAAGAAATAGCTGATGACAGGAACAGCGTGCTCGTGGTCTGAAGACGGAAGTCAGTGATAGCAGGCTGCTTAAATTCGTATGACATCCTGAAGAACCATCAGGATACAGTGACCCCTGATCATCATTATGTTGGGAATTATCGCATACAAAACAAGCACAGCGGAAAAACCAATAATCCCTAATCATAGATCCAACCTAAAATCCTACAGACACAATTAATAGTAGGTTTGAGGTTTTTACCTTTAATGGAAACTGGAAAGCTCGTGGGATTACACCGCTACAGAACCCCTGCGAGGTTTGCTGCTAGACCGCCTATGGATTACCCGGAAGACCACAAATCTGTCTGATTTGTGTGTTTGTGTGTGGTTGTCGATTTTAGGAGAGAGAGAGGGAGGGATTTTTGGCTTTCTTTAGGCTTAAGATTCTGATGAATTGATTGATTAAACCAACAGGTTTATCCCATATTTATAATACTAAAAATGGAAATTACCCAATGACACAAAGCCTGTTTGAATTAAAAAGCCCGTTTGCTTTTTAAGACATTACTATATATTAATTTGTCCCATATAAAATAAATGTTTATCTAATATTTATTTAATCAAATAAATAATAACTCATTATTTATTTTCTCTCTCTAACTAACTAATTAAACTAATTAATTAATTCCACACAATTAGTAAATCCAATTGACATCTATTTGAGTGTGTAGCAGTGTGACCCACAAGTGCCTTATAACATTGGACACGGTAAACCCTGTTAATGTCTTCCACATAATCCCTTCAGACTCCCACTTGTGCCAGACCAATAACTTAGCTGTTACCATTAGCCTAAGGAGGTCCCTAGCCAGACACTTAGGTTAACCAGGTTATAAGATCTTCTATATCCAGAGATACAATTCTTAATTGATTGTGCACAGGTTCATTCCTTTTACACGAGATATTTCTAAAGTGAATTTTAGACATGGAGCGGAGGATTTCAATCTTAAACTCAAGTATTTCTTGACTCTGATTTTGATTGCCTGCAGTTACGGAACTTACCAAATAACAACTATTATTCTATCCGAGCGTGGCCACGCATTTCTGCCAATCTCAATCGTCAAGGGGCCCGGAAATATCTCCCTTTAAAAAGAGGTGTAAATCCCTTCTTGACTATCTGCATCTGGTCACACGGCTTCCGCTGCATCTGGTCATGCTCCCTATGGCCACCCTGTTACGGTGTAGCGTTAGAACATGATAATAGTACAACAGTCCTCATATTTCCAGACCAAATATCTCAGGTCTAAGGACAACCTATCATCAAGTCAATGCTCATGACATAGGCTCCATGGAGCAGACTTGAAAAACTGGTCACGTCCAATACTCAAACACTCTGATGAGTATCTACGAATGTTTGGTCACATCTCTTGTGCTTTTATCCATTACGTTGAATAATCATCAAACATTCATAATAGCGTTACAACCTTATTGTAGTTCCCACCACGATAAGTAGCTACAGAAATTTTAATTTTCTTTAACAAATATATTTTGTAAAAATCATGGATATTTAAATATGCTAAAAATGATTAATTTGAAACAATCATGAATATCAAAACCTCCTTATTTCAAACATACGGTGAAATAATAAACCTTACATGATGTAACGTTTCAACCAAAAATCATAGTTACAATCAATAACATAAACTAGCTATCAGTATTTAGGTACTGCATCCCTATAGAATTAGCATGGACCTCATGCTTCACTCTAGCTAGTGGCTTTGTCAGCGGATCTGCGACATTTTCGTCCGTTGGAAGTTTGCATATTCTTACATCTCCTCTTCCAATAATCTCCCGGATGAGGTGATACTTCCTGAGTACATGTCTCGATTTGTGATGCTCTCTAGGCTTTTTTGCTTGCGCCACAGCTCCAGAGTTATCACAGTAAATATCCATAGGTCTGGAGATACTGGCAACAACTCTCAGATCCGTGATAAAGTTCCTGAGCCAGACCGCTTCCTTTGCTGCGTCTGAAGCTACAATGTACTCTGCCTCTGTAGTAGAATCTGCTATCGTGTCTTTCTTTGAGTTCTTCCACGAGATCACACCTCCGTTTAGGGTAAAGACGTACCTTGACTGTGATTTAAAATCATCTCTGTCGGTCTGAAAACTAGCATCTGTATAACCAGTGACACTAATTTCGTCCTCAGAACCTCCAAAGACTAAGAACATTTCTTTGGTCCGTCTCAAGTATTTGAGAATGTTCTTGACAACCACCCAATGGGCTTCACCTGGGTTTTGCTGGTATCTGCTCGTAACACTTATTAAGTAAGCAACATCGGGCCTGGTACATAACATTGCATACATGATCGATCCAATTGCAGAAGCATATGGAATCGATTTCATCTTGTTCTGTTCTTGACTAGATACAGGACTTTGTGCTTTACTTAGCACTATTCCATGTTGCATCGGGATAAATCCTTTCTTTGATTCATCCATCCTGAATCGTTTCAGGATTTTATCAATGTATGTACTTTGACTAAGTCTGATAAGCCGTCTAGATCTATTTCTATAGATCTTTATACCAAGTATATAGGCGGCTTCTCCAAGGTCTTTTGATAACGCTAAAATTATACATATTTTACTCATGCTAATTCCCCACTTTTGTATTTATTTTGAGAGCAATTATGATACAGTTTGACTAAAAAGGGCTTAAATCTGAGTTTTGCAGGTTTTGGAGGCACTTTTGCAGAAAAGTAGAAAAAGAGGGTAAAAAGCGTCAAAAGTGGATACTTTGTGAAGAAATGGAAAAATCAATTATTTGGTTTCCATTTATGTGCTTTTATTCCCTTCCAAAGTTAGTGGCTCCATCAATTGATTCCGGAATGTTCCAGATTTCTCCACCAGAAGATGACTTCTTCCCGAAGCAAAGATCTTTAAGGAAAAGAAGATTCTGGAAGATTTAGTTGCCGTTTCGCGCCGCTAAAAAAGATTTCGCGATCGCCAAACTCGATTAATGAAAATTCGGAAGATTGAGTTACCCGTTTAGCACCGCTAAACCTGCCGTTTCGCGATCGCTAAACGGGGCCTGCCGATTTTATTATAAATACAAGCCTAGAGTCATTCAGTTTTAATCATCCAGAAAGCTTAGTTTTAGTATTTTCTCTCATAATTCAGTTAGGTTAGATGTTGGGAGCCGCTTAGGGTTTCCAACCCGAGAAGATGGAGGCTCGATGTGACGACTACGGAGGAGATTCGAGGGAATGCCGCGACAAACCTACCGGTCGTTAGTCGGTTTGTTTATGCATTTATGATTAGTGTGTCTATGTGCTGATTCCTCTTGTGTTTTCATTATGGTTTGAATACTTTGGATTTTATTTTATTAATTAGATGAATGGTTTGTTGAATGTTGTCTTTGATTCTGATTTGATTCGTATTGTACGATTATTTGAACTTGTTGGTTGGGTGTATCTGTTTGACTAAGATAGATAGACTCCGTTAGGTTAATTAACCTTTCTTGACCTTCCCTTCGGTAACCCGGAGAGTTGTGTGTTAGGTGGTAGCTTGGATCGAGAGCGACCAGATATTAGAATTCCGTGCAATAGTGATAGAATTGGGTGACTTGTACTAGATTGCTTGACAACCAGTCTGTGTATGAGGACTAGGAAGACCATCCTGGTATATAATCTTAGATATACATGTTCGGGTGCTTTATGCTTAAATTCTGACAATAATCATTAATCTATGTTTTATGAAAGTAAACCATAATGGATCATTTATCTCCAATGTATGTTTGATCGTCAGTTTTCCACTTCTTGGTTAGGATTATTATTTATTTGTCTTTTATTTTATAAAATACTTTTCCAACTACTGTCCATGAGCTCAGTTGTCGCTTCAGGTTTTGGCTCCAGGCTGGCCAAAATATCTTCATGGACCTTTGCCACGTCCATCTTTGGTTTTCCCATGTACTCACTAGCTGTGACACGTATCTCTTTCGGGAGTGAGAACCACATGAGATACACCAGTTCCTCCTGAACCATCTTGTATCCCATTCGTGACAAACTTTTAAAGAGCTTCCTCATCATTTCCAGAAGATGATCTTTAACGGATTGACCACTTTTCAACTTCAGTGAAAAGATTTCCTGCATGATTAGATATTTCCCACAATTCCTATAGAAACCAACCTGGTTCTCTATATCTTTCATGACCTCGTGGCAATATTTAACTCTCAAATCGGCCGTGAACTCGAGCGAAGTAGAGAAAGATAGAATCAACATTACGTCTGATTCATCGGCCATAAACTTAAAATACTCAGTAAAGTCCTTTTCAGGGGCATTGTATGCAGGTCGTGAAATGGGTTTCTCAATCACATAACGCTTACCCTGTGCACCCAAGACATTGTCTAGATGCATTTTCCAAACTGGAAAATTTTGGCCTGTAAGCTTCCACTTGCCCATGATTAGACGAAGTGATTCATCAGGTGAATAGAACGGAATAGCAGTATAAGACATCTACAGGAAGAATAAAATCCGATTTAGTTAATTGATTAAGAACTTCGAATAAATTATTACCCTTAGACAAAATAAATTTATTAGACTAGAATCCATATTTTACATGTGTCGGCAAGCGGTTTGGGCACACAAGCCGACACATGCTATTTCTGGTAGGTAACGACTCATACCAATCGCATTTTAAACGAAAATACGACTTCTAGATCGTCGGGACACCGAATATTAAATTCGGGCATATTTAGTCCCTCTGGTGCGCTTTGGCCCGGTACCACCCGGTGAATTGTAACAAAAACCAAAATAGATCGCACCACTCGGGACTAGGTGTACTTTTCACACCCCTCTCAGCTTGGGGTTTGAACGCGAGTGCCCAAGGTTTGTTCACTTCCAACACCCGCGTACCTTACACCAAAAGGGTCCCTAAGTGGGTCGCACCAGCATGATCTAAGATTTTTAATCTTAAGGGGTTTTTAGTCAGTTTTATTTTAAAACCTATTTACATTAAACTGATCGAAAAGACAAACTGTAATCGAACCTCTTAGGTTTTAAGAACAATTCGTTAGATTTTTGAAAAAGTTTTATCACAAACACGCAGTTATAATTTTTATGCAAGATAAAACAGATAAACTGTGCCATAGCCTTTGCCCTTATCTAATGTCAGTTTCGTGAGCAAACACGAAAAACTGACGGTCTCAATTCCTATGTGACTGTACAACTCTCAAGGTAAATGGATCTGGCGCTCCCACTGGCTCCGACATCCCTGGTTGTGTCTCGAAACTCCGTCTTCAGTTTTATGCGTCTCCAAAATAATTATTTACAAAAACGGGTTGTAAATGGCATGCATGCCTCCCGTACCCAAAAACGAAATAAATAAAAACAAACACAACACAAACACAGGTCAAAAAGGGGCTTGGCTATGACATCCACAACATAGTCTAAAACGAGACTATCAAAAATAAAACCCAAAATAATTTGAATTTTATAAAATAATTTTATAAGGCAAACAAGAGCAAATAAAATTAAAAACAATCTGAAATTGTTATTTCACACAGGTGGGTAATCGGTTACGGTACCCATGGTTTAACCGTTACCGCTGATAACAACTGGTCGCCCCATTAGAATTACCGACAGCTTACGATGATGATAGCCGAAACTACCACCACCGTAAACCACCACCGATCCGCCTTAGCGAGGCCGCCGATCGGTGGTCTCAACCCACCGGCGATAGCAGCGACGCAAAAACCGCCACCAGCATCGCTTGTCGCGTTCCGCGACTGTAAACCAGAATCGCCGCTGCCGCTTGGCATAGCCGTAAGGTAGCCAACGGCTTGGCCGGCGATTAACCCCCCGCCGCCGCCGCCACAATTGGTGGCAACAACAGCGATAAACCACCGCCATCTCCGATCGTCGCCCGATCGATCAATCGCCACCGCCGCAGGCGGTCGAACCTACACGCCGCCGCCACCGATCCGCCTTAACGAGGCCGTCGATCGGTGGTTCGTGGTTATCGGCGACGACAGCAGTGCAAACGCCACCGCCGCCGCCTTCGCCGCGTCGATCGAAACAACAACAGCCAACGCCGCCTTGCGGCGGCAATCGACCACCGCCATCATCACAGTCGCCATTGCCGGCGTTGGCAATGGTGAAAACAACCACCATCGTCGCCATCGATGGGCTCACGACGACGGCAGCAGCAAACGCCACCACCACCGCCGCGGCCCGGCGACACAAAACAATAGCCGCCGCCACCACTCTGCTGTGGTGCAGCCGGCGATCGAAAAACAACAGTCGCGGCCGTCGACGTGGCTAGGCCGTTATGGCAGCCGGCGATCGGCCTGGCGGTTCGGTGGCTATCTGCCACTGTTCCGCCGCGACTCGTGGTAAACCTTTGATGATAAAAATTCAATTTTTTTAAACAGTCAAAAACAATAAAAATCAAAATTTTATAATCATTAATGATAACACCAAAATTATACATGTTTTGGTCGAACGTAATTGCATGACTTTACCCCATTTCTCACCCATTTCTGATCATTTCATGCACTAAATGAGCTTATTATTGTTTGTGAAGGATTTGGAGGCTGTGGAACAGAAAAGTACGAAAAAAGGCGAGAAAACGTGAAAAATGCACAAAGTCAACACAGTAGCTGTTTGGCGATCGCGAGATTCTCAATCTGGCGCTGCCAGATTCGACTGAATTGAAGATTAGGGTTGACTTAAGTGTCTGGCGTCGCCAAACCTGCAGTCTGGCGATCGCCAGATGGCCCCTGGACGTTTTCCTTTAAATATCAGCCTCCTCCTTCAGTTCAGAATATGCACGAGAGAGGTACTTCAGAGGATTTTTGGTACTGGATACGAGGAGGAACGAGAGTAAGAGTACGAAAGGTGCCGATACGCTGCGGGAGTCGATCTCCGATCATCTGTCGTTGTACTGTCGGTATCATGTCGATGTCTACTTTTGTTATCTTTTTCATTATGCGTAGTGAGTAGTCTTTAGTAGTAGTTCTTGTCATGGTCGATGAACCTTTATGGGTGATACTTTTGTGATTAATGTTTACTGGTTTGTTTTGATTAATTGAATGTGTGTTATGGTTCTTTTCTGATTAATAACTGTTTGGCAATTTGAATTCAATTGGTTGGGTGTATTTGTTAGACCAAAACAGATAGACTCCGAAAGGATAAACAACCTACCTTAGCTTGACTTTGGACCAAGAAGTTGTGTTAAGGGGTTACTTGGACCAAGAGTGACCAGATAGTAGAAAAGCCAATACAATATTAATCAGGACTGGTAAACCGATTCTAGATTGTGGACCAAACGATTTAGGATTGGGATTAGGAGGATCGTGTCCTAGTCATTGACCATAATCTTCGCATGTTAGGGTGTCCCAGACTTAAATTCTTACAATAGTCAAAACAACCAAACCTTCGACCTATTCATATCATCCATTTTGGGGATTCACTTTACCATGATAAGTACTGCTGTTTTTCCTTAATATAATCTTAAATCATTATTTTAATTGCTTTCTTAGTTTTTACTTAGTTAATTGTCTTTTTAAGTATTCAAACCTTTTTCACAAAACCCCCCTTTAGGTTAATTAAACTGATCTAGAATTTATTCTACGATAACTTGACCGTTCCCAGTGGTAGATACGATACCTGGACTTTCCTACACTATATTACTCACGATCAGGTACGCTTGCCTGTATATGTGGTAAGACAGTGGCTAGGCATTAGAGGTTAAAACTTGTGACGCTTTTTATATATGATAATTACCGCATCAAGTTTTTGGCGTCGTTGCTGGGGAACGGTAGTTGTTAGATTGTAGTCTTAATTAGTTTTGTTAATCGATCCTTGTGAGGGATTCTGTCCCTTGCAAGTTTTCTACTTTTTAGTTTAATTAGTTAGTTTTATCTTTGTTTTTATCTTATCTCTTTGTTTCCCGCAAGTTGCCCGTAACCGTTTGTTGTGATTTCAGTCACGGCAGACTTGTTAGAGCCATTTGAGGAGCCGGTGAGAGAATTCAGAAAAAGAAACAAAAAGAAGTCAAAAGCCAACAAAGTTCACCCGAGAGCTTTGATTTTTGAGATGGCCGACGAGGCACCGATGTGGACCACTAGGAGAGCCGCTCCAACTGTGCCCATCAATCCGATCACGAAGCCGAACCTGAACAAAGAAATCCCGGGGAAGCTCCTGCACATGATTAAGGACCTTACCTTTGACGGGAAAAACGATAGCAATCCTATCGTTCACATGGAAAACTTCGTGGATATTTGTGATCTGTTCAAAGCAGAGGCAGACCGGGATGATGCAATTCGTCTTCGGGTCTTTCCTCTAACGCTTACCGGAGAAGCTAGGGCTTTGTTGCGATCCTTAGAGCCAAGTTCAATCACTACATGGGAAGGACTTCGTTCAAAGTTCCTTTCCTGATTCTTTCCACCATCCAAGATCGATAAATTGAGAGCCGAGATCCGATCTTTCCAACAACAAGACGGGGAGACTATATCCGAAGCATGGGAACGTTTCAAGCACCTCCTAAACTCGTGCCCGAGTCACGAGTTGAATAAGAGTGAACAGGTTCAAACTTTCTATAGTGGACTTGCTTATTCTTCACGAGCTACTTTGGATTCATCTGCAGGTGGTTCTTTATGTACAAAACGCCCACGGAAGGTTACAAGCTCCTCGAAGACATGCTTATACATAACATAGATTGGAAGACGGACAAGCGTTTACAAACCCCAAGGATGGCCGGAAAAATCTCAACCGACTTCGATCCATCCGATGAATTAGCCGCTATGAAAAACCAACAGGTAAAGTTTGAACGCAAAATTGAAGAACTAACTAAATCTGTTCATGCTTTGCAGGTTGGATGCGAGGAGTGCAATGGACCACACTTGACAAAATATTGCCCGAACCGACCAATGATGACACCCGAGGAGGTGAACTATCTTAACCGAGGCGACTATCAAGGGAGGTGGAACAACAACCGTAATTTCATCCCTAGACCTCCCGGTTTCTTTGCACCAAATCAACAAAACCAAAGACCGGATGGAGAGCCACGTGTTTCTATCGAAGATCGGATTGTCCAATTCATGGATGCGCAAAAGAAGCTAAACGATGAGGTAAGTTCATACTTATGTAATCACCAAAGTACCATCCAGAATTTGGAATTACAGGTTGGACGTGTTTCGCAAATGCTGAGTGAAAGAGCGCAAGGAGAATTGCCAACGCAAACACAAGTCAACCCGAAGGTGGAGAATGTGAAGCCAATGCTCATGATGACCGGAGAACCATCAAAGAAGAAGTGGATGGACATCTACAACAAGAAGTACGTGGAAACTGAGAGTGAAAGTGAGCCCGATTATGCCACGGATTACGATTCGGAGGGGTTCACTGTGTCATTTGAACATCTAAGACTCAAAGTGCCCGAAGCTTCAAGTGATGATGAGGAGGAAGATGGAAAGGAGAAAGAAGACAAGGGCAAGGAGAAAGAAAAGGAGAAGGAGGCGGAGGATGACCTCATTTACATTGCACCTATCAAGCATGATCCAGGGAGTTACAACTTACCTATTTCTTGTCATAAATTTTTGGGTCTTGCTTTAGTGGATTCAGGTGCCGCTCTTAATATGATGCCCGTTGGTTTTTGCAAAAAAATGGGAATTACACAGATCCTTCCAACGGAGTATCAATACCGAGGAGTGAACGGTTACATGACAAAGCCGTTAGGAATAGCGGAAGGAGTCCCGATTCGCATTGGCAACTTTGTTTATTATACGGACTTCGTCATAGCTAATCTTCCAAAGAACACTGAGATCCCAATCGGATTTACTTTGATCCAAACGGAGAGCCGGTTAGACACCTCGATGCACCATACGAAGATCCTTCTCTGGCCTACAACAAGAGCACGAACCGTCCGTTACTCCCGCATGAGCTTGGAAAGAAAACGGAGGATTATCCGAACCCGATGCATCAAAAGGATCAGAAACGAAATGAACCGGGGTCCTCCAAGAAAGATCACAGAAAGAGGAAGGGCTCGTCAGCCCGACGTGCCAAGAAATGAGCTGAAAGTGGGGTCGAGCTCTAGACCCGTCCAAAAATGAAGCGCTTCTCGGGAGGCAACCCGAGCTTTTTCGTTTTCTTTCGTTTTTAATGATTTTCGTGTGTGTTTTTATTAATGTTTTCGTTTGATATTGCTTAGGTAACCATACGGAGGAGATAAAAACCAAATTCGAGCGAATTCGAAGTGCGATGCAAATTTTCAAAAGTTGGAAATAGTGAGCACTTCGCGATCGCCAGATTCCAAATCTGGCGACGCGAAGTTGGTAAGTCTTGGTACCTGGTAAGATTTGGCGAATCTCGCGACGCGAACAGAGCCGTTTGACGATGCGAAATTTTAAAAATTAGGGTATTTTGAAAACCGCCTGTTTGGCGACGCGAAACTCTGAGTTTGGCGACGCCAAGTCGGGGCAGACGGGTTTTAAACCCTCTTTTTCTCACTTTTCACAAACACGCATCCCTAATTTCTCTTAGGCGCCGCCAAACTCTCTCACGTTCTTGCGAAATTCGACCTTCTTGAGCTTCAATATCATCATTCAACATGAACAAGGTACGTTTCCTAACTTTAATTTCGTGAGGATTGCTTGATTTGGTAAATGGAGATCTTGTTTTGGGCATCAATGGTGTTTGTTTGCTTAGATGGAATTAACATTGTTCTTGATACACCATTGATTGTTTAGAGCTTATAGATGGATGCATGCCATATATTGTGATTGAAATCTTGTTTCTAGCATGCTATTTGATTAGTTAATCTAGTGATTGTGGTTAAATGATAAGTGTGGGGATTTTGAGAACACCAAAATCCCCCATTCCTTCTTGATTAGCTAGATTGGTGTGTAATTGTGGTTGAACTAAAAGTTCAGGTGTGGGGATGTTCCACATCCCCTTTGTTCTTCGATTCGTATATGATTGTGATACTTGAACTTGTTTAGTCGTATAGTATTTGTCTCGTTTGATCTTGACATGAATAAACCTTGTCTTGCATTTATTGGATAAAAATCATCTAAGACAATGGTACTTTGATTTTGTAGAGACAAAAGACCCGCTCGTCTAAGACCGCCGCAACTAACTTCCATGCACCGGATGGAAGTCATGTTTTCACCTCGTTTGCGAACGACCCGACCTCGAATGCTCGAAAGAGGGAGGAGTATCGGGACATCGTTAACCGACTTCTCCCCCGTCAAGTTCTTATGCCAAAGAGAGTCGACTGGGATCTTCTTAGCTCGATGGGAGTTGAGAATGACATAAAGGCGATACTTGAGAAACACGCGTACGACGAGGATGGCAATGAGTACTACATATGCCATGCATGGGAGCGAGTTTTCGATATTGCCGAGACCCTCTACCGAGAGCTTATCGTGGAGTTTGTGGCCACGTTTCATTTCGACGCAATCAAAGCGCTTGAGGAATTCCATCAATCGTGCATGACTTTCCGACTCGGTGGGATTTGGAGATCTCTTTCTTTGGTCGACTTTGCTCTTGCCTTGGGGATATATACCCAATCGGATGTTGATGCTCCCGGATTTGAGGAGTATATGTGGGCGACTTCGAAGAGACCCGATGATTTTGATCCGCGTTTGGCTTGGACGATCTTGGGTGATGGTGATTATCATGGCAATCTCAAAGTGAAAGGTTTTCTTGCTTCGTCGGACCGACTCTTGCACCGGATGCTTATTCAAGCGGTGAATGCTCATTCTTCGAGTGAGGAAAAAGTGACCGTGCATGACTTGTGGCTTCTTGAGCAACTCTCTACGGATGATAAATATCCGAATGCTCCGTATCTTATCGTCGTGCAACTCACCAAAGCGAGCGGCTATCGGGATGGAAGTCGTTTGGTCGGGGGCCAATATGTCACACGCCTCGCCAAACACTTCGGTATCCTAACCGACGCCGCTATTGCTTCGATGACGAACCTCGAGGAGATGGGGTTGATTGATATGGACCAACTCCGAGGCATGGGCGTGGCGAGAGTCGAGCGAAGGACCGGTAGGGAGGACAATGCATGGATCTACAACCCTCAAGCTTACGGGACGGGGAGTCAACCGAGGAGCATGCATGAGACCGGCGGAACGAGTGGGGCGAATGTGGGTCAACAACCGGCGGATTGGACGGCATATTCGGGTTACCAAGACTTGAGTAACCAACTCTCGGAGATGTCACTTTCTTATGGCCGGCATCATCAGCACATGGAGTACAACACAGTGGAGGCTCTTCACCAAGCCAACTGGCAAAGTGGAGTGATGAACCATATGGCCTCCCACTTCGGTATTCAACCGAGTACCGCGTTTGCTCCATCTCCATATTGGCCATACTCCGAGGATGCTCCGCCCGGTTACCCAACTTACGAGGATTGGCAAAACCAACCTCGTGGCCCTTATTGATCTCTCTCTTTTATCTCCTTTATTCGATATGGTTGTCGTAAACAATTTTATTTTTCTTTTGAACTGCGTGGTTATTTGGTTTGGTTTGTTGAACAATTTTTCTTTTTGTTTGGTTTGTTTAGGATTTTTAAGTAGCTATTAATAGTTTGGTTTCGTTTGATTTTCGTTAGTTCGTTTTTACTTTTTCTTTTTCTTTTTGGTAGATACAGCGGTCTTTGATCTATGATCGAGCACGATTTTTGGACCACTCTCTCAGATCAGAACAGATTTCGTCACATAACCCGGGAAGTTTCTCTTTTTCCCAATTACTCCTTAATTGTGTTAATTGTTGCATTGAGGACACTGCAAATTTTAAGTATGGGGAGGGGGTTATGTAGACTTATCTGTTTAAATGGGTTCAGTTTTTGCTTATGGATTGTCGTTTTTCAAATTTTTGAAAGCTTTGAGATTTGACCCCAATTTTTTTCGAAATCTGAGATTGTTGTTGAGACTGAGTTGCTTGTATAGGAGAACACTGAATAGGATTAGTTGAGTAAAAGGATGCCTTGGAATACTGATTACCATGAGTGCCTCACCCAATTCCATTGAGAGATTGAGCCTTAATTGTTATTTATTTCGTGAGGAATACCGACTTTGACCCAAGGTAGAACTTGTCATTTGAATGCTTGTCGAGACCACATAAGAGGAGTATTTATCACCATTGCACTGATAAAGGCCTTCGTTTCTAACCCTTTTAGCCTTCGTCAGATAACCTCATCATAAGGTTATTTGATTTGCCTAGCCTTTGATTGAAAAGTGTTCACCTTTTAACACTTTATCCCTTGAAACCATTTTGAAGCCTTAGCCTTTTCATTTCTTTACCACTATACACTTTATCCTTGAGCCTAATTGTTTTATCTATCTTTTGGCCGTGACTCAAATTTGAAGCTTGAGATGTTTTGATCCAGTTTTTCATATCTGACAGTTTTTATGGGATTGAGATTTTAAAAGAGCCCAAAAGCAACATAGTTGCTGCTCTGAAAAAAAAGAGAGAAAAGAAAGAAAAAAAATATTTGAGACTCAGAAAAGAAAAGAAATATCAAAAGAGTCGAGAATACAAAAAGAAAAGAATGAGAGCTGAAAAGATTGAAAAAGAATTTGTGCCCCAAATAAGCCATAGGCTTAGGCCGATTCTAAAAAAGAAAGAGAGTGCTCATCCCAAAAGCTTCACTGTTTGAAAGTCAGATTGTTTCACTGTTTGGATCATTACTGATTAAGTTTTCAACTTTTTGTTGCAATAACCTTAGTCACTTATATATCCTTTATCCTACCCTTAACCCTTAGCCTAACATTACAATCCTAAAGTCCTCTTGACGGTTGACAACTTCTCAGTGGTGGAGATTAGATTTGATGAGAAGCTTATGCATGAGGGAATTAGTCGAGTATTGGTGTGATCATTTACTTATACACTTTTACCCCCGAGAGATACACTTTATATTGTTATTCATATTATGTGAGGGTAAAAGGTTGGCCTTGGTATCCGATTACTTGATGATCAGTCTTGTTTGTGTGTTCGATTGTGTGAGTATACTTTGTTCTTTTTGATGATCTTGGGTGGAGATAACTTTGGAGTTATCTTTCTTATCTTTCATTCTTTTGATTGAGGACAATCAAAGCTTAAGTGTGGGGATTTTGATAACACCAAAATTATACATGTTTTGGTCGAACGTAATTGCATGACTTTACCCCATTTCTCACCCATTTCTGATCATTTCATGCACTAAATGAGCTTATTATTGTTTGTAAAGGATTTGGAGGCCGTGGAACAGAAAAGTACGAAAAAGGCGAGAAAACGTGAAAAATGCACAAAGTCAACACAGTAGCTGTTTGGCGATCGCGAGATTCTCAATCTGGCACCGCCAGATTCGACTGAATTGAAGATTAGGGTTGACTTAAGTGTCTGGCGTCGCCAAACCTGCAGTCTGGCGATCGCCAGATGGCCCCTGGACGTTTTCCTTTAAATATCAGCCTCCTCCTTCAGTTCAGAATATGCACGAGAGAGGTACTTCAGAGGATTTTTGGTACTGGATACGAGGAGGAACGAGAGTAAGAGTACGAAAGGTGCCGATACGCTGCGGGAGTCGATCTCCGATCATCTGTCGTTGTACTGTCGGTATCATGTCGATGTCTACTTTTGTTATCTTTTTCATTATGCGTAGTGAGTAGTCTTTAGTAGTAGTTCTTGTCATGGTCGATGAACCTTTATGGGTGATACTTTTGTGATTAATGTTTACTGGTTTGTTTTGATTAATTGAATGTGTGTTATGGTTCTTTTCTGATTAATAACTGTTTGGCAATTTGAATTCAATTGGTTGGGTGTATTTGTTAGACCAAAACAGATAGACTCCGAAAGGATAAACAACCTACCTTAGCTTGACTTTGGACCAAGAAGTTGTGTTAAGGGGTTACTTGGACCAAGAGTGACCAGATAGTAGAAAAGCCAATACAATATTAATCAGGACTGGTAAACCGATTCTAGATTGTGGACCAAACGATTTAGGATTGGGATTAGGAGGATCGTGTCCTAGTCATTGACCATAATCTTCGCATGTTAGGGTGTCCCAGACTTAAATTCTTACAATAGTCAAAACAACCAAACCTTCGACCTATTCATATCATCCATTTTGGGGATTCACTTTACCATGATAAGTACTGCTGTTTTTCCTTAATATAATCTTAAATCATTATTTTAATTGCTTTCTTAGTTTTTACTTAGTTAATTGTCTTTTTAAGTATTCAAACCTTTTTCACAAAACCCCCCTTTAGGTTAATTAAACTGATCTAGAATTTATTCTACGATAACTTGACCGTTCCCAGTGGTAGATACGATACCTGGACTTTCCTACACTATATTACTCACGATCAGGTACGCTTGCCTGTATATGTGGTAAGACAGTGGCTAGGCATTAGAGGTTAAAACGTGTGACGCTTTTTATATATGATAATTACCGCATCAATTAAACAAAAACATACAATCAAAACTTGATCGGTAGGTTTTGGAAGTGGCTCTGATACCACTGTTGAGAATTATCGCATACAAAACAAGCACAGCGGAAAAACCAATAATCCCCAATCGTAGATCCAACTTAAAATCCTACAGACACAATTAATAGTAGGTTTGAGGTTTTTACCTTTAATGGAAGCTGGAAAGCTCGTAGGATTACACCGCTATTGCACCACCGCGAGGTTTGCTGCTAAACCGCCTATGGATTACCCGGAAGACCACAAATCTGTCTGATTTATGTGTCTGTGTGTGGTTGTCGATTTTGGGAGAGAGAGAGAGAGAGAGGGAAGGATTTTTGGCTTCCTTTAGGCTCAAGATTCTAATGAATTAATTGGTTAAACCATCAGGTTTATCCCATATTTATAATACTAAATATGGAAATTACCCAATGACACAAAACCCGTTTGCTTTTTAAGACATTACCATATATTAATTTATCCCATATATAAATAAATATTTATCTAATATTTATTTAATCCAATAAATAATAACTCATTATTTATTTTTTCTCTCTAATTAATTAATTAAACTAATTAATTAATTCCACACAATTAATAAATCCAATTGACCTCTATTTAAGTGTGTAGCAGTGTGACCCACAAGTGCCTTATAATATTGGACACGGTAAACCCTGTTACTGTCTTGCACATAATCCCTTCACATCAGTATCATGACTTTCCTCACTGATCAGTATCCTGATCCTGAAGGATTAGTATAATGTCTTAGTTTAATGCACAAAAGGATTACACGCCTTTACTGACATAAAAAGTACACAAGGACAATCACTTTACTGTTCCCTCCGTAGTTATCAGACCTCAAGGCAACTGTTTATATAAGCACCCTTTTGCACAACATGCAAAAGTGATTGTTTATAGTAAATAGTACAAAGGACCTCTAAAAGTGTGACACACACACAATAGTAGGTCTGCATGCATTTAATGCATTGGGTATAAAAGGACGTGAAGAAGATGTTCTCCACACCTCTTTTTCATCCATATTTCTACCCTAATCCTTTCTTTCTGTATCCCTCACTTTCTTATCTTTTCTTAATCTTCTCATTTAAGTGCATAGTGAAAGAAAGCTTAGATTGTTTAGTTTAGACTTAGTCTTTTCTATTCTGCAACAATCTGTAAATTCGAAGTGTTAATACAACATAGAATTTAAAAGTGAAATTTGGTGTGATTATATTCAACCCCCCCTTCTATAAGCCGAAACACTGATCCTTACTTGAAGGTCACCCCTTGGTACCAACAAGTGGTATCAGAGCAGATTCAAGCTCTCTTTTCTTCTAAGAAAATTCTTGTGATCCTTCTCTCTAATCCATGGCTCTTCAAGCTAAGGATAACTACTTTGATACTGGCTCTACTGGAAAACCATCAAGGTTTAACAAAGATAACTTTGCTCTTTTGTGAACTCGAACTTATCTGGTAAAAATAAATAATAGAAATTCGATTAAATGTAACGCCTCATTTCCCGAAGTTAATTATTAGCCCGTATTTAAATTCATAGGTCGAGTCAAGTAGTCAACTTATCAGTTACGGGGCGAGAAGGTAAATACCCGAATTAAATGGGTGTAGTGAAACTAGTTCACTAACTAGTGAAAACCCCCCTCACCCCCTTTCATTTGTGTGTTTTGTGTTCTTGAAGAGAGGAAAAGGGAGAAAAGAGAGAAAAGAGGGTTTTGAAGAAGATTCGTGAATCGAGAGAGAGAGAGAGAGAGATCGAGTGTTAGAGGTGAAACCGACCCGTGAAGTGTAGTTGGAATCGATTTCCTAACGAAAGGTACCATTTAATTTATGTTAATTTCGTGTTGTAGTCGAGATTTAGAGTCTTGGAAGCTAGGGTTTATATTTGGGGAAAAACCATGGATCTTGATGATTTATCGGTGTTTTTCGAGTTTGGTTGTTAGTTTATCATGTTATACCGTCGTAGGATCGTTCATAAACATTCGTAGGGTGTTTTGGGAATCAAAATCGAGTTTTGGTTGAGTTTGGAGAAGGTTTGCAAATTTAGGTCGCGGTTGTGCAGATCAGTAAAACCCCGCGACCTAAGCCCGCGACCTGAGGTCGCGCGGCTAGGTCGCGCAACTCTCTATTCGCGCGACGAAGATTTTTCGTTTCCGATTCTTTTCGAGTTTTGGCTTTGGACTTTCCTTAAGGGTTATATTAGATAATGTTTGGTAGATTTTGGGGGCCATTGAGATAGTCTAGCCTAGCTCCAGACTAGTGTTTCGGTTGTGAACCGTAAGAGTCATTTTTCGTAGGTTTACTTATGCATACCATAATATGATTGTATAGGTACTATCTTGTGACGTGTCTAGCTATCTAATCCGTGCTTAATTGTGAAGAATACCAAGGTGGGTTGCTAAACCCTTTTGTTAAAACTGAGAGCGCATCACCTTGATTGAATTATGTACCTTTCTTGGATAATTGTATACATGAAATAGTTTGTTGTGTACTACCTTGCATGAGTTATATTCTTGTGGCTATGAGATGAATGTATGAGTCTTTCTAGACAGTACACATATGCCTCCGAAGGTGCCATGATAGAAATGGCATCGAGGTTGATTAAATGTAAATAACATGGACGATCCAACGCTATGTGTCCACACCCAATAGTCTTGGGAGGTACTGAAACAGGTACGCACTGTAATAACCAAGATTCTGGATGGAGTTAATTAAGTTAAGTTTATGTCAAGTGGCCTTTTTGTGAGAATATGAGGATTTTTGGGTTAAATGTGTTACTTTTGAAAAGCTTTTAATGGTATGGGCTTATACCATTTTAGGTATGGGCTTGGCCCAAAACCCTAGGTATTTAAACCTTAAACCCTAATTCTTAGCCATTTTTGGAAAAAGATTAGTGTGTGTGCTTAGTGTATGTTTTGGGAGAAGCTTAGAGCCATTCTATCATCTTCAAGGTCGAGAAATCATCGCCGAGGTAAGATCTCGATGTTATTTTGCGTACAACTTATCTAGATTGATTCAGGAATGATTTAGTGACCTTTTAGAAGTACTTTGGATTTAATTGGATCAGTCTTCATCAAGATTTGGAGCTTTTTGCGATTCTGCTCGTTTTTCCGAATTGGAATACTGGTGTTTTCCGAATCGGGAAACATGTTTTCCGAATCGGAATTCATGTTTTCCGAATCGGGAAACATGTTTTCCGAATCGGAATTCATGTTTTCCCAATCGGGAAACATGTTTTCCGAATCGGTTTCTTTGAAGTGTGTTTGAGTGTCTCAGCTGCCTTTCCCGAATTGGAAACTTTGATTTTTCCGAATCGGGAAATGGGCTAGCCTAGTCGTTATGCTGAATTCGGGGTTTGTCGTTTTCCGAATCGGAAATTGGTGTTTTCCGAATCGGAAAAATGCCATTTTCCGAATCGGAAAATTTATGGTATTCCGAATTGGTTTTCCGAGTCGGTTTTTGGAGGGTTTCGACTGTAGGGTTAGTTTTCGGTTAGTTTTCCGAGTCGGTTAGCGGAACCCCCGTGCTAAGTCTGCCTAGGGGTGTCATAGTTAGTGGGATTTATTAAGCGCGATTCATAACGCCTTAGAACCTTTACAGATTCAGTAGGAGGAGGACCTGAGGTAACTTCGAGTTGGGTTCTACGACCAGGTGAGTTCCCTTGCCTGATTTGAATGGGATAAATTGTTTTGAACTGGATTTTTATTTGCCCATTCTGTTTGATAAATGATTTTGACGTATGAACTGCTTTAAGAAATATGATAACGTGACATAATTACTAATTACATTTAAAGCATGCTTAAAATGGTAATGACTTGATGATTTGACTGATGTGTTGCACTATGGACACTGGGTACCTTGGAACCTCGCGTTCCTTGGGAGTTTACCATTTGGTCTGATCCGCCATTTGGGGGTACCTCGGGACTACGTCCCTTGGGAGTTATTGTCAGGCGACCTGGACTGGGCCTGGGTTGTGTTTTCTTTGTCCGCACACATTCAGTGGTTTTTGATTTGAATTACGGTCAGCGGGTCGGAACTGTTATTTACTGTTTGGGGAATTCACTAGACCTTATGGTCTAACCCTCGCTTTCCAAATTCTTTTCTTTCTTATTTGTTACAGGAGTAGCCCGAGGGAGAGAGAAGGGCAAGGATAAGGTCTGATGTCTAGATAGAGTCGACCTTGGTTTACTTCTTTTACGCACTTTAGTTACCTAAAATTATTATCTCAGCCGTGGAGGGTTGTTCCACGTGCACTATTAGACACGTTTCCTTTTGACTAAGTATTTTATATATTTTTCCGTTGCGTTAGATCACTGGGATTGATACTATTATTGTTATTATATCTGGTGGGACTCGGGGTGTTACACGCACCTATGTCGCCGGCCCTCGGGTGGCTCCGAGGTGTGCGGGCCTCTAAAGGTGCCATAGTTGAAATGGCATCGAGGTGTTGGGAAGCAACAAGTGTAGGGGCATTGGTTGGTGGAAGTGGGTCGCTCCCATTGTTTCCGAAGATAAATAATAAACCGGTTTAACATGCTACTTTTGTTGTTAGTATGATCTTGTATATCTCACATGTCTTAATATGCCTTACATGCATGGTATTATTGATACAACCCACTAGGCTCCTTTAGCCTAACACTTGTTTGGTGTCGATGTGTCTCTCGGGTACTAGGGACGCCGTTCCCAAGTAGGTCTCGGGAGTAGAGTGAGCACGGGGGATGTTGGAGAGACCGGTCTTCTAAGACCGCGAGATTGACCGTAGAACAATAACCCTTTTGTAGTCTTCCTCCTAATAGGATCTAGACTAGTTGGTTATTGTATTTCTTAATTCAATTACAAACATTGTAATTATACACTACATATACCCCTGTTTTTGGGATGAGCTCGCGCTATGGCGTTACTTTACATGTACCACCTTTCGTTAAATGAAAGTTTTTGTTTACTCCAAATTTTGGGGTGTTACATCTTTGGAAAACCAGGATGGAACTATTTCTATCCGGTTCAAATCCCCAAATTCCCTACTTCCTGGAACATGGACCACATGTGCCTACACAAACTGTCCATGCTGTTGCTGCTGCTAACAGCCAACCTGGTATACCTGCAAGGGAACTGAGTGACTGATTGGAATGATGAAGACAAACGCCTTGTTAGTATTGACACTAAGGCTAGGTCTCTCATTGCCATGTCATTCCCTAACGACGTATTTCACTCTGTATGTCATCCCAGATCAGCTAAAGAAATATGGAACACTCTCTGTGTTCAATATGAGGGCACTGCAAATTTAGTTGTGAAAGTGCGGATAGCCGAGAGCATTCCACATGGCATATTCAGTCTAAATAATACAGGATTATTTAGATTGAATATTTATGCATTATTCAAGGTGAATATTACAACATTCAAACTGAATGATACTGAATGCTATACTATTCAGTCGGAATGTCGTATTATTCACCATGAATAGGAGCAAATAGGACACGCGTCGCGCTTTCAGTTGTCCTGACGTTCACAATTAGATTTGTGTTTTTATTTGAACCTGCTCCTAGGGTTGGATTCTGCTGAGAAGTTGTTTAGGGGAGAAGCGTGATAAGTGGTTTTCAACCGTTGGATAAGAAATGGATGCACCTTAGGGTGAGATTCACCGGATCAACTCCATTCTAAAGCTCAATTCATGGGAGGGCGTGAGATTAAAGTGATCAACGGTTCATATCCACTTCTCACGCTTCAACCTGGTTTTCTTCTTGTGAACCAAGGGACAACCGAGAGCGCGGCACGTGTCGCTGAGTGTCCACATTCAATATGATGGTGTTTTTATGTTTTTAGGCGGTTGCTCAACTGTGCAGCAATGAGCTGCAACAATCGGAGCTGAATAGAACTCGGATCAACACGACATGTTTTGGGAAGTTGGATTCCTCTTCTACTACAGCAATTAAAGTTGGAGGTGGTTATGGTGGTGGTTCTTCATTTACAGACTCTCCAAGCAGGAATTATGGAGCCAAGCAAGCAGGGGCTAATTTACATGTAACCCCATGGGGTGTGTGGACCCCACTAATTTTTTTTTTTTTTAGTTATATGTATAATTTTTATATGGACCAGCCTAAAATTTAGAGAATGACCCCATAAGATTATTGGGCTTCTCATTTAATCAGGTTAACAAAAGAAATAACTTAGATTAAAAAAAAATTAAACTAATGCCTGGCAATTGTAATCGACGGCTCATCTCCCCTCTTTCTTTCTCCTACCATAGTACCATCAAGCTTTTGTGAACACCAAGAGACTAACAGTGGATAGAATAGAGAAGTTGTTGATTCTAATTGAAGGTTTGATTTTTGACGAACACCATCAGATAGTGAAGATTCTGATTTTTGCCAGAAAACCCAAACCTGTGAACACAAACGGGGATCGATTCTTGAAGATATCTGAAGTTATGAACTGATGAAGCTTGTGAACTGAAGTGTGATTTATATAAACTGAGAATTGAGAAAGAGAAATTGAAAGAGAGAGGAAAAAAAGTGAAGTCATATTCGTGTGAATTGAGAAAGAAAGAGAAAAGAAAGAAAAGGTAAAACCCTAACTGACAATACACCTCCACACTCATACTTTATTGATATATAAAACAAATTGAATACAAAAGTCATGAATAGGTTTGCAGAATACTTATTAGAGATCTGTACTTTTGTGATTTGTCATATCTCCATTCAATATTTTATTATTATTAATATGTACTCTTCTTTGTTTAAAATTTCTAGTTTAATTTTGTACTTTTGTATAATATTTTATTATGTATCTAATCTTAGTATCTTCTTTTAATTATGATATTAAGATTATCCTTTGTGTAAGTGTGTTTGAGGTTACAAGATTTATCAGCATTGTTTAATTTTATATTAATCGTGTTAATTTTTTGTGTTAACTTAGATTATAATGTTGAGGTTCTACAAAAAAGTTGGCGAATCTAGTTCAAGTGAGACACCTAAGACTACAAATGTTGAAGAAACAATTGC
This sequence comes from Centaurea solstitialis, assembly GCA_030169165.1. Taxonomy (NCBI): domain Eukaryota; kingdom Viridiplantae; phylum Streptophyta; class Magnoliopsida; order Asterales; family Asteraceae; genus Centaurea; species Centaurea solstitialis. Next base: position 25,599,655 of record CM058047.1, read on the forward strand.
TAAAGACAATGAGCAAGAAACTCCATTAAAGTATATGAAAGTTGATTTAGATTCACTTCCTGCCGATCCGGGACAACGACCTAGTATGGAAGTTTATCATGTAAACCAAAGAGATGAAATTAGAAGACACTACTTGCAAAAGGGACCTTGTCAACCTCGAAATCATTCGTTCGAACGAAGAGAGATTGGAGGTAGAGTTCGTAAATTCAATCCTTCTTGGTTTGATGATCATAAATATTGGTTGGAGTACAGCGTTGAACTAGAAGCTGCATTTTGTTTATGTTGTTATCTTTTCAAAACGGATTTAAGAAACCAAGGAGGAGCGGATAATTTTGTGAAAGGTGGATTTAAGGCTTGGAATAAGAGAGAGCGCTTAGATATTCACAGCAATGGAGGACCGCATAACCTCGCAGTCCAAAAGTGTCAAAATCTAATGAAGCAGGCACAATCAATTGCTACTATATTTGATAAGCAAACAGATTCACAGAAAGATAAGAATCGGATTAAGATATATGCTTCTATTGATTGTGTTAGATTCTTATTACGTCAAGGATTACCTTTCGTGGTCATAATGAAGGAGGTGACTCAAGAAACAAAGGTAACTTTCTTGAACTTTTACATTTCTACGCTGAACGAAGTGATAAAGTAGGTAATGTTGTGTTAAGGAATGCTCCAAGAAACGCACAAATGAAGTCTAGCTCTATCCAAAAGGATATTGTGCGTGCATGTGCAATAGAGACTCTTAAAGTTATTATGAAAGAGATTGGAGATAGTTTCTTTTCTATTTTAGTAGATGAGTCTCGTGACGTCTCTTGTAAAGAGCAAATGGCGTTTGTTTTACGGTTTGTGAATGATAAAGGGCTTGTTGTGGAGAGGTTTGTTGGCATTAAGCATGTAGATGACACTTCATCTTTGTCACTTAAAGCTTATGTTTATTCAATGCTTTCAAACCATGAGTTGAGTTTTTCTAAAATTCGGGGTCAAGGTTATGACGGCGCTAGTAATATGAGAGGTGCATTTAATGGTTTGAAAACCTTGATTGTGAATGATGTACCATCTGCATACTATGTCCATTGTTTTGCTCATCAACTACAGTTGGCACTAGTCTTTGTTGCAAAGAATCACCATGACATCAATGACTTTTTTGAGTTGACTTCACGGTTGTTGAACATGATTGGATCTTCTTATAAGCGTCGTGACAAATTAAGAGACAAACAAGCGACAAGAGTTGTAGAAGCATTGGCACACGGTTTGTTTTTTATAACAATTTAGTTTTATCTAAATTTAATTTTAATCAAGTTTATATTTTATATGCTAATTAACTTTATTTTATTTAATTCTAGGCGATCTTGAAAGTGGTACCGGTTTGAATCAAGAAATTGGTATTAAGCAACCTAGTGACACACGTTGGGGTTCTCATTATGGTTCGCTTTTAAATATCAAAACCATATATCCTTCAATTTGTGAAGTACTAGAAGACATTATGGAAGACGCAAATAGTCAAGATCATAGATCAGAAGCTCGTCGTATGCTGAAATCAATTTTGACATTTGATTTTGTATTTTGCCTTCACTTAATGGTTGATATCTTAGGGATCACAAATGAGTTAAACACAACATTGCAAAGAAAAGACCAAGATATCATAAATGCAATGCATCAAGTGAGGGCCTCGAAGGAAAGACTACAAGAAACAAGGAATGAAGGATGGCAACCGCTCTTAAGCAATATTACTTCATTTTGCAACAAATATGATGTTGAGATTCTGAATATGGAACACCCATATTACAATGGAATAAGTCGTCGAAAAGGTTCAAAGGTTAGTAACTTTCACCCCTAAAAAACTTTTTTGTATTTTAATAATTAGTTCATAAATATGAATATTATATTATTGCCATTACCACTAAATAGATTATTTGTATTCATAGGTTAGCAACTCGCACCACTACCAAGTTGATGTATTTTACTCGGTGATAGACATGCAACTTCAAGAGCTAAATAATCGTTTTACTGAAGCAAACACAACGTTACTCCTTTCTATTGCTTCTTTGTGCCCAAGACAGTGTTTTAAATCATTTCAAGTGGATGAAATAATGAAGATGGCTGAATTCTATCCTGTGGAGTTTCCTAGTACTGAGCTTGAAGCACTTAGAGGACAACTTCAGAATTATATTAAGGATGTACGTGGAGATGCAAGGTTTAATGATTTGAAGGGACTTGGAGATCTTGCTAAACAGATGATTGAAACAAGCAAACATCAAATCTATCCGAAGGTATACGTTCTCTTGAAACTAGCTTTGACCTTGCCCGTGGCGACATCAACTGTGGAACGAGCATTTTCTGCCATGAAGTTGATAAAGAGTGATTTGCGTAACAAAATGGGTGATGATTTTATGTGCAATTGCTTGATATCATATATCGAGAAGGATGTATTTGATAGTATTAGCAATGATACAATTTTAGAGAATTTTCGAGGTATGAAGGATCGACGGGATGAATTGTAAGAAATTGATGCTACTTGTTTTTAATATATAGTTTAATCTTTCGTCGGTGTTTATAGAACTCTTGATTTATATCATATTAGATATTACCCGACCCATATTTAAAAAAAAATTGACCCGTTGTCTATTTTTTTTCCAATTGAGTCATCTTGTTATATATTGGACCCCATTACGTTTGAATCCTAGATTCGCCACTGCAAGCAAGGAGGTATAGGTCTGGGGTCCCCAAGTTTTTCAAGGTAAAAAAGGAGATGAGTACTACTACTATTATTATTATTATTATTGTATTTTGTTGGAATTAATCTTGCTATGATGAACAAATCACACGTAAAATATGAATACACTTGCTATTTTATTGATACTTGCAATAATTTGTCCATACAATTTTACAATACATTGACCCAATTTATAAACAACGAAGTGGTGCGTTCGAACCATTGTGACTGTTCGAATAGTTGTGTTGATTTGAACCGTTGTGATGGTTTGGAAGGAGGTGGTTATTCAAGAACCATCACACCGTTTCAATTGAACCATCATATCTCTTCACTTGAACCATCACACCTCTTTACTAATAATCAATTACATAATCTATACTAATTACAATTCTAATAATTAAACTAAGTTTAGTTTAATATCCAATATATTTTGTGTGTAGATGTTATTTCCCTTGTATTGTTAGACAAAATTATCATTCTTTCAACTTGTGCTTTTTGAAGTTCTTATTTTTTTTTCTTTTACTTTTTGATTGTTGTACTTGTACCGGTACCAAACCAAATCTTGCTCCTATGACCAAATGTAATTTGGTGTGTTTTTGGAATGAGTTATATGTTCATGGATCTCTCTAATTTTGTAATATTATGTGTTTTTGGATATCCTACTATTTTAACCTTGGTATGTATTTATAGTCAAGGTAAACCAATGGTTACTCATCTTTCTATTGTTTTTTAATTGCATAATGGAGGTCTTTACATTAACAAAGAAATATAGATTTGTATATCACAATTTCATCTCTTGGGTTGATTGGGTTCATAATGGATGTATTTATATGTTCTTTTATCTAGTAAGTGGACATACATGAATTCGTTCTTTTGTTCATTTAGATAAATGGACGAACATTAATACATTTTTTTGTGCGTTTAGATAAATGAACCAACACAAGCAATGTTCTTGTTTCATTTACATTTGTCTGTATCTATATTTTATGAAATCAACCATTAATTATATTAATCTTTTAGAATTCCTTTTCGTTTACAGTTTTATATCTCGTTAAGTCGTTATTTTGCTTTTTATGAATGAGTAGCTATAGTTCTCTTTTGTTCGCTTGTATTCATCCATTTATGTTCGTTCTTCTACATTCGTTTAGCTCTTAATGAAGGAACATAAACAAACACAAACAATAAATCGTTCTAAATATGGACACAAAAGGTGTCAATCTTTCATCATTTGGTTAAATTAAACAATGAACACGACCAAGTCCCCTTTCATACTCATTTAGTTTGGTACAGTCCTAATTTTGGAAATTTTATCTTTTACTTTTCTTAGAAATTGTCTCTAAATTTAACAAATTAAATAATAGTAATCTGAGTTGTGAAATATACCACCTTTTAAAGCCATAATAGTTGCTTTCTTCATAAAATAAATATAAAGAAACATAATATAATATAATATAATACATATTTTTTATAAGAAACCCACCAATCCATTTTGTTAAGAAAAAGTACCAAAAGCAACAACACTAATAACCGTAGCACATATGATATGAAAAGGTAAAAGGATGCCTGTTACAAAAACACAAATTGGTTCTCTTTCAATGCATAAAAACCAACAATTACACCCTTACTCATACTCCTCTACAATTTCAGAAACTTGTAATAAATTGGGGGTCATAGTTCACGAGTTATCGGCTGCATTTGTCGTTATCACATCATCACCAAATAAATATATATATATATATATATATATATGTGTGAATGTGATGATACCGTTCGGAAATCACAACCTCAAGCAGTTCGCAGTGGAGGAGAAACCAAAATCACACCATCTCCTCTAACGAAAAGAAATGGAACCGTTCGCCTTGTGCTCTGCAATCACAATGCAACAATAACCATAAACACCCACATAATTAATAAAAATAAATGTACAAAAAAAAAATTGTTTTCACCAAAAACACCCATATAACATACCCGTACAATCTCTTCATACGTTTCATCGTCGATCTCAACAGTTGTAACAATTTCTTCAACATCCCCAAGAATCATGTTCAAATGTTGATCATATGCCTAAGAATTAACAACAAATCATTAAAACCTTTGGAGTTGAGAGATTCTACAAACTTAACCTCAAAACTAAGGTTGTGTTTGGCAAAAATAAGCTAGCTGATAAGCTAGTCCATCCAATAAGCTAGCTTATTGAAACGCTACCTGGAGTAGTGTTTGTAGCTTTTTACAATTATACCCTTATTAATATTAATTATTAAAATTAAAAATACCCTTTTTGGTCATTTTACATACTCATAAGCTATTTTTTGTCAAACATAATTTATTCATAAGCTAGCTTATCAGCTAGTAACTAGCTTATCTATCAACAGCTAGCTTATCAGCTAGTTTGCGAAACACAGCCTAGAGCGCAATATATATATATATAGAGGAAAGTTCAAATGTGAACCACTTTTTGGTTGTGAACGTGAGGACAACCGAGAGCGCGACACGTGGCGGGGACTAGTCAATAAAGGCGGCTTTGAGTGTAGTTCCCCCCTTTTAATTCAATGCCCTCCCTGAATCGCGTCTAGTCATCCGTCGTGGTCCTGACGTGACGCTTAGTCATCTGCCATGTGTGACGCCCTCGGTTGTCCTATATATATATATATATATATAGAGAGAGAGAGAGAGAGAGAGAGAGAGGAAGGTTAAAATACACCCTCTCAAAAGGTTATCCCCCTTACACCCCACATCTTAACCGTCCATCTATCAAGATCAAAAATTAATTAATTTTATTTTGTTTTTCCTTTAATATCATATCCAGGGGCATATTGGTCATTTAGTAAAATGGGGTTTTTTTATAAAAAAACGGAAAATACATCGTAGCATTGAAATTTGATTGGAGGTTTCCTTTTTTTTGGCTAGTCATTATGGGAAGTTATCTTATAATTAAGATGGGATATTAATTCATTTTTTATCTTCAAGATTTCATTTCATATCTTCTTCATCTGGTTATTATATTGTTAAAGGTACGCCTTCTTCAAAACACCATCTTCTTCATCTGGTAGTTTCATTTTGAAATCATTGTCTTCTGCATCCGGTATTGTTCTCCGGGACGAAACTCTTTTCTTCACTCTCGCTCTCTATTTGTGAAATTTCACACGGCAAAATTTAGGATGAATCTCAAATTGACCGCCATGGATACGGGCGAACCTGCAAATGGGAAGGGAATGCAAACGGTGAAGATCACCTTGAATCTGAAATACCATGCATGTCATCGTCTTCATCATTGAGTTTCTTTTGAAGTTTTCTTTGATGAATATACGATGAAGACGATACATATCCGATGAAAACAATGAATTTAAGATGAATATATAATTTTTTACGTTGAATATACGATAAAGACGATGCATACTAGATGAATATCCGATAAAGACGATGCATATCCGATAAATATACGATGAATATCCAAATTTTTACGATAAATATTCGACGAATATACGATGCATATCCGATGAAAACGATGAACACAAGATGAATACCTGGATTTTTACGATGAATATACGATGAAAACGATGCATATCTGATGAATATACGATGAATGTTTAAGTATTTCGTCTCAGTTTCGATGAATGTTTTACCTTTTCAATACATCTCAGATGAATGTTTTCCGATGAATACGATGAACCTTGGAAGGAGGTTACGATGAAGATGATGAATGTATTAGTTTTTTGATTCATTTTCGATGAATGTTTAAGTTTTTCGTCTAAGTTTCGATGAATGTTTTGGTTTTTTGATACAATTCCGATGAATGTTTAAGTTTTCCGATAATTGTTCATGTTTTCCTATAAATGTATAAGTTTTTCAAATAAGTTTCGATGAACGTATTAGGTTTTCGATACATTTCCGACTAAGTGTTACCTATGTATGCATTTGCCATTCTTGAAGATGATGTTAATGATGTTGTCTTCAAATTTCAATGGTTGTGGAGAGATATTCAATTGGTTTATCAATCTTGTAAAATGCAGTATGAGGTTTTCTCGGTTGAGGAGTTGAATTGCTAAAACCCTCCATAATTATCCTATAGAAGTTATTGATCGAATAACTTCTTAATTTTCCAAAAAATTCAAATTCATTGATGTTTGACGATTTTACCCTTGATTATTGTTTATGAGCCTATTTTATTGGGTTAAAGTAAAATGGAAATTAAATTAATATTCTAGGAATCATCTTGACCATTGATTAGTGTATGGAGGGTTAAGATGTGGGGTGCAAGGTGTGTAACTTTTTGAAGGGGTGCATAATAAAAGCCCCCTATATATATATATATTAAGGGGTGGGTTCAAATGTGAACCACTTTTTTATTGTGAACGTGAGGACAACCGAGAGCGCGACACGTGGCGGATGACTAGGCGCGATTCATGAGAGGACATTGAATTAAAGAGGGGGGCCACACTCAAAGACGCCACGTGTCACGCTCTCGACTGTACTCACGTTCACAACCAAAAAGTGGTTCACATTTGAACTTTCCTCTATATATTAAAACCCAAATACACAACAGCGAAAAACAAAATGCAATGCCGCATTTGAGAGGTCAGCAAAATACTGAAACTTTTTTTTTCTATATAGAAACGACTTTCAACTTTACTCACTTCACTACTTTGTGGGTAGAGATAAAGCACTGTACTCAAAGAGTGTGATTATAACAAGAATAATAAATGAATTATATCTTAACCCATCATAAATCCATAAGTTTTACAGATCATCTGCTTAGCATTATGCATGAAAACGGTAGAGTCCCCTTTTATGGCTCCCCAATTGGAGAACTCCTTACAAGGGTTACTTTTTGTTTATTTCAACCTTCTTATCTTCAAAAGGGTTGTTTGTTTTTTTTTTTTAAAAAAAATAGCTCTTAAAGCCTCTCTGAAAATTAGGAGGTTTTATTCCTGAGAAAATGTCTGAAAACCTCTTACCGTCACCTGAAATTTTAAGAGGTACACCATCCACCTCTTATATTTTAGATGTGAAATCAGACTTTAGACTTGATACCTCTTAAAAACAAACAACACCTTAAATGTGGTTATGATCATTTCAGAATATGCCCTTTTAGAGCCCAACCAAAAGCAAAACCAACGAATTACTAAAAAAGGAAGTAGAGGTTTTTCTTTCAACAAAGTATGGAAATAACAAGTATCTCTATTTCAAAGCCACTTTGACACAAAAACAATATAGATTAACAGACCAAAGTTAAAATAAAATCATTCTCACTGGAGTGAGAATGTTCTAAACACCAGGGGCGGCCCTGGGGGTGTGCCAGTGGTGCCGCCGCACGGGGCCTCCGAATTCGGAGGGTCTCCGGTATTTCTATACATTATCTATACTTCTATACTACTATATAAAAGAGATTTACTAAAACTCTTAAATACAAGTACTTAAAGCATGTGGTACAAGTAGTTAAAGCTTGAGTTCTTAAAAATCTTAAAACCTTTCAAGTTTACCAGGAACATCATTACCCCAACCCACCTTTTTACATAATCCAAGGAAAATCTTGAACTATGATTACCTTGATGCATAATTCAAATTCAAATTTAAACTCAGATTCAAAAAAGAAACTCTAATATGTCAGCTTCCTCAAGAAAACAGAAACTCTTCACTTTTCTAACAGACGTTTCTTTCTCCCAGATGCAGGCTTTTTTTATAATCTTCGGTTTAGCTGTGTTTTTTGTTATCAGGTGCTATATATCTTTTGACACATTCTTTCATTTAGTTTTTCTTTGTTTTCTTTCTTCATTTTGGTGAATAGTATGATATTTGCTCATATCGCACTGTTTTTTTTTTTTTTGGGTGAATAGTATATGATATTTCCTTGGATTTCTTCTTCCATTGATAACAGGTGTGGTTCTTTTCTGATTTCTTCTTATATTTGGTTTTTCATTAATATCAGGTAATGTTTTTTCTTCCCCACCTCCGGAGGATGCCACCAACGACGAGACGGCCATATGATGCACAGTCTCAAACTCTCAATTCCACACTTCTTGCTTCGATTTCAGTTATTTTGTTAGATTAATTTGCTGATTTCGGCACTTGGAGAGAGATATGGCTCACTTGGCTATCATTTTTTAGAAATGGTCCACTGGGCCTACAATGTTCGTTGCAAAGCCATCATGGTGTAATCCGAATGATGGTTTTTTATTAGTGTATCTTATTATTATTATTATTATTATTTTCGCAAATATGGAGTTTTACTAAGAAAATTTAGTCTGGTTAATCTTTTGCCAAAGCCATTGATTCTCTTCATTATGCTTCTTTGGTTTCTTTGTGTAAAAATGAAGGCCCTACATGTATTTATTATAGTGCACATGAATTTGAGGTCTACTGGAATTGCTAAACAGTTGCTATGTGGAATGTAAAACGCTTGCTTTCACAATCCTACAAATCTTGTGTCTTCTGACATCTTTAATTTTTGCTTCGAAATTGAATCTTGAAGGGTAAGAAATCAACTCTTTCTCCTTCTTTCTATTGTTGTAAATGTGTGCAATAATGGTTCTGTAGAATCCACCTTCTCTTTCAACAATCGTTCATATGTATATGGTTTTATTTCACCCTTTTTAAAATACATACAGCCACGTTATTTTTTATTGCAATTGTTTTGTAGATTTAAGAAATATCGGTTCAAGTCAAGTTGTCTTCAATGCTGCATCAACTTTGGTAATAAAATATATAAAGTTGGAGTATTATAAACACTGATGGATAAGGACCCAATAAAGAGAAGTGCAAAGGCGGAACATCTGAAGGTGTGAACTTGTTAACATTAAAGTGGTGCCTGGGTTTGAACTCGGACCTCGCATATATGGATTACACCTATCACGATGGTCGTTGATATTTTTTATCATTGTTATATATGGTTCATCATGTGGATTAATGAATATTATAAAATAAGTTGTCATATTTTAGTTGAATCTCCAGTATAGAGAAACACCAGCTTAGTTCATTTGTTCTTTATCAGTTTACAGAAAACAATGTTTAATGTATCTTTATTTCTTGTGCAGTTTCTTGATCTTATTCAAAGAGAAAGATCTCAAATGTCTGGATTGTTTACCAAAAACGCAGGTCTCCACAAAGTCGAAAGACCATGTATAGGGGCTGACGACTGCCCAGTGCCGGAAGGTCAAGGAAGGGGTGTGTAGGGATTTGCATTGAATCTCATGGTAACAGGTTACCTTAAATATGTTATATTTCTCCTTAGATGATGGTGTGATCATGCCTTTCAAATAGTGAGTTTGAAGTGAGGGGCTAATGTTAGTTGCTTGCAATTGTGGGTTAGATGTTTAGGATAGGATCAGTACTGTGGTTTTCGTCTTTTGGCATTCTCATTGGCAATATACTTAGGTTGTAAGTTTTGATAATAGGTGTATCAAAATTTATGTTTTCTATACTGATTGTGGCATTTGATTTCTATTGAATTTTCAATCAATTAAAGTTGTGTATACAGGTTCTATCTTTTGCATCTAAACAGATTAACGATTACCAAAGATATACCGACTATATTCTTTGCTTTCTATTGGTTTTTCTATCAACTTAAGTTGTAGAAAAAAGTTTTATTTTTTGTTTTTTACTACTTGTGGGTTAGTTCAACACATCGTATGATGGTAAGCAAGCCAACCTTTCTTTTTTGTTGAGGTTCAAATGGAATGGTTGAAAATTTTAATGTTGTACCAGTTTCCTTTTCTAAGAGTGATATTGGCTTGTTTTGGTTCAATTGGTTTCTTTTTTAGTATCAACTGATATTTTGAACCATCGTAATTTGCAATGGTTGAAGTTTTTATTAATTGATTTTTATTGAACTTTGAAAATTTGTATCGGCTGGTTTTTATAGATCATGTTAATTTTTTTGACGATTGTTTTGTGAACCAACGTACACTATTGCATCCCGCCGCATTGCGCGGGTTCACACCTAGTATATATAGTATATATTTTAACAGTTGCAATAAGTAAAGCAAAAGTTTCTATAGCCTGATGGTAAGGCATGACCCTTCTACAAAGGTGACCTGAGTTCTACTCTCTAATGGTGCAGCGGTTTAAGTTTAAACTTTTTAAAATTTAATATTTAAATATTTCTGATATCCTAATTTCTCGTTAGTAAGGCCCAACATAGTTAAAATTGTATTATATTTAAATATTTCTTATTTCCTATTTTCTTTTAAGTTTAAATTGTTTCATATTTAATATTTAAATATTTTTTATTTCCTAATTTCATTAGTAACGCTCAACTTTCAAAATTGAAAATTCAAGATTATAATTAGAATGAGTAATATTTAAGTTTATTTAGTTTCTCTAAATAAAATGAGCAAATTAGCATTTTTCCTAAATAAAATTAGCAAATTTAATTAACTTCTCTAAATAAAATGAGTAAAATTTGTTATCTTCATTATTCTTTTACGGTCGTTATCTCTATACAATACACTTTATAGTAATTCAACAAGTTTAATCTTCTTCAAAATTTCAGTTCTCCATTGGACTTTCAAGGTATCATATCAAAATCTTATAGTTTTTAATGTTTGTCGTTATTTTTTATCTTTTTTATCCAACTTCATGTCTTGCATATAGAATTTTGTTGACTATTCACATTACAGCTGCATTAGCCGAAAGAATCTTTTAAAAATTAAAACTTTTAAATTCGTATTTGCAATCAACTATGTCTCAAGAGCGATTATATGCTTTGGCTTTGATTCGATTGAAAATGAGTTTCTCGCAATTCTTGATTATGAAAGTATCATAGATGATTTTGCTTCCAAAAATGCTAGACTATCCACGTTTAGAAAATAGTAATAACTAGTTGTTTGTTTCCATTTGGAAAATATGTGTTAATTAGAATACTCTTTTTAACATTTTTTTTAAGATATCATTTTAACATTTTATTTTCTCTAGGTAAGTTAATTAGAATACTCTTTTTCCGAAGGAAAAAGAATTGCAGGCTATTATCCTTATCAAATAGAGAAAATAATATTAAAACATTTTAGTAAAACCCCTTCTATTTTACCGTTATTATAATTTGTATGAATCATGTTATTTAAATTTCGACCCTCGTTATCAAAATTCCTGGATCTGCCTCTGGGTCCTGATATCCAATTTCAACAATGTCGATTATATTCTAATGTAGATTTCGATCGCTGCAACTTATAGTTCAAAAGAACGGTTTACTTTAAACGAGTTAAAAAAGTACACTATTTTAATACAAATAATGTACTCATCGTATCTATGTTAATAAACGGTTGTGTGGAAACGATATCTTAAAAAATTTAAATAGATAACCGTGTAACTATGGCCTAATTAATAATCAAACAATACAAAAAAAAATTATAAATCAAACTTATCCATGCAAATATTTTCGTTGAAATTAATTTTTTATTCATTAATAAAATTTGGATCATAATTCTAAATTATTAAATCTATAAATACCATGCATATACGATTCTGATTCATCATTAGTTTCTTATTCAATGGAAATTCAAAATCAAAAACCCCACACAAGTTCGATAAACCCTAAACAAGATCAAGAACTCGAACTCGAGCCTTTCACGTGCGAGATTTGCACGGAACCAATAACACTCCCTAACAACAAATTCAAGAACGGCGACAAATGCGTCCACCCTTTTTGCACCGATTGCATGATCGGATTCATCCAAGTGAAGCTCGATGACAACGTATCAGATATCAAATGCCCACATCCGACATGCAATCACTCTCTGGAACCCTTATCATGTCATCCCAAAATTGCACACCAACTGTTTGATAAATGGTGTGACAAGTTATGCGAATCAACGGTGCTAAATCTTGATGGGGTTTACTGCCCTAACAAATATTGTTCTGAGTTGATCGTCAACGAGTGTGGTGATCATGGTTCTTTGAAGAGATGTTTGTGCCCTAATTGCAAAAAACCGTTTTGTTTTCAATGCAAGATTCCATGGCACGTCGGGTATAAATGTGAGGAGATCACGGAGACGATGGATGAAAACGATGTTGCTTTTGGTGTTCTCTTTGAGAGAAAGAGATGGAAGAGATGTCCCAATTGCAGGCATTGTGTTGAGCTTTCCCGTGGTTGCACCTCTATTATTTGCAGGTTTGTTTTATTATTTTTCTAATTATTATATTTTTTTAAAAACTAATCATAGTTGTTTTATCTAAACTTTTATATCGTTATCTTAATTACACTTATTTAATTATGTCTTAAGTTTTAATTATTTATAAAACCACCTACTTAAACTCTTAAGCATAAGTTGTTTGATAAGTTAAACAATTATAAATGAATAAAAGTAATAAAAAGAATCTTGAAAATAGTATTTAAGTTATTTTTTTTAAAGCTAATTTATAGTTGACCAAACCAGATTTTTTTAAAAATTTGAGAAATTCTTCTAATCCAACTAATTATAGATGATACATAAAAGTATATGATCAGCTAATTTTGTTGCAGATGTGGAGTTATATTTTGCTACAAGTGTGGAAAAAAGTTAACTCTGCAACATATATGTTGTAAGCATGGAGGCAATGATCATTTCGGGTGGTACTTAATTGTATATGCATTTATTTGGGTTCTTGTAGCGGGTTTCTTGATTTATTCCGCGGGAACAAACGCTAAATGGCTCCAAGACTAGCTTCAAGCCGTTCGATTTATTTTGTGTTTCCATCAACTATCATATTTTGAACCACAAGGCTTGTGGCGTAGCAGTAAGGCCCGTGAGGGATGTGGATGGTATCCCATTCACCCTATGTTCGAATTCATTTATGCGCATCTTGTGACCAGGCTTAGTCTCAAACAACCGAATTTTCAATTTTTGTTCTAAATTGCCATGGATGTAGTCTAGGCAAAGCCTAAATGAACCTAATCCAAAAAAAAAATTATTATTTTTTGATCCCTGTGTTTGATGTTTTGTTTATGTTACCATCAAGTGTTGGATTTCTTCACTGCTATGTGTTTCAATCCTTGTGGTTGATGTTTTGTGGGTTTATGTATTATCCATTGTTTTGTGTTTCCGTTGTTTGGATTTGTTCGATCTTTGATGGTTCTACGTTCTTAAGTTTTCATTTTTGTTGGTTGGATTGATTTCAATTTGAAAGTTATAAGATGATATTCTAGTTTTGCAAATCCACTTTACAACAACATTGTGAGTTTCAATTACAACTATTTGAAAACTTAAAAGCTTGCCCAATTGTTTGATGTGGTTAAAGATTTCTGAATATGTAAATGGACAATTAAAAGAATGTAATTGTTGGTATAAGTGATCTAAATATTGGATGATTTTATTGTGTCTTTTTGTCTTTAAGGGTTTCTAGTATAGTGATCGTAAAACTTAAGCAGGATATTTGATTTAGAAATTAGGGACATGTAAATGCTTTTAGCTATATATGATATGACCATTACATCCCACAACAATCATAGCAAGTGGTTGTGTGTTGAAAACTTGAAATTAGGGTGTTCTAGTAAAAATAATGCCAAATAGTGAAATCAAACTCTAGGGTTCAAAAAAAAAACAAGTTGTTATTAATATTGTAAACAAACAAAAGTGAGATCAGATAAAACTTTTCTCTCAATTTCGTTTTAACAGATTTTATATAGGTATGTAAATGAATTCGTGTTTGCTCGAACTTGAGCTAAATATGGTTAAAAAATTATTTTGGAGATCCATAAACCTTGGCCCTTCAAAGCTTGATTTTAATAAGAAAAAAAAAGATCATACTTTTTCATGTTCGAATCGAGCTGTTGTGTAAACATGGGTTTGATCGGGCTCTTTTAGACCATGTTTTTTTTGGCTTTTATTTTGAAAACTAACCGGACTTTTAAGTCTATCATCAAATCTTCATTGCTACTTCTTTCTGGGTTTAGTTTGCTACTGATCTTTATTAGGCCACTATCTACTTTGTTTTTGTGTTTCGAACCTTTTAATATGAAACTTGTAACCCTTTGTGAGCTCAAGAATGTTTTGTTTTTGTTTTATGATACAATGGCATCTCTTATGAAATCAACGGTTTGTGAAAAAAAGAGGCTCTGATGCCACTCTCTCAATCTTAGGGTTTTCGTCCATCACAAAGGAGGTAGCATGTTTCTCAACCTTTCCATACTAGTTGAATCACCTAAGTGGCGTAGCCAGTAGGGGGGTTGGCTGGTGCTCAGCCCCCCCTAACTGGTTTACATTATATACTAGAGTATAGAAAATCATATTAATATGGCATTGTAGCTCAAGTGGTTAAGCAGGCGTTATTTTGCAACTTTGGCCTAGGTTTGAATCTTTTCCTTGACATTTTAATTTCAGCTTTTTATATTTCTCAAATTCATTTATATATCTCTCTCATATTCATTTTTTTTCCCTTTCTATATTTATTTGATTTTATGTAGTTTTAAAATTTTATTTAACTTTCTATTTTTTTAATTTGTTATTATAAGTGTTCATTTATTTTTACATTAACATTTATACTTATTTTCTTTATATTGACATCTATATTTATATAACTTTTTCTTATATTCATCCCCTTTTCTTTTAATATTTATTTTTTAATACAGTTTTAAAATTTTATTTAACTTTTATTTACTTATTTGATTTTATGTAATTTTAAAATTTTGTTTAACTTTCTATTTTTTTTAATATCTTATTGTAAGTATTCATTTATTATTACATTAACATCTATATTTGTTTTTTTATATTGACATCTATATTTATATAACTTTTTCTTATATTCACCCCTTTTTCCTTTTTTAATATTTATTTGTTTATGCAATTTTAAAATTTTATTTAACTTTTATTTTCTTTAATTTCTTGTTCCAATTAATTGATTTCTTTTAATAAAAATTACATACACATATTATTTACATTAAAAAAAAATAAAAACTAAAATCTAATTATGTTTAATATTAATATCATTATACACATTTTCAAAAATATATAAGTTAAGGTTTTAAAAATTACATATTACAGTATAGGTTTTTATAATGTTATTTTTTGTCATACGAGTTATAAGTTATACTTTTCACCTCTCTACCTAGGGAAAAGTTTGATTGTTAATCAAGTTTTCGGCGGTAAATCAGAGGACAAATGAGAAAGTGACACGTGACAAGTTAAATATGACAATTTTCAGCCCCCCCCCCCCCCCCTAATTAAAATATCTGGCTACGCCCCTGAATCACCTTGATCCGAGTTTAGATAATTGAGATATGATCAAAATATTGCATCAAGGAATGTTACTCACGAACATGGTCTTCCCTGGGGGAGGAGGATGGGACGCCCACAAAAAATATAATGACCCATGTTTATTAAAATTTAGTAATATGGTAAAACTCAAAAAGTTTAGTAAATTAAAAAGACACAATCTTTTTAGTATTTAATAGGACCTAAAATATTTTCTTATTATATTAAGGTACAAACATTTATTGGTCTATTACATTGTAAAGTATTATATCTAATTATACTGTTACATTGACACGATTCATGGGAGGGTAGAGATTATTGAAGGGGGACCGGTCAAAGCCGCATTAGTTGACTGAGATGAGTGGTTGAGATTGCTCCTCGTGTTTTCTTAAAAAGTTAATTTTTTCGTATGAACCTCCCTCCCTCTCTCTCTCTCTCTATATATATATATATATATACAGTCGACAAGACAACGTGCTGCACGGCATATTCAGTTTAAAATTTTGAATATTCATGTGTTATTCAAGCTGAATAACACTGAAATACTGAACGTAGCGTTATTCAGTTTGAATAACACATAATATTCAAACTGTATATGCCATGTGGCGCGATTTTAGTAGACATCATGTTCACAACCAAAATTGAGTTCACATTTGAACTTTTTTCTCTCTCTCTCTCTCTCTCTATATATATATATATAGGGGTCGTATCCGTTGCAAACCGGATAGTTTGTACAAACTATACAAATCAATCTCAACCATACATTTACATGATCAATTGTGTGGATTTATTAAGCTTCTAAATTTTCTCTCAACCACATTTGAAAACTGCCTAAAAATTAGAAGATAAACAAAATCAATGGTTAAGATTAGGTTTGTAGAGTTTGTACAAACTACTTGGTTTGTATTTGATACTTCCCCTATATATAAGTAGGTTCAAACAAGAACAAACCCAATTTACAAGAACAAAAGAACTAATTAGAATCACATATGATGTGGGCCTATGTGGGTCCCACATAATAAAATATCATATATGATTTAGTGGTGGAACCCACCTGAATAATATATGATTTTATATTATGTGGGACCCACATGGGGCCACATCAATATGCAGTTAATAATTGTTCATTCGTTTCTACAAAGAGATATGGTTCTTGTATGAACCTACCTCTCTCTTTTTCTCTCTCTCTCTCTCTCTATATATATATATATATAGCTTTTGGTTAAAATGAGAAGTGGTAAAAATGTGAAATAGAGAAGTGAAGATCATGGTTGAAAAGTTAAAGCCGCAATCTATATCATTTATATATATTAAAAGAACAACCTCAATGTATGAGGTGGCATATTCTCATTGCAAGGATTCCTCTATTCTTTTTTCTTCTTTTTTCTCCTTTTTCTCCTTATTCTTCCTCACATTAATAGGCTTTAAATGTAAATAAATGACAATAGTGATCTAAATGGTCTCTTATGAGTTACTTTCATTTAATTCTTATTTATGCCTTTAATGATGAAGTAGTTATTTGTTTCTTCATTTTCCTCTTCATCCTTATTGTTGAACTATTCATTTTCTACATGTTTATCTCCTTCTACCTATATATATATATATATATATATATATATATTATATATTCAAGGTTTTGTGCATGGCAACACACTACATCGTAATTGGAGCCATTTCTTGCTCTTTAGTATGTTACGGATAGTTTACTTTTGGTATATTCTATAACGTCTTGATCTTATTTATTTACCTTAGAAATGTATATGTATGCTCATTATGATTGATTTCCTTCTCTATCACAATATGATCAAAATCTATGTATAATTGATGAACTTACATATTGTCATGAAAACCTTTAAAGATCGATTTCTTTGGTCTTTGTAGGTATTTTTGTGGAAGAAACTAAGCTGGACAAGAAAGCGAAAGAAAAGAATTGAATTTATAAAGGTATTTTATATTCATTGTTTCCCATAGGTTTTGCATTTTCGTAATTATTTGGTATGATAATCATTCTTTGTGGTTAATTGATATTGCAAATGATCTCTATAGTTTGATTTGCTATGCATTACTCTATCAAAATTTATGATTGATAATCATTATACATCTCTTGGGGTGATGATCATGTTTACCTCATGTATCTTCAAACACTATCCTATGTAGTTTTTATTCACGAGCTTCATGAACTCCAATATATGTGCCAAGAATAAATTCACGAAATTTTTTTATGTCATTTTATGAAATTAAATTACACATGACTTTCATATTCAACATTATATATATACACACACTAATTACAGGTTGGTCCCCAAACATGAAATTATTGTAAATTGTATGTTGTGTTTCAAGTTAACATTGCATAAACAACTATCTATATTTAATGTTGATATCAACTTGAGATACCAAACATACATAAGAAAAATTGTTAACTTAAAGTTTTTAGTAACATCTCTCTCCTCATGTTTTGCATTTGCAATTTTGCATGAATATATTGCTTAATATTAAATGATTTATCCTTATAAATTAAGACAATCTTCACCAAAATGTATTCAACTTTACCCTTATTCCTATTGTATGTATCCAACTTGAAAAACTGCTATTGCATGTATTGTAGTTTTAAAAAACCTTATTGTGTGTAATGGTTTACCTGCTAAACCCTTAGCAGGTCACCCATTTTAAAAAAACGTCTATGTGGATGCCACCTCATTGCCATGTGTGTTCCATGTCAGCGCCATGTTGGATAGATGAGGAGGGCCCGGTTGAAATTTGGGTCTGACAAAAAAACCCATTTAAATAAGAAGACCCATCGTCTTCAACGTCTTTTCTAAACCGCCAAAACCAACACTCTCTCAAAACCCCCAAAACAGAGACTCAAGAAACCCTTGATCAATCAACGAATCCATCATCAAACTTCAAAATCCGGTCTGTTTATGTGTCAAAAGGTACATATCTTCTGAAATTTTTAGTTACATTGATATTTTTAAGGGTTTTTTTAGGGTTTTTGAAAATTTTGGGTACATTTATTTTGATCATGTAAATCTTCAAAGTTAGGGTTTTTATCATCTTATTTTGGTCATCTGATCACTTAGTATTTGTTTTTTGGCAGGATGATACGTGCATTCACTTTGACAGTACATTATGATGGTTGTTTCATGTATCAACCTCTAAGGTATGATAATGGTAAGACTTTTGAGGTCACTGTTGAAAGGATAACTTATGAGGAAATGATTTCCTTTATTGAGTTTGACACCAAAACTACAATTTCTGCCCTATATTACTGTATTCCTAGAAATGAGCTACATAAAGGGTTGATGAAAGTAGACAACAACCATGATGTAGAGTGCTTATTTGATATTAGTGAGAATTATGGGCCTATAGAATTATATGTAGATCATTTTGGTGATGATTTAAGTTTCTATCTTGTTGAGAATGGTAATGAACAGAAGGTGGAGGGTGAGGCAGAAATTGATAAGAATGCAGATGTTGAAAGTGACTTAGATTACTTAGATGGATTAGATGATGTTGACATTGAGTATGAAGGTGAGGATGATGAAATGAGTGATGTGCATTCCATAGACCATCTTTCTGAAGGTGAGGATGAAGTGATGCAAGTAAGGAAGGGTAAGCAAGAAGGTCCATCATTGCCAAAGGAAAAACCAAAACTTGGTGTGAAAATAGACAGAGAGATGGATGATGCATTGAAAGTAGAACATGAACAGTTTTTGGAAGATTTGTTAAAGGCTTTAAAGAGTCAAGATAATGAATCTGAGAATGACCCTTTCAAGGTGGATGAAGAGCAAGAGGAAGAGAAGTTTCCAATCCATGATGCTGATACACATTGGAAATTGAAGAGCCATTGGTAATTATTCAATTATTTGATGTTTTAATTTTTTTTTTGGAACACTTATCTTAATTATTTTGTAAATATTCAATTGCAGGTTGGTGAAAGATATGAAAGTCCCAAACAACTCAAAGAATGTATAACATGTTATGCCCTTGCTAATGGGTTCTCAATCTGGTATGAGAGGAGTTCTAGCACTAGTCTCATTGCTAGGTGTGGTAGTAGACCACCTAGGATTTCATATCCAACTAAGGGAAAGCAGAGGAAGGGTAAAAGATACCGATCTGTGGAAAAGGGGGGAAACAACAGTGTCAATGGAGGTGTTATGCTAGGTGGATGAAGAAGGAACAATCTTTTCAGGTTATTTCAGTTAAGGATGAACACATTTGTAGTAGAAATTTTAAGTATGGAAGCTTAATCAACTACAAGTGGGTTGGTTCAAAGTTTGGTCATAGAATAAGGTGTAATCCAGAGATCAAATTGGTTGAAATTGTAGAGTTGGTATTGAAAAAGTACAAATGCCAAGTTACAACTAGTATATGTAGTATGGCTAGGAGTTGGGCATTAAATGAGTATGAGAAATCATTAGAAGAACACTATGGGTTGTTAAGGTCTTATGGATATGAACTTCTTAGAAGTAACCCTGGTTCCACTGTGAAATTGGATATCACAGTTAATCCTGATGAGAAGACATACTTTGACAGGTTTTATGTGTGTCTGAATGGGTTAAAGGAAGGTTGGAAGAGGGGTTGCAGAAGGGTTATTGCATTAGATGGTTGTTTCTTGAAAGGTGTGTGTGGTGGTGAGTTATTGACTGCCATTGGAAGAGATGGAAATAACCATATATTCCCAGTAGCATGGGCTGTGGTAAATGTGGAGAACAAAGACAATTGGACATGGTTCATAACACTTGTTGGGGAGGATCTAGAAGTAGAAACTGGTGAAGGATTGACACTCATAAGTGATCAACACAAGGTACAAACTTTCCAATCCATGAAATTTGTTTAACTATATTTAACTGCAAATACTTATAACTTGTAATTTATTGTTCATGTAGGGATTGGTTCAAGCAGTTAAGGATGTCATGCCTAATGCAGAGCACAGACAATGTGCTAGGCACATATATGAAAACTTCAGAAGTGGAGTTTAGAAATCTGTTTTGGAGAGCAAGTAAGGCCTCATATCCTCAATTATTTGAGTCTGTAATGAATGATATTAGGTTGGCTAACCCAAGTGCTCACAAATATTTGATGGAAAGGGAACCTAAAACATGGTCAAGGGCATTTTTTGAGGTAAATAGAGGATGTGACTCTATTGAAAATGGGTTCAGTGAGTGTTTTAACTTTGTTTTGTTAAAAGTTAGGCATAAGCCTATTATAACAATGCTTGAAGCCATTAGAACTATATTGATGGAGAGGATGAATAACATGAGAAGGATCAGTGACACCTGGGTTGAAGACATATGTCCATCCATTAAAAAGAAATTGGACATAGCAAAAGATCAACAAAGGTATATATTTTATACTTTTTTGTCTAAGAATTGTAAATGCATTTACCTGTACATGACTTGTAACTGGATTTATTGTTCATGACCTGTACATGACTTGTAACTTTATGGCAGATTTTGGAGTGTTATACCTGGAGGGTTATCTATGTTTGAAGTTAGGCTGGGCAATGATGCTTTTATAGTGGATGAAGATAAGAAGACTTGTACATGTAGAATGTGACAGCTTTCTGGATTGCCATGCCACCATGCTGTTGCTGCTCTGTTCTACATTCATAAGCATCCAGAAGACTATGTTCCAAGTTGGTTTTGGAAGGACATGTACAAGGTAGCTTATAATCATCACTTACTACCTGTACAAGGCATGAATCAATGGAAAATAAATGAATTGAACAAGCCTTTGCCCCCAAAACCAAAGAGGATGCATGGGAGACCAAAGAAACAAGGGAAGAAAGCTATACATGAACCATCCCCTCACCATGGAAAGGTTTCAAGACAGGGGAGTGTTATGACTTGTCAAAGATGCTTCCAATTTGGCCATAACAAAAGAGGATGCAAACAACAAAATGCTACCCATGGACCTTTTTGTTAGACCCTACTTTGAGGTTGTGAAGAAGTCAAGGGTCTATCCAGTATTTTCCTTTATCTAGTATTAGCTTTAGTTTATGTTTGCCCTCTTTTGTAAAGAGTCATAGACTCTAAGGGCTTGTTTTGTAATTTCCCTATTCCTAGTGCTATATAAACTTTGTTATAGCCTAGGGTTTAGAGTAGATGTTAGTAGATGTTTTGTAGCCTACCATATTGAATGAGAAGCAATCCCAAGAAGTATTCCATTCTCTTGTCTTCTCAACATTATTCTACCAACATTCTCACCACTATTTGTTCATCATTGCTTAATCATTTGTCTTAGTTTTCTCTCCATCCATCATCCTCTACATTCTGGGATTCACATTTGGTATCAGAGCTCAACCTTTGGTGAATTTCTAGGAGGTTTTTGCATTCCAAATGGTTTGAAATGGTTTTTTGAAAAATCTTGAGTTTTACCATTTTTGCTCCTTTTGAGCCTCAAATCTTCTCTTATAGTATTGTTTTTAAGTGATAAGTGATTTCAAAAGATTTGTACACTTGTTTTACACAAATTGGTTCATTTTTCACTGATTTAAGAAGTGGTTTTTGATATTTTTGAGCTGTTTTTCGGAGCTTCTGGTCTGTTTACCCGAATCGGGATTTTTGAACTGATTCATCAGCTCAAGAAACCCGAATCGGGCAAGTGAACCAAAACCCGAATCGGATACACACGTTCCCCGAATCAGGAAAACTTCGGTTTCCCGAATCGGGTAACGAGTTTCCCGAACCGGGTTGCTCAAAATTTGGTCCGAATCGGGTTTGCCACTTACCCGAATCGGGTATAGCACTGTTCATCCAATTCGGGTTTTGTCTATTCCCGAATCGGGAATCTTCATTACCCGAATCGGGTTTCTTGGCCAGATCTGAACTGGGAATCTCACGATCCCGAATCAGGTCTCGCACTCTTTGACTCGGAAATTTTCAATTTTCGTCTCAAATCCGACACTTAGCCATTTTTCAAAAATTTTAAACTTTACAAGGCTATTTGTGTCACGAGTGCTCGCCCGAACAGTCTTTGTCAAAAGCTTTTTCCTAATCCTAGTTATTCACTCGAAGGGGATCGTTCTTAAAAGGATATGATATCGAGAGAAATAGTAAGCATGGGGTCTGAGTCACGTCCCCCAGTGCTCGTCATGGGAGAATATGCTCAATGGAAGCTTAGGATGATCCATTTTCTCGATCAACTTGATAGAAACCTGATGAAATCAATCAGAGAAGGTCCAGTAAGACCTACAGTCACTATCGCCGAAGTACCTGAAACCGACACCTGTCCACTTCTGCCCTCGTACATGGTGGAGAAACCTTATCACCTGTATAATCAAGAACAACGCGAACGTCACGAAATCGACAAGCGTGCAATGTCTCTTCTCATCATGTCTCTCCCAAATGACATGTATTCCCGCGTCGACAGTTTCGACAATGCTCGGGATATCTGGATCGAAATAGAACAACAAATGCAAGGGGGAGATACTGCTTCAGAATTCCAGAAGGAATCAGCCATGAATGCCTACGAAGGGTTTCATGCGAGAGAAGGTGAATTATTGCATGACTCATACCAGCGTTTGAACTCCCTAGTCAACGATCTTCGAAGACTGAAGGTTGAGAAATCACGCTATAAGGTGAACGTGAAGTTCTTGAAGAACTTAAATGCAGAATGGCGAAACCTGGCCATCAACATCCAACTTAGCAGGAACCTTGGACAAATGGGTCTCCATGACCTGTTCAGCATGATGGTCCAACATGAGGAATACATCACCGGCAACAAACCAAGGAAAGCTATTGACCCTCTTGCACTAGCTGCAGTGCACCATGGAGGATCAAACTTACCGGTGAATCCCTACCCGGAAGAACTCTACCAAGACTACCACTATGATGTGAGCCAAGACTACTATCCACACAGTGATAACTACAATGATCCAACGATCATCACCGTCACTGATGAGGAACTGCACAACATGAATGAATCCCTTGCATTGATCTCACACAAAATGCAACGATTAACAGCTAATCGGGGATTCAACCGTTCAAACTCTCATGGTGGAAACCGTTTTGGTCTGGGAAGAGGCGGACAACCTTCATTTGCTCAAGGAAGAGGTCACTACCCACAAGGGGGTAGATTTCAGTCATCTGATCGTGGAAGAGGTGGTCGTGGAAGATTCGGGAACAACTTCAGGCCTGACAACACCTTTTTGGAGTATCAAGGAAACTCAGGAAATGGAAGCATCTATCAGGGCAACTCTCAAGGGACTGGATACAATCAGCATGGTTCTAGCTACAACAACCAAGACAGTGGATACAGGCAAAACCTTTCTGGACAAGGTTATGATCAGCATTCTGGGAGCTATGATCAAGGAAGGACCGGGCAAGGTGATCAGAACAACCATGGTGGAAACTTCAGCGGTGGAAGTCACCCCAAGCAACCTCCACATGGGAAAGGTGTTCAAATCAGTGAACAGCAGTCGGGAGTAAACTGTGCTCAAATCCAGAATCCTCTACCCACTCCGTCATCTCAAGGCAAATCTTCTGGCCATGGGCCCACCTGCTTTAAATGCGGGATGCCTAGCCACTATGCTAAGGACTGCAAAGCGAAGTACAAAGATGCCGCTTACTTTGAGAGGAAGGCTGCTCTCATGAGACAGAAAGAGAAGGGCGTGGCCCTGTTAGTGGAAGAGGAAAACTGGGTGGTCGAAGGAGAGAGTTCGGACGAAGAGGATCACATGGTCAGTGGACCCTGTTTAATGGCTGACTTCGAGGCGCCGGACAGTGGCAACACCGAAGTGGTCGACTTTGAAGCTGAAGCCGGCCTGCAATACAACAACGACGCCTTCGAGGTATCCTCTATTCCCGATATATCTGACTGCACAGTGCTGTTGGAGTCTAAAATTAGTGCACTTGAGAGAGATCTCCAAACGGAGAGAACTCTCGTCACGAAATTCAGAACCGACAGTGCTGTGTACAAGAGCTCTTACGAGGACTTATTAATAAGTTACAATCGTGAAACTCTCGAGTCTAACATTAGAGAGACTAATCTTGAGAACAAACTGTTGTCCCTTAACTCATCTCACGACGAACTGAAAAGTAGTCATGGAGAACTCGAGCTCAAATTTAAATTGCTTTCGGAAGAAAGAACCAAACTGTTTTCAAAAATCAAAGAGCTTGAAGACAACAATCTCAAGAGGGGTCAATCTGAACAGACTCTGCATATTCTCACTGCTCATGCCAATAATAATCCTTTCTATCAAGCTAAGCCCGGACTAGGAAACTCAGAGAAGAACATCCTAGATAAAGCTCCGTCCAACCTGTACACCTTTGAGAACATGTCTGCATCTAAGCCTAAACCAGCTTTTGTAGGAGGAATCACTACTGAAGAGTTTGTTAGACAGTCTGTGACCTTTAGTGAAGTGATCAATGGAGAAGTCATCACTAGGACCACTAGTCTGTCCGATACTTTGTCCAACAGTCCTCCCACCAGTCCCACTCCCATAGGACCAATCTTCACTCCAGCTAAGGATCCTAGGAATACCAAAACAGACTGGGAAAGCATCAAAGCCAGAACTCCTAAGGTAGCGATGCCTCCCATAGACTATTCCAACCTGAACTCAAGTTATGACTCTAGGGAGATGGAATTTTCAGAGGACGCCTTAGTTATCCCCCCAAAGGATGTTTCCGCAACTAAGAGTCCGGACCTAGTCAAGCTGGAGAAGGAGATTTTTGAGCTTAGGTTGAAGGCCATGGACTTAGATGCCTGTCAACATCAGATTCTGAATCTAAGAGCGATTGTCTCGGAAAAGGACACATTGGTTCTCACACTTGAAAAGGACCTTCTTGAGGCTAATGCCGAGAGAATTAGGCTCTCTTCTGAGTGTGAAACTGCAACTTCTTCTTTTACCATCTTCAAAACGAAGGTTGCAGATCTTCAAACTCGATACGTCCTCACAGACATTCACCTTGATTTAACAAAAGAACTTTTTCATGAAGAGAGGATTAAGTATCGCCAATCTTTATCTAACCAACTGGTGTCCAATTCCCTTTTGAAAAAGAAAGTCCTTGATTTTGAAAATCTTTGCTCGATAGAATCAGATGATGATGAGACTGTCCTTAGCTCACACCATAGGATCAGTGACCCTAAGACCGTCCAAGACCCTACTGTTGAATATAACCTGAAGATATTCTTGGATGAGGGTGATGATCCTTCCGGATTCGTTCCTAAGAAAAGGGTAAGCGTTCCAACCAAACCCGATGAGCCCACTGTTACACCTGCATCCAGTTCTGAGATAAACAAACCCACGGGTGAAAAATGTGTTGGTACTGACAAAGGGAAGTCAGTTAAGCCTCACGCACCCAAAGGTCTCCAGAACAAGAATTCCAAATCTACTGATGCTTGTGTATCAGCGAAACCCATAAAAAGTCTTGAGCTTAATTCAAGCTCCTTTGAAGTGGGTGAGAACTCTCGGGCCAAACCTAATCAGAAACAACCTTTCAATTCCACAAAACCTAATTTTCAAAAACCGTCATCTGGAAAAGGTGGTAAATCCATTTCACACAAACCGTCCTCTAACTCACACATTGCTTCTAATGCAGTTGGGAGGAAAGAAGATGGTGGACAGAATGTGAAGCCACCAAGAAAGGATCAAGGAAGGAACAACCCCATTTCTGCTTTCCCTAAGTGGCGTGGTCCTAACCGTGCGGGTCTAGGCCATGCCCCACCTAGTGTAGGATTTGATTCAAACTTGTCTGTAACCCGTAATGGGAATTTGAACACTGTTTTTGCTACTTTTAGGAATGACATGTGTACTATGTTTGACAATCTCTTGCGCTTTGGTGTGGCCAATTCTTTAAATGCTCATAATTTGAATGCCAAGTCTCATAAGAGACGAAGGAGGCGAAGAAGAAACTCTAAAACCTCCTCCTCAGTACAGTCCCCTATGCCTAAGGAGCAATCCGAAAAGGAGACTGCACCGAGTGTTTTAAATGCTTCATCTAACCCCAAGGAACCCATTGGGCAATGGGTCCCTAAACAAGCTTAATCCTTTTTGCAGGTCAGTCATGTGTGGTACATAGATTCCGGAGCCCATCGACACATGACTGGACATCGGTCCTTTCTTTTTGACTTCGTTGAAAAGTTTGAGGGATACGTCAAGATGGCTGATTCAAGACCGAAAAGGATAGAGGGGTATGGAAGCATCACAGATGGGAAGTATATAATCAAGCAGGTGAGGTATGTGAGGGGTTTGGCATACAACATGTTCAGCTCAAGCCAATTCTGTGACAATGGCTACTGGTGCAAACAATTCATGTACGGAGCTACGGTGAACACGGAAGATGAGGATCCCGTTCTAGTTGCACGACGAACTGGGAATCTGTACACCACCGTCTTCAGATGCATTCCCCAATCACATCCTCAGTTTGAAGATCTATCAAAACCAGACAACAAAATCTGTTTGCTCGCGAAAGCTACCAAGGCGGACAGTTGGTTATGGCATCAACGACTATGTCATCAGAACTTCAAAGACATGAACAAGCTGGTTTCAAGAGGCTTGGTCAGTGGACTTCCTGAGACACGCCTCTCCAAGGACACACTTTGTCCTGCATGTGCGTTAGGAAAAATGAAGAGAAGTTCCCATCCTCCCAAGTTGGAAACTAATTGTCGAAGTCCACTCGACATGATACACATGGATCTTTGTGGGCCGATGAGGATTGAAAGTCTAGCAAGAAAGAAATACATGCTAGTCATGGTTGATGAATTCTCTCGGTTCACTTGGCTTGAATTTCTTCGTGCCAAATCTGATGCTGCAGATAGGATCATTGCCTTCATCAAACGGATCCAAGTTTCCTTGAATCTAAAGGTGAAGAAGTTGAGGAGCGACAACGGAACCGAATTTCGCAACTCGAAGTTGCAATCCTTCCTTGAACATGTGGGGATCTCTCACAACTTCGCCGCCGTGCGTACCCCTCAACAAAACGGGGTAGTGGAAAGGAAGAATCGGACGTTAGTCGAGGCAGCACGATCCATGATGGCTCATTCCGGCGTTCCAAAATCATTTTGGGCCGAAGCGGTAGCAACGGCATGCTACACGCAAAACCGCACTCTCATCGTCAAGCGAACCGGAAAGACAGCTTATGAGATGATCGAGAAGCGCAAGCCGGACATCAAGCATCTACGGGTATTTGGTTGTAAGTGTTATATTCTGAATGACCAGGACGATTTGGGAAAGTTTGATCCCAAGGCTGATGAGTCTATCTTCATAGGATACTCTCCACACTCAAAGGCCTATCGGGTTTACAACAAACGATCCCAAACCATCCTGGAAAGTACCAATGTAGATTTCTCTGAAACCGAAACTCTTTCTGATGCTAGCTCTAGTAATCCTGGTGCCATTCTGCCTGACTTGCCTAATGCACCACCGCGCACAGATTTTAGACCTAACACCTTTGATTCAGATTTTATAGATCCTTCAGACTATGATTTGCCGATCTTAACTGGTCCAATCATCGTACCTGCTGCACCTGGAAACTCCACGACGTCTGTATCGTCCGATGCTTTCGTGACGGAAAGCACATCTGAAGCAACTACTTCCGCTCAGAATACGACTACAGAACCAGTGGTATCACCACCTCAGAATTCATCTAACGAGCAACCTTCAGAAGCTTCACAAGAACCCGTTGTAGCACAAAATTCCACACCTGTTCGTGCTCCGGTCGCTGAAGCCGCTCTGCAACCATCTCCAAGCACATCTCAAAGATCGTATGCTCAAGTGGTTCGGGAGCCCAGACTGGAAGTTGTTCTGAATATTGAGCCACTGGGAAGGAATACAGGTGGTCCTTCCGGAGGAATCCAGTCAAGCAACTTTGTCGTGCAAGATGAGAACGACGCAACGAACAACCAAGAGTCCTATGTCACTCTTCCTCACTCAAGAAAGTGGTCAAGAAGTCATCCTCCATCCCAGATCATCGGGAGTCCATCTCGGAATGTCCAAACTAGATCATCAAAGAAATCTGATAACTTAGGTCTCTTCGCCTGTTTCTTAAGCGAATTTGAGCCATCTGAAATCGATCAAGCTCTGTCAGACCCGGACTGGGTAAGAGCCATGCAAGACGAACTGGCAGAGTTTGAAAGGAACAAGGTTTGGCGCCTGGTAAAACGACCATGGGGGAAGTCCATCATCGGCTTAAAATGGATTTTCCGGAACAAAAAGGATGAAAACAACCTTGTTATTCGCAACAAGGCTCGTTTGGTCGCCAAGGGATTTCGCCAACAAGAGGGTATCGATTACGACGAGACGTTTGCGCCGGTTGCAAGGATAGAAGCCATACGGATCTTTCTCGCGTACGCCGCTCACAAGAATATGATGGTATACCAAATGGACGTCAAGTGTGCGTTCCTGAATGGTGTCCTTCATGAGGAGGTGTATGTTGAACAACCCGAGGGGTTTGTCGATCCGAGGTTTCCCAACCATGTCTATGCATTAGACAAGGCACTTTATGGTCTCAAGCAAGCTCCACGAGCATGGTATGAAACTCTTACTGTCTATCTGCTAGGAGCTGGCTTCAAGAAAGGTACAATCGACCCCACCTTATTCCTTCGTAAATCAGGTGATGATTTAATTATTGTACAGATATACGTGGATGACATCATCTTTGCTTCTACAAAGCCTGAGATGTGCACAGAGTTTGAGCACACTATGAAATCACAATTTCAGATGAGTATGATGGGTGAACTGACATTCTTTTTGGGACTTCAAGTCCGTCAGTGCCCTGAAGGCATTTTCATAAACCAATCAAAATATGTTCACGATTTATTAAAACGTTTTGATGTGGTTGGTTCAAACTCTGCTGCTACTCCAATGTCCAGATCATTTCAAATGGACGCCGACTTGTCTGGCAAGCCGGTAGATCTAAAGAAATATCGGGCAATGATTGGTTCCTTGCTATACCTCACGGCTAGTAGACCTGACATTGTATTCTCCACGGGTGTCTGTGCTCGTTATCAGTGCGACCCGCGTGATTCACACCTTAAGGCTGTGAAAAGAATCCTTAGGTACCTGAAGGGCACGCCAGACTTTGGCCTTTGGTACCCAAAGGGTTCTAGTTTTGAGCTAATTGGCTACACAGATTCTGATCATGCAGGTTGCAAGTTGGACAGGAAGAGCACATCCGGAGCCTGCCAATTCCTCGGGGACAAGTTGGTAAGTTGGTCGTCACGCAAACAGAACTGTGTGTCACTTTCCACGGCCGAAGCTGAATACATTGCGGCCGCGTGTTGTTGCTCACAAGTTCTATGGATGAAAACCCAACTGGCGGACTTCGGATACACCATGAACCGGATCCCAATCTACTGCGACTCTCAAAGTGCCATTCTGATTACCGTAAATCCAGTACAGCACTCCAAAACAAAGCATATCGACATCCGATACCACTTCATCAAGGATCATGTCGAAAAAGGTAATATTGAACTGTATTTTGTGGAAAGTGACCTTCAACTTGCTGATCTGTTCACTAAGGCCTTTGATGAGAAACGCCATTTCTTCCTTCTGAGCAAGTTGGGAATGTTAGACCTCCCGCCTAAGGTCTAGGGGGAGCTGGGGATCTGTTAGGATGCATGTGTGTAGGGGGAGGCTTGCATATATATATAGCATCTTTCGAGGGGGAGTGTCTGTATAATCATATGTTTGTTTGTGCTAACGTTCTCGGATCCACACTACAATGGATACCATCCTGGTCTTTGTTTTGTAGGTGTGGACATTCACTACGACTTCTGATTAAATCAGATCAGGACTCGCGCTAAATCCGATACCGGGATTAGACAGTTAATACCCGATGAAAACATATCCAGGTTAGTCGTTACGTTGAGGTCTAGGGACTGAACTTGTGTATTTTTGTGAACTTGCAAGTTCAGGGGGTGGATGTGTCAAGTTTCTGAACTTACAAGCTCGGGGACTAAATCTGTCATATCCTGGAACATAAGTTCAGGGGCTGTTTTTGAAAACTTTATAAAACTCAAGTTCAGGGACTTGTTTTGCAACTTTCGCGAAACTTGAAGTCCAGGGGGTCTTTGTGCCATTTTCGAAAGTTGAGAGTGAAAAGAGAGTACACTTATCCTTAAACTGATAAGTTGACTCTCTCCCATTTAAAAAGGAATTTTGTCCTTTTCTATTTTCTTAAACTTTCAAATCAAGAAATCAGATTTCAAATCTCTCTCTCTTCTCTTACGAACCGCCAAACCGCCACTTTCCCGCTTCCGGCCACCTTCCGGCATCTTTCCGACCTCCGTTCTACGATCCGACTACATCCAGACGATCACGGTAAGATTTCGGACACAATGATACTAATCTTAACACCTATCTGTTGCGTTTTCTTTACCGAATCGAAGCCTAAAGCTTCTCGGATAAACCCGAAACCCAAACTCTTTGGAATGGGTTTTCGGGACGTCCAATCGGTCGTTTGTTGTTTAGAAACTTGTTTAGAACTACTTTAGATCATAATGTACTAGTTTACAAGTTCTTAGATCGTGTTTTTGGCCGATTTGGAGTCGTGGAAAACCGACAGTCGCGGTTACCCGACTCGGGTATTCAAAATACCCGAATCGGGTTCTTTGAATGTTCTTCGAATGTTCATATATCCCGATTCGGGGTTTTTGAATGTTCTTGATGTTATTTGTCCCGATTCGGGAAACCTAATAACCCGATTCGGGTATTCGGGTTTCCCGCATCGATCCTTCGTGGAACCCTTGTTCTCTTGTTTTTCAAAATCCCGATCCGGGAAACATGGTTAACCCGATTCGGGTATCCAAGTTTCCCGCATCCGTGTAAGGGTGGACCTTTTGAACTCGTTTCAAATTTATGATAAGTGTTTTTATCATCTTTACCGATTCGGGTATTCTTAAAACCCGAATCGGGTTTCTTAAGGAAATCCAAAAATATTTTTCTAAGTTACACTCTTTACCGATTCGGGCATACTCCTTTCCCGAATCGGGTTTCTTGAGGAAATACTCATTTTCAAGTGATCTCAATTTCCGACTCGGGAAACTGAGTAACCCGATTCGGGTACTCGTGTTTCTCGACTCGTGTTGAGTCGAGGTCATGCCCAAAATTATTCAAGTGTGAGAGACTTGGTAGATCACTAGTGTAGTCTTACCCGATTCGGGTTTGACACATTCCCGAATCGGGTTTTGCCAAAACCCGAATCGGGTTTGGGACACTAGTGTTTCTCAGTTTTTCCTAACACTTGGTAGCTCGTTGACTGTTCTAACTTCGTTAATGCATTTTTTTTAAACAGAGATGGCCCTACCTATCAACGGAGCTGCTGACCGCGCACTAATCGCCGCGGAAGACCTGAAACCCATCACCCAGAACAACGGCTACATTGACCTGAACAGCTTCCCGGCCCAAGAACCGGTGATCTTGGAGATTCTGAAGGTGCACCCCGTGGCCTGCGCTCTCGAGGCCACTACTGAGGTGCCTATGATATACCTTCAACAGTTCTGGAACACTTCCAGAATTGTTCATCATGCTGGAGGCCGAACGCTCGTGGGTCGCGTAGATCAGACGGAGATGTCTGTCTCTCTTGCTGATTTCCGACGCATCCTCCATCTGCCAGCTGACTCGACGAATGCCCCTTTCGAGCCGTTAGTTGAAGGGCCCATGCTTTTCAGCGAGATACTCGCCATCGGTGTCATGGCAAATCCGGGACAACGACTGAACGGCATCTCGCATGTTACCAACAACATGCTGCCACCTCTTTGGGCTACCTTGTTCAGCATCATGAACCGTAGCCTGTCTGCCAAAGTCAAGGGCATTGACAAGGCATCGACCCAGTTGTGGCATGTAATCCACTCGATCATCTACGACCGACGGATCGACGTCGCCGCTCAGCTATGGTTTGACGTCACACGGGATGTGGACCCGAACGACCAGCGTAGCAAACACTCGTCCATCCCGTGGATGCGCTTCTTCGCGTTGATGATCCGCGACCACATGGACCGTCATACGGAAGTCGCTCGTCGATCGCGCCATCCGACCTTCAAAAGTAAGGAACTCTCCAGGTCCAAGGTTCGGGAACTCAAGCCCGGCCAAGAGGAAATGCCAATTCCTCGCCACGTGTTGGCCACCGCGGATAGGGAAGCAGAGAGTGTAGGACTATATAGGGCGTCCATAGGTCTAGGAGACACGTCCACGGACTCCTCAGAACCGGGAGCCCTGCCCAGGATGTGCAAGCCGTCCGTCAGTCGGCTCGGGCCTTAGGTGCCAAGCCCCGGGGTACCACTGGGGGTGCCTCCGGATCGGGTGTAGTACGAGTAGACGTGAGGGGGTCGCCGGGTAGAGTAGTTGGTACTTCCGCGGTTCCACACGTGCCTCAGGCCCGTCCGAGCGCTCTCTACCAACAAGTTCGAGCCCGTCACACTCAAAGACAACCGGTCGAAGAGCATTCTCCTGAGTACTACATCCGTGCCAGAATGAAGCAGTACATGGGTACTCAGCGGACCGCACCACCGTCGCCGTTCCATGATGATGAAGAACGGGAGCAGTCACCATCACCAGCACTATCACCTGCGAGGATGGGTGGGGACGTGGAAGCTTCCCCACAAGAACAAGCACACGTCCCTTCTCCTCCTCAGACCGACGCTGCTCCCGGGCCACAAGGGGATCCAGAAGGTGAACCCTCCGGAGATGATTCCGGTGATGCATCCGCCCGTGATGAAGGCCATGATGAGTCCACCTCTGAACACACTCCGTCCGACCGAGAGGTTGTAGATGTTGAGGCCACCGAGTCCGAACAAGTGGACTTCGATGAGGGTTCTTCTGAGGAGGTGGACAACCTCAAGAGCGGCAAGGCTCTAAGAGAAGAAGATGAGGAGACGTCATCCTTCAACGGAGACTACTCCGTGGACATCCTCAAGCAAGATGATGTCGATTCAGACGGCCGGACTGAAGGTCGTGATGGTGATGAAGAAGAAGTGGAAACGGCAGTGGAGAGACAAGGTGATGAAGACCTTGAGGGCGTAAGTGAGGGTAAGAGAAAAGAGACCGTCGACGAAGAGGTCCAATTAGACGAAGAGTGGCTAAGGATAGAAGAACAGGGAGGAGAAGAAGAACCCGCTAGGATAGACACCTTAGGACTCCCATCTACCTCGAGTCACTCCCCCACAGAGGCAACCCACATTCAGACCGGTCACCTAGTGACGTCGGGTCAAGACGCTGGCAGCCAACCAGCGCATTTGCACGCCCAAGCCACCCACTCGGCCATCTTTCAACAGATGGTCGTTTCATCTTCACACGGGGATATAGCACAACTTCCACCGGCCACTCACTTGGAGTCTGCCGGTGTTGATATCAGAGAGGAGCTGCCCCCCCTCTCGACTTCTTTTCGTGCACCAGTAGTCTTAGATCCACTTACCGAGACGTTTACCGTCATTCATTTGGATAGGACACTTCTTGGAGTATCATCCGCCCGCCCGAGTGGCCTGGCCGGAACGGGGGGAGTCGGTGCGTCAACAGACGCCCTTCGAGGATCCACCGGAAGTCCTGACATAGTCAACCCTATTCCAGCTATGACTTCAGGCCGAGAGAGCACCTCAGTAGGACTCTTCTCGTCAACTGGCGCCCAAGTGGCACCGGGTACTGCACTACCGGGACCGGGTCCGACAGACTCGAGCGAAGTCTCTAAAGACGCTCACGCAACACCGAGGCTTTCAGGCCTGACGGATTCGGACGACATCCTTAAAGTCGTCCAAGCCAGATTCGCGGAGCTCGACCGCGCCGAGGCCTCTCGCAATGCCAAACTTGAGGCGTTCGAGAGTGCTCTCAACGAGCAAAGGGGAGAGATCGAGACACTGAAGTCTCGCGACGCCGAACGGGAGGAAGAACTGCACGAGCTACGACGCCAAGCAAAGGGCAAGTCGACCGAGCTTCAGATGCACCAGTCAGTGGCTCCTCCTCGTACCGAGCCTGTCCTCCGCCTACAACCTCCGCAACCAGCACCTCAGGGAGCCATTCCGGGCTACGTTCATGAAGACGAGTTCAACATGACGGTCTCCGCGCTGACAACTCAGAACTACAAGCTTTCGGCCAAGCTCAAGCGCGCGGAAGAACGTCTAGCCACCAGGGATGCTCTGTTGCGAGAGAGAGACGCATAGTTGGAGGCCGCCAACCGACGTATCCGCGAACTCGAGGCAGCGTGCCGGCCTCAGGCTCAGTCCTCCAAACGGGGACATGATGACACTGACCCGGGCGCAGGTCCTCATGAGGGGGAGATGCAAAGAGCTAAACGACCTCGCATCGGCCTCGCTCAAGCCTCGGGTTCCGCGCCTGCTACTACAGCTTCAGCACCACAACCTGCTAGCTCGAGTGCCCCATCAGGATCCGCCGCCGCCGATACCTCGTTCATAGATTCAGACACCGAGGCAATTCCCGACATGGGGAGCTGGCGCTATGAGCCAATTCCGGCGGGTGAGGTAGTTGACTTTCCTCATCTGACCGAGACAGCAGGGATAGAGGTCGTTCCCCCAGAAGCAGCACCGACAGACACTTCAGACTTTCAGATTCCGGAGGAAGCCCGGAAGATTCTTCAGTCGCTCGCTCAGAGCCTCAGGATATACAAGAAGGGGGACGACATTCTCCAAAACACCGACTACACCAGCTTCATGTCAGCGTTCGAGTTTCCCACTCCGGATGCTCCTCGCACCGTTCACTCGACCGATCCAGAGACCTCCGCTCCAGTTGTCATCCAACTCAACTGGAACCACTCCGTCATATTCAGGCCATTCCTTGAGGAATCCTTCAGTCGCATCTTCCAGCAGGAGAACCTGCACGTCTGGTCAAGAAAGGTCTACTTCGGGATCTCGCACATCAAGAACAAGAGGAGAAGAACTGCATACGTGCACCAGAGGATGTGTAACTGGGCCACCCACGGACGTCAAAGAATCCGACGTCGCTTCATCAAGGTAACTGCGATGCGACCTTACAGACATGGCCATCAGTTATTCCTTGAGTATGACGTCCGTATGTACGGGACCGGCGTTCCCCGAGGTGAGTTGCAGAACTGGACCTTCACGGAAGCAGATCTTGATCGGGTGCACTTGGAAGATCTTCTCGCGCTCATCAGGTACCTCCAGGGCCCGATACTCCGACCTGAGCACTACAGAGACGGCACAGAAATCTTGAAGAAGTATGTTCGTCATGCGATCACCCTCGCGCGTGTCACGGATTACCAGCTTGCTATTGAGTGCCGTTAGCCAAAGGTCAACTTGCTCCGGCCGAACCTGCTCGTACCTGGTATCGACGCTTATCTTCCATACATGCCAACTAGGATACCGGAGCACGGGGTCCTTTATGTGACGATGAAGAAAGGGAACGAAGATTCATGCGATTTAGCGAACTTGCTAAATTCTGCGACGGAACCCTTCTCTACGTCTTCAACGGGATGCAAAGCAGACTCCTGGCTGATCAGGTACCGAGTCGGAAGTTCGTGGACGGAAAGGGAAAGATTTTGGAGGCGATGAACCTGATAGAGAGAAAGCTCAAGGAGAGGCTCATGTACAGACGAGTGGAAGCGGCTATGCAGATGCGAGCTAGGATCATTGGTGAATGGGAGGAGTTCCTTCAGATGTCGAAGTGGGAACCAGCGCTTGAGCTTCCACCACCCTTCTGACTTCTTCCCAAAGGGGGAGATTGTTAGACCCTACTTTGAGGTTGTGAAGAATTCAAGGGTCTATCCAGTATT
The DNA here is from genome assembly GCA_030169165.1 of Centaurea solstitialis. NCBI lineage: Eukaryota > Viridiplantae > Streptophyta > Magnoliopsida > Asterales > Asteraceae > Centaurea > Centaurea solstitialis. The sequence goes on from CM058047.1 coordinate 25,636,212, forward strand.
TTCCTTTATCTAGTATTAGCTTTAGTTTATGTTTGCCCTCTTTTGTAAAGAGTCATAGACTCTAAGGGCTTGTTTTGTAATTTCCCTATTCCTAGTGCTATATAAACTTTGTTATAGCCTAGGGTTTAGAGTAGATGTTAGTAGATGTTTTGTAGCCTACCATATTGAATGAGAAGCAATCCCAAGAAGTATTCCATTCTCTTGTCTTCTCAACATTATTCTACCAACATTCTCACCACTATTTGTTCATCATTGCTTAATCATTTGTCTTAGTTTTCTCTCCATCCATCATCCTCTACATTCTGGGATTCACACTTTTAGACCAAGTAAACCTCATGGTAGACCAAGAAAGACACAAGAGGGAAGTGTTGACAAGGCAGATAAGGGAAATGTTGACAAAGGAAAGAGAAAGATGGCAGATAAGGGAAGTGTTGACAAGGGAAAGGGAAAGATGGCAGATAAGGGAGGTGTAGAGAAAGGCAGTTCAGAGACTCCCATTGTTGGTGGCTTTATGAGGGATGCAAGAAAAACATTTCAACCACCACAGAATCATGAAGGAAAAGGCAAAAGAGAGAAGGCACCTTTACCACCTCGGAGAAGGCATAGTGAAAGGATTGCAAAGATGCCTAAACCACCAATCAAAGGTCCTGGTGAATCAAGTGTGAGGCCTATGGACATAGAATAGACTGTTTATGCCACATCTTTTGGTATTTTTGGTGTTTATAACACAACTTTTGGTTGCTGTGAATAGCAATTTTTGGTACTTTTGGTGAATAGAACTTGATGGTTGCTGTGAATAGCAATTTTACTTTTGGTGAATAGAAGCTGAAATTGTTTTTGGTTATATGTAATGGTACACAATGGAACACAATGGAATACAATGATGGTACTTTTGTCTTGTATGCTATGGTAAACAACGGAATACAATGATGGTTTAATGATTTCAACTTGTTGTTTTTTTGGACCTATTTTGGACCTGTTTGTGTACCTGTTTTGGACTTGTTTTGGTACCTGTTTTGGACCTGTTTTTCAACCTGTTTTGGACCTGTTTTGGTACCTGTTTAGGACCTGTTTTGGAACCTGTTTTTTGACCTCTTATGGACCAATCTTGAAGGCTATTTGGAGTTGCATATACAGGTTATTTGGAGTTGCATTTACAGGTTATTTGGACCTGTTTTGGCATTGTTTTTGGACATCAATACACATTCCATTTTGGTTCCATACACATTCCATACACACATTGCACATTACCTTAAACTTTCATCCATTTTCATTCATTCAAATCATCAATTACATTGAGTTGCTAGCAATACATTACATTCATTAAAGGAATTACAGTGCTAGCAATACTATTACAGTGCATAAGCAAACAACAACTAAAATTAAAACCATAATCAAACGATCATAAGCATGCAGTTTTGCCTTTGACACCTTCAATTCATCCATCAGTTTCATCTTTTCTATGTACAATCCTTCACCATGCTCCAATTGGTTGTCTCTTTCAACTTTCCTCAGTTGCATATGATTTTGGAACATCAAATCCTTATAATATTCATTGGGAAGCTCCACATCTAGAAATTTAAACTTCCTACATCTGCGTTCAGAACCCTTCAATCAAAGAACAAACACTTCAAATTAGGGGTTTTTTTCAAGAACCCTAAAAATTAGGGCTTTTATCGGAAAACAAATTTCAAGGAAAATGTCAATACTTACGTAGTTAGGGCATGACACAAATCTCCTTCCAGGGTTACAATTCGTCCATGAAGTGCGTACTTGCATCCTATCACCACAGAAGCAAATCAAATCATCGCTTAATCTTGTTCTTGAGTTGGGAGCTGATGATGAAGATGACATTTCTAGGGTTAGAACACACTGGCATAACAACAATCGTATTCTCCTTCAAAATTCTTCTTCTTTGATTTTGTATTCTCCTTCTTTGATGACTGAGAAATCGTATTCTCCTTCTTTGAAATCGTATTCTCCTTCAAAACATGGAGAATCAATTTAATCTTACATATTTAAATATCATTTTTTATTTTAAATCAATTGCCACATATGAAATAACCGGTTATAGGTCAGCACTAGTAGGTTAGGAGGTAAACCATTACACACAATAAGGTTTTTTAAAACTACAATACATGCAATAGCACTTTTTCAAGTTGGATACATACAATAGGAATAAGGGTAAAGTTGAATACATTTTGGTGAAGATTATCCTATAAATTATTAACTAATTATTTTGCTTTCTTATTTACGATGCAGGAAAAACAATCTTGCCTCTTGAGAGTTGTTATTGCTATAAAACTTCTATTGTACAATTTTTCCATGTTTAATGGATATTACATTTTTTTTTTGAATAACTAAAATACTTTTATTTCTTTTTTTTTAAAGGCAACAATATATTATTTATTTCATTTTTTTAATAAATTATGTAGCAAAACAAACATTATAGCTTTAGAAGCTAAGATGTAAGAATTAATTTTATGTCATTCACCATAATGCTTAATTGTGTTTAACTGTTTATACATTTGCGAGTATTTATTTATTAAATAACTTCTAAATTGGTTACAACATTATTTTATTTGCATAATATAACAAAAAAAAATTTGTGGAATAAATAATAAAGAAATTAACTTACATATAAGACACTCACAATACATTCATTATTTTACATCAAATAACACATGTTTTTTAACAAAATGGTTTCGTCACCGCGCAACGCACGGTGGCCCACACTAGTATACTTAAAAGGAAATCCTAGAGGTTGGGGTTAGGTAGGCACTATGAGAAGCCTTTATTTACCTCTACGAATTTTTTCATAATTTTGAATTTTTTTAATTAAAATACTTATCATTAAATTAGTTTAACCTTTCATTTTCTTTATCATTTTACATAATATAAATACATACACATATATAATTTCAATGTCTTACAATTTTTAATACAATCAATTAATAAATTTCCGTTATCATTGATGGTTATTTATGTTTGTAATTAACACCATCTTTTAATTTTCCCTACCTACTCTTCATCTCTATACTATGAGGGTGTTTGGGATTCCATTTTGAAACTCCTTTTTAACTTATTGACTTCTTCAAGAAGTCAATAAGTTAAAAAGCCTGTTTGGCAAATACAAAAGTCCTTTTGAAACTCCATTTGGAGAAGGAAGCAAAATGGAGTTTTCATAAGTAACAAAAACCTGACTTATTGACTTATTTCATTCACCATCTCACACTATCTCAATAAGCTAATCCAAACACCATTCTAAAAACTCCTTTTCCCCACCATCATAAGTCAATAAAGACTTTTGGTAAAAAGCACTTTTGAACTTAAAATGGAATCCAAACACCCTCTATATATACTACAAGTCTACAACTATGATAGATCATCCATTCACCATATTTTTTCATGATGATTATCATGTTTATAGTATGTTTTTTGTTTATTTCATCTCTATTTTTTTCTTTTGTTTACTTCAAGAAACTAATCCATATATCAAATATGCATTTTGTAGAAATTTTGTTGGGGATTTTAGAGTCTCTTTATCATGTTTAAATAAACTTTGAGATAAAAGGTATGCATCGCTCTTATCTTTTGTTAAGATTTAAAAATATTTTTTTATTTATTTCGTCTCTATTATTTTTTCGTTGGATTACTTCGAGAAAAGTAATCCATATACCATATATCATTAATCATATATGCATTTTGTAGAAACTTTGTTGGGGATTTTAAAGCCTCTAAGGCATTTTTTTTATGTTTCTCATATATTTTCAATGATATCAAAAGTATATTTTTTATAGTTGTTTTGCAGTTTTGCTTGCAACAACTATTCGTTAATGGAATTTCGAATATATTACAATCGTTGATGTGTCGTGAGTAAAATTTATTCTTGGTTTTTATCACATTGTTCATATGGGAAAATCCAAATTTATATATGCGCTCTAAAATTTAATTGGTTTATGATTTTTTAATGTTTTTGTTAATTTTATTTCATATACCCAATCACTATTAAATAGTTTCAATATTAATAAATAGTTTATTAATAGACAGGTTAGTTCTTAATAATGGTTAAATGTAGGGACTATGGTTGTTATATAAATGAAAAGTTATGGACCATCAACATAAATTATTTATCTATGGACTAACATCAAAATTTAAGCATGTGGTCCATTGTATTTTAAACATAAAATTTTTAACGTCAAAATTTTGTTCAAATTTTGAATTTGGTTCCTAAAAAAACTATGTTCATATGTGACCCCCAATTTTTTTTTTCATATCATCCACGGTTATTCCGCTTAACAATGTTAATTAATATTCATTATTAGACAATTGAAAAAAATTATAAGGACAAAAGATGTCATCTATCGAAAATAAATTATGTCCTTATGTGTTTCTAATCTTTTTTATCAAATTTTTATATTCATCTAATGACAAGTTAATTCTTAAAATAAAGTACGTATTAAATAAAAAATATTTATTTATTTAAAATATTATTAAATTTAAAAGAAAAAAATGTTCAAATATCTCAAGTTTGGAAAATAAAAATAATTTCACATATTGTTTGATTTGGGACATGTAACATACAAGCAAAAAGTTGAAATTTAAGGACGGTTAATGTGAAATTTTATAAATATATATATATATACTAGTTTTGATCCCGTGTAATACACGGGATAATTTCAAAAAATTAAATCATGCCAAAAAACTTACATTACAAATATGAAAATGACCATAAATACAAAGTCACATATGAGAAATCAACAACTCCAACTTGGACTATAAACATGAATAGAATCATTATAATCATTTCATCATGTGTGGGAAAAAATAAAAATTAAAGAGCATTTGATTAATTACCTTTGTGTGTGTATGTGTAACTGGTACTGGCTTAATTAAGAGAGTTGTAGCACCTAATTGAGATTGAGAGATTGAAAGGGGTATTTATAGATTGAGAGGGAGAGATTGAAAGGGGTATTTATAGATTGAGATTGAGAGATTGAGATTGAGGTGTGTATTTTTGGATTAAAATTGTTTGATTTAATTATATAGAGGATTTTTGAAAGTGGTATTTATCTATTACATTATTTAATTTATTGTTTTCATATTTATCTATAGTTTGGATTAAAAATTGAAAGTTTTTAAAGAGCTTGAGTATATTTTTTTTGTTCCAAAAAGTTATATGGAATTTTCTTAAGAATTAAGAAAATAGGAAAAGTAAGATTTTTCAACTTTGGAAAAACTCTTAGAAAATTGTACTTTGAAAATAGAGAGAATATTTTTAATTCTTTATATCACCAATGAAAAATAATAATACGTGTATTGATTTTATTAAATATTACACAAATATACGTAGAGGATTTTTTAAACCGTTTGATTTAATTATGTATTTTTTAAAGTGGTATTTATCTTTTACATTATTTTATTTAATGTTTTCATATGTATCTATAGTTTGGATCAAATGGTTTGATTTAATTAAGTAAAGGATTTTTTAAACCGTTTGATTTAACTATGTAGAGGATTTTTGAAAGTAGTATTTATCTTTTACATTATTTTATTTATTGTTTTGATAATCGAAACCGGCTCATCAGAACGCGACACGTGGCAATTCGGCTCACCAGAGATAATAATACGTGTATTGATTATATTAAATATTACACAAATATATGTAGAGGATTTTTTAAACCGTTTGATTTAATTATGTATTTTTGAAAGTGGTATTTATCTTTTACATTATTTTATTTATATGTAAATGATTTTTTAAACCGTTTGATTTAATTATGTAGAGGATTTTTGAAAGTGGTATTTTTCTTTTACATTATTTTATTTATTGTTTTGATAATCGAAACTGGCTCACCAGAACGCGACACGTGGCAATTCGGCTCACCAGAGCACAACACGTGGCAAAGCAGTTACTCTTTTATTATATATAGATATATATATATATAGAGAGAGAGAGAAAGGTTCAAATGACAAGTGCTAAAAAAATACGAAGTAGAGAAGTGATCTCCACCACTCATCCGGTCAATAAAGGTGGCTTTGACCGGTCATGATGGACGCGATCACGAGGGATAGACGCGATTAATAGGAGGCTGGAGATTATTAAAGGAGGGGACCCGGTCAAACCGCCTTTGTTGACCGGATGAGTGGTGGAGATCACTTTTCCACTTCTCATTTTTTTAGCACCCTAATACTATATATATATATATATATATACATTCAAATTACAAATAGTTAATATTAAATAAACACAAATTTTGCAAACAATTAAAAAAACTAGCATTACAACAAAATTAGGTTTATGTGATCAAAAAAAGTTAGCATCTCAATAAGTCACTTTATAAAACTTAATAGGGATTACTTCTTCAAAATGTATCTAACTATCCCCAATATACTATTGTGTGTATCAACCTAAAAAAATTCCTTTTGTATATATCAAACTTTATTTTTTAGTCTATTATGTGTATTTTTGAGTCTATTATGTGTATCCAACTATCCCACAATATACTATTGTGTGTATCAAAAATACACATAATAGACTCAAAAATAAAGTTTGATATATATAAAAGGAATTTTTTTTAGGTTGATACACACAATAGTATATTCGGGATAGTTGGATACATTTTGAAGAAGTAATCCCAACTTAATAAGACCACAAGATAAAACATCTTATCTAAAGACGTTGCAATCAGTCTTACAGGATTTTTTTTGACGTTCTAATAAGTTTTTTAGACATTTGTAATACAACGTGTCACAGTAGATGCCATTTCCATGTGTTTGAAACGCTTTCAGAACACACACAAGTGGATAATTAAGGAACGACTCTCGTCCCTAAATATCTCAAAGCCACCTTTGTGCCTTCTAGCTCCCTTCCGTTAGTTAATCATTCACATATATACGTTTATATCAAATTGTAACAAAACTAAGTGAATCGTAGACATGCATGCGTAAAATTCAAGCTCAAAATATCTCGTATGAACACATAACCAAATTCAGTATTTTGAAACGTTCGTAAACACATTAAAATTTATTTAAAAGTGTAAGGGAACTCACCTGAAACTCGCCAAATAAATAGACACGCTATCGGTCCAAAGCTCCCAAACCAAACGCGTAAATTATAACCAATCCACAATGGTGTTAAGAACCCCTTTTTAAGTTTATTTTATTAAGTTCCTAAGATAACCCCCAATCGGTGCTTCGAAACCAGACCAAAACGAAAAACGACACGAAAAGTGATCTTGATAGAGAGTGGGCCAGGTGAGTTTAAGATGCTTAGACTAAATGATGGTGGCGCATACAAAGATACATTTTCCTTAACTATTGCTCATATATTAAGCGCCATTTTACTACATTATAATGGATAATGGTCGATTAGACTCGTTGGGAGGGCAACATATCAATTGGGAGTTCAACGTAGTTCAGAGCCGAGAGTTCATAGGGTAGATTGATTGAGTTATGGAGACTTGAGAACAAACCCAAGTAGACCCATGAACTGGGGTGTCGCCTCCTATTCCCCCTCCGAATCAAACCCAAGTAGACAGGGATACCATCTACTGCCCCCTCAGGATGTTACTGACAATTGAGCTACAAAGGAATTGACAAATGCCACTTTGATTATCTACATTAAAGGAGGATGGATCAACTAAAATAGAAGTCTATCCCGTAAATCAATTTTGGCACAAGCTCAGCCTATTAATCTAGTTATCAAATAAATAAGGGGGTTGGGCTTGTGATGCCGTTTATCGGGCCTTGTTGTTCATGACCATTGCTAGGGATGGTTAGAATGGGTCTAGCATGGCTTGGAATCGATGTAAGGCCAGGACCGAGACCGATTAGGAATGGCTCGATGCTTTGTAACCGGTTATAATCTTTATGAAAGTTTACGGTCCAACCTTGGATTGCGACCCCAACCAGTTATACATATGGCCGATTTTAATGAAATATAAGTTTTTATAAATTATAAATCAAGTTTTTTAATATTTTTAGAGGAATGTTCAATTTTTTTTAATTTTAAATTTCTTATTGACGTTTTTCAAGTTTTTGTAACTGTTCTAATTCTGATATAAAAAATCCTAATTACAAAAACAACTAACATATTGTGTCAAAATATTTTTAGAATGTGTATAAATGACCTAGTTAGAGATTTTAAAGTGTATTTAAATAGGATGTTTGTAACACCCCCGTCCCACGTGGCTAAGGACAGAAGATGCCACAATAACGTTTGTTGGTCCTCTATTTATGGCCAATAAGGTAAATTGTATTGTAGAAGAGGGGGGGGGGGGGTTGAATACAATCAACATTGTTTCTTCCACTTAGTTCAGTCCACGACTCCTATGGAGCCTTTGTGTGAACTGAAGTAAATTGTTTGTTGAAAAAGGATCAAGACTTTGTCGAGATCCAAACAATCTTTTTAAGTATTTAGACACACAGCCTTTGCTTATGCACAAAGCAAGTATTAGAAGAGATAGAAAGAATTAGAAGATAGAAGATAAAAAGAAGAAAGGATAGGGGTATAGAAGATGGACCAAAGGTTCGTGTTTCAAGAACACACTATGTTCATATTTATACCCCATGCATTAAATGCATGTCATCCCCAACTTTACACGTGTCAGGTAAAGATTGGGTTTGGTGTACTATTGTACCATAAAATAATGCCTATGCGTGGTAGGATCATGGCCTATGGTAAATAGTTGCCTTATGGGTGACAAGTAAGGAGAGAACAGTAAAGAGACATCCCTTTTGTACTTTTGTCAGAAAGGCAAATCAAATCATTTTTGTGCATATAGGACAAGAAGACAAATATAGTACTCTTAAAGTACAAGTCACTGATAAGGCCTTAGAATCGCTGATCCTTGGGAAAACTTGAAATTAGGCCGTTCTAGAAAAAATAATATATTTATTTGTAAACAACAATTCACAAAAAAAAAAAAAAAAAAAAGTCCTAAATTCAAATTTGAGACTTTCTTAAAAACATACTTTAACATCACCTTTTGAAAAACAAACTTCACCTTATTCATAAAATAAAAGGTTGAATGATTATACAACGTTTAGTTTAGTCCACTTTTTTTTTCTTTTTACATGCCATTAATATTGTATTTGATTTCATTTATTACGTATTATCATTATTATAAAATTGATTAATGTCAAAATAAATCTTGTAATTTTTACATAGGGTATGTATAGGATATATTTTTTCCCTCTTTGCCTAAAATAACTATATATGTATCTATGTACATGTCCTGTTAGACAAGGTAGAGTAGCAAAAAAAAATACTTCTTTAGATTGGCCTCTTTTGAGGCGGTTTCGTATGGGCCGGTTGGGTTATCAGTAATTAATATTTTATTGAAATAATTTTTTTCCTCAGTTGCGTTTTAACACATGATTCTATCAAGGTATGCAAATGAATTCGGTTTTGCTCGAGCTTGAGCTAAGTATGGTTAAAAAGTTATTTTAGAAATCCATAAACCATGGGCGTTCAACGCTTGAATTTAATAAGAAAAAAAAAAGATCGTGCTTTTCCAGGTTCGAATCGAACTGTTGTTTAAACATGGGCTTGATCGGGCTCTTTTGGAAGGTGTTTTTTTGGCTTTTAGTCTGAAAAACTAAACGGACTTTTAAGTCTGTCATCGAATTATTCATTGCTACTTCTTTCTATTTTCGGTTTTGTTACTGATCTTTATTAGGCCACTATCTACTTTTTTTTAACTTTCAAACCTTTTAATATGAAATCCATAACCCATGCGGACCTCAAAAAACACTTTGTTTTTGTTTTATGATACAATGGCATCTCTTATGAAATCAAAGGTTTGTGAAAAAAAAGAGGGTATGATGCCACTCTTTCAATCATAGGATTTTTCATCCATCACAAGAGGTAGCATGCTTCTCAATATTTCCATACTAGTTGAATCATCTTAATCCGAGTTTAGATTATTGAGATATAATCAAAATATTGCATCAAGGTATGTTACTCACGAACATGGACGTCCCGGGGGAGGATGGGCTCCCACAAAAAATATAATGACCCATATTTATTAGAATTTAGAAATATGGTAAAACTCAAAAGGTTTAGTAAATAAAAAAGACACGAACTTTTTGTTATCTAAGGTACTAGTCACTATACCCGCACGATGCAGCGGGAAACACAATTTTAAAGGTAACCAAATGCTTTAGGATAACGGTCTACACTTAGATACCCGCGATACAGTGAACCGGGATGTAAAAAGAAGGTAAAAGAAACGAGACCAGTATACTTTTTTATTATTAAGAAAAAGTCAATTACATATAAATATTAGACATATCCATGACCCATAAAAAAAACTAATACAAAATATCTCTTGTTTTGATAAGACACCAAAGCAGACTTTAAAAATTGATATGCTAAAACTTGAATATATGTGTTTTGCATCCTGCCTGGAACAACAAATAATAAATAATACCTTAGATTTCAAGATAATCAACCCCGTTGCTGACAAGATGTCAACCTAAGAAATGCTTTGGAAAACTCTAAATCAAACGATAGAATTCAAGACCCAAAAATCCAAATCAACAAACCAATAAGAAAAATATATAGAATTCTGATGTTTCGAAATAATTTAAGTCCAAATTCATGGCTTAGGCCACACTAATCAGGGAGGATTTATAAACAAACTGTTGACAGATGATCAAGTCAAAACATTCCACACCCAACCATTTGTTATTAACAAGTGGACAAAGAAAACCAACATCAATTCCTCTCTTGACTCAATTTGACATAACCAACTAATCTATAACATTATTTAGCACCATAATTGTTATAGCAGCAAACATCCAAATACAAGAATGCCATAAGCTCAACTTTAACAAGAGACCCAAATCCAACAAAATTTCAGAATCAAATCTCCAAAACCATAAAGACTCCATACATCTTTTCACTAACCATTGAAATCCATAAAGTATCGACCTAAAATATATATCATCATGGCACGTCCAACTCCACTAAAATAATCCAAGAATCACCCCCCATCTAACTTTACATCTCAACATTAATCCAAGAATCAGTTTGAGGTTGTTGCCTTTGGTCCCTGATGAGAACAAACCAATAACACCAAAATGAAAATGAATCAGCAACCAAACAACAAATATCTTTATTAGCCAATTAGAGACTCAACCCAATCCTTAAACCAGCTGCCAACAGATCCAACCCACACCATTTACCAGCAGCCATCAGATAAGAAGCACCAAGAATAAGTGGGATTTTGTAAAATGAACAACCTTCACATTAAGAGGTCAATGCCTATAAGTCAATTAAGTTCATCCAATGAATCTGCAGCACCTGACCCAATATAATGAAAACAACAACAACAACAACAACAACATTTTAATACTACTCTTGTCTTGTAAATCCAAGACAAGCAACCATAACAAGCTTCATCATTTGAATCAACATCATATACAAAATGGTTCAAAAAGAAAAATCCTTTTGAACAATATACTTGAATACCAGATACAACACTTACAGTAAAGAAAGGAGCTAATACATAATTCACAAGTATCAGACACAACTCAAAGGAAGACCAAAACACATACCTGGCTTTTATGCTATAGGCTAAAGACATCAGTAGCAAAACATGATATTAATATAAATAGATCATGATAATAAAGATAAAAGTACGAAGAGAAGACAATGCATCGAGTATCCCGGACATTGTATGCCACTTTGATTTGGTTTTCTTTTTGTAGTATTGTTACTATGAGAAATAAGAGCAGGCATGATTGTAGAGTAATAAAGCTGAACAAAGAACTTAAAAACTTTATAGCAGAATAACCCTATTTAATTGAAGTAATAAGTAAATTTTGAACTCATAACTGGTCTTTAACTATTGTGAAGAAACAATTTTCCATATTCAAACAACACAAAGTTGAAAATGGAAGCACATTCATCTATTTTAACTTACCTGAGCATCAAAGCATCAATTGTTTCTTTAGTCAACATTGACTTGTTCTTGAAGTTGCTTTTGCAAGATCCCATTACTCGTTTCAAGCCCTGTTGTGCATGAGGTAAATGGACCAATATAAGACATCATAATATATTTACCAGTCATTAACTATCACAATAAAACAAGCCAATAAGTAATTTTCTGAAGACAGCTGAACATTGTTTTAGGCAGAGAAAAAAAAGGATAACAAATATTTGTTATCCTTTTACGAGATCACGAGGGATTGACGCGATTCATGGGAGGGTAGAGATTATTAAAGGAGAGGACCCGGTCAAAGCCGCCTTTATTGACCGGATGAGTGGTGGAGATCACTTCTCTACTTCTCATTTTTGTAGCACTTCTCATTTGAACCTAATACTACTAAACTATCCACAACTTGACAAAGCTTTTATTCAGATTGAGCTACATGACATCCAAAGAAATGGTGGCAGAAACGAATAGTTTCTAAGCATGGAAGTAATTCAACCCAGCAATGTTGTTATTATAAAAGATAGAAATTACGGAAAGAAAAATCACAACTTATTATATGTGATCACTGGGTAAGAAGTAAAGGAAAGCTGATCTTTAGAATTTAACATCTATCTATTTTGCCATCCACTGCTCTTCAAAATAAAGCGATTAGAAAAGAGATCGTAATGAATTTCCTCAAGTTCTCTGCATTCACATTTTCACTTATCAGTACATGCATTAATTTCAAATAGTAACAAAGAAAACTGAACTTGCTACTTTACTAAATCTACATTAATTCCTAATATGAAAAAATAACAATCACCAAATGAGCATTTGAGCATATATCATCTTAAGTTCCTTTTTTACCCCTTTGTAAAAAAATTGGGAAATTGTGCTCTTAAACAAATAAAATTGAAAAGGGTAATAAAAATTAAAAGAATGCCAACAATCAAGACTTCAATAACAATCAGGACAAATGGTTAATTGGCAAATTATTCCTTTTCTAATCTGCAACATTCGAAAGCTACTTATTGATTCTAGTAATAGCAAACCTATGTCGATAAATGAAAAAAAAAAAGACAATATATATTTAATATTTTTAAAGATTGGGATGAGAAGAAATAACTTACACTTCCAAAATGCTCTGTAAGAAAGGAGCTGCTTTTACTATTCCATCAATATTTGCAAGCGACTGTACAAATGCTATGGGGATCACAAAGAAGAATGTAAGGAAGAAAAAGGCCACAACAACTATAAGTCTTCTAATTGTGAGTGAAACAAATGGAATAGCGAGGTTATCCCAATAAACATCACGTGGCTCTGGAGCCCAATTGGTTAACCAAATAGTTGGGTTCCTGGATTGTTCAGTTCGTGCACAAACGAACGGCAGCCCCTCCTCGTGTTTTAAAGGAAACAAATGTTGCCGGCATAACATATCTGCAGCTCTTAGTAATTTTATCCCTCTCTTTACATATTTGGCAATTAATTGATGAAAACAATTAGATATGGCCACAAGAAGTACAAGAAACATAGAGAACATGTGCTTGTGGTACTTACTTCTTTCATTAGTTTCTCATCAATCTCAACTTCATAATAATCAATAGCATCCACAGTCCTCCCATGCAGGCCAAGAAAACCAGTCTGTTCCATTGAGAAAAGAAGAAAATAAATTCCTAAGAAATCATAGTGAAATATGAAAATTTGCAGGACTGTTACATCATCTAACCCCCCCAGGCGCTACTTTCTAGTGGGATACATTGGGTCAGTTTGATTCAGGTTTGTTTTGAAATTTTGCAAGATGTAAGCCGCCTTCCAAAGTTGGCATTACACTGACTTAAAGTCATATAAAGCAATACCTTCATTGATGGTCTTTTGACAGGTTATTTCTATTATACTTCAGTTGATAGTAGTTGAGCCAATTCTGCTTCTTTTTCTTTTCAGTTACCATGCTAGATAGTGAGTTTGCGTTATAAACAACCTGCAAAGAACTTGTATATATAAGAAATGGGAAGGATAAACATTTGTAATCGGTGAATTAGTTCCTGATACCTTAAGCGCATTGTTCAATTAGCTGAGCATGGATCAGAGAATTATCAACAATATTTTTTACATTAATTAAATAATCAATAGAATAAATGGTGACAAAACCTGAAGAGATAAGTAATGATCTGGATGGTTGACAAGAAAAAGGTGTTCCACAAGTTCATTGACCGACTCATCAGGGTCTGGCGGCACATTTCTAATTAGCGCCTGAGAAATCTGGATGTCTGCAGGCAAAACTCAAATGTGCGAAGTTTGTGTGAACAGAACAAAGTTGGAAACTTGATTTCATAAATTCCCGGTTCAAAAAGGCTTGCCGCAACAGCTGCTGCGGCTCAAGTACCAAAGATTCAATAATTTGAATATTTAATATGTTAGGTAATTCAATCTTCAAGAACCAAAGTCAATCTGGAAGAAACAATAAACAACAAATAACAATAAGGAAGAGAGCCATAACTTAAAATGTTAAATCTTCAAAAACCAAACATTCAATGTAAAAGGAACCATTGCATTTTGACAACATTTTGTTTTTGGAAATAATGCCACAATTTAAAGAAAAATAAACAAAACATGAAGAGGTAATATCGGTGATAAGATTTTCACTTCAATATATGTGGAATTAGCTTTTATTTTCTCTGTTCAACAAAAAAAAAAAATTCATCTGTTTCCAGTTGACCTTTCTAATCAGACGACTTCGACTTTTGATCACTGTAACATCCAAACAAAGACTAAAACTACACCTAAAAAGTACATTGCCTATCAACACCAACAAAATGGTAATGAACCCAAACCTTGAATTAACCTCTAATGATTAGTCACTGAGATTAGAAGTCGAGAACCCAATTGCTGTCACTTCACCTTTACTGAGTACAAAGAGCTTATAAAACATTATACTTGTCTACCACATTTTCATAAAAGGGCAGGTATAGTAAGATGTCTAGGAAAGCACATGTACCAGCTTGTCTGCTCTTTGTGTTCTGAGTTCTTCAACCATCTCCAAAGCTCCAATCTTCATATCTGATTTGCCTCTAAAAGAAAACAAATTACCAAATACCCCAAAAAATTCATGTAAAATTACCCCCTTTTCCTCATATGATCTGACAAATAATTAAATATTAAAAAACAACAGAAGCAAGAAACAGAGCATATCTCTATGCCAAAGATGTTGAATTAATTATACATATATCAGGAAAAAAGAATTATACCTCTTCAAAAGAAATTTTTTCAAAACCCAAATCACAATAAGCCTCTATTTCTCCATCTGCTTTAATTTGGAACTCACATTGATTCAGAATAGAAATATCGAAAACATATACCGAAATCAGAAGCATGTATTGAAATAAAAATCAAATCAGAAGCATAAATCGATTTGAGAAAAAAAAATGATTTTGAAAGTGACTTGCGAAAGAAATCGATTTTAGAGTCGATTTGAGAAGGAAATCGACTATGAGAAACAAATTGATTACTTTTCTCAATCTTGAATGTGGGTGCGATAGAGATGCGATGAAGGAGATCGACTTGAAGCTATCGACTTGAATCTTAAATTGAAATCAATTTCTTACCAGTGAGGGTTTTGTAGAATGAAATTCGTTGTGGTATCTGCATTAGGAAGAGGGTTATCCACTGTGTGAAGGGGTTGGAAGGAGGAGTACTGAGCGGGAAGTGGGGAGAGAGGAAGGAGGAGGACGTGGGTATAGGTGAGGAGGGTTATGCACAGAGGGTTGTACATAGAGCTTAGGATGTTATACTGTGTAAAATCAGTTATTGTTGAACAAATAACTGCAAAAGCGTGAGATATCTACATTTATAAGTAGTATAGATAAGCATTTATTATATTTATCTAAGGTAGATAGTGGTTAGATCGGTAGTACTGATGCTAAGGCTATGTTTGGCAAACTAGCTGATAAGGTAGCTTATGACTGATAAGGTAACTTATGACTGATAAGGTGGCTGATGACTGATAAGGTAGCTGGTGACTGATAAGGTAGCTGATGAATAAGTTACGTTTGGCAAAAACTAGCTGATAAGGTAGCTTATGACTGTAAAAGGACAAAAAATGACATACTTGAAATTAATAATGTAGAAAGTAAAAGGGTATATTGGAATAAAAAATATAATAATTGTCATAATTACAATAAGTCACCAAAACGCTACTCAAAGTAGCTTTTCAAAAAGCTAGCTTATAAGCTAACTTATAAGTCAGCTTATGGTCCATCAAAACATGTACCTGACTTATAAGGTGACTTATAAGCTAACTTATAAGCTACCTTATTTTTACCAAACGATGCCTAATATTGATTTATTTTTTAACACTAAATTTTTAGAGTAAATTACAGATTTGATCCCTTAGGTTTGTTAAATGTTACAAATTTGGTTTTAAAAGTTCATCTTCATCTTTATCTTTAAAGCAATCATTTGCAAAAAAAAATCAGAAGTGAAGAGGGAGGGAGGAAAAATATCTAGAGGGAGGGAGTAGGGAGGATTTGTGATAGTCAATATTCAGAGGGAGGGGGCTTTAAGGGTACCTTTTGGAATGGCTACACTTGAAGCAAGATTTGTGGTAATCAATACCATCAGCAGACAAAAGCTCCACTGGGTAAATAGTCTTCCCACAAGCCTTGCATTTCTGTTGGGTTACAGTTAAAAGACATAATTACCCTTTCCCACTTTGGATCTGATCTTCAAATCTTTACACCACCCTTTCCAATCCAGATTCTCATTCTCAATCTCAATCAACACCTGTAAAAGAAGAATGTCATATATGTTTTCAACTTTACACACCCGATCTAACACAAAAAATAAACATAAATTATCTGATATTTTGAAAACCCCATCGTAGTCACCTGATCTTTGGAGACACGTTATAGTCAAAGTTGCCTTTTTATTGATTTCATAGATGAGTGGGGTTTTATTGTTGTTGTCAATTTAAGAAAATCATGTAAATAAAACAAGGGTTACTTCTAAAAATTAAATATATTAAACAATACCAAAAATGTTATCCTGTATCAAATAATCTATAACTTTATGCAACAAGGGACCTATCTTTGCAAGATTGGAGAAAATCAGCCCATGAAAGTTTTCATTGGGAATAAGGTCATAAGGTTTGTTAGATTCGTCATAGAATGTTTACATATGCTTGCCATCCCTGCAGCTGGACCTCATAGATTATTTTGTTGTATGAATCTTTGGCATCTCCAAAAGGACTAAGGTCCTAGAAAATGCTAAAGATCTCTACCTAATTGGTACAGAAAATGATGAAGATTTCTTCCTATCGTATTAGAACACCCCCCACCCCACACACACACACCCTTAAAAAAACCTCTTAAAGCTTCATACACAATTAAGCCACTACCAAACAATCATACACAATAAGTTGTGAGTCTCACTAAGCTCATTAAGCTTTTGCATGGTATGCTCGTTCCCATATAGATGCTTTACTTGTACATTCATGTATAAATGGCATTCATTATCAAAGCTTCGGGTGGTGGTTAAAATCAGATTTACTTGCTTTGGCCCTTGTTCACCATCTTTTTTTGCTTTATATCCGCTAAAATGGGAAGGCTTAATATGATTCCAGGGAGCCATGCTTTTGGATCAGACTATATGCATAATGCGATGGGGCCAAGATGCAGTTGACTCAAATATGTAACACCCGCAATTTCGGGTAGTAACGACTCTTTAATGAAATATGGAATTTAGAATTTTAGATCAAATTATGCGTTTTATGGTCTAATATGTTAGGAAATTCAATTACGAGTCCAACGGTCCTTTCGGAATCGAAAACGGAGCTATAACGAAGAAGTTATGGCCGAAACAAAATCGTACCTAAAACTGATCAGGTGCTAGCGATCGCTAGCCATTACCCTAGCGATCGCTAGGCATAAAACTCAAGTTGCTGTTTTAGCTCGCGATCGTGCTCTCGACCTGGACTAAACCAAGCTAGCGATCGCTAGCCCTCAAGCCTAGCGATCGCTAGGCAGCTGATATTTTCTGAAAACGGGTTTTAAACCCTTCCAATCTTCATTTTATCATAACTCTCTCATCCCTTGTCCGATTTTGGCGATTTTTCTTCCTACACTCTCCATTTTCAAAGCTCTTCAAGATCTTGAGGTTGGATCTACACTCGGAGCTAGCTCGATTGGAGAACCACACTTCACCTACCTCATCTTCTCCACTCTTCCTTTCACCACCATTGTTGCTCGAAGAAAGGAAAGCTTCAAACCCTAGGGTTCTAGTTGGATCTCACTTGGTAAGCTTCAAATAAACCCTTATAGGTTGGATCTATGTGTATAATAAAGGTTATGAACTAATCTAGGGTTCGATTTACTTGATTTAGGTTTGTGCTCGTATTTGACCTAATCTTGGGATTTGGGGGTTTTTATCACAAAACCCTAAGGTGAGTTGCTAAAACTACTTTGTTAAAACTGAGAGCACATCATCTTGATGATCTTACATACCTTACTTGATTATTGTGGTAAATGTGATTTTGGATGAAATGCCTAATTTGTCAAGTGTGGGGGTTTCCATGGAACGTATGAGAACTATGCTCGTATGAATGACTTGCACTATTGTATTGTATATGTGAAGTAAATTATCGCGTATTACTATGGTATGTGCTAAATCCGTAGGATTACATGAGGGATGCAATTATGAGAAATACGTGTATTGAAATATGCCATGGAATGATGCAAAGGGCTTGAGACCCTCGTTTAATGCCTATGATAGGTTGAAATGAATGTATGAGTCTTTTAGACAGTACAAATATGCCTTCGAAGGTGTCATGATAGAAATGGCATCGAGGTTGATTGAATGTAAATAACATGGACGATCCAACGCAATGTGTCCACACCCAATAGTCTTGGGAGGTCCTGAAATAGGGGCGCACCTATGTCGCCGGCTCTCGGGTGGCTCCGAGATGCGCGGGCCTCGGAAGGTGTCATAGTTGAAATGGCATCGAGGTATTGGGAAGCAACGAATGTAGGGGCATTGGTTGGTGGAAATGGGTCGCTCCCATTGTCTCCGAAGATAATAATAAACCGGTTTAACATGCTACTCCCGTTGTTGTATGATATTGTATACTCGCATGCTTTAACGTATTTTAATTGCATAGTGTCATTTATACAACTCACTAGGCTCCTTTAGCCTAACACTTGCTTGGTGTCGATGTGTCTCTCAGGTACTCGGGACATAGTCCCCAAGTAGGCCTCGGACGTAGAGTGAGCTTGGGGGAACCATTGGAGATACCGGTCTACTATGACCGCGAGACTTACCGTAGAACGATAACCCTTTTGTAGTCTTCTTCTTAGATGGAACTAGACTAGTATGGTTATTGTATTTCTCCTTCGATTACAAACATTGTAATTAATTGTACATTACTTATACCCCGTTTTGGGATGAGCTCACGCCTTGGCGTACATTGTATACCACCTTTTGTTTAATTGAAGGTTTTTGTTCGCCTGATTTTTAGGGCGTTACAAGTTGGTATCAGAGCTTTAGTTTAAGCGAACTAGGTGATCACTGTAGTATGCCTAGACTTAAACTTAGCAAACTAGTGATGCGATACATACCTTGGGTAGAACCTTAGGTGGGGAGAGCAATAGGATTGCGAATTCACGTTTATTCAAAGTTGTGGTGATGGTAACGAGGATGCTTATGTATGATTAGTTCATAAATCACTTAGCTACTGATCTATGAATGCGTTGTACGCGAGTGTTTGAGTAACTGTTATTATGATAATGATAAATGTTGGAGTTCGTAAGTAGTCTATTCTTATCCCTTCTCGTGCATTTGTGTGTGACAGATTAGTATGGCGAACACCCGTAGTCGAACGGGCGCCGCAAGAGAACTACCCGACCAAACCGCTTCGACCGCCGACCAACACGTGCGGGTCGAGACGGTTGAGAGCCCACCGAGGCTTCCCGTTCTCGGAGGGGGAACGGAGTACGTGCCAAGGGTCAATCTCGAGGATCCAAACCCGGTCCTAACCGAGGTGACCCCGGAGATGAGGATGCTCGATAGTGTGATGAAGGCCGTGAACGAGGCCATGAGCAAACAACAAGAGTCCTTCATGAAGATGTTGGAGGACCGTGACGCTAGCCACCGACGCAACGAGACGGTGGGAGAGAACGCCGCTACGGCATCGGGGGATGCGGCGGTGGTGGTGGTCACCGAGGAGACCCGAGTCACGGGAGATAAGGAGAAAGAGAAAGAGAAAGCTAAGGGGTGCTCCTACAAGAGCTTCTTGGGGTGTAAACCGCCGGAGTTCCGGGGGTGCACCGACCCGGTCGTGTGCTTATATTGGCTCCGCGAGATGGAGATGGCCTTCGAGGCTAGCGAGTGCGACTCTTCACAACGAGTCAAGTTCGCATCCCACCTTCTCAAGGGCGAGGCCCTCACTTGGTGGAACTTGACCCGCTCCTCCCTCACGCCGGAGGTGTACGCTAGGCTCTCGTGGGCCGAGTTCAAGAAGAAGATGCTCGAGAAATACTGTAGCGAGCGAGCCCTTGACAAGATCGAGGACGAATTCCGAGGACTGAAGAAGGGCAACAACCCCATTTCCTTTTACGCAAAGGACTTTATGGAGAAGCTTGGGATGGTGGAGCACTTGGCTCCCGACGAGAAGGCAAAGATCAAGGCCTATTCTCGTGGGTTACCGGCCGAGATAAGATCGGCGGTGAGGATCGCAAGGGTCACCACCCTCCACGAGGCGATCGAAGAATCGTTGAGGATTGAGGACGACATCACCCAAGCCCGAGTAGAGGGATATCAAGCCGGGCAAAAGAGGAGGTTTGAAGAGGCCGCCATGTCGGCCCGACCGAGCAAAACCTTCCAAGACGGGAAGCGAGGCGGGAGCCGAGTCGAGGCAAAGTGGTGCAACAAATGTCGAAGCAAACACTACGGACCGTGTCGTAGCGACTCCCCGATGAGTACCCCCACTTGTGGAAAGTGCGGGAAGCGCGGCCATATGACTCGGGATTGTATGCCCCGGGTGGCGGTTTGTTATGAGTGTAAGGAGCCGGGTCACTATCGGGACGCGTGCCCGAAATTCAAGAAGGCGTCTACCGGGGGTTCGAGCGGGTCCGTAGCAAGAGGTGAAGCCCCGCCGAAGGTGACTAGCCGAGCTTTTCAGATGACGGCTAAGGAGGCGAGAGAGGCATCCGATCTTGTATCGGGTACGTTTCTCGTTAACTCCATACCTGCTCTTATTCTTTTCGATACGGGCGCCGAACGCTCCTTTGTGCATGATACACTAGCTAGGAAATTCACTATGCCTACCACTCCCTTATCTGATGCGTTAGTAGTAGAAGTAGCGGGCGGATTTCTTGTGACCGTTCGAGATTGTTTTGAGGGGTGCACTATAGAGTTAGATGGAGAACCTTTCTCTGCCACCCTCATACCCATGAACGTCGGTAGTTTCGACGTAGTGTTAGGGATCGATTGGTTGCGCGCACACGACGCCAACATAAGTTGCGGCAAAAAGATGGTAACGTTACCGACGCCTAACGGAAAACCGATTACCGTGTATGGGGATAAGAAGAAGGGCGCCTACACGACCATCTCGATGATTAAGGCAAGGAAGTGCCTAGCCAAGGGATGCACCTCCTTTTTAGCTTACGTCATCGACACTAAGTTAGAGAAGAAAGAGCTCACCGATGTGAATGTGGTGCGGGACTTTCCGGACGTCTTTCCGGAAGAGTTGCCCGGATTACCACCGGAACGCCAAGTGGAGTTCCACATTGACCTTACACCCGGAGCGGCTCCGATCGCGCGCGCTCCGTACTGATTGGCTCCGACCGAGATGAAGGAGATGATGACGCAATTGCAAGAGCTCTCCGAGAAGGGGTTTATCCGACCGAGTTCGTCACCGTGGGGAGCACCGGTCCTTTTCGTCAAAAAGAAGGACGGCTCCATGAGAATGTGCATCGACTACCGGGAACTAAACAAGAGGACGGTAAAGAACAAATACCCCTTACCTCGGATCGACGACCTCTTCGATCAACTACAAGGTGCCGGGTGCTTCTCGAAGATTGATCTACGATCCGGATATCACCAAGTTAGGGTGAAGGAGGACGACGTGCCTAAGACGGCCTTCCGAACGAGATATGGGCACTATGAGTTCTTGGTAATGCCGTTTGGTTTGACCAACGCACCGGCGGTATTCATGGACTTGATGAACCGAGTGTGTAGACCATTCTTAGATAGGTCGGTTATAGTCTTTATCGACGATATCTTAGTCTACTCCAAAGATGAGGCCGAACATGAACGGCACTTACGAGAGGTGTTGAGCGTGCTTAGAGGCGAGAAGTTGTACGCCAAATTCTCCAAGTGCGAATTTTGGCTCCACGAGGTACAATTTCTAGGCCATGTGGTGTCGCGTGACGGAATCAAAGTGGATCCGGCAAAGATCGAGGCCATGATGAGTTGGAAGTCGCCAACGAACCCGTCAGAAATACGAAGCTTTCTAGGCTTAGCGGGTTACTACCGAAGATTCATCCAAGATTTCTCGAAGATCGCTTCGTCGCTTACGGTGCTAACGAAGAAGAACGCCAAGTTTCTATGGACCGATAAACAAGAAGAGGCCTTCCAGACACTCAAGAAGAAGTTATGTCAAGCGCCGATTTTGTCATTACCGGACGGGACGGAAGACTTCGTAGTCTATAGCGACGCGTCCAAGATGGGACTCGGGTGCGTGCTCATGCAACGAGGCAAGGTGATCTCCTACGCCTCTCGACAGTTGAAGGATCACGAAAGGAATTATCCGGTGCACGATTTGGAGTTAGCGGCGGTGGTGTTTGCTTTGAAGTTGTGGCGACACTACCTTTACGGAACCAAGTGTACACTATACACCGATCACAAGAGTCTCCAACACATTTTCGACCAAAAGGAGCTCAACATGCGGCAAAGGAGATGGCTCGAGCTACTAAAGGACTACGACTGCGATTTATTGTACCACCCCGGTAAGGCGAACGTGGTCGCCGACGCCTTGAGCCGTAAGAGCTACGGTGATGGCGTTGGTGTGACCCTTAACCGGATTAGCGTGGTGTCGAGTCTGATGGAAAGGATCAAGGCAAGTCAAGCGGAAGCCCTACGAGAAGAAAACCTCAAGGACGAGGTGATGGTGAAGCAAAAAGAAGTGTTGACCGAGGATAGCCGCGGGCTTAAACTGTTTCAAGGCCGAGTTTGGGTGCCGAAGCTTGGTGGCAACCGGGAATTGCTCTTGGAGGATGCCCACAAATCCAAGTATTCCATACATCCCGGGAGCACCAAGATGTATCGGGACTTGAAAATGAACTATTGGTGGCCGGTCATGAAACTTGATGTGGCTAGCTACGTCGAGAAGTGTGTTACGTGCCTTCAAGTCAAGGCGGAACACCAAAAGCCCTATGGGAGCTTGCAACCTTTGGACATCCCAGAATGGAAGTGGGAGCATATTACCATGGATTTCGTGACCAAACTACCGAGAACCTTAAGGGGTCACGACACTATTTGGGTGATCGTGGACCGACTCACGAAGAGTGCTCACTTTCTCGAGATGCGTGAAACCCTACCCCTGGACAAATTGGCCAAACTCTACATAAAGGAGATCGTGAGAAGACACGGTGTACCATTATCGATTGTCTCGGATAGGGATAGCCGATTTACTTCCCAATTTTGGCATGGATTACAAGAAGGCTTGGGTACGAAACTCAAGTTGAGCACCGCTTACCACCCTCAAACCGACGGACAAAGCGAACGGACGATTCAGACGCTAGAAGATATGTTGCGGTCGTGCGTGATCGACTTCGGGGGGAATTGGGATACACACCTACCATTGGTGGAATTTGCCTACAACAACAGTTACCATTCTAGCATCGGGATGGCACCGTTCGAGGCACTATACGGACGGAAGTGTAGAACACCGACGTGTTGGTTGGAGGCGGGTGAAAAGCAATTTGCGGGACCCGAGATCATACAAGAGACGGCGGATAAAGTAAAGGGCATCCGCGAGCGCTTGAAAGCCGCCCAAGACCGACAAAAGAGTTACGCCGACAAGAAACGTCGCCCCATAGATTTCCAAGTGGGAGAGCGCGTGATGTTGAAAGTGTCCCCTTGGAAAGGTATCATACGGTTTGGGAAACGGGGGAAGCTTAGCCCACGTTTCCTAGGACCGTTTACCATTTTGGAAAAGGTTGGACAACAAGCTTATCGGTTAGAGCTACCGCCCGAAATGGATGGGATACATCCCACCTTTCACGTGTGTTACTTGCGGAAATGCCTAGCCGAAGAAGACAGCGTCATTCCGTTATCGGAGATTCGAGTTGACAACGGTAACCGATGTGTCGAAGAACCGGAGGCGATCCTAGAAAGTAAAACGAAGAAATTACGCCATAAAGAGGTAACAATGGTCAAAGTCCAATGGAAGCACCACCGAGGTGCTAATGTCACGTGGGAGGCCGAGGAGGACATGAAGCGGAGATACCCACACTTGTTCACGTAGGTGTAACAAATTTCGAGGACGAAATTTTAATTAGGAGGGGAGGATTGTAACACCCGCAATTTCGGGTAGTAACGACTCTTTAATGAAATATGGAATTTAGAATTTTAGATCAAATTATGCGTTTTATGGTCTAATATGTTAGGAAATTCAATTACGAGTCCAACGGTCCTTTCGGAATCGAAAACGGAGCTATAACGAAGAAGTTATGGCCGAAACAAAATCGTACCTAAAACTGATCAGGTGCTAGCGATCGCTAGCCATTACCCTAGCGATCGCTAGGCATAAAACTCAAGTTGCTGTTTTAGCTCGCGATCGTGCTCTCGACCTGGACTAAACCAAGCTAGCGATCGCTAGCCCTCAAGCCTAGCGATCGCTAGCCCTCAAGCCTAGCGATCGCTAGGCAGCTGATATTTTCTGAAAACGGGTTTTAAACCCTTCCAATCTTCATTTTATCATAACTCTCTCATCCCTTGTCCGATTTTGGCGATTTTTCTTCCTACACTCTCCATTTTCAAAGCTCTTCAAGATCTTGAGGTTGGATCTACACTCGGAGCTAGCTCGATTGGAGAACCACACTTCACCTACCTCATCTTCTCCACTCTTCCTTTCACCACCATTGTTGCTCGAAGAAAGGAAAGCTTCAAACCCTAGGGTTCTAGTTGGATCTCACTTGGTAAGCTTCAAATAAACCCTTATAGGTTGGATCTATGTGTATAATAAAGGTTATGAACTAATCTAGGGTTCGATTTACTTGATTTAGGTTTGTGCTCGTATTTGACCTAATCTTGGGATTTGGGGGTTTTTATCACAAAACCCTAAGGTGAGTTGCTAAAACTACTTTGTTAAAACTGAGAGCACATCATCTTGATGATCTTACATACCTTACTTGATTATTGTGGTAAATGTGATTTTGGATGAAATGCCTAATTTGTCAAGTGTGGGGGTTTCCATGGAACGTATGAGAACTATGCTCGTATGAATGACTTGCACTATTGTATTGTATATGTGAAGTAAATTATCGCGTATTACTATGGTATGTGCTAAATCCGTAGGATTACATGAGGGATGCAATTATGAGAAATACGTGTATTGAAATATGCCATGGAATGATGCAAAGGGCTTGAGACCCTCGTTTAATGCCTATGATAGGTTGAAATGAATGTATGAGTCTTTTAGACAGTACAAATATGCCTTCGAAGGTGTCATGATAGAAATGGCATCGAGGTTGATTGAATGTAAATAACATGGACGATCCAACGCAATGTGTCCACACCCAATAGTCTTGGGAGGTCCTGAAATAGGGGCGCACCTATGTCGCCGGCTCTCGGGTGGCTCCGAGATGCGCGGGCCTCGGAAGGTGTCATAGTTGAAATGGCATCGAGGTATTGGGAAGCAACGAATGTAGGGGCATTGGTTGGTGGAAATGGGTCGCTCCCATTGTCTCCGAAGATAATAATAAACCGGTTTAACATGCTACTCCCGTTGTTGTATGATATTGTATACTCGCATGCTTTAACGTATTTTAATTGCATAGTGTCATTTATACAACTCACTAGGCTCCTTTAGCCTAACACTTGCTTGGTGTCGATGTGTCTCTCAGGTACTCGGGACATAGTCCCCAAGTAGGCCTCGGACGTAGAGTGAGCTTGGGGGAACCATTGGAGATACCGGTCTACTATGACCGCGAGACTTACCGTAGAACGATAACCCTTTTGTAGTCTTCTTCTTAGATGGAACTAGACTAGTATGGTTATTGTATTTCTCCTTCGATTACAAACATTGTAATTAATTGTACATTACTTATACCCCATTTTGGGATGAGCTCACGCCTTGGCGTACATTGTATACCACCTTTTGTTTAATTGAAGGTTTTTGTTCGCCCTGATTTTTAGGGCGTTACAAAATAGGTGGCAGATGTTCATGATGATCTTTCCCAAATTGGTTTTTTTGGTATATATAGGTAGGTATATGATTTTCTTTTACTTAAATGGCGCCATTAAGTTTGTTTTATGGTGATTCAAATTTATTGAATGGTTTGCACTTTGGATTTGTTCATTTGAGATGAACTCTGTGAATACTTGCTGTTACTATATCTCTATATTATAGTATGATTTGAAAAGGTTGAATTAAATTCTCATTGTATTATTATATTTGGTTTCCTTATAATTATCATTTATGATGTTTAAATGATTCAACCGTTACCTCATAGGTTTTAAATGAATACCTATTGGAAGTTAGCAATGGTTAACGGCATTTGACGATCCGATTATATGTAATCCAGAATATGTATTCATTATGAGTATATAAGTGACCAAGGTTTATTGTATCTTTTATATCTTCTGTCTTTTACATTTAGAAACTAACAAATTTATCATAAAACCCCAAAGCTTTTAAAAATTTTAAAATTTAAACAAATAAGAATACTATTGCTACAAGTTTTCTCACCCGCCGATGCGGCGGGTAAGATTTACTAGTATCTAAAAAAGATGGTATTAAATGTATCAAACGTTATTTCTAGGCCAATGATATTTCCACAGCTAGAATTACTTCTTTCACATCAAATTTTACACATTTACTCTTTTACCCTTTTCTTTTCCGTTATTTCTAGAGAGAAAATGTTAGCTTCTTTCCTTTCAATGTGGAGAGAGAAAATTCCTCACTTCATAAAAAAAAATTATACTGTCTACTCACTTTTTTCCACTCCATATGAAACAATGGCGATTCCGACTACTATGAACAGAACCAACGACGACTATTTCCAAGGAGATTAATCAATGACGACCAAAATCGAAGACCACAACGGCGAATGCGACTGCCACAGCGGCGATTCCGACGAACGCAGCGACGATTCCGGCTACCACATCGGCGATTCCGGCGACCAAAGGCGATTCCGACGAACGCATCGGCGATTCCGGCTACCACATCGGCGATTCCGACGGACATAGCGATTAAGACGACCACAACGGCGATAACGACGACCACAGTGGCAATTCCAGCGACGACAATGGTGATTATGGCAACCACGATGGTGATTCCGGGGGCGATAACAGTGATTATTGTGAGAATGGTGATCATCTGAGTGATTAGAGAGATCAACAGTGCTCGACCCCTCAGAATCTGCCATCAAGCAGACATGATCATCCTCCTTTGAGCTTTTATCCTTCAAAGCAGAAACTCTTAATTTCAATTTATGCATCTCTTCTTTAAAAGGATTTGGATCTGTCGCAGTCATTAGTTCTAGAATATATGCATCACGATCCTCCTTCCTTGAGAGATACATCCTTCCCATATCTAGATTTGTCAAAACAGTTGACATCCTGATAAACCTGTTAGAAAAACAAATACAAAAAGTTAAACCTAGTAAAAAAAATAAGAACGAAAGTGTTACCTGAAGGATCGTCAACAGAAAACTTCGTTAGAAGTTGGAATTGTGCACAGACGATTTTTAATGAAAAAAAAAATAGAAACTCAAAAAGCTTATTAATATAGGACAAAACTTAAAACTAAAAATAAAATATAATAATAACAGTAATATTAACAAAGAAATTCTAAGTAAACTAAATAAAGTAAAATAATAACAATAAAAATCAAACACTATTATTTATTTGACCTAAATTGAAACAAAACAAAATCGTAGTTTAGAAAAAAATAATTCTCAAACTCAAGGGACCTAATTTAAACAAGCTAACCAAAGTTGATAAATAAATAAGTTTGAAACTTTAAGGGCTGGTAGTGTCAGATTGTGAAACCTGAAAATTTAAATTGGCAACACATTATAACTCTAGGGACCAAAAGGGTAAATGCCTTTAAAATGAATCAAAATCAAATGGCAGCACGTGATACGGAAATTGACTCATGTGACTCGGGCTATTTCTTTTCCATGAATTTCCATTCCAGCAACTATAATCAGATTCAAAATCAATTTCAAAGTCCGACTCCAAGGTCAATTAAATGTCCGCCTTAAAAAATAATCCGAGTTGGATTTTCGTTGAAATCCGAGTCGGATTTCAAATCTGAAGAGTCAGGAGACGACTTTTCAAACCTAAAATCCTTTCAAGCCTGAAGTTGCATCAAATCTAAATTGATTCTAAAGCAACAACCAAATACAATGAGCTTAGATTTATAACCATAACACATCAAAATCTATGATTTCAAAATCACCCAGTTGATGATGAAGAACACAGATAATCAAGATTTTCTTCAAGATTTTCAACACAGTCGTGCACAAAATTTCTACCAGGCTCTGATACCAATTGTGACAACAAATATTCAGGTAACAATTAAGATTTAACAATCAAAGCATCATTGATTCAAGAGAAAATGATATAGATATGAGTTTTGCACTTTTTCTCTCTAGCCTCTCTTACAAGATGAACATTACAAATGAGGCTTGACCTAAAATCCCTTC
This sequence comes from Centaurea solstitialis, assembly GCA_030169165.1. Classification (NCBI taxonomy): domain Eukaryota; kingdom Viridiplantae; phylum Streptophyta; class Magnoliopsida; order Asterales; family Asteraceae; genus Centaurea; species Centaurea solstitialis. The sequence goes on from CM058047.1 coordinate 25,665,058, forward strand.
AACCTATTCTATTTATACCCCTTACAAATAAAAAGCCCATGACTAAACAAAGCACAACTACATTAAGCCCAAAACTAAAACTAGTTAACTAAAAGATAAAGCCCAACAATTAATTCTGAACATTCGAGATTGTCTCCTCATCTTGTGATCTCGGATACAATAAAATTTCAGGTCTAACAATTATTCATACTCATGGATGGAATGAGGAGACAATAGGGTGAGACTAATCATTTTCATGGATGAAAGGAGACTAAGATTCTCTATCTCTAAAATAGTCATTTAATTTAATGTAGTGAGAAAGAAAAAAAAGGATAAAAGAGTAAATTAATAAAAGTTGCCGTGAAATTGGTAATTATAAGCCGTGGAAGTATCATTGCCCTTATTTTTAAGGTTATTGTGTTTCAAAATGACCTGGTAACCGTATTCACAATAACCTTAAAAATAATGTTTGATGCATAGAATAAACTCATAAATAATGTTTGATACACTCAATAGCATCTTTTTAGGTTGATACACACAATAACGTTGAGACTGAATAAGGCTTTATTGAGACTGAGTGAACAAAGTTTTATTCGGTCTGAATAAAGTTTTAGGCACCGATTCAGATTGTCGTGTGACCTGCTTTTGTTGGTCCTCACGTTCAAAGTGAAAGATGAGTTCACGTTTGAACTTTCCACTATATGTGTGTGTGTGTGTGTGTGTGTGTTAATTAAGAGAAATTTATTAATTTAGACAAAAAAAATCCTTAATAATTATTTTGGACAAAAAACATCGCCGGTGACAATTTTAGACACCGGACCGCTCCGCCGGCCGCTACCGCCGTGATTTGGGCCGCTCTCCGGCGACAACCGCCGGTCTCCGGCGGTTTTTTTTTTGGTCCGCTACCCACCCGGCCGCCATCCGCGGCCCGTTCTTGATTGGTCCACGTCCGCGCCACCTCACCCGCCACCTCACCCGCCAAGCCACGTGGGCCGCTACCAGCTTGGCCGCTCTTCGCGGCCCGAGCCCACACGACGGCTCCCCATTGGGCCACGTGTCCAATCCGGAAGAAAACCCTAAAAAAACCCTAACCCTAACCCTAATTCAGCCCTAGACACTTTTGCTTTTGATTGTACGATTTTTGTCTTTAATGTATGATTAAAGGAGCTGATAGTGCATGTGATGTGTGTACCTTAATGTACTGTTTGTGTCTTTAATGTACTGTTTGTGTCTGTAAAGTTATTTCAAAATTTTGTTTAAATTGGATACCAACCCTCTTGTAGATGCATAATTCTTAAACACAAAAATTGAGCACCTTCCTTCTTCTTAAATTTCGTCAATACAAAAATTCGTTTGTTTCTGAAAATGAGTTCCAATGAGGATAAACCGAGGTTATACCTTTGTTCCGGTGGGAAATGGGCTGCAGGCGTCGACGGATTGGATTACGTTCAACCAACCATGAGAAAAGGTGTTAGATTGAAAATAAACAGTACATTTAAACATCTGGTTAATTACTGTTGCTGGAAATGTGAAATCGATCGATCAAGTGGCCAACTGCATATCTGCTACAAGCATGAGGGCCAATTATTTCAGATAACCGACGATGAAGATGTTAGCGTATTTTTGCAATATGCAAACGGGTTAGAGGATCCTCCTGAAGTTTACGTTGATGTATACATTTCTGGCGAGGGTGATGGCGCAGGTACTTCAAACACTATAAACGAAGAACCAATGTATTTGGATACTGAGTCCCAAATCCAACAGTCACACGAAACCTCATATCGTGCAGACTTTGGATATGGTCTTAGTGACAGTTATCCAGAAGTTGTCCCAGAGACGCAGCAAGATCAACAACAAGAAGTGCAAGAAGAGGAAGACGAAGATGAAGACGAAGATGAAGACGAAGACGAGCGTAGAAAGTTCTTCGGATGTGCAGAAGATGAAGCCCATGTTTTGGACATGGGTTTGTCAGACGAAGAAGATGAAGAAAACGAAGAAGGTGTGGAACCCTCCAGGTTACGACCAGGGTTAGATGATTATTTTGGAATACCTCCTCTCATTCCAACCCCAGATGTCTCGACGGAAGACAGTGAAGGCGTACCTTATAGACGTAGTCAAAGGCTAAGTATTGGTAAAGTTTTTGATACGAAAGAGAAATTGATTTTGGAGGTCGGAATGAAATTTATAGAAGAACAATTTGAGTATAAGACGAAAAAGTCTTGCACCAAAAGGTACGAGATTGCATGTGCCCGCGATCATTGTAAGTGGAGCATGAAAGCGAAAGCCTATGGAGGTGGTGGTATGTTTATGGTAACAGATTTGGTTGATGTACACAAGTGTTCAAGGACCCAGTTGAACCCTAACCACCGTCAAGCCAACCAAAGGTTGCTGGGTAACTTTTTTAAAACTAAATTTAGAAATTCCCGCAGAGTACTAACGCCAAAAGACATGGCCGAAGATTTTCGAGAACAGTATGGAGTTACGATCCCGTACGCCACCGCGTGGCGTGCGAGGTGGAAGGCTATAACGTTAATCAGAGGCAGCCATGCAGAGTCATTCACTCGGCTCCCCATGTATTTGTATAACCTGGAGCGTGTAAATCCAGGTACGATAACATCAATAAGGACAGACTCTAGCGGGCGTTTTGCGGAGTGTTTCGTAGCCCTTGGTGTAGCGGTACGTTAAAATTCTATAAATTAAACATTTTATTATTTTCGTTAGCTCATACAGTATCTAAACACACACATTTTCTTGCAGATCCATACATTCTTGCAAAACCTGCGACCTGTCCTTATAATAGATGCTGCGCACTTGAAGGGGGAATACTTGGGTACGATGTTTTTGGTTGTGGCTATGGATGGAAACAACAACATTGTGCCCGTTGCACTTGGAGTCGGTAGGTCCGAGACAGCGGACGAGTGGACATGGTTCTTGAACAAGTTAAAAACATGTATCGGCGAGCCAAGAGGGTTGGTGTTTATGTCGGATAGAGCTGCTTCTATAAACGCAGCCATTACCGCCATTTTTCCAAATGCACATCATGCCCTGTGTTGTCGACATTTGGTCATGAACGTTAGATCAAGAGCGCCAAGGATAAAAAAATTCAAGACCCCATACTGGAAGGCATGCAAGGCTTACACCACGCGAGTGTTTGACCGAATGATGAATCTTCTTCAAACTGTCGTACCCGAAGGTGCTCAATTGATGCAAGAGGTTGGGGTGGAGAGGTGGTCAAGGGCTCACTTTCCTTGACAACGTTTTAACATTATGACATCGAACAGTGCAGAGTCCATCAACGCATTGTCAAAGTGTGCTCGTAAACTACCTATTGTCGGACTCATGGAGTACTTTAGAGAATTCCAACAAGAGTGGTACTTTCTTCGTCGACGTAAAGGAGGTTTAGAAAATATCAATATCTTAGTTTTACGTATGATTATTTTATAATTCGAATAGACTATTTTCTAAAACTGTATATTGTATATTTTGCAGAAGAGTTAAACCACCAGCTAACAGAATGGGCCCAAAAGAAGATCCATAAAAGGATTGTAAAGTCCGCGACATGGACTGCTCATGGAATTGGCTACGACAAATGGGAGGTCCGCGATTACGGGTATAACGCTGAAGTTGATATGCAGCACCGTAATTGCACATGTCTCAAATGGCAGGTGTCTGGGTTGCCGTGCGGTCATGCCATAACAGTTGCAAAAAGATTGGGTAAAAATGATGTATTTTATTTGGTTACTCAGCCTTATTACATGGCCGAATTGTACAAGGCAACATACCATGGGGTAATTAGGCCAGTCGGACCTGCAGAAACATGGCACTATCCACAAAACCCTATACCCACCGTACATCCACCACTGATAATAAAGAGACCAGTTGGAAGACCGAAAGTCAACAAACGTCGTCCATCTCGTGGTGAAAGTCGTTCACAGCAGAAGTGTCCTAGGTGTGAAGAATACGGACATATAAGCTCACAGTGTCCGTGGATTCCAAGTTCCGCTAGAGGAAGCAGTCAACTAGAGCCAATAGGAACTGTCGATCTTAATTAGCCGTTTAATATGTAACCCATGTCAATGTCTTTGGTTTTTGCTTGCATTAATAAAACGTATCTTATTTTAGCATGTAACACTTTAGTAACAAAGAGTAGAACAAACACAGAATACTGTATTGCATTAACAATTAACTGATACATATATACTTGACACATTAATCAGTAGACATAAAACAACATAAAACTTAATTGATTTCACTGAAAGCATGATAACATAGTTGAGACACAAAAGTTAAAGAAACAACAACAACAACAACAATAACAAATAACAGTGGGATACCAAAGTACAACAGATCTAACATAGTTGAGATCCCCTAGTTATCATTCGGATAGAGTTGTTTTATCGAAGCAATCCAGTCTTCATTAGCTTTGATATGTTGTTGCATATTTGGGTACCAAGGTACATACTCCTCCTTCACACGTTTTTCTTGTGCTCGAATCTCCTTTTGAAGTTCTTTAACGAACTTCTTCTTGTTTTCGATCTCCTCTTCAATTATATCTTGTTCCCCACGCTTACGCACCCATTCTTCTTGTATCGCCGCTATCTCCCCTTCCTTTTTTGCTATTTCCCTACGTAGTGTTCCAGGCATTATTTGAGTACAAGGAGGGTTTTCAAATTGAGAGGAACGAGGGTTTCCAGACATTCTTTGAGAATGAGGGTTTTCAAATTGAGAGGAACGAGGGTTTCCAGACATTCTTCGAGACCCAGGGTTTGTTGATGAGGAAGGCAATTTATCAGCCATTGTTGTAGTAAGAGCTAGATAAGAACTGTATGAGAGGTGTGAGTATTTGGTTCATGGGATAGACCCTTTTTATAGCCATGTTTTCTCTTTATTTTATTAAATTTTTTTTGGGCTAAATCAATTGAGTTTTCAGACGAATCTTACTGTTTTAGCTTTTCAGACGAATCTTACTGTATTATGCAGAAGCGTCAGTCATCTTTTACTTTTCAGCGTTTTACAGTATTCCAGCCTTATTTTATGACCCAAACATGAATTATTGGTCTTAAAGCAATAGTATTTAGCTTTTCTCGTACATTTTCAGTCACATGGGTCCTTCTCGTACATTTTCACGTGAACACCTAATTTTAAAAAACCCTAATTAGGGTTAGTGTATATATTAAAACCCTAATTTAAAAAAAAAACCCTAATTAGGGTTAGGATATATAAAGGTCACATATTATTTACATAATATTTTAAAAATATATATATATATATATAGGGTTAGTGTCATTAAAACCCTAATTAGGGCACATAAGTATTAAAACATCGTACAATTAACATAATTGTGGTCAAGGGCCGAACAGTTACATTGGGCTGAATCAATTGAGTTTTCAGACGAATCTTACTGTTTTAGCTTTTCAGACGAATCTTACTGTATTATGCAGAAGCGTCAGTCATCTTTTACTTTTCAGCGTTTTACAGTATTCCAGCCTTATTTTATGACCCAAACATGAATTATTGGTCTTAAAGCAATAGTATTTAGCTTTTCTCGTACATTTTCAGTCACATGGGTCCTTCTCGTACATTTTCACGTGAACACCTAATTTTAAAAAACCCTAATTAGGGTTAGTGTATATATTAAAACCCTAATTTAAAAAAAAACCCTAATTAGGGTTAGGATATATAAAGGTCACATATTATTTACATAATATTTTAAAAATATATATAGGGTTAGTGTCATTAAAACCCTAATTAGGGTTAGTGTATATACGTGAACACCTAATTTTAAAAAACCCTAATTAGGGTTAGTGTATATATTAAAACCCTAATTTAAAAAAACTCTAATTAGGGTTAGGATATATAAAGGTCACATATTATTTACATATTATTTTAAAAAATATATATATAGGGTTAGTGTCATTAAAAAACCCTAATTAGGTCACATAAGTATTAAAACATCGTACAATTAACATAATTGTGGTCAAGGGCCGAACAGTTACATTGTAAAAGAGAAGACACACATACATAAGAAACCACACAATAACTTGCTACACACATAAGTAAGAAACATACAATTACGGCGCCCTTATACATCCACGAGACCAACAAGAAATCACATCTTCACGAAATCAAACTTCACATCGTACATATTGTCAATCAGATGACGAGGTGGACCTTGATACAGAGTGAACTTCAACCAAGTGCCATGGCGAATGTTGTGTTCGCCAAACACGAGGTTAAGAGGACCACGCATGACAAAACTATCCGGAGCCATGACCATCATATCCATATGATAGTGCCATCCATCGTGGCTTATTTGACACTTATGATGATCTGTCAATTTCCACATCAACACAAACGGCGCTGGAATTACCTGAAAAAAATATGAACTTTAAGAATGGAGTGAGATTTGAGAATGAAGAGAGGTTAATTAAGCTTACCAATATGCCATGGTCTGTTAACTCCTTTTCAATTTGGACAATGAAATAGGTGGGATTAGTTGCTAGGGAAAGAGCCATATCCGGTTTAGAGGGAAGAGAAAAAGACAAGTGTTATTGAAGATATGGATGAAAGTATTAGAGTTGTGAGGTTTATGTTGATAGGAGCATCCTATTTATATACTTGGGGAGCCGCTATTATCGGCCGAGTGTCATGGCGGATGTGTTTTTTGTGAATTTAAAAGTCTATGACAAAGTGGTTTTTCATTAAATGTTAAACGTTCTTGAAAATATTGTATTACAAAGTATTCACATACATAGTTGACACAATAATATCCTCTGTACTGCTTATACGGCGGTCATGTTTCCGCGTTTCGCTACAAGACCTCACCCACGCATAGTCCTAAATACATATCGGTAGTCGAGTGACTTCGGTTCAAATACGTTGTACATTCTACCTTGGCCCTAGACACATGCCAGCTGGTCCGAGTAAAGAAAGACAACCCGATAAATGATAATCCTACAAATGCCAACCATTAATTTTATAAGGTGTCGGTGCAACCATAACGACCGTATAAAAATGATGCTTGGCATTTGGCGGGTCTTATATCATGTTGTCTATCTTTATTCGGACCAGCAGACATGTTTCTAGGGCCAACGTAGATTGTATGATGTATTTGACCCGGGGTCAGTCGATTGCTAATATGAATTTAGGACTATGCGTGGGTGGGGCTTGCAGCGGAACGCGGAAACACGTCCACCGTATACCCAAACAGAGAAGATTAAGTGTATTACAAAGTATTCACATACATAGTTGACACCATTGATAACCTAACTACACAACATTTTTTAAAGCCACTTCACAGTGACATAAAGGAGCTAGAAGATGCACAAGCCCAACTTCAAATAAAAGCCTCACACACGCATAGTCCTAAATTCCTACCCGTAGTCGAGTAACTTCGGTTCAGATACATTGTACTCTCTACCAAGGCCCTGGAAACATGGCTGCTGGTCTGAGTAAAGATAGGCAACCCGATAAATGATAATCCTACAAATGCCAACCATTAATTTTATAAGGTATCGGTGCAACCATAACGACCGTATAAAAATGATGCTTGGCATTTGGCGGGTCTTATATCATGTTGCCTATCTTTACTCAGACCAGCATCCATGTTTCCAGGGCCATGGTAGAAGGTACAATGTATCTGAACCGAAGACACTCGATTGCTAATAGGAATTTAGGAATATGCGTGTGTGAGGCTTGCAGAGGTTGGGCTTGTACACCTTCCAGATCCTTTATCCCACTGTGAAGTGACTTTAAAAAATGTTGTATAAACAAACGTCTAACCTAACTAAGAAGCCTAAAAAAAACTGTACAAAAAACGTTTAACCTAACTGTACAAAAACAAAAAACTGTACAAAAACAAAAAACTGTACAAACACTATGATTCCAAATCGGCGGGATTAATATCCATCTTCAAGTTATAGAACTCCACCGCCATATGCTGCCGCCACTGAGTAGCTTCCGAAACAGCGTATTTCGTCGGCCGCGGGACTCTACCGCTTATCAAATCCTCCAGGAAGCGACATACCCATACACCACAATCACCAAGTGACCCATTTTGTTGTGGTATACCGGATGGTGTGTACCATGACAAGTTCCTAGCTTGCTCCACCCGGGTATGATGATTGAGCTCCCTAAACACGTCTAGCAGACCATTCTTTAATTCCTTGAGCCTTGCATCCACATCACCCTTTAGACCAGAATGACGATAGCTATCGTACACAGCCATACGCATAGTCATCAAGTCTAGATCTCCTAGGATCCAATGCTTAGGATGCATGCATATCGGAATGTAAACCTGATAATATCACAGATTGAAAACAAGACATAAATAAATGTAAGGTTTAGAAATATTTCAGATAATATATATAATGCAAAACATTTTACCCTAACCAACGTGTCCCATCCTACGTAATCGCCATCCCCCCCGACGCACAACTTCGCCAATTCTTTGCCCCCTTGGATGTTTATCAATCCTGCGAACCCTGACATCATTACAGCCCAATCGGCTGTTCTTGGTCGTACATCCATAATGTGGGTGACCCATGCGTCGATGTGCTGAAAGCATAATATAAATCGTTAAATAAAGAAATAATTAATTGTAATTGTATACAGAAATGACTAATTACTAACCTGATCTGTAAGATACCCGCTATCTTCAAACCCTAGCAAAGTGCCCCAAAAACTACGGTTTACTGCATTCGATAGGTAGCATGATATATACATAGGTTGCAGTTGACCCGTCCTGTAGAGACTAATAATATGCGCAAGAGTAGTAGTATCAGCAACATCAGCAGTAGTAGAAGTACCAGCAGCAGCAGTAGTAGTAGACCCCCAAGAGGGTTTAAACGTCGGTCCTAACACAGCGCCAAGCATCTTTTTTGCTTTCCCGACGGTGTACGGAGGGTTGATGGAGGGTGCCGGCTTTATATCCCTCTGAGGCCGGGGACTCTTTATAGACGGGATAGCCTGGGGTACCTCCGGCGAGACATGCTGAATCTCCGGCGAGACACGGTGGGCCACCGGCGAGACATGCTGAATCTCCGGCGAGACACGGTGGGCCACCGGCGACACATGCTGAATCTCCGGCGAGACACGGTGGGCCACCGGCGACACATGCTGGATCTCCGGCGAGACACGATGGGCCACCGGCGTGACATGCTGAATCTCCTGCTCGCCAGGATACGCAGGAGAAGTAAGAATGTGGACCGCGTTGTCAAAAACGTAACGCCATGACTCATCCTGAAATTAAAAATTGAATACAATTAAAACATAGTAACATATATATAACATAGAAAATAAATATATCAATCGCATATAAAACTTACAAGACCAACACGGCTGCCCGGTGTGTAGGGGTAGGCCGTGTCCGAAAACAACGACGACGCCCATGGATCCGGTGCTGAATACGAATATTGTCCAGCCCATGCATATGGATCCGGTGCAGAATACGAATGTCGTCCAGACATCTAAAAAATGTATGTGTCAGTCGATAACAAATAAAATTATATGAAAGCTTTAAATTTGGTTCATCGTTTACCTTCAATTGATCGATATCTCTCGTAATCCTATCAATATCAGCCCTTTGTTTCCTCTGCTCCTCAGTGATGAACCCGACATCTTTCTTTAGGTCATCTATCTGAGTCCATCTATCATGGAAAAAATCGTTCACATGTGGACTCGTCCCCGCATCTGTGGACTGGTACTGATGGCCAGGACCCGCCCGCGCATCTGTGGACTGGTACTGATGACTAGGACCCGCCCCCGCATCCCCCCGTTGAGGATCACCACCATTATCGCCATGACCATCATCATCATCATCATCATCACCATCACCATCATCATCATCGGAAAGCTCCACATCCGATACTCTAAGCCTCTTTGACGGCCGAATGCTCAAAGGGTTACGAAACCATTCAATGCTAACTGCATACCAGTCCTGCTGAACCTCGAACGCATCAGCTATAAGCGTCTGGTGTGGGTGCCTCGTCCGGTAGTATGGGAAATAAACTCATGATAAATTAACATAATACTAAAACAAAGTCTAATTTAAAAAAGATTCTCGTAATTGAGTATATATCAGTAGGACATACCGATGGAAACCGAAAAAACGCACCAACATGTTTATATGACAGACTCCTAACCTTTCTCTGCCAACGAATTCCCCTAGGATGTCTTTCATCGATCCTACTAAACCACCTTTCAGAGACAGGGAACATCTCTAAAATCCAAATCTGTAGTTATAGAAACAAAAATATCTAAGTCTAAAACAAGTATTAAGAAAAAAGATTATAATAAATATAAGTCAAATTATTAATGTAACTTACGTTAAAAGCGAGTAAAAATCCAGATAGAGACATTTTGTTGGTAACTGGGTTCCGTCTGCTAAAAGCGCCTTTCATTTGCTTATATGTGTACTCCCATACGAACGATCCCCATGGATACTCAGAAAAGCCATCGATATCGTCGAGTGCACATATAACTTCATCAGAAACATATTGCTTTGCCTGCTTTCCTAGAAACACATACTCAACCATCATAATAAGCGCTATGCGCGCTTTGTCCTCGTCAGGTAGACCTATAAATTCTTCGTTCCATACCCTGACAACTTCCGACATTCGTACACGAAAAGCCTGACCTTGTGACGGTCGGGCTGGAACAGATGCTGGAAACAACCTTCTGATCAATCTATTTCCAACCACAGTGCTAGAGTCCGGAAACGGACCAAAAGGGAGTCCGGTGATTAGCATGAACTCCTCCCGGCCGAAATGGCGCACATGATCTCCAATAGAGTAGGTTAACTGCTGGAATTCTGCACCCGAATCCTCAACCTCCCGCGAAAGAAAGTTGCTCACAAGCATAGCATCTCCGGTCTTCCACGTCAGGTCGAGCCAAGGACCGAATGGAGTAAGCCTAAAAATAATCATCGGCCCCTCGTCTAACATATCCCTAATGTCTGAACATAACGAGTACTTGCTCCTAACCCTCAGGTCAGTCCTTAATACCTATGTCAAAAAAATATTAACGTTAGATTGACTCTATATATATATATATATATATATACATGTGAGGACACATGTGTATATATCTTGTTATTTATGTTATTTCACTTATATATTTAATCAAGTTAATTATTTGTGTATATATGTCGTTTTGATTAAATTTAGTTGTCACTATATCCGTTTGTGAATTCCACATTTGAATGTCGATAGAATTTTAATTTTGCATTTATTAAACGCGATTTTGTTTCATAATTCTAATATAAAAATTTTTAGTTTTTAGATTGACTCTATATATATATATATACATGTGAGGACACATACATATCTTGTTATTTATGTTATTTCACTTATATATTTAATCAAGTTGTCACTATATCCGTTTGTGAATTCCACATTTGAATGTTGATAGCATTTTAATTTTACATTTGTTAAACGGGACCTATCAAACTTTTAATTTTACATTTTAATGTTGATGTCGTTTTGATTAAATTTTGTTTCATAATTCTATCCTAATACTTTTAACTTGTTACATTGACCTATCAAACCTCTCGGTAATTCCACTAGTCCACACAAGAGGCGGTGAGAATGGTAACGCTAAAGCATTTGAAAAACCATTCTCATTCGGTTACCATTTTATAGGCAACCTCCTTAAACCCCCTTAGAGTGCTTATAGTAAGTACGCCCCTGGATTTGACTATCAATGCATTTATACTAATATAATTTACAAGTTTATATATATATATATCTAATTGGATGGACATGTGAAGGCACATGCTAATGAATATGTCAACTTATTTATGTTACTTCAATAATATATTTTATCTACATGTGTCTTTTCTAAAGTATTTATGTTGGTTTAATTATATATTATCTACATATTTTATCTACATATTAGTTCACTTATATATTTTTTATCAATAGTGCATTTTCTAAAGTTCAGGGGCCAATAGTGCATTTTCTAAAGTTAAGGGGCCAATAGTGCATTTTATAAAGTTCAAGGGCCAATAGTGCATTTTCTAAAGTTCATGGGCCAATAGTGCATTTTATAAAGTTCAAGGGCCAATAGTGCATTTTCTAAAGTTCAGGGGCCAATAGTGCATTTTATAAAGTTCAAGGGCCAATAGTGCATTTTCTAAAGTTCAGGGGCCAACAGTGCATTTTCTAAAGTTCAAGGGCCAATAGTGCATTTTCTAAAGTTCAGGGGCCAACAGTGCATTTTCTAAAGTTCAAGGGCCAATAGTGCATTTTCTAAAGTTCAAGGGCCAATAGTGCATTTTCTAAAGTTCAGGGGGCCAATAGTGCATTTTCTTAAACACTAATAAATAAACAATTATATAAACTAATTATAAACACTAATAAAAAATCATTTACTAGATAAACATTTAGATAAACAAGATATAAACACTAATATATATCATAACTTATATAATTTTTTTTAAATTTATCAACTACATAAACAACTAAAAATCATATAAACAACTAGATATAAACAACTACATATACACACTAATAAAAATCATAACTTATATAATTTTTTTTTTTAAATTATCAACTACATAAACAAGTACAAATCATATAAACAACTAGATATAAACAACTACATATACACACTAATAAAAATCATAACTTATATAATTTTTTTTTAAATTATCAACTACATAAACAACTAAAAATCATATAAACAACTACATATAAACAACAACTACATATACACACTAATAAAAATCATATACTTTTTAAAAATAACTTATATATAAAAAAATGAGTATAAATTTTTTTTATAAAGATTTACAACTACATAAACAAGTAGATAATATAACAACATGTTAAAACAACTAGATAAACAATTACATCCAAACTAAACAACATACAAGAGCACTTTTATACACAAGTAAACAGCATACAACAACAATCCTTAATACACACGTAAACAACAAACACAAGAGCACTTACTTGATTTGCCATTATATAAGTAAAATAATCGTCACCCACAAGGAAGAACACGTGTTCTTAAAATAAGATTCTTGGTCCCCCACAAGGAAGAACACGTGAAAGATGTGTTCTTGTCCCCCACAAGCAAAATTCAAGAAAGAAAGCAAAATTAAATAAGTGTTTATGGTGTAATGTAATTGTTTAAAGAGTAAATTTGATCTTGGTCCCCACAGTCAAAACAAGAAGAAGAAACAAGAAGAAAGAAGAAGAAAGAAGAAGAAAGGGATGTGGTGGGGGTATGTGTCGGCTGAATTAAATAAGGAGTTAGGGTTAGGGTTTTTTTTTTCTTCCGGATTGGACACGTGGCCCAATGGGGAGCCGCCGTGTGGGCTCGGGCCGCGAAGAGCGGCCAGGCTGGTAGTGGGCCACGTGAGCTTGGCGGGTGAGGTGGCGGGTGAGGTGGCGCTGACGAGGATGAGGTGGACCAATCATCTGTGGGCCGCGGATGGCGGCCGGAGGAGTAGCGGACCAAAAAAAAAAACCGCCGGAGACCGGCGGTTGTCGCCGGAGAGCGGCCCAAATCGCGGCGGTAGCGAGCGGCAGAGCGGTCCGGTGTCTAAAATTGTTACCGGCCAACTTTTTTGTCCAAAATAATTATTAAGGATTTTTTTTGTCTAAATTAATAATTTTCTCGTTAATTAATTGGAATGGGTTAGATTCACATGACCAAGCTATTTCCTTGAGACTTGTGAGACCAACATTTTTTCTATGAAACTCCACAGCAAAACATTGTGAAGGTTAAAAAAAATTCGAACATTCATCGTAAAAACATACTAAAAAACACAATCGAGAAAAAAAAATCATAAACAATGTAAAAAAATGAAACATTCACAGCTCAAAAAACTGTGAAGGTAACAATAAATAATTCGAACATTCACAGCGAAAAATTTTGTGAAGGTAAGAAAAATCGAACCTTCACATAAAAAACACCGTGAACACATTTACAGTGTTTTTACAATGAATGTTCGATTTTTTTAACTTTCACAGTGTTTTGCTGTGAAGTTTCATGTAAATATGTTGGTCCCACGAAAACTGATTGATCTCACTTAAGGTTCCACATGAGGGGGATAAATGTTGCTCCCATCATTCAACTAAAAGATCAAATAAGTGTATCGCTTGGAATGTGCATATCTAGCATCTTTCATAATCATATTAATCAAATAATTTTGAAATCAATTTTTATACTTGCTCTCCAAACCAAACTAACCCAATGCCACATCAGCACCACATTAGGAGTTTTCCACTACCTTATCTAAAGCTACCCAAAACATAAATTATACCAAACACAATCTTATTACCCACATTTTTATTTTATTAAATAATAATAACAATAATAATAATAATAATAATAATAATAATAATAATAATAATAATAATAATAATAATAATAATAATAAAGAATAGAGAGATAGAGAGTAAGAAGACAGAGAGAGTAATATTTGGGGGGGAGGGTGTTGCCGCTTGGCATGTGGAAATCGAAGGCCACAAAACCAAAGGCAGCATGATGGTGTTGCCGTCAGAACCTGAGGAACCGAAGCCAAGCTGAGGCATTTGGGACACGTTTGGCCGAAGCTAAGTTGAAAACAATAATTGCCTTATATCCAATTTCATCAATGTCGATTATATTCTAATGTAGATTTCCGTCGTTGCAACTTGTAGTTTCAAAAAAAGGGGGAAATTGGCACCCACCCTCATTTTAACCTCCTACCCATTTACTCTCCCTCTTAGCAACCTATACCCATGAAAGTCTCCGTTAAAGTGGACCTGACACATAACTCCCCTTTAACCCATATATTTTTTTTTGTTCTTTTGCACCAGGTCCACTTTAACGGACCTAGGTCAACATAAACCGGTCAACAGTGGTATTTTTTTTGTCTTTTAGTGGTAGGTTCATTTTAACTCATCTTTTAACGGACTTTCATGGTGTGGGGTGCAAAATGGAAAAGTAAATGGGCGGGAGATTAAAATGGGGGGTGGAGTAATAGGTATAAAGGCCAATTTCCTTAAAAAGGTAGACATGACAGGGAGCTTTGCCATTATGCCCATAACGGTGCTCCCCTTTGCACATATACTCATACCATAACGGCCCAAAACGCCGTTATAACGGCGTTTTGGGCCGTTATAACGGCGCAATGTGCATAACGGCCTTATAACGGCCTTTTAAGGGTATTTGTGCAAAGTGGGGGTGGGGCTTTGTACATACACATCAATTACCCGACATGACATTATCTTAATAGAGATAATGTACTCTTCGTATCTTATCTTATGAAACTGTTGTGTGCAAACAATATCTTAAAAAAATTTAAATAGATAACCGTGTAACTATGGCCTACTTAATAATCCAACAATACAAAAAAAAAATTATAACTCAAACTTATCCATGCAAATAGATAACCTCGTTGATATTAATTTTTTATGCATTAATGAAATTTGGATATCATAATTCAAAATTATTAAATCTATAACTACCATGCATATACGATTCTGATTCATCATTAGTTTCTTATCCAATGGAGATTCAAAATCAAAAACCCCACACAAGTTCGATAAACCCTAAACAATATCAAGAACTCGAACTCGAGCCTTTCACGTGCGAGATTTGCACGGAACCAATAACACTCCCTAACAACAAATTCAAGAACGGCGACAAATGCGTCCACCCTTTTTGCACCGATTGCATGATCGGATTCATCCAAGTGAAGCTCGATGACAACGTATCAGATATCAAATGCCCACATCCGACATGCAATCACTCTCTAGAACCCTTATCATGTCGTCCCAAAATTGCACACCAACTGTTTGAAAAATGGTGCGACAAGTTATGCGAATCAGTGGTGCTAAATCTTGATGGGGTTTACTGCCCTAACAAATATTGTTCTGAGTTGATCGTCAACGAGTGTGGTGATCATGATGCTTTAAAGAGATGCTTGTGCCCTAATTGCAAAAAACCGTTTTGTTTTCAATGCAAGATTCCATGGCACGTCGGGTATAAATGTGAGGAGATCACGGAGACGATGGATGAAAACGATGTTGCTTTTGGTGTTCTCTTTGAGAGAAAGGGATGGAAGAGATGTCCCAATTGCAGGCATTGTGTTGAACGTCTTGATGGTTGCTCCTTTGTTGTTTGCAGGTTTGTTTTATTATTTTTCTAATTATTATAATTATTATATCTTTATAAAATTAATAATATTTGTTTTATCTAAAGTTTATATCGCTATCTTAATTATAGTTATTTAATTGTGTCTTAAGTGTTAGTTATTTATAAAACCACCTACTTATACTCTTAAGCATAAGTTTTTTTATAAACTAGTTGTAGTTGAAATACGAGCCGATAAACTAGTCAACATGTTATAAAAATAATTAGAAAAACAATGTAGAAGTATAATTGAAAAAAAGTAATACTAGTCAACATGTTATAAAAATTAGAAAAACAATGTAGAGGTATAAATGAAAGAAAGTAATAAAAAAAATCTTGAAAACAGTATTTAATTTATTCTTTCTAAAGCTAATTCATAGTTAACCTGACGCAGCGTAGGTTTGCGGAAGGATCGATAAGCGTCTAAACTCTTTGGGGTTGAAAATTACGAATAGTAAAACTCAAGAAAACTAGAGAATAATCTCTAAAACTCTTAAAGGGGGAGAATTGAATTAATTAAAACTTGACTTACAATTGAAACCTAACAACTACATTTATAACTAAATCAACGAAAACATAAACACCATATTAAAACTAATCCTAATATAGCTAAAATACTAATCTATAAATAATAGAAAAGATAATTAAAGAGAAAGATAATAATAATAAAAAGATAATGGAATGGGAAGCAGATTCGGATGGAATTATGGATTGCATGGTAAGTTGGTCACTATGACAAGGGAGCTGATCCCTATACAACATCTTTTAACCATCCACAACAATTTATTGTAAATGGACAATTTTACCCTCTTTCTTCTTTTTAGTTCTTTTTCAATTAACCCCTTCTACATTTTAATTCATTTCTTTCAAGCCCACACACCATCCTCGGTTTTTTTCATGTTTCCGGCGACCAGAAGCTCCGGAGCCGGTGAAGCTCCGGAGCCGGTGAAGCTCCGGAGCCGGTGAAGCTCCGACGATTAAAGCCGGAATCCTGGAGATGCGGATTTGGCAGATTTTCTGGCAGGTCGGGTTGAGAGCTTTATAAGTGAGAGTACGGTTTAGGTGAGCGAATTTGTAGGTGAGAGTGAACTCCTCCGGAGAGGTCACATCCGTGGTGGTGTGTCGGCGAAGTAGAACGCCACTCTCTCAGTCGGATCTCCGTGGACGCCGGTAAAGGACAACGAATCACGAAGGCGGACTAGAGGATCCACAGCTTTTTCTGGATCTGTATCGGCGGTTCGAGCAAAATCCTCCGGCTCCACTGTCGGAAAGAATCTGTATCACCGGAAAGGATTCCGTTAGGGTTTTCAAAAAGGTTTTTGTGAAAATCCTTTTCGGTGAGCTCGTTGACGGCGACACTTTCTTCACCTTCGTAGGCTTTAACTCCTTCTCCTCCGGCGGTGTCGAAGGTCACGACCGCCGATGTGTAGCTAGTGGAGATCAGCTGCTGCTGCTGTTGGTCGGCGGTGTTACTCTCTCTCTCTCTCTCTTATATGTCGCTGCTGGTCGCCGGAGATTAGGGCTGGCAATTTCCGACACGACCCATCAACCTGACACGACACGACAAGAAAATAAAAGGGTTTGGGTTGAGGTTTTTGACACGTCAACCCGCCCGCTAACCCGCCAACCCACCAAATTTCAAGGGTTGACCCGCAGGGTTGGTGGGTTGACCCACGAACCCGTTTATATTTAAATTAATTATTATATATATATATTTTTATTATATAATAAAAATTAGAAAAACTAAAAAAATCAAATCCACTCTTTATATTTGTATTTTGAACAAATTCTAACAAACTCTAAGTTTATTTGTATTTTGAACTTTAAACTTGCTTTATTTGAACTTGGAACTTGGTTGTATTTGGTTGATTTTGAACTTGGTTGAATTTAGATGCTTTTGTACTTGATTATATTTGGTTGCTTTTGAACTTAATTGTATTGAGACTTTGTTTTTATTTGAATTCTATGAAGTATGAACTTTGACCTGTCAACCCGTTTATGACCCACCAATCCGTTTATGACCCGTCAACCCGTTTATGACCCGCCAACCCGCCACTGACCTGCCAACCCGCCAACCCGTGACAAGACCCACGACACGACCCTTCACGTGTAAGGGTTGAAGAACTCGACACGATTAGCTAAATGGGTGGGGTCAGGGTTGAGGTTTCTGACCCTCCAACCCGCCAACCCGTGACCCGCCAACCCACCAACCCGCGAATTGCCACCCCTACCGGAGATCACCACCTGATGTTCGTTGGAGAGCTTGGTTGTGTTGGTTATCGGAATACAGCTGTGTGTTACTCTGTCTCTCTCTCTCTCTCTCTTTTATTTTATCTTTTTGTGAAGGGAAACTGAAAGGGTAATTGTTATAAATCATATTTCCTCCTACCCTTTTAGCCTACCCATCCTCTTACCCACTTCATCATTTGACAAGAGTCAAAATTTCTCAATTGTTTTTCGAAAGTATGGTAAAATGATAAAGTGAGTAGGAGGATGAGTAGGTTAAAAAAGTAGAAAGAATTGAAAATGAACTAAAAAGAAGAAAGAGGGTAATATTGTCTATTTACATTAAATTGTGTGTGGTTAAAAAGAGTTGTGGAGGGATCACCTCCCCTATGGAAATCATGGTCAAAGATGGAACTTGTAAGTCAACGCTAGCTAGCGGTTTTGCATGGTGTAACAACCAAGTCCAGTTTTACCGGATTTTTAACAGAAATAGTAACCAACATAGCGGAAGCACTTTAACAATCAAAAAGTAATATGTTTTTCCCAAAACGGTCCAAAATTAACAACACTTAAAAGTAAAAATACGTCTCGATAAATTCAGTTTGCAACCAACACAATTTATTAGTAGTCCAACATCCATTATTTTAAAAAAAAACTCCTAATCATGTCCTGAACTGAGTCCTTCCGAGCATCAAGCAGGTGCCTTCCCTTTATCCTTGGATGAGGTACCTGCCACTGAACCACATAAACCACAATTGGGTTAAGCATAACCTTACATGCCAGTTTACACATCAACATATAACCACATGATCACAAGGCATAGCAATATCGAACGCAAGTTAATGTACTCACCTGATTATGAGGTCTGAACTTCACACACTTGAAGTATATAGCACACGTGAGAATTCAATCACCTAATCACATATATAGCATGCAAATAAATAACCTTTCATTTACAACTCTAAACCATATCCAAACTTACGAGCCGTAGACATAGCGTAGCTATCTCAATGGCTCCCAAAATCTACCACTCATCATTATTTGACATCCCCAAGAAAAGCCATAAAAGAAAACCCCAATCCGAACCCAAATGAAAAACTTGAGTTTCGGACTCAGAAGAAACGGCGGGTAACCCCGCGGGTTGCGTTACCCGCGCCCTTACCCGCGGTTACCCGCAGGTCGCAAAAACTGCAGGCGACGTCTTTTCCAGCCGTGAACCAACCCAAAAACACGAATTCCACAACATTTAGACCAAAATAAGTGTATATGATGATTCTTTAACATAACCATCAACTCTTAATCATTATTTCACCATATAACCCTCAATTGATGATCCAAAGATCATCAATCCTTACTTTCTAACCAAAACCCTAACTAAAACATGAATTAACCAATTTGACTAGGATTACTCACAAATTAACAAGTGATTACCTTAGCAACGTCACCAACGATAACAACGAACACTTGCTAAAACGATTTGCTCAACCCTCTCCTAGCAACTTCTTCAAGATCACCCAAAACCCTTCTCTTTTCTCCAAAGAAATGCAAAATGATCCAAGGAAAGGGTTTGGTCATCCAAACTCATATATATACACTTACATTTAACACCCTCCTCTTTCCACAACTACAAACAAGTCCCCCTACCTGAAAATACATAAATAACACCAAACCTTACTAACTTAACGGAAAAAGGTTAAAACTTAACTGAGTGGAAACGGGGTGTTACAACTCTCCCCCACTTACCAAGATTTCGTCCCCGAAATC
Organism: Centaurea solstitialis; assembly: GCA_030169165.1. Taxonomy (NCBI): domain Eukaryota; kingdom Viridiplantae; phylum Streptophyta; class Magnoliopsida; order Asterales; family Asteraceae; genus Centaurea; species Centaurea solstitialis. Next base: position 25,685,155 of record CM058047.1, read on the forward strand.
GCTTAGTCGTGGAACAGCTCCGGATAATTGGATCTCATCTCCGCTTCCGGCTCCCACGTCCACTCTGATCCCTTTCGATGCTCCCACTGAACTTTTACCAGACCAATTTCCTTGTTACGTAAAGATTTCGTCTTCCGCTCCAAGATAGCTATTGGCCTCTCGATGTAGTTTAATCGTTCGTCAACTTGAATGTCATCAATCGGGACATGAGCTGTCTCGTCAGCCAAACATTTCCTCAGCTGGGAAACATGGAATGTATCATGAATCTGATTCAGTTCTGGTGGTAATTCAAGTCTATAGGCCACTTTTCCAACCCTGGCTATCACCTTGAAAGGTCCAATGAATCGGGGGCCTAATTTGCCTCTCTTTCGGAACCGGATCACCCCTTTCCAAGGTGACACTTTCAACAACACATTATCACCCACTTGAAACTCTAAATCTGATCTCCTCCGATCCGCATAGCTTTTCTAACGACTCTGAGCAGTTCGCAACCGCTCACGTATCATCTCAATGCTCTCGGTTGTCTTCTGTACTATCTCGGTACTACCCAACTCTCGCTGTCCAACTTCTCCCCAACAGATAGGGGTTCGACACCTTCTCCCGTACAACATTTCATACGGGGGCATGCCGATACTAGCGTGGAAACTATTGTTATATGAGAATTCGGCCAATGGCAAGTAGGTGTCCCAACTGCCTCCAAAATCCAAAACACAGGCACGTAACATATCTTCAAGAGTTTGAATAGTTCTCTCACTTTGGCCATCGGTCTGCGGATGAAAAGCTGTACTGAACTGCAACCTCGTGCCCAAATCCTCATGAAACTTTCCCCAAAATCGTGACGTAAACCGAACATCCCGGTCAGAAATGATGGTAACCGGAACGCCGTGTCTAGCCACAATCTCCTTGACATAGATGTCCGCCAACGCTTCAGCGGATGAACTCTCCCGGATGGCTATAAAGTGAGCACTCTTTGTCAAACGGTCCACGATCACCCAAATTGCGTCGTAACTTCGAGACGTCCGAGGCAATTTGGTAATCAGGTCCATCGTGATGTGCTCCCACTTCCATACCGGGATATCTAACGGTTGCAACTTCCCATGCGGTCGTTGATGCTCAGCTTTAACTCTCAAACAGGTTAAACACTTCTCCACATAACGAGCTACGTCCCGCTTCATTCCTGGCCACCAATAATCAGTCCTTAAGTCTCTATACATCTTTGTGGCACCTGGATGTATCGAGAACTTAGACTTGTGTGCCTCATCTAACAAGGTCTGCCTCGCCTCGCCTGATACTGGTACCCAGACCCGCCCAAAACGGGTCAACAACCCTCGACTATCCGTTACCAACTGCGGTAGCTGGCCCTTAATCCGTTCCTTCCTTAGATTCTCTTCCTTGATCGCATCGGCTTGAGATTGCCGAATCAAATCAAAGAGAGAAGTCGTCACGGTTAGCCTCATCAACGGTACTCGCAATAGCACGTGGCGAGTCTTTCTACTCAATGCATCTGCTACCACGTTCGCCTTCCCCGGATGATAAAGGATTTCACAATCATAATCCTTCACCACATCCAACCATCTCCTCTGCCGCATGTTCAAATTCGGCTGGTCTAAAAAGTAACGGAGACTCTTATGATCGGTGTAAATCGTGCACTTCACACCATACAAGTAGTGTCTCCAAATCTTAAGCGCAAAAACGATTGCGGCTAACTCCAAATCATGGGTCGGATAATTTACCCCCATGCGTCTTTAATTGGCGTGACGCATAGGAGATTACCTTACCACGCTGCATGAGAACACAGCCTAGCCCGTGATATGAAGCATCACAGTAGACCGTCATGTCCTCCACCCCTTCAGGTAGCGTAAGAATCGGTGCCTCGCACAACTTCTGCCGCAAAGTCTCAAACGCTGATTGTTGTTCTTCTCCCCAAACGAAACTTACGTTCTTCCTGGTGAGTTTAGTCAATGGAACCGCCACTTTGGAGAAATCTTGGATGAACCGGCGATAGTACCCGGCCAACCCAAGAAAGCTCCGTATCTCTGTTGGCGACTTAGGAGTTTCCCACTTCATAACCGCCTCGACTTTCGCTGGGTCAACCTTGATCCCTTCTCGGTTTACAAGGTGTCCCAAAAACTGAACCTCTTGTAACCAGAAATCGCACTTCGAAAACTTTGCGTATAATTGCTCTTTCCGAAGAATTTCCAACACTTCCCGCAAATGCTCAACATGATCCTCCTTTGTCTTGGAGTAGATCAGAATATCGTCGATGAACACGATAACTGACCTATCCAATAAAGGTCTACACACCCGGTTCATGAGATCCATGAATGCCGCCGGTGCGTTCGTCAACCCAAAAGGCATGACCACGAACTCATAGTGTCCGTATCTGGTCCTGAACGCTGTTTTGTGCACGTCCTCCTCTCTCACCTTTAATTGATGGTACCCCGATCGAAGGTCTATCTTCGAGAACCAAGCGGCTCCCTGAAGTTGATCAAAAAGATCATCAATCCTCGGCAGTGGGTATCGGTTTTTCACCGTAAGCTTGTTGAGCTCACGATAGTCGATGCACATTCTCAACGACCCGTCCTTCTTCTTGACGAACAAGATCGGTGCTCCCCACGGTGAACTGCTTGGCCGAATAAAACCTTTCGCCAACAGCTCCTCTAATTGGTTTGATAGCTCTTGCATTTCCGGAGGTGCCAAGCGGTAAGGGGTTTTCGCTACGGGCGCCGCCCCCGGAACCAAGTCTATCCTGAACTCCACTTGTCTTTCTGGAGGAATCCCCGGCAAGTCTTCCGGGAAGACATCCGGGAACTCACAAACTACGGGTACATCTTCCACCGTCTTTTTCTTACTTTCTCCTTGGTCGCTGATCAAGTACACAAGATAACTAGTACCTCCATGCAACACATAGCTCCGAGCTTTAGCTATTGAGCATACCTTCGGAATGCGTTTGCTTACATCCCCCAAAATAGTTAGTTCTCCCCCACTTGGGTTCCGAACCACTACCCGACAGTTCTCACAATCGACATTAGCCCCATTTCTTCTTAGCCAATCCATCCCTGCCACTACCTGAATCTCCCTCATAGGAATAGGGATAAGGTCAATACTAAACTTGACACCCTCTAACTCTAAAACATTATTTCTATAGACATACTTACATAAACGAAACTCCTCATCCGCTATTTCTACTTCTAACGGGCTTCCTAGTTTACTTTTCACATTCATAAAATCTTTACAAAAAGACCAGGAAACAAAAGACTTGCTAGCACCCGTATCAAACAACACTAGAGCAGGCATCGAATTGACTAGGAAGATACCTGTCACCACGTCTGGCTCGGCCTTCGCCTCGTTGGCAGTCAACTGGAAGACTCTAGCTCGAGTCCTTGGGGCTTCCACTTTCTTACTCGGTCCACCCTCGATAGCCTTAACGGGTGCGGAACCAGAGATCTCAGTCGATACAGCCGCTGTGGGGCACTCATTGGCGAAGTGACCCGGTCTGAAGCATTTGAAGCACATCTTGGGCTCCACTTTACAATCACGGCTGATATGCCCAGGCTTCCCGCATTTGTAGCAGGTCCCTGAGCCCATTCTGCACTCCCCCGGGTGATTCTTTCCACACTTTGAGCAACGAGGGTAATCTTTCCTAACTTCTCCTTTCTGATTCCCGGTCTTGAACTTCTTGACCACCTGATGCTGTGGCTGAACCCGCTCTGCTCTCTTCTTTTTACCCTGACGCTCGAGCTCTAACTCCCTTGATCGAGCCTTTTCTTGCATCTGCTGGAAGCTGTCGCACTGAGCCATCGCCACAAATTCCCGTATCTCCGGCTTCAAGATGTTTCGGTAACGGTACATCTTCATCCTTTCATTCTGAACATATTCGCGACAAAACAAAGCCCGCTCCAAGAATTTGTTGGTGATTTCAGTCACCGACTCCGTAGTCTGCTCCATCTCTAGAAACTCAGTGGTGAGTCTCTCCACTTCAATCTGAGGTACAAACTCCGCTCGAAACATTTCAAGGAACGCCTCCCAAGTGAGGGCTCCAATCTGTTCCTGAGTCCTGGAACTGTTCACCACACCCCACCAATCTTTCGCTGGCCCTCTCAGAAGATTCGCGGCATACCTCACCTTTACTTCAGCCGGGCAAAAGCTAGTGAGGAAGGCTCCTTCTACCTCGGAGATCCACCTAGAGGCAACAATCGGATCCTTTTCCCCTCCAAAATGGGGTGGTTGGCAGGCAGTGAAATCCTTGAACCCAACCGCCCGGTTTTGTCCGGTACCCGAGCTCCCTGCTCCGCTCCCTTGGCTAGCCATGGCGGAGTTGACCTGTTGAGTGACCACCTGGGTCAACTCCCTTTTCATCTGCTCGAAAAGACCTGGAAGTAGGTCATGCAAGACTTCCCCAACCTCAGCAGCAATAATCCCTCGTAGATCAGGGATTTCATGCTCATTGTCATCACTCAGATGCCCTCCAGATCCAGTCCTCCTTGTGGTCACCATACTGATGCAAATACGTAATTGTTTAGCTAACAATGACATAAGTAACCTTACTAGTGAGTGACTCTCACTCCCCTTCCTGATAAGCCACAAATGCTCTCATGTTTCTAATTCCCATCCCATGACTTCAGTCAGTCCGTAATGATCCCTATAATTTAGTCAAGCCTCAACAGTACAATGTAATTGCAATGATATGGGCCCTTATATCATTATAATTACACCCTACCCGTTCAGCTTTTCCTTATCATAAGAAAGATTACTTTCTAGACTTGGTCATACACAAAGCACATAATCATATGGTACCACATGCACCCTTAGTGGTACCACCTATAACTACTATGTCTTAAGCATCTTTAAGTCATTTTACTTTCATACATACCTTGACGTCTACATATCATGTCATAGGATCCATACATTCACATACTCAACCAGATATTACTCAAGCATACATAAAGTAATATAAAAGTTCCTTTTCTCATCATGGGCATCATTAATTCAACTACAGGTCTGTTGCATTTCGATAATTAAACATAACATTACCATGATATTCATAAGTAATTCGTCATGGCATACTTACTAACAACTCATAGAGTTTAGGGTGCTCACTCCCGTCTTGATGCTCCGGATCTCAGTTCAGTTCCACCTCATGTTCTTAAAGAAATTTTTCTCTTTTGTTGATTACTTTGTTTTTTTTTTTTTTTAAAAGAAACGAACTCCGGGTTTGAGTTCAGGTATTCACTACTTGTGAACACCCGAATCCCTCAAACCTAGGCTCTGATACCAATTGTAACAACCAAGTCCAGTTTTACCGGATTTTTAACAGAAATAGTAACCAACATAGCGGAAGCACTTTAACAATCAAAAAGTAATATGTTTTTCCCAAAACGGTCCAAAATTAACAACACTTAAAAGTAAAAATACGTCTCGATAAATTCAGTTTGCAACCAACACAATTTATTAGTAGTCCAACATCCATTATTTTAAAAAAAAACTCCTAATCATGTCCTGAACTGAGTCCTTCCGAGCATCAAGCAGGTGCCTTCCCTTTATCCTTGGATGAGGTACCTGCCACTGAACCACATAAACCACAATTGGGTTAAGCATAAAGCTTAGTGAGCACAAACCTAGGTTCTATGGATACACATACATAATCATAAGCATATAATGGTATAACTGGGCATGTATCATAAACCTTACTCGAGGTGTAAACACCAAGAACATCATACTGACACTGGTACCAGGCATCACCTACACAACTTCCCTAGGGGTGAAACACCTCCGTAGGTACTATCATAACCTTACATGCCAGTTTACACATCAACATATAACCACATGATCACAAGGCATAGCAATATCGAACGCAAGTTAATGTACTCACCTGATTATGAGGTCTGAACTTCACACACTTGAAGTATATAGCACACGTGAGAATTCAATCACCTAATCACATATATAGCATGCAAATAAATAACCTTTCATTTACAACTCTAAACCATATCCAAACTTACGAGCCGTAGACATAGCGTAGCTATCTCAATGGCTCCCAAAATCTACCACTCATCATTATTTGACATCCCCAAGAAAAGCCATAAAAGAAAACCCCAATCCGAACCCAAATGAAAAACTTGAGTTTCGGACTCAGAAGAAACGGCGGGTAACCCCGCGGGTTGCGTTACCCGCGCCCTTACCCGCGGTTACCCGCAGGTCGCAAAAACTGCAGGCGACGTCTTTTCCAGCCGTGAACCAACCCAAAAACACGAATTCCACAACATTTAGACCAAAATAAGTGTATATGATGATTCTTTAACATAACCATCAACTCTTAATCATTATTTCACCATATAACCCTCAATTAATGATCCAAAGATCATCAATCCTTACTTTCTAACCAAAACCCTAACTAAAACATGAATTAACCAATTTGACTAGGATTACTCACAAATTAACAAGTGATTACCTTAGCAACGTCACCAACGATAACAACGAACACTTGCTAAAACGATTTGCTCAACCCTCTCCTAGCAACTTCTTCAAGATCACCCAAAACCCTTCTCTTTTCTCCAAAGAAATGCAAAATGATCCAAGGAAAGGGTTTGGTCATCCAAACTCATGTATATACACTTACATTTAACACCCTCCTCTTTCCACAACTACAAACAAGTCCCCCTACCTGAAAATACATAAATAACACCAAACCTTACTAACTTAACGGAAAAAGGTTAAAACTTAACTGAGTGGAAACGGGGTGTTACACATGGTGATGGATTTTGAACAAACAGTCCTCTTGTGTGCAGGTTTGGTTTTCGATTGTTTTTCGAACTCTATCGCAACTCTTCCTATATCATAACCAAACGAGTTTTGTTTTGTAAGTTTGAAAAATTCTTCTAATCCAACTAAAATGATTGGCTATATTTGTTGCAGGTGTGGAGTTAGATTTTGCTACAATTGTGGAGAAGTGGCAACTCCGCGCCATATATGTAAATGTAAACGTGGCAAGGCTTCTATTTTTTGGGCGTTCTTATTTGTAATTTATCTTCTTTTATGGGGCATTTGGTTTGGGGTATCTATGCGTCAGAAATATGGGAATGAATAAAAACTGATGTTTGGTATGATATTATAGAATGGAATCATTCTTGCAAATCCATTAATTTTCATTCCCGACCACATTGGGAGGAATGAAATTTTTATTTCTACTTGGTTCTTTTTTTTATGCATTGTTCCATCCATCTATGAATGTTAAATGAAATATCTTTTGTATTTTCAAATTGAAAAAACATTTTTTTTTAATATGAAGCAATTTTTCATTGATTATTTTGGATTAACTAAACAACATTAATGCAATGCTCATTCCTATTCTCATTTTCCTGCATTCCCATTCCCATTTTCATTTTCATTTTCATTCCCTAAAATGAACCAAACGCCCCCCTTAGTGTTTCTTTCCATGGTAACAAACTCTAAATGACTCCGAAACAAGCCTCAAGCCTTTCAACTTATTTTCCGTTTTCATATTTTGATCCACGTGTTAGATGCTTTGTTTATGTTACCATCAAGTGTTGGATTTCTTCACTGCTATGTGTTTCAATCCTTATGGCTGATGTTTTGTGGGTTTATGTATTATCCATTGTTTTGTGTTTCCATTATTGTTTGAATTTGTTCGATCTTTGATGGTTCTACGCTCTTAAGTTTCCATTTTTAATAGTTGGATTGATTTCAATTTGAAAGTTATAAAATAATATTTTACTTTTGCAAATCCACTTTACAACAAGATTGTGAGTTTCAATTACAACTATCTGAAACTTTAAAGCTTGCCCCAATTGTTTGATGTGGTTAAAGTTTTCTAAATATGTAAAGGACAATAAAAATATGTATTGTTTGGTTGGTATAAGTGATCTAAAAATTGGATGAATTTATTGTGATTTTTGTAAAGATGTAGATGGCTGCGTTGGTTACATAATGTGGTTTTACTGCTTTATCGCTATACTTCTATTTACATACCCTTTTTTTAAACACTTTGTTTAGGGCGATCAAACTCTAAAAGGATTCCAAAACTATCTAATTAACCCTTTAGATTTATTTTTTGTTTCTACCAACTATCATATTTTGATCCTTTTGTTTTTATTCCAATCAAGTGTTTGATTTCCTCCCTGATTTGTGTTTTGATCCTTATGGTTACTGTTTTTGTGGGCTTATGCATTATTCATTGTTTTGTGTTTCCATTATTTGGATTTATTCGATCTTTGATGGTTCTACGCTCTTAAGTTTTCGTCTCCGTTGATGATTGTCATGTATGCATGCAGCACAAGTTTTACATGGATTGATTTCAATTTCAAAGTTATAAGTTGATATTTTATTTTTGCAAACCCATCATTTTGTGGACCATGGCAATGTTTACACTTTACAAGAAGATTGTGAGTGTCAAAGCTTGCATAATTGTTTTATGTGGTTAAAGTTTTCTGAATATGTGAATGGACAATAAAAAAGAATGTAATTGTTGGTATAAGTAATCTAAAGTTGGATGGTTTTATTTTGCTTTTTGGCTTTAGTGGGTTTTCATATGATGATTATAACGGAATACATAATTTGATTTAGAAATTAGTGACATGTAAATGCTTTTAGCTATATATGATGATTACATCCCACAACAATCATAGCAACTTGTTATGTGTTAAAAACATGAAATTAGGGTGTTATGTTTAAAAAAGAGCTTAATGACCTTGATTTATGTTCTGATTGTGTGCAAGGCAAACAGACTCCAGTGTCTTTCGATACCAACAAACACACTGATGTTTGCGGCCGACTTCTTTCACATCCCTTTATGATGGTCATTATTTCATTTTTTTATCGAAAATCTTTCAAGCAAAGTTTAGTTGTACACCGTGAACCACAAGGACGAGTCATATGACACAAAAATGAAAATTATGGTTTGCACTAATCGAGAACCAAATAGGACAGAAGGTTAAGATGCTCAAACTAGATAATGGTGCGTGGCGCATACAAAGATACAATTGCTCATCTATTAAGCGCCGTTTCACCGCACTATAATGGATAATGGTCAGTGGCGCATCTAGAGCAGAAAACCATGTGGTTCCTTAATTAAGTTTAGCCGAAAAATAAAAGTGTCAACTCTATACTTTTGTTGGGTCGGGTCCTTAAAATTTAAAATAAAAATAAAAGTGTCAACTATACGGTCGTCTTTTTGTTTGGTGTCGTTTTTTGTTTGATATTTGGGTTAGAGTTAAATTTGTTAGACCTTAAACAATTTTTTATATAAAATATGGTGTTTTTATTTGGTATTTGGGTCAGACTTAAAATCGTTGGACCTTAAATGAAAAAATTAAAAAAATTTAATAATGAGTGAAGGGGATTTGAACCTGCAACCTTTGGTATAGAACATGGGGTGTTATCCAAAAAAACCAACATGGCTTTTGCTTTCTTTAAGCTGCTAAACAAAATTTTAAGGTACTTCCCGCAAAAATTTTAAGGTAGGTCTACAAAAAAAATTCTATATAACATATAATAAAAATAAAAAAATTAGGTAGGTCCTGAGACCTACCTAAGGCATATGTAAATTCGCCCTAGATAATGGTCGATTAGACTTGTTAGGTGGGAAACATATCGGTTGAGACTTCAATGTAGTTCAAAGCAGAAAGTTAAATAGGGTAAGATGGATTGAGTTATGGAGAGTTGAGAACAAAGTAATTTGTTTGAACTAGAATAAACTGATTTGTTTGAAGAGGGCATATCGATTTGTTTAAAAGGAAGCAAATTGATTATTTATATTAAGGGATGGATCAACTGAAAGAGAGATCTACACCGTAAATCCTTTTTAGCACAAGCTCAACCTGTTAATCTAATTATCAAAAAAATATGTGAGTTGGGCGGCTTATGATGCCCTTTATGGGGCCTTGTTGTCCATGGCGATTGCTAGAGAGGTCAAAATGGGTCTTCCATGGCCCGGGATCGATGTAAGACCAGGACCGAGACTGATTAGGACCAACCCGATGCTTTGTATGTAACCAGTTACAATCTATATGAAAGTTTATGGTCCAACCCAAGACTACGACCTCAACCAGTTATACATATACCCGATTTTGATAAAATTTTAGTTTTTATAAATTACAAACCAAGTTTTCTTTTAATATTTTTACCAGATTTTTAAGTTTTTTTATCTTAAATTTCTTGTTGACGTATTTCAAGTTTTGTAACTATTCTAATTCTGATCTATAAAAACATGTATAACAATTTTGTGTCAAAATACATTTTAGAATGTACATAAATGACCCAATTATAGATTTTAAAGTATATCTCAGTAGAATGTTGCTCAAAAAGAATCTTCAAACAATATTCTCTCAAGTCCAAAATTTATTTTTAGGGAGAAAAAATTTGGATCGGTTTGAGTCCAGCCCGATACTTTACCAATTCTTGGGACTGGTTACAAACATGGAGAATGGGCCTTAGGTTTTTGGTCGTGACCGGGAGCGATTACCAAAAGGAAATCAAAGACATGGACCGATTATTGACCATCTCTGACATTTTCATAACAACCATTTGCAAGGTTCAAACCTACGTGTAATGTGTTGTTTCATAGATGAAACAGAATCCTGTGTGATATTCATATATTCTACTCATATGAAATATTTTATGTATGAAGAAAACATGAACATATGTCTAAACATGATACTGAACGGAGTAAGTGATCAGCGATTGCTGATGTCCAAACTATCAGCGAGACAGACTCGCTGAAGTATTGAACTTCATCACAACAGTGCTAAGTATTTTTCAGTTAGTAGATAAGGATCATTGGTATTTCATCAAGTCATAGAGGAGCTGGATCAACAACGTTTAAATCCAATAATAAGCCAAACCATCGTTTATACAGAGCGGCTAAAAGTATTTACCCAAAATACAAATACAAAAACACAACTGGAGATAACGGTTACAAAAACATGGTCTCAAATTACCCATGTGTATATATGTATGTCTACGCTAGTCACTAAAAGATTAACAAAAGCAAGTCCTAGTAGTTATCGTCAATCTTCGCATCTCCACAGCTCTCATCCCAAAATCCCTGCTAAATCATTTACCTGCCTAGAACAAAGAAAATCTCGCCCGAGCTATATGCTCAGTGAACGAATAATGATAACATAATAATAAGCATGAGATAACAAATTCAAGGAATTACGTTACATAAGACCATAATCAAAATCAAAGTGTCTCAAAAGAGGATGAAGTTAACCGAATGCCTCGAAGGCATATCAAAGTCCGAAGACTAAACCGCATCATCATGATACGTTGTTCCCAAAGGATGATCAGTCCGTTTGGGCCTGTGTGAGGAAAGAGGTGCGGGCACAGCACAGCAATCCTCTCCGTGGATTTAACCACTGCCACAATTTCTTTTCCGATAACGGTTCCTAGGATCGATCCATACGCCCTTTATTCGACCAATACTCATTCTAGTCTGCTTTTACGGACTTTTTATAAGATAAGGACGCCATGATCGTTTTAGCCACCATGGAAGCATCTCAACATTGGTGCCCCCAATGTTGAGTCTACCGAAAACGGTTCACAATAGACATCATCCAACAAGTCCGTGTTTCAATAGAATGAAATCATAATTCAAAAGCGAACAAATGCGTAACTACATTTAACAAGCATGAAAGAAATTTGGAATCAATATATATTTGACTTTATAATCGTTTATCCGGATTAGGAAGCCATATGCAAATGACTATCCCCGTATCAAGTGGAGTAAGATATCCGTACCTGAGTAAAACAGTGATGAAATACCATAACTGGAGTTCCCAAAGAGTTGATACGATTCACATGCAGTCACCTTTTACACAAAACGATCACCGATTATCGACTATACAATAACTAATGTACGTATCGTATATATAAATCTAAGACAAAAGTTCACTCATTTTATCTCTATACTAGTCCTAGATAGGTTTAAGATTGATTTGAATAAAGTCCTTGTAAGGTACAAGACGGCTAAGTACAATCGGGGATTGCCGATTCAACTACCCGTACCAAACAGCCCATATCTCCGTTCTTTTCGAGCGTTTTTCTCCTATTTAGAGACCACACTAACCTCCACAATACAAATGAAAGTTGTAGTAAAAGGTCGTAGGAGTCTATCAGCTTTGGAATCACCTTATTTGGATCATCCGTCTAATAGATACAGACTTTACAAAACAGCTATGTTGATCGTTAATATGCTGCCAGCAGCCTAAAAACACTCTATTTTGGCCCTTTTAACGTCATAATTAGGTGTTAAACTCTAAATAACAATTGTAGTATATGGCAAGGGCTTTATGACTGCAAAATTTGAGCCCTTTCCGCCGTACGGTTTGGGAGTTATGGGCTGCCAAACATCGAGATTCGTGGCTGTCGGAAATTCCGATTTCCATCATTTTTCCTCAACTCATTTTATGCTTTCTGTTACACAACCTGCTGTATTTATATGATCTAAACATGCTTTAACATCCCAAATGTTAAAACAAAGTTCATGGCTTATGATCCTAGGCTTAATCACGTAATTTCGTTCTTTTCGGCAATTAATCGATCACTTGGTGTGAGGTACATCAGATACACCCAATCTAACCATATAGTATCAATCCATTATCCTTTTTCAGATTAAACACCAATTATTGCTAACTAATCGATTATTTACTCTCAATTTGCAAGACTAAACCAAAAAGTACATACATGCACAATTAAAGAAAAACCTCGAAACCTTGACATAAATATCGCAACGAAACTAAAACAAACTTATACCTTTAAGAAGGATTCGACCAGATGATTCCGAAAATGTAATCGTTACATCGAATCTCTTAGTAATTTGTGAGAATTTTAAGAGAGAAACAGAGTTTAGATGGAGAGAAAGTATGGCGGTGAAACCAAAGGAGTGTTAGCCTAGTGGTAAGGCTTGGGCACTACATAGTGGTGAACTTGAGTTCGAGCCCTAGGGGACGCATTCTGGAGGTACGGGGGCTTCGATCCCGGACTGCATGCTTTAGCAGTCGGGTTTCGGCCCAAAATTATCGAGGATTAGTCTGGGCGTGGCATGGATACCTCTTAAAAAAGTATGGCGGTGAAGAACACATCCAGGGATGATTTTTGGAAGCTTACTTTAATCACGTGTATGGTTTTTATATTTTGCTTTTATTTTAACATATTAAGAGATTCACAAAATAACAACTTTAACCCCTCAAGTTTGATTCTTTAGCCTTATGCCATAATATATTAACTTAACATTTTAAGTTAAGTTAATTGCATTTTAAACATGTTAAGGAAACACGGTTATTATAATGTTGCTCAAAAAAAATCTTCAAACAATATTCTTTTTAAGTCCAAAATTGATTTTTTGGGAAAAAATTAGGATCTGTTTGAGCCCATCCTGAGAGTTGACCAATTCATGGGACGACTAGTATAGAACATGGGAGACCGAGCCTTAGGCTTTTGGTCGTGACCGGGACAAATTAGTAAAAGGAAATCAAAGACTTAGATTGATTCTTGGCTGTCTCTAGACACTTTCATGATAGTCATGTGCAAGGATAAGGACCTACGTGTAAAATATTATTTCACAGATGAGACAGAGACATGTGATTTCATTTTTTTTTCATAAATTAAATGTCAAGAAATGCTTTATGTACAAAAAAAACATAAACATAAGTCTACACATCAATCACACTCATGCTTACACACTAAAACAAAACATATGAAATAATATAAATTATAACTCATAATTTAACTTATAAAGGTTTTTTATTTATTTAAAATGTATGATTTTTACAAGGACCGTAACCATATGAATTAGGAAAGTAACGAACTTTTGATACACATAATGTATATTATTATCTATATTATTTATTAAGATATGATAATTGGTAAAGATATCAAATTGATAATCATGCTATAATTATTTTTATAAATCAAACTTATCCATACAAATATTTTCGTTGATATTAATCTTTTAAGCAATAATGAACTTGGATCATAATTCTAAATATTAAATCTATAAATACCATGCATGCATGTACGATTTTGATTCATCTTTAGTTTCTTATTCAATGGGAAATCAAAATCAAAAACTCTCAAACCCTAATCCAGAGCAAGAACAACTCCTAAACCCTAATCCAGAGCAAGAACAAGAAGAGCCATTCACCTGCGGAATTTGCATGGAACCGATAACAATCCCCAACAACAAGTTCGAGAACAGCGACAAATGCGTACACCCTTTTTGCACCGATTGCATGATCGGATACATCCAAGTGAAGCTCGATGACAACATATCATATATCAAATGCCCACATCCGACATGCAACCACTCTCTGGAACCCTTATCATGTCGTCCCAAAATTACACACCAATTATTTGATAAATGGTGCGACAAGTTATGCGAATCAACGGTGCTAAATCTTGATGGGGTTTATTGCCCTAACAAATACTGTTCTGAATTGATCGTCAACGAGTGTGGTGGTGATCATGGTGCTTTGAAGAGATGTTTGTGCCCTAATTGCAAAAAAGAGTTTTGTTTTCAATGCAAGATTCCGTGGCACGCCGGGTATGAATGTGAGGAGATCACGGAGACGATGGATGAAAACGACATCGCTTTTGGTGTTCTCTTTGAGAGAGAGGGATGGAAGAGATGTCCCAATTGCAGGCATGGTGTTGAATTTCTTGATGGTTGCTCCATTATTCCGTGCAGGTTTGTCTTATTATTTTTCTAATTATTAATTATCTCTTTTCAAAATTAATCATATTTGTTTTATCTATAATTTTTATTATTATGTTAATTATATATAGTTTTTTAATTGTGTCTAAGTTTTTAGTTATTTATAAAACCACCTATAGTTTAAACTCTTAAAGATAAGTTATCTGATAAGTTAGTTGTGGTTGAAATACTATCGCATACGGGCTTTCGGCAATGACTCTTTAGCGATGATTTATCCTCGCTGAAAAGTAATTGCGACGACATAATGCACACTATTTAAATTAGTTTTCCTAAAGCTAGCTAATTTATAGTTAACCAAACAAGATTTTTTTTTATATAACTTTGAGAAATTCTTCTAATCCAACTATATATGATGGCTGATTTTGTTGCAGATGTGGAGCTAGATTTTGCTACGTGTGTGGTAATTATTATAAAGATGGATACCACCAATGTAAAGATGCAGATGGCTGCGTTGGTTACATAATGTGTTTTTACTGCTTTATCGCTATACTTCTATTTACATGCCCTATTTTTAAACACTACTTTGTTTAAGGCGATCAAACTCTAAAAGGATTCCAAAACTATCTTTAACCCTTTAGATTTATTTTCTGTTTCCACCAACTATCATAATTTGATCCTTTTGTTTTTGTTCCAATCAAGTGTTTGTGTTTTGATTCTTATGGTTACTGTTATTGTGGGTTTATGCATATTATCCATTGTTTTGTGTTTCCATTATTTGGATTTGTTCGATCTTTGATGGTTCTACGCTCTTAAGTTTTCGTCTCGGTTGATGATTGTGATGTATGCAGCAAAAGTTTTTACATGGATTGATTTCAATTTTAAAGTTATAAGTTAATATTTTATTTTTGCAAACCCATCATTTTGTGGACCATGGCAATGTTTACACTTTACAACAAGATTGTGAGTGTCAAAGCTTGCATAATTGTTTTATGTGGTTAAAGTTTTGTGAATATGTAAATGGACAATAAAAAAGAATGTAATTGTTGGTATAAGTAATCTAAAGTTGGATGGTTTTGTTGTGCTTTTTGGCTTTAGTAGTTTTTCATATGATGATTGTAACGAAATACAGAATTTCATTTAGAAATTAGGGACATGTAAATGCTTTTAGCTATATATGATGATTACATCCCACAACAGTCATAGCAACTGGTTTTGTGTTAAAAACTCTGGTTTTGTGTTAAAAACTTGAAATTAGGGTGTTACGTTTCAGGAAGTAAGAATAATGTCAACTACTGAAATCAGACTCATAAAAAAAACAATCATTAATATTGTAAACAACAACTTACAAAAAAATAATTAGTTTTTTAGATTCAAATTTGAGACCTTTTAAAAATTAAAAGTAAAATCAGATTTCAACACCCTTTCTTTTAAAATAAAAGGTTGAATAAATGATTAGACCGCGTTTAGTTTAGTCAATTGACTAGAAAAATACAAACAGATATATTTCTCAAATGATATTATGATCCAAATACAAATACACAAATTTAAACTAGTTACAAACTCAAATTACTAGTTTACAAAAGAAACCTTAACAAAAAGAATTCAAAGCAAATAAAAAAAATGCTCTTTAACAAAAAGAATATTTCATGATATATATACAATATTTACAAATCAGCCCCTAATATTTCCATAAACTTGCTCCGCTAACCTCCAGTTACCCACAGATGTGAAGCGCAGTCCTCCCACTTTAATCTTCCAGCTTTAAAACTATCTAAAATAAAACCTGATCTACCGAAGTAGGGTGAGCATTAGGCCCGAACCGGACCGAACCGGCCCGAACCCGGTTTGGGACCGGAACCGGAAACGGCCGATTCTTAGGACCGAAAACCGGACCGTATAAGTAATACCAGTTCCGGTTCCGGTCCCGGTTTCGGTCCCGGTTTTCCGGTCAAAAACCCGGTTGGAACCGTGTAAATAAAATATATAGTGTGATAATTTCTTCTTCGGTCTATATTTTATTATTTCATATTACTATTTTACTTATTTAAATATACAACTATTCAACTATAATGAAATATAAAACATATATATATATATATGAGAGTTTTATACGAGAACAATAACTATTTATATAGTTAGTATCGTGATGGTCGATGTTTTTTTATCACCGTTTTTTATGGATATATATATATATATATGAGAACAATAACTATTTATATATATAGTTAGTATCGTGATGGTCAATAGTTTTTTATCGCCGTTTTTTGATATATATATATATATATATATATATATATATATGTATATGAGAGATTTATACGAGAATAATAACTATTTATATAGTTAGTATTATGATGGTCGATGGTTTTTTGATGGATTTTTTAATAGTCGGGGTTTTTTTAAGTGTATGTTTGTTGTCGGACTTAATAATATAGTTAGAATTAGATTTTTTTAAATTACAATAAGTAAATTAAACGTCTCATAAACATCCGGTCCGGTCCCGGTTTTTTACCCGCATATTTGGAACCGAACCCGGTTTGGAACCGGAACCGAAAATGGCCGATTGTTGGAACCGAGAACCGGACCGCATAGGTAATACCGGTTCCGGTTCCGGTGCCGGTCCCGGTTCGGTTTCGGTTCGGGCCGGTTTTTCCGGGTCTAATGCTCACCCCTATACCGAAGCAACAAAAGCCGCAAAACAACTTAAGTCAAGATTGAAAGCTAATTTATATATTTTAACAAATTGTTTTTATTTCTTTTTACATGTCATTAACATTGTAATTTAATTCTTTTTACATGTTATTAATATTGTATTTGATTTCATTTATAACGTATTATCATCAACATAAAATAGATTAATATCAAAACAAATATTGTAATTTTTATATGTGGTATGTATAGGATATATTTTTTTCCATCTTTGCCTAAAATAGGGTGAGCATTGGACCTGAACTGGACCGAACCGGCCCGAACCCGGTTTGGAACATGACCGAAAACCGGACCGTATAGGTAATACCGGTTCCGGTTCCGGTCAAAAACCCGGTTGGAACCGTGTAAATAAAATATAGTTTGATAATTTCTTGATAAGTCAAAACTATATTTTATTATTTCATATTATTATTTTACTTATTTAAATGTACAAATAGTCGACAACAATGAAATATAAAGCGCGCGCACACACACACACATATGAGAGATTTATACGAGAACAATAACTATTTATATAGTTAGTATCGTTATGACCGATGACTTTTTGATTGTCGTTTTTTTGATGGATTTTCTAATAGCCAATGTATTTTTAAGTGTTTCTTGTCGGACTTATTGAATAATATAGTTAGAACTAGATTTTTTAAAATTACAATAAGTATATTAAACATTTCTTAAACATCCGGTCCGGTCCCGGTTTTTTACCCGCATATTTGGAACCGAACCCGGTTTGGAACTGTTTAAATAATTTTTTTCCTCAATTGCATTTTAATAGGTGATTCTATATAGGTATGCAAATGAATTCGGTTTTGCTCGAGCTTTAGCTAAATATGGTTAAAAAAATTATTTAATAGATCTATAAACCTTAGGCTTTCAAAGCTTGATTTTAATAAAAAAAAAAAAAAAAAAACACGGTATGTGATGAAGATTTTTTTTAAAGATTAATAGGTTTTTATTATGAAGTATTAACAAGTATAACTTTCTTACTAAATTAAATATATACGCGGCGGGGCGGGTACCCGTGGATGGTAGATTTTGAGAACCAAACTCAACCCGTGACTTAGCGGGTACCCTTATTTTCGGGTTTTTCAGGTCACGGGTTGCTGGGGTATCGGTTTTCTCGGTTTCGGATCATACGGTTCGATTTTTCGGTTTCTTTGAACAACCCTACTTTTTAGTCAAAAACCTAATCGGACTTTTAAGTCTGTCATCGAATCTTCATTGCTACTTCTTTGTGGTTTCAGTTTTGTTATTGATCTTTATTAGACCACTATCTACTTTGTTTTTGTGTTTCGAACCTTTTAATATGAAACCCGTAACCCTTGCGGACCTTAAGAATGTTTTTGTTTTTGTTTTATGATAAAATAGCGTCTCTTATGAAATCAACGGTTTGTGAAAAAAAAAGAGGGTATAATGCCACTCTCTCAATCATAGAGTTTTTCATCCATCACAAAGAAGGTAAGCATGTTTCTCGATCTTTTCCATATTAGCTAAATCACGTTAATCCAAGTTTACACGACTGAGATATGATCACAATATTGCATCAAAGTATATTACTTACAAACATGGTCTTCCGTGGGGGAGGACGGCACCCACAAAAAATATAATGACCTATATTTATTAGAACTAGTGTGTCGACCGCGCGTTGCGCGGTAGCGAAATATTCTTTAAAGAAATATTTGTTCTTTCAATACAACGTAATTTTATTAATTAAAATGAAGAATGTATTAATTTTCCATATATCAAATAATAATCTAATAATAACAAACAATACACTTGATTTTATTCAGATACGATATGATTGCTCTATTATTTGTTAATTTTTTTTGAAATAGTTGTTTGTTTCACCTCTCTAGAGCAAGAAAAAAGAAAAAGAGAATGAATTACATGATCAATAATTTGAGTTCTAAACTAAAATAGTTATGCAAAATATTTATGTTTACATTTTGTGGTTGAGTTGGTTGTTTATCCATATTTTGATCATCTAAAAATAGTTTCTGCACGAATTTCTATTGTTTAAATTTGTAGTAATTAAAAAAATTAATAGTTCAATGTATTAAATGAATAGTTGAAATTTGCGATATAAATTTTATATAAACATTAATGGTTTTCTTAATTTATTTATATATAAGGTGACCAAAGAAGGTAGAAAGTCATATGTAATTATGGTATATTAAAAGTTATATAAAAATATGATAATGAGGAAACAAAAGATAGAACCTTATAATCAATAGTATATTAGTAATTGTTAAATTAGTCATTAGTATTTGTCCCTTTTTTTTTTACCTTAAACCCTTTCACCATGTCCCTACAAAATTTTGTGAAGGTGTTGTCTTCACTTTAACTACACACATTCAAGACAACTTATTTCTATCAAATTGTTTTATCACTTTAGATATCAATATTTTTAGGAGATCTTCAACTACTATGCTTCATTTAGACATTTTCAGTAACAAAGTAGAGAAATCAAAAGAATATTTTTAGTGACATTTTTACTTATCAAATTGCAAAAATAGTTTACAAGAAACCAAAGAATTGCTTTCTTTCGCATCCAATGCCACCATCACTACAGTAGAAGATTGCCCTTGATTTTCAAATGTTATGTGGATAAACATATTAGACTAATGTGAAATAAAAGATATAAATAAATTTAGGTGCAACCAAAGAATATGAATAATCATATTTGATAAAATATTTTGTTAATAACTACATCAAAAAAAGAAATATTCAAGGAAAAATTAAAGAAGAAGTTTGAGATTGGATGCTTAGAAAAATGTCATCTCATTATTGGGTTTTTTCTTTTAAAATTGCAAATTGAGAAATTATAAATACATGACAGAATCCAAAAAGAACCCACAACAAAATAAAAGTAAAAAAAACATGTAGATCATAAGTTGTAGTTTCATTGTTGTCAACAAAAAATAACTTTTATAAAAAACTACAAAAATAAAAGCAAAACAAATTAGAAAAAATAACATCACTTAAAAGATCGATACAACATAAAAATCAAATGCAAAGCAATAGTAAAAAAATATTATTCTATCGTAACATACAAAAACTATGAAAATCTTTTTATATTTAAAAAACCAATGATACTCATCCCCAAAAAAACATATAAGCCACATAAAATATATATATATATATAATAAGCAAAACACATTAGAAAAAATAACATTACTTACAACATCGATACAACATAACAATCAAATGCAAAACAATAGTAAAAAAACATTATTCTATCGTAACATACAAAAAATATGAAAATCTTTTTTATATATAAAAATCAATGATACTCATCCCCAAAATAACATATAAGTCACATAAATCATAGAATTACTAATAAAAAATGATATGTTACCTGAAACTTTTTGAAGATTGAGCAATAGTATTGAAGAAAACAAATTCTACAAAAGAGAAACAACAAACAAACATACAAACATAATAGAACATAACATAGAACATAAAGGTTGTTTATATATTACATTTTGAGGGAGCATTGGTTATGTTGTATTTATATATGAGTTTGTTGTAGGTTTTTTCTTTAAGTAATAAATGAGAATTTGAAGAGGCCAAATTGAATGTCCATAGGAAGTTAAATAATTTAAAATTTAAAGCTAATTAAATTGTAAGCCAAATTACCAAAGAAGC
Source organism: Centaurea solstitialis (assembly GCA_030169165.1). NCBI lineage: Eukaryota > Viridiplantae > Streptophyta > Magnoliopsida > Asterales > Asteraceae > Centaurea > Centaurea solstitialis. The sequence continues at coordinate 25,706,180 of CM058047.1, forward strand.
CTTTTCATAGTAAATTACAAATTTTAATTAAGGGATAGTATAGTCTTTAACTTATTTAACTATTAAAAAAATTCAAAACAATGAGAAAAATTCTAGAGGCAAATCCTACTCTCATAATGTGTCACATCATTCTTTGTATATCTTCCTTTTATACATATATAGATTTAGTAATATCCTAGAACTCAAAAAGTTTAGAAAAAAAAAAGGACAATCTTTTTACAAAAACAAAAACAAAATCTCAAAAACTCAAAAAGCACCCTTCAATCTCGAAAACAAAAACAAAATCTCAAGCCAAAGCTATAAGCAACTTGGGCTATTATAAGATTGATGGTTTCAAAAAAGTTTGTTTAACCCTAAAAGCTCAAAACGATGATGGAAAAAACATTAACCTAATGTGAGATGAAAACTCAAGTGAATTATATTTATTTACATAGAGATTACTTAGAATAGTCAAAATTATGGCCCTAATTGATGTTGCTCTATATGTTTTAAAGGTGTATCGTATGATGTTTACTATTATGCTAAAATAGTTATTGAATGATTTCGTGTCTATTAGTACCTGAAAAAACATTTTTATGTGAATTACAATAAAGAAGGTGCGGACGCTTGGCGGTGGAAACTGAATCAGTCGGATACTTTTTCTGTTTCCTCTCTTAGAAATGCTTTTGACGAAATTCGCTTGGACAAGAGTGGAATCAGCACCCGATGGAACACTATGGTTCCTCTCAAAGTCAGACTAGTTTTCTCGTGAGCTAATTAAAATCGATTACCCACAATCGATAATTTGATGAACAGAGGGCTGTTATAGGTCCGAGCATGTGTACTTTTTGTAAGAGCCAACAGGAAAGTGCAAATCACATCTTTGCTACCTGCATGAAGACAATGGAAGTTAGGCGAGCCGTTAACAAGTGGTGTGAGGTTCTGGCAGAACGCAGCAACAACAAGCAAGAGGGTGTTCGGGACGTTCAAAGGCATGAAGCTGGGGAAAAGAGATGATATTATTAGAGACGCAATCAGGCAAGCGTACGCATGGGTGATCTGGAGAGAGCGTAACGAGGAGATTTTCAACGGAGTTAATTTCAGCGTGTTTCGAGCAACGAATGACATACAATCCATTACTTTCTCGTGGTTCTCTAACAGGAGTAGTTTCGATAAAACTCTTTCGTGGGTGGATTGGTCTTGTAACCCTGTGAAGATGTAATCTTTTCTCTTCTTTGGCTAGCGTCTTGCTAGTTCCGGGGGATGCTTTTAATAAATTCGCAAAAAAAATTAAAGATTTTTTGTAAGAATAATGAGAACAGATAAAAATGCATAAGAAAACAATAAAAAAGCATTTGCAAGTTTATTGTACTTTGACCGGTTTCTTAAAATTGTATTGTGACTGTTTTTTACATCATCTTTCATTGTTTTTTTGAAACATTTCCATGTCTTGGTGGAATAAGTTTTTCATGAATTCTTTTTTGTCTCTAAAATTATATATTTATATTTTTTCAAACCAAACTTTTATTAATGATCAATCGAAGTACAAATAGCGTTCAAATACCAAACAAGCCAAAAAGGAAGAGTCACAACACTGGTAGTTGGTGATTTGAAAATCAGGCCATTGGGTCAAAGATTTTCCAAGAGCCAACCAAGAGAGAACGGCGATGGTGCTTCATCAATTATGCCTAATGACAAGGTCTTGTGTGCGAGTATGAGTTCACATCATGATGGTCATCAAGGTTGTTGGATTCGGGTGCACCATCGCAAATATTAAAATTCGATTGCGTCATTTCATATGACATCGGATAGGAGCTCACTCTGAACTTTTATAACACGAAAAAAGAGCAACAGCTTGATGGGGAATAATGTGGCATGCGAGATTGTGGGTGTTGGTACGGTGAAACTAAAAATGTATGATGGATCAATTACCACGATTATAGGTGTGAGATATGTTCCTCAATGTCGAGGTCTCTAAGTCTCTTATTTCGGTTGGGCAATTTTCAAGGCATGGTGGAACGCCACATATTTGTTTATGACAAGTGAAGATCTCTACATGGAACATGGTAATTATGAAGGAAAAGATATTGGCAAGCAATTTGTACAACCTCACGAGGAAGACATTGATATGGAAAGCATGTGTAGAGTAGATAGCTTAAAAAATTTGGGTATGGCTCGATTATGGCATTTATACCTCGGTTATACTTTCATGATGAACTTAAAGATTACAAGAGGAAGATTATAGGTAAAATAAAAGCTTAATGACCTTGATTTATGTTCTGATTGTGTGCAAGGCAAACATACTCGATTATGGTCGATTAGACTCGTTGGGTGGGAAACATATCGATTGGGACTTCAATCTAGTTCAAAGCCGAGAGTTAATTAGGGTAAGATGGATATTGAGTTATGGATACTTGAGAACAAAGTAATTTGTTTGAACTAGAATAAACTGATTTGTTTGAAGAGAGCATATCGATTTGTTTGAACGGAAGCAAATTGATTATTTATATTAAGGGACAGATCAACTGAAAGATAAATCTACATGGTAAATCCTATTAAGTACAAGCTCAGCCTATTAATCTAATTATCAAAGAAATATGGGAGTTGGGCTTGTGAGTTGTGATGGCCTTTAATTTATGGGCCTTGTTGTCCATGGCGATTGCTAGAGAGGTCAAAATGGGTCTTGCATGGCCCGGGATCGATGCAAGACCAGGACAGCGCGGGACTGATTAGGACCAACCCGATGCTCTGTACGTAACCGGTTACAATCTATATGAAAGTTTATGTTCCAACCCAAGACTATGACCTCAACCAGTTATACATATACCCGATTTTGATAAATTTTTAGTTTTTATAAATTATAAATCAAGTTTTCTTTTAATATATTTACCAAATTTTCAAGTTTTTTTTTATTTTAAATTTCTTGTTGACGTTTTTCATGTTTTGTAACTATTCTAATTCTGATCTAAAAAATCCTAATTGCAAAAACATCTATAACAATTTTGTGTCAAAATACATTTTAGAATGTACATAAATGACCCAATTATAGATTTTAAAGTGTATCTCAGTAGAATGTTGCTCAAAAAGAATCTTCAAACAATATTCTCTCAAGTCCAAAATTTATTTTTAGGGAGAAAAAATTAGGATCGGTTTGAGTCCAGCCCTTGACCAATTCTTGGGACTAGTTACAAAACATGGAGACTGGGCCATAGGTTTTTGGTCGTGACCGGGAGCGATTACCAAAAGGAAATCAAAGACATGGACTGATTATTGACCATCTCTGACATTTTCATAACAGCCATTTGCAAGGTTCGAACCTACGTGTAATGTGTTGTTTCATAGATGAATCATGAAACAGAATCGTGTGATATATCCTACCCATATGAAATATTTTATGTATGAAGAAAACATGAACATATTTCTAAACATGAATCACACTTGTACTTATTGTTTAACTTATAATGGTATGGTTTATTTAAAATGTATAATTTTACAAGGACCGAAACGGCGAAACGATATGAATTAGAAAAGTAACAAACTCTTTAATACATATAATTTACATATTTATCTATATCAAGTCGGTAACTACGTAATCATCCAAAATTATTTTTATACATAAAACTTATCCATACATATATTTTGATATTAATTTTTTAAGTAATAATGAAATTTGGATCATAATTCTAAACTATTAAATCTATAAATACCATGCATACATTTTACGATTTTGATTCATCATTAGTTTCTTATTCAATGGGGAATCAAAATCAAAAACTCCACACAAATTTGATAAACCCTAATGAAGAGCAAGAACACGAGCCATTCACTTGCGAGATTTGCATGGAACCGATAACACTCCCCAACAACAAGTTCGAGAACGCCGACAAATGCGTCCACCCTTTCTGCACCGATTGCATGATCGGATACATCCAAGTGAAGCTCGATGACAACGTATCAGATATCAAATGCCCACATCTAACATGCAATCACTCTCTGGAACTCTTATCATGTCGTCCCAAAATTACAAATCAACTGTTTGATAAATGGTGCGACAAGTTATGCGAATCAACCGTGTTAAATCTTGATGGGGTTTACTGCCCTAACAAATATTGTTCTGAATTGATCGTCAACGAGTGTGGTGATCATGGTGCTTTGAAGAGATGTTTGTGCCCTAGTTGCAAAAAACCGTTTTGTTTTCAATGCAAGATTCCATGGCACGACGGGTATAAATGTGAGGAGATCACGGGGACGATAGATGAAAACGACATCGCTTTTGGTGTTCTCTTTGAGAGAGAGAGATGGAAGAGATGTCCCAATTGCAGGCATTGTGTTGAGCGTTTCCATGGTTGCTCCATTGTTCTCTGCAGGTTTGTTTTATTATTTTGTATTTTATTATCTTATTATAAAATTAATAGTATTTGCTTTATCTAAAGTTTATATCATTATCTTAATTACAGTTTTTTTAATTGTCTTATGTTTTTAGTTATTTATAAAAACACACCTACTTAAACTCTTAAGCACAATTTAGCATATAAGTTAGTTGTGGTTGAAATACTAGCCGACAAACTAGTCAACAAAGTTATAAAAATAATTAGAAAAACAATGTAGAGGTATAAATAAAAAAAGGTAATAAAAAATTAATCTTGAAAACACTATTTAAATTAGTTTTTCTAAAGCTACCAAAGAGGATTTATTTTATAAGTTTGAGAAATTCTTAAATTCCGACTAAATATATGTTATGACCACCTTATTTTGTTACAGATGTGGAGCTAGATTTTGCTACAAGTGTGGAAAAGAGGCAACTCCGTACCATATATGTAAACATGATGATTTCTGGTTTTACTTCATTGTAGTTATACTTGAATTAATTTGTATGATTTTTATTGTTCTATTTTGGGGGATCAAACTCTAAAAAATGACTCCAAACGAGCTTCAAGACTGTCGATTTATTTTTTTTCCATCAACTATCATATTAATTTGTTTCCGTTCCCATCTAAGTGCTCTAAATGGTTTTAGCAAAAATGGGATGATTTTGCCTAATTGTTTTATGTGGTTAAAGTTGTATGTAATTTGGTATGAGTGATCTAAAATGGGATGATTTTGTTATGGTTTTTGTCTTTGAAGGTTTCTCATATGTTAGATTATAAAATTTCAACTTGATACAAAATTTGATTTAGAAATTAGGGACTTGTAAATGGATTTAGCAATATATGATATGATGATTACCTACTATAACAATCATAGCAACAAGTTGTGTGTTAAAAACTTGAAATTAGGGCGTTTTAGAAAAAGTAATACCAAATAAATATTGTAAACAACAATTTAAAAAAAAATCATACTTATTCATAAAACAAAAGGTTGAATAAGTAATTACACAACGTTTATGTTAGTAAAAAAATATATTATTTTTTTGCCTAAAATAACTATATAGGTATCTCTATCTTTTTTATTGGCCTCTTTTGAGGCGGGTTTCGTATGGGCCGGGTTGTCACTAATAAGAGATTCTCCACCAAAGGAAGCTGATCATAGATACAAAGCTTAATTACCTTTATTGTTGTTCTTATTGTGTGCAAGGCAAACAAACTCAAGTATCTTTTGATACCTTTACGGTAGTCATTATTTCATTTTTTTATCAAAAACCGTTCTAGTAAGGTTTAGGTGTGCAACATGAAAACACAAGTTCGAGTCCTTTGACACAAAAAGAAAAAGTCTGGTTGGCTCGGGTTGACAACCAATTAAATAGGATAGAAGCTTAATGTGCTTAGATTAGCTGATGGTGGCGAATACAAAAATACAAATTCCTTACTTATTGCTTATCTATTAACTGCCATTTCACCACACTATAATGGATAATGGTCAGTTAGACTCATTGGGAGGGCAACATATCGATTGGGACTTTAGCATAGTTCAAAACCGAGAGTTAATATTGTAGATCGATTGAGTTATGGAGAGTTGAGAACCAGACTAATTTGTTTCAACAAGAACAAACTGATTTGTGTGAAGAGAGCATATCGATTTGTTTGGAGTTGGGCTTGTGATGCCCTTTATGGGACTTGTTGTCCATGGCCCAAGGCATAACTCAAGATGTATGATCGGGACTGGACCGATTAGAACCGGTCCAATGCTTTATAACATGTTACAATCATTTTTGGAAGTTTGGTCTAACCTCGGACTACAACCCCAATAAATTATACATATGCCCGATTTTGATAAAATATAAGTTTTTATAAATTAAATCAAGTTTTTTTTAATACTTTACAAAATTTTCAAGTTTTTTTAATTTTAATTTCCTATTGACGTTTTTTAAGATTTTGTAAGTGTTGTAATTCTGATCTAAAAAATGTCAAGACCTGTTTTACGTATGAAAAAGAATAAACATAAGTCTACATTTACGCTCGTGCTTAAACAACATAACAACAAAACATGTGAAACAATAAAAAATATAAAAGGTAACAAATTCTTTGATAAAGATAATTATCTACGTATATCTATATCTATATGATAATTGATAAAACTTAGAATGTATTCTAGTTAGCCAAACTATTTCGTAAAAATATCAAATCGATAACTGTGTAATTAGGGCATACTACGTAAGCATCCAAAATTATTTTATAAGTCAAACTTATCCATGCAAATATTTTCGTTGATATTAACTTTTTAAGCATTATGAAAATTGGATCATAATTGTAAACAAATAAATCTATAAATACTCATGCATATACGATTTTGATTCATCATTAGTTTCTTATTCAATGGAAAATCAAAATCAAAATCCCCAAACAAATTCGATAAACCCTAATCAAGAGCAAGAGCAAGAACAAGAACAAGAACAAGAACAAGAACAAGAACAAGAACTCGAGTCTTTCACGTGCGAGATTTGCATGGAACCGAGTACGCTCCCCAACAACAAATTCAAGAACAGCGACAAATGCATCCACCCTTTTTGCACCGATTGCATGATCGGATACATCCAAGTGAAGCTCGATGACAACGTATCAGATATCAAATGCCCACATCCGACCTGCAACCACTCTCTGGAACCCTTATCATGTCGTCCCAAAATTGCACACCAACTCTTTGATAAATGGTGTGACAAGTTATGCGAATCAGCGGTGCTAAATCTTAATGGGATTTATTGCCCTAACAAATATTGTTCTGAGTTGATCGTCAACGAGTGTGGTGATCATGATGCTTTGAAGAGATGTTTGTGCCCTAATTGCAAAAAACCGTTTTGTTTTCAATGCAAGATTCCATGGCACGCTGCGTATAAATGTGAGGAGATCACGGGGACGATGGATGAAAACGACATCGCTTTTGGCGCTCTCTTTGAGAGAGAGAGATGGAAGAGATGTCCCAATTGCAGGCATTGTGTTGAGCTTTCCCGTGGTTGCACCTCTATTATTTGCAGGTTTGTTTTATTATTTTTCTAATTATTATATTTTTTTAAAACTAATCATATTTGTTTTATCTAAACTTTTATATCCTTATCTTAATTACAGTTATTTAATTGTGTCTTAAGTTTTAATTATTTATAAAACCGCCTACTTAAACTCTTAAGCATAAGTTGTTTGATAAGTTAAACAATGTAGAGGTATAAATGAATAAAAGTAATAAAAAGAATCTTGAAAATAGTATTTAAGTTATTTTTTTAAAGCTAATTTATAGTTAACCAAACCAGATTTTTTTTTAAAAGTTTGAGAAATTCTTCTAATCCAACTAAGTATATGATCAGCTAATTTTGTTGCAGATGTGGAGTTAGATTTTGCTACAAGTGTGGAGAAAAGTCAACTCGGCAACATATATGTGGTAAACATGGAGGCAATGATTTCCCGGGGTACTTAATCATTGTAATTGCATTTATTTGGGTTCCTTTAATGGGTTTATTTATTTATTTCACGGGAACAAACGCTAAATGGCTCCAAGAGAACCAAGACTAGCTTCAAGCCTTTCGATTTATTTTGTGTTTCCATTAACTATCATATTTTGAATCACAAGGCTTGTGGCGTAGCGGTAAAACCTGTGGAGGATGTTGATGGTATCCCATTCACCCTATGTTCGAATCCCTACATGCACATCTTGTAACCAGCTTAGGGACTGTTTACTAATGGCTTATTCAGCTTATTGGTTCAAGCAGCTTAATCGAACAGCCATAATGAAGTGTTTACTTTGGGATGAATGAAAATTATTGTTGCTTATTCGCACCGCTTGAGAGGCACACTTGTCCCCTTTCAGCCATAAAGTTTACTTCTCTACCCCTAGAATTAAAAGAAAAAAGAAAAAAGCCCTTTGTAGAAAAAACAAGCCCCCAAGAAGCTCTGCATCTCCTTCACGAGATTCCAACCAAAAACTCCATGTTCTTCTAGAGATCAAAGCTTGCATCTTCCACCCCAAGTTCAAAACCAACATCTCCTTCACGAAATTGTTGTTTCTCTCCTCATATCTCTCGACTTTGACGCATCACCCAAATAAAGAAAAAAAATCGAACCTGTCATTTACTTCCTAAAATCGAGAACCTGCAACTCCTTCTGAATTCGTTGCATCCCTCCTCATCTTCGTCAACTTTGACGCATCACCAAAAACAAAAACCCAAAATTGAAACCCTAATCTCCAAAATTGATTATATGTTTGAACTCACCTACATCACCAATATCGATTTGAACTTTCTCCAAATTTGGGACTCACTTTTATCAATCGATCCACTTTCTTGAAACCTGGGTTTTTTTTTAATAAAAAAGAAGAAGAAGAAGCTACTGGATGGATGAAAGAAAAAAGATGGTTTAGGATCACATCATTATAATTAAGGCTTTGTTTGGCAAGCATAAGCTAGCTGATAAGCTAGCTTATAAGCTAGTCCATCCAAACATGTACCAGGAAGCTAGCTAGCTTATAAGCTAGCTTTTTGAAACGCTACTTTGAGTAGCTTATGAGGAGCTTATTGTAGCTTTTTCCAATTATACCCTTATTAATATTAATTATTAAATTCAAATATACCCTTTTCGGTCATTTTACATACTCATAAGCTAGTTTTTGCCAAACATAATTTGTTCAACAGCTAGCTTATCAGCTACTAGCAAGCTTATCAATCAACAGCTAGCTTATCAGCTATCCGCTAGCTTATCAGCTACCAGCTAGCTTATAAGCTACGCTTGCCAAACATAGCCTAAATATAGCCAAGAAAAAGAAGTATTATAAAATATTAATATTAGAAATTATTTTTATTATATAAATAGTTTTTTTAATATAAGGTTTTGGTCAAAGAATTCATAAAACAATTTATAATAATGTTTAAGGGTAAATCGGTCATTTCAATCATTCAGACTGTTGATTCAGGTAAAAAAGTAAACACCAACATCAATTTATCCAGACAGACGAATTTATCCATACAGACAGATGGGATTTGGTAAACAGCCCCTTAGTCTCAAACAACCGAATTTTCAATTTTTGTTCTAAATTGCCAAGGATGTAGTCTAGGCAAAGCCTAGATGAACCTTATCCAAAAAAAAAACTATCATTTTTTGATCCCTGTGTTAGATGTTTTGTTTATGTTACCATCAAGTGTTGGATATCGAGAAACAACAAAGTGTTCAATGGGAAGCTCAAGAAGGAGATCGATATTGCTAGGGAAATCCAAAATGTTGCCTTCGATTGGGTGAGATGTCGTTGTCGTGGTGGTAAGTCTCTTAGTTGGGATTTCTGGTTGTGTAATCCGGCTTCGGCCGTTGACTCCTGTACTTCTAGCTTCTCGCTAGTCTTTTTAATAAAGTCTCGTTTTGCCGTTCAAAAAAAAAGTGTTGGATTTCTTCACTGCTATGTGTTTCAATCCTTGTGGCTGATGTTTTGTGGGTTTATGTATTATCCATTGTTTTGTGTTTTCGTTGTTTGTTGGTTGGATTGATTTCAATTTGAAAGTTATAAGATGATATTCTAGTTTTGCAAATCCACTTCACAACAACATTGTGAGTTTCAATTACAACTATTTGAAAACTTAAAAGCTTGCCCAATTTTTTTATGTGGTTAAAGTTTTCTAAATATGTAAAGGACAATAAAAAAAATTATTGTTTTGTTGGTATAAGTGATCTAAAAATTGGATGATTTTATTGTGATTTTTGTCTTTAACTGTTGATTGTAAAATTTCAACAAAATACATATGTTAATTTAGAAATTAGAAACTTGTAAATGCTTTTAGCTGTATATGATATGATAATTCCATCCCACAAAAGTCATAGCAATCGGTTATGTGTCAAAAACTTGAAATTAAGGTGTTCTAGTAAAACTAATGCCAAATAGTGAAATCAAACTCTAGGTTTCAAAAAAGAAGTTGTTATTATAATTGTAAACAAACAAAAGTGAAATCAGACTTCAGCATCATCTCATATAAAAATAAAAAATGAAATCAGACTTTAGATTTGATCACCTCTTAAAAACAAAGTCCATCATAATCATAAAATAGACTTTAGATTTGATCACCTCAATTGTTTTATTCCTTTTTTACATGTCATTAATACTGTATGTGATTTCATTTATTTACGTATTATCATTATTATAAAATAGATTAATGTTATTGATGTAAGAAATAACACTTTACAAAACAAATGTCTATAGTTTTTATTTGAGGCATTATGTGTAGGATATATTTTCTCGTTCTTTGCCTATAATATTTATATAGGTATGTATGTAAATGTCCTGTTAGGCTTGCCCGTTGAGTAATAAAAAAGACTAAGACTTTGGCAGGCGGGTTTTGTGTGGGCTAGTTGGGTTGCGGATAAATAATTTTTTTCAAATAAAACTTTTCTCTCAATTTCGTTTTAACAGATTCTATATAGGTATGTAAATGAATTCGCGTTAATTTGCTCGAACTTGAGCTAAATATGGTTAAAAGATTATTTTGGAGATCCATAAACCTTGGCCCTTCAAAGCTTGATTTTAATAAGAAAAAAAAGATCATGCTTTTTCATGTTCGAATCGAGCTGTTGAGTAAAACTGGGTTTGATCGGGCTCTTTTAGACCATGTTTTTTTGGCTTTTAGTCTGAAAACTAACCGGACTTTTAAGTCTATCATCGAATCTTCATAGCTACTTCTTTCTGGGTTTAGTTTGCTACTGATCTTTATTAGGCCACTATCTACTTTGTTTTTGTGTTTCGAACCTTTTAATATGAAACTTGTAACCCTTTGTGAGCTCAAGAATGTTTTGTTTTTGTTTTATGATACAATGGCATCTCTTATGAAGTCAACGGTTTGTGAAAAAAAAGAGGGTCTGATGCCACTCTCTCAATCTTAGGGTTTTCGTCCATCACAAAGGAGGTAGCATGTTTTTTGACCTTTCCATACTAGTTGAATCACCTTGATCCGAGTTTAGATGATTAAGATATGATCAAAAATATTGCATCAAGGAACGTTACTCACGAACAAGGTCTTCCCTGGGGAAGGACAATGGGTCGGGCGCCCACAAAAAATATTATGACCCATATTTATTAAAATTTAGTAATATGGTAAAACTCAAAAAGTTTAGTAAATTAAAAAGACACAATCTTTTTAGTATTTAATAGGACCTAAAATATTTTCTTATTATATTAAGGTACAAACATTTATTGGTCTATTACATTGTAAAGTATTATATCTAATTATTAAAATGTTAATAGGTCATTTATTTTATAGTGTTGTATATTGTCTCTCCAAATTTGTTATCTGGTACTAAAATTTAAAACAACTTGGCCTAGAAAACTTTGTTTTTTTATCCATTATTTGTCTTTCGCTAACTCTTTTGATTATTCCATACCCATGAATTCTAATTTTGTATTAGAATATAGTAGATATAGCTTGTTAATAGTTAAGAAAATTTCTACATTCTAAAAAATTACCAACCATATGAAATGATACAACTTAATATACATCTACGATTTCATAACTAGCATTTTTTATATACTATTGACTCTATATAACCTAATATTAAGCGCATGTATTTTAAGTACTTTTCAATCTCGAAAACAATTATAAGATCTCATGCTAAAGCTACAAGCAACATGGGCTTTTGATTCTAAGAGTGATTGTTTCAAAAAAGTTTGTTTAACCCTTGTTAAAGCTCAAAATGGTGATGGAAAAAACATTATTCTAATGTGAGATGAAAACCCAAAGTGATACATAAAGGTTATTTAGAATAGTCAACATTATAAATCTATATATTAAAGGTGAGAGAGAGGGGGGGGGGGGGAATTACAAAGTGATGTTTAAGTTATAAAATAGTATTAAAACACAATCGATCGTTGACCCCATTAATCTCCATATAAACAAACTAGTAATGTTGATTTTGAACTCTAATTGTCTTCTTCTGCCATATTTTAGGACTAGGGATTTTATTAGTGATGGATGATGGTGATCATTATGGGCGGCCGACAATCATGGTTACTAACGACGATGGAATCGATGCAGCTAGTCTATAGTTAGCGTTCTCGTTTCTACAAATCGATACCGTATTTGGGTCTGTGCCCCTGATTCGTAAGTTATTCCTCTTTTCTTGGTCTCTTCATTTATGTATCAGTGAACTCGATATTAACAAAAAAATAATTTGATAAAGATAAATTCTAATCAAATTAAGAGATATCGCATCAGACATTTCATCATTTAAACAATCATTTCACAAGGTCTTGCAAGTTGTCTTGAGTCTCATGTTTTATAATTTTGATGCACTTATTTCATAAATAAAAATTAAAAAAATTTGGAGTTTTATGCTTACCATTTTGTTGGATGTTTTTCAGGGAAAAGTCCGATACGTCATGGTACAGCATTATTTGGACTCTGAAAAGCGTAGTCGATGGACAACAGATGAATATTCATGTACTACCCCTTGTTGTTCCTGAGGGATGGAAAACAATTCTTAGTTGTTGGTACTAAAAATAAAGAAGCTGATTCAGTAGCATGGGCTGCAATAAGGGCTCGGTGTCATTATGTTAATAAAAAATGGCAAAGAAAATCTCCATATTACTATATCTCTAGAGTCAGTAACTTTATATGAGGAACTACTGAACTCAATCACTTGCTGCCGTTACTCTTCAGTTTTCTGTTGAGGTCTATCCTGTAAGGTACTGAATCCATGTTGTATATTTGAAAGAGGTTGACCTCCTTGCTTCTCTCACGGTACAATCCTCTTTCCGTGAGTCATTCAGCTAGTCTGTGTCCAGTCTCTGCAAAGCGAACTGAAATCGATGGAGCAACAACCTTTGCTGTTTCTGGTCAGTTTCATAGCTTATATCATTCATCCACAACTTCCCTTGTTTCTATGACACCTTTTTCTTGTTAAGTCCCAACATTTGGCTTCTTTTGGTTGGTCGTTAAGTCGTAGTGTATGATGTATTTTATCAATATTGAAATCGCACTTTCTTAGCATAGTTCTTGTTCATCATGACAAAACTAAACAAGTGGAAATTGATAGACACTTCATCTTAAAAAAGGTGAACAATGGAATCAAATAACTAAGCTATGTCCCTAAGCAAACGCAGATTGTAGACATTGTTTGGCAGTTGCTGAATGGTTGGTGCTGGATGATTAAGTGGTCAGAATTATTAAGAGGCTCTATAATTTAGTGCAAAAAGAAATATGGTGGTTTGGTAATTGTTGAGAATGAAATCAGGCTCTAAATGGTTAAGAGATGCTGATGATACAAAATCATTCAGAGGGTTTTGGAACCAATAAGAGGCAATACATTTTTTTGCCAAACAAGATTTACCTCTTAACGATTCAGAGGCTGCCTTTTGATGAAACTGTTAAGAGGTAAACAAACAGCCCCTTCCAAGATCAAGCTTTCATGAGATTTAATTTGGAAGCCGAGCGAGGGATTGTATAACATGTACATATGAGCTTGAAAGAATTAATAAATAACTGTATTTTATTCCTTTTATGAGGAATGTAGTTAAAGTAATGTTTTATAAAAATTCTGCAATGTATCCAAAAGAATAAACATATATGTTCACATTTACTATGCTCAGTGTGTTCGTTCATAGATGAGACAGAATCATATGATGTTTAATATATTTTTTTTCATAGATGAAATGTCAAGAATTAAATGTTTTATGTATGAAGAAAACATAAACATATGTACACTCTAAAACATGTGAAACAATACGAATTAAACTAGTTTAACTTGTATTTTTTTTTAACGGCATGCTAACACACAAGTTCTCAAGACTCGGGTATCCTGGCTCACAAGGGAACCCGACTAATCACCGTTGACCACAACCCGATTAAGGATATCACAATATGACAGACCCATGATCTGGATATTTACACATGCTCATCATGGGGTTCGAACTCAGATAATAAGGGATACTATCCCAGTGACCCCATGCAGGATGAAACGTTACCATTTAGCTACACATGATTTGATTATGTGGGTTCCAAATCAATCTAACAATCAAGAACACTTAGATCTTCATGATGCAATGGTAGGTACAAGATAGATTTCATTCATAAGGTGTAATAGAGAAGAGAAAGTACAAATGAAGATTACATCCACTATTTATACTAACTCTAATGGACTAGGCTTTTGAAAAGTAGATGGACCTAAACAATTGGGCCTTTAATTACAAATTACATAAATGACAACTAAGTTTAGGAAATTACAAAATTGACACAACTAACAAATATTCCTAACAATTTCCCCCTTTGTGTCAATTTCTCCGCTTCTGATGACTTGATGATTTCTTCTTTGACCCTTCAGTCTCTTTGGGGTTCTTTGATGATCCGTCTCTTCTTCGTGATGATGGTGGCGGCGGTCTCTCTTGACACTTCTCAGTCGATCTCCTCAAGGTATCTGACATACCTCATTTCTCTATCTCTCATGACTGGCTTCCGTGGTTCCACATACTTTCAACGATTAGGTGGTACACCCTTGTCCTTCTCAAAGATCACCTACGGAGGTGAGACTGGCGGTTGAACCATTGACCATGGATCGGTCGCTGGAGGCCATGAGTAACAGGGTTGATCGGAGCTGACTCTGGAAGACATGCTCGAAGCTCTGGATGTGGAGACAGCGTGCGAGAACAAAATACAGTTAGAACTGGAGACGGAGTACGAGACGGTACCCTTGGCTGAGAACCTCTATATGTTGGAGACGGTGTAAGAGGAAGAGGAGACCGATGTGGTGAAGGCATGTCACATGTAGGCGATGGAGAAGATGAAAGATGTGGAGACATAGGGGTGAAGACTCAGAACTGTACATCTCCAGACCCGAAGTGACTGATGTGGTACCAGAAGTGGAGAGTCAGAAGTTAGCTCTCCATGCCGCCTGACTTATAATTATCTGAAGGATCATCCTCTTCTTTCACTTGAGGCTCTGAGACTGGAAACTGAGTGAATTCGTCATCAAAGAAGAAATATCATCTGTAGCGGCTACACGGTCAGAGTGAGAGATTTCCGGGTTGACAAAAATGACAATCTCTCGACCCTCCGCTGAATCTACCGTCGGGTTCTGATCAGGCTGAGAATGAGATACATCGGCACCGGTCCCCATATGAGTACCGAAAGGAGCGGTGCCGGAGGATGTGCCTGTCAGAACTGAGGAGCCAAGCCGAGCCCTCTTGTGGATTTCCCCCTCACGGCGATCGGGGTCATCTCGGTCGTCGTGTCTGTACTTTGGTGGCTCGGCTGACGCATGGCAAGTAGTCTCAAGGGATCGGATTTGTGATCGCATATCCGATATTGGAACCCTTGACCACTTTCAAATCACCTCGTACCTTCGTCGTCAAAAAGTCACGCTTCCCTTCGAGCCGCTGGATAGAGGAGACTACCTCTTGAGAAGAGGAGGTAGCCGGCTCGGGATGGTTCACGGGAAGTAATGTGTAAGCAGACCGCCGTAGATAACCCAGTAGATTGGTTTCATCCTCGTGGAGATTCCCACGGGAGATCGGGTTCGCCATAAGAAAATCCTTCAACTCATTAAACAAGTAGTTGGGGTGCAGTCGGACATGGAGGTGGTGCTAGAGGTGGTGAAGTATAAGAAGGTGGTGAAGTACAAAATCCTCATGGATAGCCTTTAGGGCGCCATCCATCATTCCCTGACAACGGATGTCGGGTAAGTAACACGGTGTCACATAGACGTTCCGTTTGCACAACCGCTGAATCAACGGTGTGGCCTACGTTCATGGCTGGTGTGATAGTGACCATGGTAGGACTTCCCGCCGGTCATTGTGAAATGCCCATCGTGGACACCACTCTCGGGGTTCCGATCACGTCACATAGACTCGTGATGCGTGGAGCTGAGACTGCGTCACATAGACTGGCAGTATGTGTACCTAAGAGTGTATATGGCTCTAGATTCTGGTGCACATGAAGGAAGTATGGGGATCGGGGCTGGGATCCTCCTGTTTCAATATCATTACCCTCCAAGTGAGGGCTTGATAGCCGTTGTGCTTTATCCCCGTGGAATGAAACACCCACATTTTGAGAGATGGATGAGTGGATAGGTGGGGCGTGCAATTGCACCTCTGGGTGGGAGGTGTCTTCTTCAATACCCGTACTCAACACATGTGTACGGGTAGCAGATGTGGCTGCCCAGCTTCTACCTATGGATAAGGGAGGACCGGTTAAAACCTTTGGTCTATCTCACACTCATCATTTCTTTTACTTCCCTCTCTCTGCTCACTTTCTTCGACTGTTAGGTCTCCCTCAAACCTTATGCCGTCCTCACCCGTAATGGGTGGTCATCACCGGAGTCATCAGAATCATAGTCCACCAAAAGAAAAGTGAAGGGCTTTGGTGACTGTCATAAGCATGTGAGGTATTAGCTCTGGATCGATCATCATCACCGCCTAATCTACCCTCGTCATCTCCCCCCGACTCCTCATCCTCACAACCTTGGTCACCACCCCCAGTGAATAACCACGCTCAAGACCCTCACTCACTCTCCTAGAGGATACCTCCGGGGTGCCAGTCTCCGGCTCTGGAGATGCTGGTGGAGGTGATATACCTAAGTATGCTCTCACAGTCAGTGAATGATGATCTAACAGCATCAAGTAATACAAGTGGTATCGCCAGCGGTGTATCATGGGTCTTTGGGGTTGCCATAAGAGTTTGGGGTATGGCATAAGGAGTGATGGTATTGGTATAGGGAGTGTTGGGTATGACATCAGGATACTTGGGTATGGCATATAAAGTGTTTGTATCCAAAAGAGGTGTGGTGATGGTATCCATGATAAGTGTTGGATGCCAAAGAAAGATGTTGGATGCCTTCACACAGAGCCAGGATGCCATTAAGAAAGGCTTGGATACCATTCCAAATCTTATCCGAACTAATATATATATTGATTTTTTTTTGTTTTCGTCTGTTATGTCTCCCAGTTGTGATTGGGAGGAAGGTGGTGGTGTGATCAGCAACAGAATGATGAGGATTTGAAAAAATTCGAGTTTGCCATTGTACCTGAAAAGTAAGATGTTAGTATTGAGGTAAAGGCATGATTGAGATATAAGGCACACATCATTGAGATGTGTTATTGTATACTAAATCAAAAGATTTGGTACAGAATAACCACAACACATTGAGTATGAATCTTTCTCAAGTCTGGTGGATGCACAATTCAAAAGATCTTACCAAACTGGGTCATGATGGTGAAACACTTAGAATAATTTGGATGAGGTGGTATCATGACATGGTGAACCAAGTAACCAATTATAACAATTAAGACCAAAGGAACACGCATAATAGGGTATTCAAGCATGGTGAGAAATGAAGAATCAAGTAATCCAAGCATACATGAGCAGTGTATGAATGCATTCAAGACTTTCTTGAGACTAGAACCCGAAGCAATCTCACAAATACGCATATCTACGTAATTCAGAAACAAGCAATTTGAGTTCACTCTTAACCATGTAAAAAATCTAATAAAAGAAATAAACCAAAAAATACGAACACAAAGCAAATTAAACCTAGAAAAATACAAGAGTAAAAAAAATATAATAAGGAAATAAACTAGAAGAATCTAAGACTAAAAAAATTAAAGGAAAGAAAGAAAAGAAAAAAATTAAAAAAAAAAACTTGGTCAGATGAATCAACTCGGTTAGACGAAAAACGAATGGGTCAGACGGCGGATCAGCGATAAAGAGCTTGGTAAGAAGCAGTCAGAGGCTGGTCAGCACTCGGTCAGCACGTCTGACCGAGCCGCTGACCGAGTGAGGAGTGAAAAGACGGCGCGTGAAGAGCGCGTTCATGGCGCGTGAGGCGCGTCAGAAGCGCGTACGCCGCGCGTCGGCGGCGCGTGAAATGGCGCGTGGAGGCGCGTGGGACCGACAAAAACGCGTTTTTTTCGAGGGCAGACGAGATGGGTGAACCGATGGACCAGCTGGAAACACGTTTTTTAAAGTGAACTTTCCTCTTGAGTTTATTTTTCCTTTTATGCAGAACAATGATCTTGAAAAAAAAAAAACCACACAAACCAAACAACAACAAAAAAACGAAGAGGAGAGCTCCGGTCGTGGGTTGTTGAACAATGATCTTTTATTCTTCGCCAAACACAACCACACCTCCGGTCGACGGTGGTTCAACACCAGGTCCGGTCCGAAGACAACATCTCCGGTCAAGCTTGGTCCGGTCGACGAGAGAAAATGAAAGATCCGGTCGAGGAGGAAGTTCATCAGATTTGGTTGCCGGGAAGAGGTCCGGTCCGGTGACGTCCGGTTCCTGGCCACAAAGGAGATGAAAGAGACGAGAGGTTTGGTTGCGGTTCGAGCTCCGGTCCGTTCCGGCGAGGTCTCCGGTCCGGTTCCGGAAAGAAAGAAACTTGGGTTTGCTTGACAAGAGAAGCTTTCCCCCACATCCGGTCCCGGTTCTGGCCACCTTCCGGTCCGGTTCCGGTCCGGTTCCAGTCATAACACTTCATCTCCCTTTTTATTTTAAGGTAGACATCCGGTTCCGGCGGACGTCCGGTTCCGGCGACGTCTCCGGTCCGGTTCCGGGAAGATCTCTTTTGCTTTCTAAAACCAACTTTTGGAAGGACACATGAAAGATCCGGTTCCGGCGACTTTCTCCGGTCCGGTTTCCGGCGAGATCCGGTCGCTGGAGTTTTCTCCGGTCAGGACTTGGGATCTTGATGACATGATGACAAGGTGATGGATTCCAAGGAGTGTTGGTGGTGGAACAAGGAGAAGAAGAAGAAAATATATTAGAGCATCTCCAACAGCATTGCTAAAATAGAAAAAAGTGATTTTTTTTCTTCCTAAGTTGCTCCAACAGCATGCTAAACCAATTGCTAAAATAGAAAATTTTAGGATTTTCTCTAAATATAGAGATTTTCCCAAAACTTCTAAATATGAGAGAGAAAAAATATTTTTAATTCATTCCACCAATGACATAATTTATTTTTTAAAAGTTTTTAAAAAGTTTATTGGGATAATAAATATAATGTATATTTTAATAATATAAAAGATGATAAAGCCTATAAAATAGCAATGCTGTTGGAGATCAAAAAAATAAAATTTTAGAAATTTTGATCTCTTATTCTCTAATTTAGAAAAAATATAGCAAAGCTCTTGGAGATGCTCTTAAAGAAGAATAAGATAAAAAAAATTGAAAAACGTTGGAAAAGATAAAAAAAACAGATAAAGACAAAAAAATTCAGCTTTTCTAATTTTTTTATTTTAAATCTTTTGAAAAGCTATATTTTTTTTAGAAACAAACAGATTTAATTTTTTTTATTTCTTAAAATAAAACTAGTAATTAAATTCCCTTTTTTTTATAAACTGATATGATTTATTTTCTTAAAAAAAACAGATTTTTTTTAGGGTACATACTAAAATAAGAGAAGAAAAGAAATTTAAAAAAAATGTATACATATAACAAGGAATAGAAAACTTACCTGGGGTGCTTACGCTGTTTCCCCCCCCTTCTGATCAGACGCGGAGGCAGACCACGTTCCCCCTCTGATCAGGCATGGGGAGGGAACGTTCCCCCCTTGAAATTTATGCACACTCAAGAAAAGAATTAGTAATACTTACAAGACCATGAAAAATAGATACAAAAGAAGTGAAAAAGAGACAACACCTAATCTATCAAGAACTTAGTCCAAGACAACGATAACCCAGTGGTCAAGAACGGACACCTGATCACTGAGTCATGATTCTGAGGGACTGAGTGTTTGATAGATGATCACTCTTGAGGATCAAACATTCCAATCTTGGAGATTAGGAAATTAAACCGTTTCTCATCCAAAGGCTTGGTGAAGAGCATCCGCAAGTTGATACTCGGTATTGACAAAGTATAGTTTCAACTCGTACCTCTCTCCACATGGCTCCCTTGATGAAGTGATACCTTATATCAATATGCTTAGTGCGAGTGTGTTGGACTGGATTGCATGTGATGGCTATGGCACTTTTGGAGCTCGCAGTAGATGGGTATATGGTTGAATTTGTAGCCATAATCTCGGAGCTGGGTCCGCATCCACAACACGTGGGAGCAGCAGCTGGCAGCGGCGACATACTCCGCCTCAGCCGTGGATGTAGAAACATAGTGTTGGTTTTTTTTGAACCCCAGCTAGACTAGCTTATCACCCAGGAACTGGACATGGCCTGACGTGCTTTTCCGATCCAGTTTGACAACCTCATGGTCCGCATACCGAAAACGCGACCGACTCAAATCCAGACTCCTTTGGTACCACAACCCACGGTTGGGTGGCCTTTCGGTACCGGATGATGCGTTTGACTGCCATCATGTGTGATTCCTTTGGGTTTGCCTGAAAACGAGCACAAAAACAAGTAGCGAACCATAATATCTGGCCTACTAGCAGTCATGATACAACAAAGAAACCAATGATGGCTCTATAAGTCTTTTGATCTACAGCTTCCCTTTTGGGTCAGCACCGATCAAAGTGCCCGAGGCCATGGAGTTTTTAGCAACCGAAGAAGTGTCCATGTGAAAACGTTTAAAGAGATCACCGATGTGTAGTCGATTGATTAATCAAAATGCCACAGGTTTTGTAGAACTTGAAGTCCCAAAAAGAAGGACAACTCCCGGAGCATACTCATCTCAAACTGTGGTCATGAGATCACTGAAACCAAGTGCACATATCTGAGTTTGTAGAACCAAATATGATATCATCGACATAAATTTGAACTAACAAGATATCATCACCTTCGGTCTTGATGAAAAGAGTAGGATCGATTTTACCTTTAAAACCCCTTAAAATTGTTGTGCATTGGGAAAGTGATTACCAGGGAAGGGAGCTGGATTCAACCCGTAAAGATTTGTCTAGGGGGTAGACATGAATTTTGGGTTGGGGACGATCAAAAAAGCCCCTTTAGGGGGGAAAAGACTTTAAAATTCTTTTTTCAGGGCCCCGTGAGGGTAAGTTTTCAAAGTTTCACACCATCTGGTTGACAGTAATTCTTGTGGAGCGGCATAATAAGAAGATCCAATGGGTTTTTAATTCTGGCCACCGGGCAAGGCTCATCATAATCAATTTTCCCCCTTGTTTTCTTAATCCCTTGCTACTGACGACTTTGTTTTCGGGTTACAATCCCTTTTTCATCCTTCTTGTTCTGAAGATCCCCCTTCCCGATTCCGGGGATTGGGCTTTTCTTTGGGCTAGGGACAAAGTCTCCAACACCCACGTCAAATTCTTCAGCTCCTCTTCATGCGGTCACCCAGCAGAGATATTAGCTTCCGTCACATGTCGAAAGGGGTTTGGTCTTGATAAGAAAACTACAAAGGCACTCATTTTGAGTTCAGACCTGTCTTGACTGGTGCCCGACTTTCTGCCAAAAAACTTTTTGGGGATTACCCCGCCTCCCCCTGGTTGTATGGGGTAAGGTTGGAGGGGGGAAAGGTTCATCCGCAATCGAAATGAACTGGGTTTTCACGTCTGGCGTGCTAATGGTAACAATAGGTGCACTTAAAGGTTTGTACCACAATAACCAGAAACTGCTGGGTGTCGAAGGGGACAAGTAAGAGGAATGCCTTGTTTTTACTTGTAGTAGGCATAGTGGGGGAAGCACCACTCTGAGGGCTTGGGAAAAATTCACCACCGGGCCTGCTGGAAGGAGTAGAAGGTTCCCCCTCAGCAGGTGCAGGAGATACTCTAGAAATTAGTTTATGCTGAAGCAACGATGATTATGAAATGCCTTTTGGGGGTTGGAAAATTTAAATGTTCAGGGTAGAGACCATGACAGAGGGGTTGTTGTACAACTGCAGGGGAAAAGGAAGAGCAACAACAGTGCAGGAGAACCTTTTTAAAAAATTCAAACAATTCATCCAAATCACAAATAATAATAGAAGAAATTGGGTTTTTTTGCCGATTTAAAAGAATCATGGGGTTGGGCCCTGAAGTTGATCAAACCAGAACCCAGAATTCCGTGGGAACTGGGGCTGTGTAAATTTTCTTTAATGCCTTCTTCAAAATCCACATTGTGCCTCTCACCACCCCACTTTTTTTCTTTGGTTGCACACAATTGGAGGGGATCCTTGGGAATCCAATAGAAAACACCTTCATCACCCCTTGGTGAACTTGTCAAGAATTGTCTTTATCCCTTCTTTACGTGCATTTACAACCAAAACTTCTGAAAGAATTGGAAAGCTGGGGGGGATTGTACACCCAAATTTTAACGGGGTCCTCCCTGAACCTTTTGGTAATAAGGGACGGGTTTTGGGGAAACAGGCAACGCAACGGGTTCCCCCGAATGTACAAGCTTGGAGAATGTCCCAAAATGGTGCGTGCAGCTTCCACTAGGGTACGGTTCTTTCTCTCAACAACACCAAATTTTTTTTTGAGGTTCTAGCAGCCCCAAAAAGGGGGGGGAGGTTTCCAACAAACAAGAAAACATCAAACTTGTGATTTTTGAATTCATGCCGTTGTCGTGCGAATCACTTGAACAGAAGTTGTAGTCGGGCCTGCACATTTTTTGATGAAAGAAATGAGATGTCTGAAGCACCATCCTTTACTTCGGAGAAAGTTCACCCATGTATCCCCTTAAAAAGTCTCGCACAATTACCATACATACTTCCTCCCTTTTGATCCCTTTTGTACACCGCATTTTTTCCCCCGCACAAGTCCATAGGGGGAAAAGTTGAATTTGGTTTGGGGGTGTTGTTTCCACTTTCAGCTTGTGCGAAGTTTTCTTGATCTTCCCCATCTCACATCTGACCCAACAACGTTCTTTGGGAACCTCAAGGAGGGGAGAACCATCACAATCCTTCTTAGCTAGTTGATTTAATTGAAAGCAAAAATTCAGGTGGGATAGTCTCCGGTGCCATAACACGTTCGGGATTGAAGGTTTGCTTTTGAGAGAAAAACATACTTCGTGAATGTTCCTTTGTTTCCGGAAATTGACGGTGGTAGAATCACCTCGAGTACCCTCAATGATTTTCTTGTCCATCATATGCCCCGCACAGCATCTTTTTCCCGAAAGTTAACTTCAAGTTTTTTATCACAAACTTTCCACTGCTGGCAGGTTTACTCAGGCCTTCCACATAGCTACTTTATTGATGGGTGATTTTATGATGAAAGATATCACCATATCCCATTATTGGTGCTGAAGCTTATTCCCAAACCAAAAACGTTCCCGCCATATTTTTGTTTGAAGTTAGCGAGAATTTCCCTTCCCTTTCGGTCATGTGCTTGGAAAAACCCTTTTGAACCCATGTACCACACATAAACCGGGCCTGCAAAATCCGAGAAACATTTTTTAGGTACCCCTTTTGGGAAGGGTCCTTTCTAAGGATTAGCTTTTTTTGGATACATTTTCCTGTTTGCCCCTTTGTGGAGATTTTTTGTTTGGGTTTTGGTAGGGCCCCTTGTTATGAGTATTGTTAACCATATTGTAGAATCCATATATTAGGAACAAAGTAATCATTCACAAAGCATTTGCCACAGTACCCCCAAAACTAAAAATTTATTTTTACAACGAAAAAAGTGCTAGGGCATCCATAAACTATTTTGTTTCACATTCATAACATTGAAATGGAAATTCGTGGTACATGCCATTAGTTCTATATATACAAAATTGGGGGGAAAGTGTTTTGCATAAAACTAGGCTTATGTCCAAATTGCTTCGGACGACTGCCCCTTTTTTTGATCCACTCCCTTATTCTTCCCTACCCTTCTCATTATTGATCTGCACATTTTGAAACCACGAGTGTTAAAAAAACCTTTGACATTTGAGAATGAGTATTTGAGTTTTTTTTTCGGATGAAGTTTTGTGATTGTTCATTTGGTTTGGTAGCATTCTTTTGTTTTCGAAAACCCTCCGGTTTTTTTTAAAACATCACAGGGTAAGTTTAACTGCAACTTTAGACTCGGGTAAAAAAAATTTTTCCTTTCCCCTTTTTCCTTTCCGGGATAGTTTAAAAGGGGGGAGCCTTGTTTCTTGTTTAACTGGCCTGAGGGTCTACCATTCTCACCAACCCTATTGGGGACAATCAATCCCGAACAATTTTAGAAATTTTTTACCTTGATTTATGGTCCTTAGAAGTTAAGTCTTTCCCTTATGAAATGGTTGCAGATTGGAGACCTTAGTACCAGGGATTTAGAGTTTTGTAAAATACTTAAGGGCTAACACAACCCCACACATTCCCCTCATGTATGACGCGAGTTTTCACCAGTTTCCCAAAAAGGGGAAATTTACTTGCTTTGTGGTCTTTTGGATTTGAGGGCTTTCCTCCAATTCAGTGATTTTACTCCCAAAATAGGTCCTTTTTCCCTAGGGGCCCTGCGCCTCCATCCTCCCAGCTCAGCCCATTTAGCAACTTTTTTTCAAAAAGGGTTTGGGGTTATCTTTGTAAACTTTTCAAGGATTGGAACTATCCGGGGCATCTCATCCTAAGTAAAGCTAGGGGTGTAGTCCTTAGACAAGGAATCTCACGCTTGCATAACTGCATGAAGATGAATAGTTGAAGGGAAATGAGGGGTTTTGGGGTTTTTTACTTTTTTTTTTTTCTTCCCCAATTCCTTTAACGTTTTTCAGTCATCAACTCTTTATTGAAAATTTAAATTTTTTTCCAAACCAGTACCTCAATCATACAAGGTAGGGGCGGATATGGCAACGCTTTAAAGGAGCATGGACTTTTATATCCAATCCCTTCCTTTGGAATTTTAAAAATTGAACTCTTTGGGTTGATTCATGTGAATGGTTTGATCATCTGGCCCCTCTCTTTAAAAATTTTCCTCCATCTTTTATTTGCAAAAAGGTTTGTTTTTTGGGACAAAAATCACTTCATTTTTTTGTAAACCTTTCTCTACCCAAAACTTCAGCTCAAAGCTTCTTTGCAAGTACGAGATGTTATCATTCAGACTAGCAACTTTACCCTTCTAAGGTTTTGTTTGCAAGAGTAAGAGGGGTTACCTTTTTCTTTGGAAGAGCTAGTTAGTAGAGAATTTTACAACTAAGGCAGCCACGAGCAAATTTTAAAGATTCAACAATTGGGTTTTTGTTTTTTTAGCTTTTTTGATCTTATTTTTGTCCCTCAATTTCCTTTTGGCGAGAACTTTTTACTTGATTTTAAATGTTCAATATAAGGATCAGAAGTACGTTCAGAATATGGGAATGAACTGAGGTCAACATCAATGTAATCCCTATCACGGTTTTTCTTAATATTTTCCTCTACATCACCATTCAAGCACAGTTTGATTTTCCCTTTTTTCCTTCATCACTTCCAAAATTCCACGCGTCACCCTTGAGCAAGCATGCAGACAATCCCCCTTTCCCCCATCATCACTGGACATCGTGCAACCACCCCCCTTTCTTCATTCACTAACAAGCATGCCCTCGCTTGGGGTATTTTTGGCCGGGTTTAAATTTGTTTTTGTAGTAGCCCATACTTTTGAAACAGTTTGGTAAAATTTCCTTAGCAAAATACCGGCTTTCCCATTTGAAGCAGGTTGGTCCTCCAACAGCTTTTTTCCCACCTTTTTGCCCTTGTCCTTCTGGTTTAGCAGCTTCCCCCCCAGCTCTTGGTATCATTTTCTACCACCTTGTTAAATCCCCCCCTTGGCTCGGGTTTTTTCTTTCATCCCTTTTTGGGTTCCCATCAAATTTTCCCTATCTCTGGGATCCCATACCCCCTTTTCCCTTCATATTTTCCCCTCTCCCTCGGCTTTTCATACCCTCCCGCCCCTAAAATTCTTCATACCCCCGTTATCTCTCATTTGCCCTCTCATACCTTCGAGCATCTTTCTTTGGTTCTTACCTGTCCCGAGCTTCAACCTTTTTCCAAAAGGGAATCCCCTATGATTTTTGGGAAGAAAAAGGGGTTTCCCCTTAATTCTTTTTGGCCATTGTTTTGGTATCAACCCAAAATGTTTTCCCTTCATTTTCCCTCATCTCTTTCATTAAATTCCCTTCCTTTAAACCGCGAGGCCCAAAGGAATGAAATGGCCTTCTTCATATTTTGGATCTCCCAGAGAGAAAATTTCTTCTGTCAACCGCCCAAAGGGAAGTGGAGGTATAAATTTTTTTGGTTTCTTCTCGGTACCAAATATTTCAAGTACCCATCCTTGGTTATGATTCACCAAAATTTAAAACAACTCATGAATACAAGATCTTCCATTTCGATTCTGTTGAAGATTTGGGAAGCAAATTCTCCTCCATTCAGACCTAATTGAGGGAAAGGAAAATTGAAAAATCCAACTGAGACTTCTTGAGGTTGTTCCCTTCCGGGGCCTTTTATCAGGTACCCGAACCTGTGATAGGTATCTTTTTAGCAATTCCCCCTCAGGGGCCTTTGAAGAGGCAAACTTAATCAAAAAGATTTCTCCCTTTTTATCTTATGCCTTCTCTCAGTCCCTGCTTTTGGCGGGATCCCCACCCACATAGCCTTTTTCCGTGCAAATTTCATCAATGTTAGCATATATCTCTTTGGGAGGCTCTGAATGAGATAGGACTTGGCAAAATGTCACCTCTGACCGGGTTTGGGTTCTTCAGGGGTTTAAGTTTGTTTTAATCCCCTTTTCCCCCTTAAACCTCCTACAATATGGAATTAAACCCCTCAGGGGCTGCTTGGAATTTCGTTAATACTTTCACCGTCCCCCTTCTTGAAGATCCATGATTTGCCCTTTGAGAAATTTCCCTTTGGGCCCCAAAGTCCAGGAATCGTGACTTATTTCAAAAGTCCTCACGAACCCTACCGGAGCGGTATCGGGCCCGATCGCTAATGCATCACGGGGTGTTTTATGATTTAAAGTTGATTTGGGGGTTTTTAAACCCATTTATGATCAGTGAAATTTTTGGGGAAAGGGTCCCCAGACTTGTGAAAATCTTGAAAAGATTCAGTTTTGGAGGTCGGGTTGTTTGGAGTTAGTTCCCAAACTGAAGTTAAATGAAGGATTGGGTGCCCCCCGGGTGATGAAGGAAGAATTAGAGAAATTAAAATCCAAGGGGCTGAAGAAACACTGACGCCCCAAAAATCCCAGTCTGAAGAGAAGGGGCCCGGGACCCCAAATTTTAGTCTGGAAAAAAATTCACCAGAACCCAAAACACAACGATCAAGAGCAAGTGCCCCCTCGATGCAATTGTGGGTTCCAAAACAATCCAACATCAAGAAAAACTTAGATCTTATGATGCAATGTAGGACAGATAGTTTCATTTAGGTGTAATAGAAAAAGAGAAAGTACAAATGAAGAGACATCCACTATTTTTTACAACTTTTAATGGACCCAGCTTTTGAAAAGAAAAATGGCCTAAACATTGGCCTTTATTACAAATTAAAATAAATGACAACTAAAGGTTTTAAAGGGAAAATTCAAAATTGACCCAATAAAATATTCCTACAATATAGTTTAACTTATAAGGTAAAGCTTATTTACAATGTAAAAATTTTTCAAGGCCCTTAATGTCAAAAAATATGAATTAAAACCCTAACAAACTCTTTGAACAGAAAAAAACCCCCATATTTATCTATAAAAAAAATCTTAAGATATATAAATGATAAAACTTTTGAATGTTTTTTCTCGTTTGCCAAAGTATTTGTAAAAATACCAAATCGATAATGTGTAATTTGGATACGAACACCAAATTATTTTTATAAATCAAAATATCCTTTCAATATTTTTCGTTGATATACATTTTTACGGGAATAATGAAACTTAGAAAATTGATCAAAAATCCTACATTATTAATCAAAAAATACCTTATATACAGTAAAATTTAATACTTCTTATTCAAATTGGGAATATAATAAAGAACCCCAACAAATGTTGATTTTTCACTCTAATTTTCTTCTTCTGACATATTTTAGGATTAGGGATTTTATTAGTGATGGATGATGGTGATCATGGGCGGCCGACAATCATGGTTACTAACGACGATGGAATCGATGCACCTGGTCTGCAGGCTCTAGTTAGCGTTCTCGTTTCTACAAATCGATACCGTATTTGGGTCTGTGCCCCTGATTCGTAAGTTATTCCTCTTTTCTTGGCCTCTTCATTTATGGATACTAATAACAACAAAAAAATCTGATAAAATCTGATAACATCAGACATTTCATGTTGATTTGAAACATAAATAGTATATAAATTATTAAATCATAATCAGTTAGGATAATTCCGAGCCAATGATTTGGATCAGACTTTCTCGTTAATTGGATATTAATGCTAGTTATCTTCTATTGGATTGGATCCATGATATTTTGATAGAAATTTCTAACCAAATAATCCACTGTTTCATATATATTTTTTTATTTCCTTACAAACCAGTGTAATTCATTAAATTGTAGTAGCTGGACTGTAATTGGATAAGAAAATTCCGGTTTTATTGGATTGTCGATAATCCAATTTGTATGTAGGGCCCAACCCGGCCCAGCTTATGTTGGACCTAGAGTAGTACTCCTTATGCCCTTAATTGATTCCCTTGGGGATCGAACCTATTGGGATCCCATCCACATCTCCCAATTGTCATCAACCTTCAAGTTTTATAGGAAAAGGTAAATTAAAACTTGTGATTTTTCTTCTTTATCGACAATGGCTAACGTAAAAAACAAGGCTTGTGGGGGATGTCATTAAATAACCCATCTACCCCGGGTTTGAATCTAGGCGTTAACAACTTGTGGTCATTGAGGAATTATCTCAGAGCTCCATAATTGCCAAAGATTAGTCTAAGCAAAATGCCTAAGGATGCCATTTAAAAAGGTTTAAAAACAAATTGATTATTTACAGAGGAACAGTGTTTTAAGTAAAAGGTTTAAAAACAAATTGCCAAAGATTCGTGAATTTTTTTTAATGTTATATGGAAATACAGAGGAACAGTGTTTTAAGTAAAAGGTTTAAAAACAAGTTATTTACAAAAATAAAAAATTTAAACTTTAAAACGATTATGAACTCTCAAAGTGGAATTATAATGATAATATATATATATATATATATATATATTATACTTTTTTTTAGAAATAAAAAAGTAAGTATGATCAAAATTTTGCAAAGTCAAAAAGATGAGATTTTAGGAATAAAAGAGGGTTATAATTGTCAATTCTCATTAGTCATCTCACCTTGTGCTGTGATGGAATGGAAAATCAGCCAATTCCTATTGGAATCACATTCCACAAAGAATGGTTTATTTCATTCCTTAGTAGTAACCAAACACAGTTTTTTATTCATTTGTTTGTAATGTTCAATTCCTTTCCCACTTTAAAATTGTCACAAATTATATATTCTTTGTATTGTTAATCTTCAAATATATGCCCCAAATCTTCAGCTTTTTTCTATACATTATAATGAACTTCTTTTTCATTCTGTGTAATTTCATATATTACCTCAAACTTTTATGGATTGTAATATTTTCTATATTGATCATCTAAAACCTTTCAGTTAGGCAATGGTTTCAATTAAAAGGATTAATGTGGTTGCATATTATGATGATGTGTTTGTTATGGGCATGATGACACCATGGGACTCTGGATATTGGATAGTGTGAGTTTTTTGGTATATCATATATATGCACAGAAAAGAGGGTGGACCTCAGAAAAAGGAACAAATTGATTATTTACATAGCATTTGAACTCTATGAAGATTGGCCTTAATTTGGGCTGCTGTTTTCATGATTTGGGTCCAAAATATAAGAATACATGTAGTTCATGGTTAATTGTTATGCATATCTACTTCACTACACAATAGTAAACATTGTTCAACCTTCTGTTTATAGTTTTAAGCTTTTCATCATTTAAAACAATCATTTCACAAGGTCTAACCAGTTGTTTTCGAGTCTCGGGTTTTACAATTTTGATGCACTTATTTCGTTAAAGAATTGGAGTTTTATGCTTACCATTTTGTTGGATGTTTTCAGGGAAAAGTCAGCTGTGAGTCATTCCGCTAGTCTTCGTCCAGTCTCTGCAAAGCCAACTGAAATCGATGGAGCAACAGCCTTTGCTATTTCTGGTCAGTTTCATAGCTTATCTCATTCATCCACAACTTTCCTTGTTTCTATGTATGACACCTTTTTAGTAATCTCTTTTTCTTGTTAAGTCCCAACATTTGGCTTCTTTTGGTTGGTCGTTAAGTCATAATAGCAAAGTTTTAAAAACATTTGGCTTCTTTACCGATATTGAAATCTCACCTCTAACTGAGCTATGTCCCTATGCGAATGCGGATTGTAGACATTCTAACTAAGGCACTTTCAAGATCAAGCTTTGATGAGTTTAATTTGGAAACCGGGGTTGTATAACATTGTACAACTCAGCTTGGAAGGGGAGTGTAGAAAAAATTAAATAACTGTATTTTACTTCTTATTACGTTTTGTCGTTTCCTTTTATGAGGAATACAGTTAAAGTAATGTTTTAAAGAATTCTGCAATGTACCCAAAAGAACAAACATATCTGTTCATCGCTTACTATGCTCCTAAAAGCCATACATCTATATGGAATTATCCCCTTAAAGAGATGAAATGCATGAATTGATCTATATAATTAGTTGAAAGACAAAAGTAACTTGCTAAGTACAGATTAATGGTACAAAAGCAAGGCTACTGACATTTCAACAAATTGTTTTTATGTTTGTTTATGGGAAGATTTAATACTATAATTGATTCATTATGATTTCTCATTTTCTAATTGGTGTTGACTTATTTCAACCTTATTCTTTCTTTCAGGAACTCCAGCCGACTGTACTTCGTTGGGGATCTCGAAAGCACTATTCTCTTCTGAGCCTGATCTGGTGAGATTATTGAGCTTCATCTCCTAATTTGAAGCAATATTAGATTTTATAGTTGAAAGCTTCAATCACCGTAAATTGGATATTCGATAATACCTATAGATTTTGACTTCTTTCAGCCCATTCTTTCACTTTGTTCCCATGTTTAACTTGCACGTGTTTTGAGTTCCAATAGTTTCTTGCTCCAACTTTAGAAGTGTTAAGGATGATACCCACAATGGTCTTTTCAGGTTGTACGTATCAGGGTGGATTACATTTATTTGTTTTCTTGTCCATATTATAGTCCTAATTACTATAATAAGATTCATTGCTTCTATTGTGTGTGCTATATACATGTTAAAGATTCGTATTTTTTGGTTTTTTTCCTTGTTGGCTATTGACATGGATTTAATTTTGACTTGCAATAATTTTCATTTATGATCCGTGTCTGAGAATATATTGGTTTTAAGATGCTACTGTTTTGATATAGCTTTCTTCTTTTGAAGCATATGCTACTTGTAATCTTATCAAGTATGCTACCTAATTCTACAGAGAAAACTTACTGAATTGTTTCAGTTTACCCTCTGCAGGTATTAAGTGGCATAAATAAGGGCAGCAACTGTGGTTATCACATGTTAGTGCCTATTTTAGTTTCTTGTTAGTTCATGATTTTCTCGAGGTCTTATGGCATTCATCTTAGTACTAGAATGGTGACTGCTGACCATATATACTACTTATTTGTTCTTTGGCATTTTTATTTATTTAATTGGAGTTTGTTGAAATGCAGCGTCTACTCAGGGACGGTGGCAGGTGCTCGGGAGGCCTTTCTCCATGGTATACCATCTGTCTCTATTTCATATGATTGGTAAGTAAACTGCTTCACGATAGATATATATATGTTGATAAAAACAATGAAATCTGTTAGCCCATGGTCAAGCTTGGCCTGTTTATTGGGAGGGTAAGGGACAAAAATATTGAGCCTGCCCCATATCCAAGCCTGCAAATGATCACCTTTATTAAGCATTTGGTATAAATGATAGTTTCGTTCATAAGATGTTGTGTATTGTAAAATAGATGGTTATGTTGTAATATTTGATCCCTTGAGTGTGCGTGATACTCTGTATATTGGTACTAATAATATGCTTATGAAAGCGCTTTCTGCTTTAGATGAAATGTTTTTATAGAATTGTGTTGATCTCTAGGAATGCAACACTCCACACGTATGTACGCAAATGAGGGTGTCACTAAAAAAATGATGATCTTGATTATTAACTCTCGAGTTATCGACAGGATTGGTGGTATCAGCAGTATCAACGACTATACACTGGCTGCTGAAGCTTGCTTACCTATAATAAGTGCCATTCTTGTCGAGATCAAGAATAAAACTTATCTTCAGAAATGTTTTCTGAATGTAGATTTGCCCACAAATCTTCTCAATCACAAGGTCAGTTTTCATATCTTACTTTAGACCCGATTCTCAAAAAGGAAAAAATTACATTCAACTCCAACAGCTTCTCATTCCATTACTCGTTATATTATTAAAATATTCGATGTATTTAATAAAAAATTTAGAGGATTTTATCGTCTCCGAACTACTTTCTCCATTTTGGAGAATCTGTTGGACTTGGAAATGCTCTTAGAGCTATAAGTTTTAAACAATTTGATGGATAATACAGTTGATTACAGTAGATTATTATCGAATTTGCCAAAAAGTTCCTAACGGGAAATTTCACAGTGAACTAAACATATGAAGCATACAACAATATATTTGAGAAATTGGTAAAGATATTGTTGTAAATCATATAAAATAAAAGAAAACAAATAGTAAATGACAAGTATGCCTCTAGAATATGGACATTTAAACCGAAACATTTTATAGGCTGCTATCAGGCCAGAAATTCTATGCCATAAGCCCATACTAATTGTTACCTTACTGAAATTTGTGAATGCATAAATAGACAGAAACAGAATTATATGGCATAAAAAATTGTGTTGCCTGTTTCTCTCACCACTTGGTTACAGTTAAGAATCTAAAGAGTAAAAAGTATTTGCCATAGGCTCATCCTCTTTCAAAAAAAAAAAATAATAAGAGAGAGAGAGAGAGAGAGAGAGAGAGAGAGAGAGAGAGAGAGAGAGAGAGAGAGAGAGAGAGAGAGAGAGAAGAAGATGAAGTATTTATCTTTTTTGTGTGTTGTGTTAATAGGGTTATAAGCTGACTAAACAAGGAAGAAGTAGAATGATAGTGGGTTGGAAGAAGGTTTCTTGTGAAGCCCATATGTTATCAAACTCTGATTCTAAGCATGTTTCACAACAAGAGCTTGTATTCACAAGAGAGGTATGTGCTCCTTACTTTTTTTTTATTAATATCGAGTTCACATCATAAAAAGGAAAAGATTTTAGCGAAGGTAATTCGTAACAATTATGGTGTTTAAAGTCCATTCGATCACCTCCTTTTCTGGGATAGCTAATGCTTGTTGGGTATTTTGGTTTGACACTGCTTCTAGTATTTATTAGTGTAGCTTCTGAGAAAAATTGAAATATTTCTGCTTGCTTTTGAAGTATGTAGGGCTGTGTTTAAATACACAATTTGTTTACTCATTAATGGGAAACCAATTCATGTTTGAATGCTATGGGAAGAATTTTGGTGATGCATATAGTTTTATTTATGGGTTCATGTTGTTCTTTGTGCCTGTTATTAGAACTTTCTGTATTACTTAAGAAACATGATTGCTATTGATACTACTATAGGTTTGTACTATTTCAAAGTTTTCTTGGTTTTTAGGCCTCCATATAAGCTATGTTGACAGGATCATTATTTACTTGCTTGCAGATCCAAGGAGAGCAGGTTGAAGATGGTGGAACAGACCACCTCTCCCTTCAAGAAGGATATGTGCGTACTTTTCTCGATTTAATTAAGTGATTTCGCATGAGCACCCGTTATTGATGAATGATTTTACATGCTATTTCTGTTCATTTTCTTTCATAGACATCATCACACTACTTTACTTTTTTTTTTTTCCTTTTACATTTTCAAAGGCTTGATTTGACCAAAAGAGGGTTCATATAGAAGCACCAATAATTGATATTCCAAATATTAAAGATGCACAAGGCCTCGGCCTTTCAAGCTCGTTTTGAGTAAGAAAAAAGAGCCTAAGTTTGGGGTTGGAAGGGGCCAATGGAGCTTTTTCATGTGGACTTTAACATAAAAGTTGGCTAAATCGGGCTTTAAGGCGGGGGGATATACACATTGGTTCGCGCTTACCAGGCGTTTATATCCGTCTCTAATCCCGATTTTATTATATTTCAGATAAGTGTCACTCCCATTGGGGCCTTGACTAATGCGGATACCGAGTGCCAGACGTATTATAAAGAATGGTTACCAGGAGTCGTAGACCGCACTTCTATTGTGTAATTACTTTTTTGCAAGCATAACTTTGGAAATGCATACATTGCTGTAATTCCTAAATGATTTAGGACACTTGTTGCACCTTTAAGTTCAAATTTTATTGGTACTTTTGGTTTTTAGGTGAAAAACCAAACGACCATAGTAAATCCCACACATATGTAGGCGTGAGATGGTATATACCAAAAAAATCTAGCTCTAAGTAGACAGGTTCAACATGATGTGATCTAGGTGAATAAGACCCCATAACCCAACAACTGAAATGTTTCATATGGAACGGTTGGTGATATGCAAGCTAGGCATGGAAATGGGACGAGGACCTCAAATCCCTATCCTTGTCCCCAATCATCTTCCTCTCCGGCTCTGTCTCCATCCCCACCGAGGAATTTGATCAAATCCCTATCCCCGTTCTCATCCCCATCCCCAATGGGGAATGGGGATCCTCAACGGGAAAACGAGGATTTTTTCCCTGGTT
Source organism: Centaurea solstitialis (assembly GCA_030169165.1). Lineage (NCBI taxonomy): Eukaryota > Viridiplantae > Streptophyta > Magnoliopsida > Asterales > Asteraceae > Centaurea > Centaurea solstitialis. The sequence continues at coordinate 25,741,123 of CM058047.1, forward strand.
TATGTTGGCGATGTTTAAATGGAATGCTTTGTGATAGCATCATACATTTAAGTGTCACATATTCCAATAAACCTAAATCAAAAGGGAATATGATTTAATACAAAAAACATACATAATCATATCATATGATAATTTATAAATGTAATATCAGAATAAATTAAATTTAATCCAAAAATTATTTTTAACGATGCACGTACTAAACATATGGAGTAATATCCAAAATATACCGAAAAGGAAATACCATATACAGATATAATGAAAAGAAATAATGTATAATTTAATTAATTAATTAATTAATATATGCGGGTATGGGGCGGGGTGGGGGAGTGTGATACTAGCCCCCATCTCCATCCCCTGTTTGAGCCAAACGGGGATCCCTATCCTTAGGACCCATTTTACTAAGGAATCCTTGTCTCTGACCGAGGTAGTAGACTAGACCCGGTTCCACAATGGGTTGGAACAATTCTCATGCCTAAAGTAACCCTTGTGACCTACCAAGTGGAGAGAATTTAAGCCAATGAAATAACTAGTCACTTGAAATATAAAGTATATGTTGATATGTATGATCTCAATGCTTTGATCCATATTAAACTTGGTTTATAATTATATTTTAGTTTATCATTACATCTAATGTATTATTAAATGTTTCTTGTAGTTTTGTATTAACTTTGACATAAATTATTTATATAAAGGTGTAATTGTCATTTTTACTTTATCACTGCTTAATATAAAACATTTGATAAACAATTTTTTTTGATCCAATACCTATTCGAGTTAGGTCTTACCGTCAATACTTAATCACAAAATTTAAATTTAGTATATGACCCTAAATTTTGTTATTTCGCTCGGTGCATTTGGTACGCTGAGAGAATATGATATAACATAAGGGTGGAGGGAGTGGTCACCGTTCCACCTCCCGTCCCTCTTGCCACATCAACATTTTACTATTCTCCACAATTCTATCCTCACGAACCCCTTGTAGTTGTTATCGTTCCATCCCTATATTCCATTAACTATTTGGGACTAAGTAGAACAAACGTAATCCCTATGTTGTTTTATGTGTTCTACCTTCCAAAGGATGACCAAACTATTTTTCTAACTTATGGGGTGTTTGGGATTGCGTGTGACGAGGACAAATGCCTATTATCTTTAACTTCTTTTCCAAAAAAAACAAAATGATTTGCCCTTTTTGAAAAGATGACCTCTCTTCTCACCTTTTTTAGAAGCCCTAACCAGAGTCATCCAAATAATCCACCACAAAACAACCTAAAAAGTTGTTTTCGGTGACAAATCCCATACACCCCATTACAAAAGTAATAGATTAAAGAATTTGCAAGAAATGCTGACTATCATTTATTAGCTTCTAAATAAAATAATAAATTATTTTAAAGTGTTGGTTAAGATGTTTACAATTTTTTCAATAACTTGTATTCTTTGAGAAGCCAAACTTTTTTAAACTTTTTAGAAAAGTTAGATAAAGGCTTTGTTTGGCAAAAATAAGCTAGTTGATAAGCTAGCTTATAGACTAGTTAGGCTATGTTTGGCAAGCGTAGCTGATAAGCTAGCGGATAGCTGATAAGCTAGCTGTTGATTGATAAGCTTGCTAGTAGCTGATAAGCTAGCTGTTGAACAAATTATGTTTGGCAAAAACTAGCTTATGAGTATGTAAAATGACCAAAAAGGGTACCTTTGAATTTAATAATTAATATTAATAAGGGTATAATTGGAAAAAGCTACAATAAGCTTCTCATAAGCTACTCAAAGTAGCGTTTCAAAAAGCTAGCTTATAAGCTAGCTGATAAGCTAGTTTCCTGGTACATGTTTGGATGGACTAGCTTATAAGCTAGCTTATCAGCTAGCTTATAAGCTAGCTTATGCTTGCCAAACCAAGCCTTAGGCTATGTTTGGCAAGCGTAGCTTATAAGCTAGCTGGTAGCTGATAAGCTAGCGGATAGCTGATAAGCTAGCTGTTGATTGATAAGCTTGCTAGTAGCTGATAAGCTAGCTGTTGAACAAATTATGTTTGGCAAAAACTAGCTTATGAGTATGTAAAATGACCAAAAAGGGTACCTTTGAATTTAATAATTAATATTAATAAGGGTATAATTGGAAAAAGCTACAATAAGCTTCTCATAAGCTACTCAAAGTAGCGTTTCAAAAAGCTAGCTTATAAGCTAGCTGATAAGCTAGTTTCCTGGTACATGTTTGGATGGACTAGCTTATAAGCTAGCTTATCAGCTAGCTTATAAGCTAGCTTATGCTTGCCAAACCAAGCCTTAGGCTATGTTTGGCAAGCGTAGCTTATAAGCTAGCTGGTAGCTGATAAGCTAGCGGATAGCTGATAAGCTAGCTGTTGATTGATAAGCTTGCTAGTAGCTGATAAGCTAGCTGTTGAACAAATTATGTTTGGCAAAAACTAGCTTATGAGTATGTAAAATGACCAAAAAGGGTACCTTTGAATTTAATAATTAATATTAATAAGGGTATAATTGGAAAAAGCTACAATAAGCTTCTCATAAGCTACTCAAAGTAGCGTTTCAAAAAGCTAGCTTATAAGCTAGCTGATAAGCTAGCTTCCTGGTACATGTTTGGATGGACTAGCTTATAAGCTAGCTTATCAGCTAGCTTATAAGCTAGCTTATGCTTGCCAAACCAAGCCTTAATCCAAATATGTATCATAAGCTAGCTTTTGAAAACACTACTTAGAATAGCTTTTTGGAAGCTTTTTGTAGCTTTTTCCGATAATAACCTTATTAATATTAATTATTAAAATTAAAGATACCCTTTTTAATCATTTTAGATACCTATAAACTAGTTTTTGCCGAATATAATTTATTCATAAGGTAGCTTATCAACTATCAGCTAGCTTATAAGCTGTTATGCCAAACACAGCCAAAGTATACTAACTTATTAATAAGGACTTTTGATGATTCCCAAACACCCCCTAAACCCGTCTCAGTGAGTGAAGCGCTTCACTTCCCACTACAATCTACACACATCGATTCATATAAGAATTCGCTTTTCAATTGTGGTTGATAGAATTTTAGTTATGGAAAATTCTAGCAATTTTGGTGATGATGGTGATCATCGGCCCACAATCATGGTTACAAATGACGATGGAATCGATGCACCTGGTCTCCAAGCTCTAGTTCGCGTCCTAATTTCCACCAATCGATACCGTGTTTGGGTCTGTGCCCCTGATTCGTAAGTTGTATTCCACTTCTTTCTAATACCACCAATTCATTAATTTCAATCATCTTTATTCAAAACATGCACAAAGATATAGCAATATCAACAAACTGAAACAGCTAGCTGTGAATTCTTGACAACTGATTATTTGTGTTTTACAAAATATCCCCAAAAGGTAATCATGTGATATGGGAGTCACTTGTTTTTTTGTAGCTGAGCTTTTGTCATCTTTGATTTTTTTTTTTTATTTCTGGAATTATGGAGGTAGCAACAGAGTTTGAGGATCAAGATCAACATTTCATGCTTGTTTTTCTGTTGAGTGAATTTGGGGATATGTTTAAAGTCATTATTTTAAATATTGATATGATACATGTTAGCAAAGGCCTAATTTGCATCAACTATTGTGTCATCTGCAATTTCTTAATTAACCCCCCTTAATCTACATATTTTCTCTATTCATCTAAATCTTTGAAATATTTGACTTTATGTTAAAACCTTTCAACTATTTACTGTTTGACTTGATTTTAAACCTTTCAACTACTTGACTTGATGTTAAACCCTTTAACTATTTGACTTGATGTTAAACCTTTCAGACTAGTTGACTTGATCTTAAACCTTTTGAAACAAATCTAACATGTGTTGCTGTGATGATGTGTATGCAATGGTGCCATGACACCATTGGTTTGGTGGTGATGATTTGTGTGCCTTTTGGTTTATAATAACATGCATAGAGAGGAGGGAGGGAGTGGGTGAGACAAGAATACTCTAGGGTGACTACAATGGTTTCACATTTATTTAACGGAAGAAAGTTTGGAGGCCAAAATTGCCGCAAGCAAACATATTAATGACGAGGAACGCATTTTTGTTATACTAATAATACTTGTACTTGCTCTGCTATTCTGCCCCATCCTGGCTGAGGAAGAGTTACACTGATAGGGGCTCCCGTTATTGGTGCTGGATTGGCTGTAGGGCTTGCTTCAATTGGACCTGGAGTTGGTCATAAAGCTTGAAACTAAACAAGTTGAATATTTAAACAAGTTTGTTACATATATTCATCTTAGTTTATGATGTGTGGTTTTTCTGAGCTCAGGGCTAAAATCAAAGCGTACTGCATACATGTAGTTCATAGATAATTGTTGTGATTTGATTTTTGAAATTGAAACCTAGTCCTGTAGAGAAAATAACCAGAAAGGCTGCGCGTGAGTTGTGGAAGTGGTTTGGCCGAAGCTGTGTGCATTTGAGATGATGGTTACCAATACACAATAGTATGCGATATTCAACATGTTCTCATAGTTTAATCTTTTCATGACTTCATGGTTAAATGTTCCAGATTCATGCACTTGAGTTGTTGGTTAATTTATTGTAAGATGATTGAGATCTTATAAGGACATAGAGCTTCGTATAGATGCTACTATTGATTGATTATGCTCTATTGAGCATGTTGACAGTGAAAAAAGGGAAGAGGCGTGTGATTGAAAGAGAATGAGTGCTATCTGTTGAACTTGTAGAATAGATAGGTTTCAAAACAGAGGCTAAAAAATACTGTATTTTACCCCTCAATTATAATGGTACTTTTGTCTTACTTGCATTGATTTGTGGTGTGGAATAATAGTAAACTAAAAGATTTGTGTGTTAAAATCCCTCATAAATTGGAGCTTTATGCCTACCTTTTATTGTTGGATATTTCTAGGGAAAAGTCAGCTGTCAGTCATTCCATTACATGGCGCCATGCTCTGTCCGCAAAGCAAATCGAGATTAGTGGTGCAACGGCCTTTGCTGTTTCTGGTCGGATTCTATCTATATGAATTATCTCATTCATTACTTTCCATATATTTTGATAGGGGAACTGTTAGAATAGGGATCTTCAATGTCTATTATATATGTTTCGTTATTAGCGTTATAAATAGGGTTTCTGCTTTTATCAAAGTTTTGACAATTGATAGATATATCATATATTGCCACATGTATCATTTTTAAATGTAGAGGAATGCTGTAGATATGTTTACTCTCCCACCTCTTATATTTCTGGTATTCATTGATAAATATTTTGTAATAATACTTTGCAGGAACTCCAGCTGACTGTACTTCACTGGGAATCTCAAAGGCACTATTTTCTTCTGTGCCTGATCTGGTAATTATTGAGCTTTATCTTATAATATGGAACTGGTATTGGATGTTTCACTTCTACGTGAAGCTTCACCTAATCACCTTAAGTTATAGTTTAATAGTTTCATGTTTTCTCATGTAAAATTTTATAAATGATAAAACTGTATGTCTAATATGCCTGTTGATCAGAGTACTAATTCATGCTGGTCTTTTGGTCAATCTAATCATATGTATTTACTAGGTTTTTTTATATTCTTTTTATTATGTTCTCTAGTCCCAGAATCTGTGATAGGGTTCTGGGTATATGTAGCATTGTTTCATCATGTGACGATATTTTATTTACAGTGTTAAACCAGGTTTCAACCCTACCACCTCACTGACACCTACCTTTTTTTTCTTCTTAAAAGGGGCTGCACCTGAAATTTTTTACAGAGTCCGAGGGTAAACCATTGTTTGAGTAATGTCCTATAAGTATAATATGTAGGTGCTGATTTTCTATGATGTGGATTATGAACTTGTTAATTCTCTGAAGTTTGGGGGATTATCACCCAACATTTTGAATGCAATATTCCTTAGTAACAAAATGATAATCAATTTCAATGTGCTTAGTTCGCTCATGAAATATAGGATTATATGCAATATGAAAAGCAACTTGATCATCACACCAAAATTTTGCTGGTATTGAAGTCTTAAGTCTTATTTCGGTCTATAACTGATCTATCTGCATTATCTCGCACATAGATCGTACTCTAGCCTGGTGTTCTGAGTTTGCGCTAGACCTTAAGATAACCTTTTGGTTCTTACTTCTTGATGAGACCAAATTTTGTTCAACATACACAATATCTAGAAGTGGATCTTCTATCCTGTATGGAACCTGCTCAATCTGCAATTGGAAAAAACATTCAATATGGTCATGCCCATGATTTGCACACACAATACAACATATAGGTGCTTCTTTCAAGCATCAGATTTTTTTGTTTCAAAGCTGCTCAGTGATGAGCTGTTGGAGATAACTAAGTGATGACGCTGACAAAATATGATATAGTAGGACATATCACTGTAAGATAACTCAGTTTCTCAACCAACTTCCAGTATCTCTTGGGATAATTGAAGAATTTCCCTTCTCTTGTAAGGTGCATGTTGGGAGTTGTTAGAACACTATGAAGGTGATAGAAAACTCAAAGAGATGGAAGAATCAATGGATTATCAGTAAGAGAAATAGCAAAATGGAGCATAAGCTCTACAAGGCAAAAATGAAAATAACCAGAGTTTAGCACTCCTTCCAGAGAGTTCTCTCCTAGCTTAGAACACAAGAAAAGAAAATAACAGAATGCCTCTCTACCCCCATATGGCACATGCTTTATTCCTTCCTCTCAACCGTTTTCTCTCTCCTCCTATAGACTTTCCACACTACGGGCTTTTTACTCTCTTGAGTGATTATGGGCTGTTTATGGGCCCCTGCCTCCAATTCCCTAACATTGCCCACTTCTTTAAGTGCAGCCTTGTCCTCAAGGCTGAATTGAGGAAACTGACTACGAAGCATCTCATCATCAACCCAAGTCACATCGTCTTGAGTCTTTCCTTTCCATTTCACCAAATACTGTCGAGTTGGCTTGCCTCCGAGTACCACTTCACGAATTGCCAACAGGTCTTCTGGCTCATCAACATCCTCCATAATCTCTAAGCCTTCCGGTAGCGAAACCTCCACGCGATAGTCTCCCACAGCTCGTTTCAATTGAGAGATATGGAACACCGGATGAACATTGGAGGAGGCAGGTAATTGTAACTTATAAGAGACACGCCCAATCTTGGCAACAACAGAAAAAGGTCCATAATATCTCGGGGCTAACTTCTGATTAATCCTCCTGGCGACACTTTGTTGACGATGTGGGCGGAGCTTGAGAAAAACCCATTCACCCACCTTAAATTCCTCCTCTTTCCTCCTTTTATCAGCATATTTCTTCATCTGCTGCTGTGTGCGAGTTAAATGGTGTTTTAATTGAACTAAAGCTTCATCCCGATCCAGCAGATCAGCCGCCACCTGCTGAACCCTGGTTTCACCTTGAGTATAACGGACTAATAGTGGCGGTGCACGGCCATACACAATTTGGAATGGGGTTTTGCCAGAAGAACTGTGGAATGTGGTATTATACCATAACTCGGCCCACGAAATCCACTGAGGCCACCCTTTAGGCTGTTCAGCAGCGAAACAACGTAAATAAGTCTCTAGACAACGATTAACAACTTCCGTTTGACCATCAGTTTCCGGATGGTAAGCTGAACTCATTTTCAATGCCGTGCCTTGTAGACGAAACAATTCTTGCCAGAATAAACTGATAAATAACGGATCACGATCACTCACAATTGAGCGAGGTACACCATGTAAACGGACCACCTCCTTGGCAAAGATTTCATTGATTTTCTTAGCGGTATAAGGGTGTTTGAGGAGAATAAAGTGTGCGTACTTTGACAGCCGGTCGACGACTACAAACACCGCTTCAAATCCTCCAGATTTTGGAAGTCCGGTGATAAAATCCATAGATATATCATCCCAAATCTGATCTGGAATGGGAAGTGGTTGTAGTAGACCCATTGGGGATGATGCTAGGTACTTTTGACGTTGACAAGTGTCACAACCCTTCACATACTTTTGTATAGCACCCTTCATTCCAATCCAATAAACGTTCATGGCAATTCGTTTGTACGTGCGTAGAAAACCCGAATGCCCACCGATCACGGAAGAGTGGAATTCTGTCAGGATGTCCGGTATAACCGCGGAATCAGAAGCCAGCACCAACCTGTCCTTATGTAACAAAACTCCATTCCGTAAAGCAAATCCGGGCCGAGAATTTGGATCCCGTTGCAGATCCTCCAACACCTTTTGTAACTCTTTACTCTTGCGGATTTCGTCTTGGATTTGCTGTAATTGAGACCAAACAGGAAAAGACGTCATCACCATTAACTCAGCTTCTTCGGGTAGTTGAGATAATGCATCTGCGGCTGAGTTCTCCCGACCTGGTTTGTACATCACCTTGAAGTGATATCCTAACAGCTTAGCCATCCAATTCTGTTGGTCAGCCGACGCAACGCGTTGTTGCAGCAAGTGGCGTAAGCTTTTCTGATCCGTAAACACCGTGAAATCCCTGCCCAACAAGTATGGACGCCAGTGCTGAATTGCTAACACCAAGGCCATGAGTTCTTTCTCATAAGTCGACTTACTTAGATTGTTGTTGGATAATGCTTTACTAAAATAGGCAATTGGGTGTCTATTTTGCATCAAGACAGCCCCAATTTCTTTCCCAGATGCATCACATTCTACTTCAAATGGCTGTGAAAAATTTGGCAATCGTAATAACGGAGGATTAGTCATCACGTGCTTCAATTTCTCAAACGTTGTTGACGCTTCGGGTCCCCACACGAATCCATCCTTCTTTGTCAACTCCGTTAACGGTTGTGCCAATTTTCCGTAACCAGCGATGAATTTACGATAGTAGCCAGTTAAACCCAAAAAACCGCGTACCCCCTTAACATTTTTTGGCACCGGCCAGTCAACTATACTTTGGATTTTTGAGGGATCCACCGACACTCCCAAATCCGAGATAACATGGCCTAAATACTCCACTCGTTGCGTTGCAAAAACGCATTTCTTGCGATTAGCTACGAACCGGTGAACAAGAAGAATATCTAGGACAGCTCTTAAATGCTTCATATGGTCCTTCCAACACTTGCTATAGATTAGTATGTCATCAAAAAAAACCAACACGAAATGTCTAAGATGGGGTCGGAAAACCTGATTCATCGTAGACTGAAATGTTGCGGGAGCATTCATTAATCCAAAGGGCATCACTAAAAATTCATAGTGTCCCTCATGTGTTCGGAAAGCCGTTTTTTCAACGTCGGCCTCCTTCACCCATATCTGATGATATCCCGCCTTCAGGTCCAGTTTGGAGAAGTACTTCGCCCCACTTAATTCATCCAATAACTCCTCGACCACTGGGATTGGATACTTATCGGGAACGGTGGCCTTGTTTAATTCTCTATAGTCGACACACATTCTCCAAGTTCCGTCTTTCTTTTTTACCAGAATAACGGGGCTTAAGAATGCACTCGAGCTATGTCGTATAATCCCCTGTTGTAGCATCTCTTGGACCTGCTTCTCAATCTCGTTCTTGTGATGGTGTGGGTAACGATACGGACGGACACTAATTGGTTCACCATTACCGCGCAGCTCAATTTTATGTTCTGTCTCCCTTTGTGGAGGTAATCCGAAACCCTCCTGAAAGATTGCTCTATATTGCTCCAAGAGAGTCTCCAATTCTTCCTGTTGTACGTCAGTCAACCTTGATTTTTCCACCAGTCCATTGTGTTTTTCTTTTGTGAACAGGACACTGTAAAATGAGGCAATGAACCTCATTCTATTATTTCGCTGGAAATCAAACATTCTACCTTGGCTCTCCTCCTTCAATAGTATCTGCTTTCCTTGGTGATAGAAGCTGATCACCCTTTCTCCTCAGTCAAAAGTGACCTTCCCTTGCTTTTGTAACCACGATACTCCCAAAATCATATCCAATTTACCCATCTCCAGAACGAAGGTATCGACTGTAGTTTCAAAATCACCCACCACCAGCCTTACGTCTTTACATTCTCCTTGTGTCATGACTCGGTGACCATCTCCCAACCGAACCCCTAATTTTCGGTGTGATTCCACCGCCAAATCGAGGGCGATAGCAACGTGAGGTGATATAAAGCTATGGCTCGCTCCACTATCAATCAATACTTCAACTGGAACCCCTTTCACAGACCCTCTAATACGAATAGTGTTTGTCGTATTAGTCGATTGAAGTTCCCCCCGAGCGCATAGCCCTATTGAATTACACTCCAAGGTCTCCTCCTTTTCTTCTCCGGTCACTTCCATGGCGATGATTTCACCCGCTTCATCCAATTGCTCATCATCTCCCAGAATCAACATCCGCAATTGTCGCTCCGCACACTGATGGAGTGGGTGATAACGTTCCCCACACCGGAAACACAGCCCTTTCGCTTTCCGGTCCATAAGATCAGCGTAAGGAAGATGCTTAACCCCACGGTTCTTCTCATTCTCCTTCCTGTTGCTGGCTACTGTTCTCAACGGTTGTACAAGTTGGGGTGCTGCGATCTGCTTAGCGACATTAGGTTTAGTCACACTAACTATACCACCACTTGGTCCAGGCCCAAAATTACGTCGGCTCAATGTTGGATCTGGGGTCGATCCAAAATTTCCTTTCCCATACGTACCTCCTCCACTGTTACGACCCCACGATCGAATAGAAAGATTTCGAGGGCCCACCGATCCCTGCAACTCCGATTCAACATCTCGGGCAATCTTCATCGCCTGAATTCGATTCAGGGGATTGAACGTTCGAACCCTTACTCGAATTTCAGGACGAAGCCCTCCTAAAAAATAACCCAAATATTGTTCTTCAGGAAGACGACTTACTTGGGATGATACGTATTCAAACTCAGTGATGTAATTGTCCACAGATTCGCTTTGATGCAGATCTTTCAATTCCTCAAAGGGATTAACGCTTTGTCTACCCCCATATCTCTCTATTAGGGCTTGCTTGAATTTCATCCATGTGAGGTTCTCTGTTGTTTCCCATAGAAGATTGAACCAATGGATGGTTGCTCCCTCCATACTTAACTTGGCCAATTTAACTTTAATGTTTTCGGGAGTACCTTGTACGTCGAAGTAGATCTCAGCACGGGTTATCCATCCCACCGGATCATCTCCATCGAACATCGGTAGTTCCACCTTCTTCACCGCTATTCGAAACTCAGTCATCCGATCATCACCTCGACTTCCCGGGTGCGTATCCTGTTGTCGCTCTAACAATTTAGCAAGATCTGCTAATATTGTTTCTCGAAATTCATTCAATGATGAATCCAATGATCTCCGTAAGTTCCCCTCCATCGTAATCACTGCTTCTTCAAGGGCTTCAACTCGATCGCCCATGTTGGTGCTAGAACTGGCGTTGTTTGGCTTTGGTCCCATCTTAAAATCGCTGGCTCTCTCTCGAAAAATGATCCGGCAGGTCGGACCAATTTGATAGAAAACTCAAAGAGATGGAAGAATCAATGGATTATCAGTAAGAGAAATAGCAAAATGGAGCATAAGCTCTACAAGGCAAAAATGAAAATAACCAGAGTTTAGCACTCCTTCCAGAGAGTTCTCTCCTAGCTTAGAACACAAGAAAAGAAAATAACAGAATGCCTCTCTACCCCCATATGGCACATGCTTTATTCCTTCCTCTCAACCGTTTTCTCTCTCCTCCTATAGACTTTCCACACTACGGGCTTTTTACTCTCTTGAGTGATTATGGGCTGTTTATGGGCCCCTGCCTCCAATTCCCTAACAGAAGGTTTATCCCCAAATTTCCTGTATGAGTTAATAGGTTAAGGACCTATGTTTTGAGATATGAATATACTGTTTTTACTTTTTGACTTTCTGTAACTCGTCCTTTAAAACACTTTAGCACTCCTAAGTCATTTGTATGAATGACTTAAGAGATGAGATGTTCAAAGTATCACTTCTAGTGATGATAATGTCATATACATTGACACTTAACATAATGATACTAGCATTTGACTGGTTGTAGGACACATAATGGTCAAATGTGCTTTTCTTCATGCCAAACTTTTCAACAGCTTCACTAAATTTATCAAACCAAGCATGAATATTCTGTTTCAAACCATATAAACCTGTGTGAAGACAACAAACTTGTCTTGACTCCCCTTGTGGCCCTGAGCAACCTCATATATACCTCTGCCTAAAGATCATCGTAAAGAAAAGCATTAATGAGTAGCCATCATGAGTAGCCATCGATGAGATAAACAATCGAATGGATGTCATTTTTGCAAAAGGAGAAATGGTATCAGAATAGTCCACTCCATAGGTTTGGCATTGCCCTTTAACGACAAGGCGGGATTTTAATCAAGCGACAAACCCATTCAAATTAACCTATGTTATGAGTTTGGAACCTCAACTACAAAAGCTATTAGAAAAATTAGGAAGCCACATGGCAAGTTCAAGAAGGCTGAGTGGTAGGGGAAGTTGGGATTTGACTGCATAAACAAGAGGTGCTAAATTTTAGGGTCTCATGTGGAAATGACCTTAAATGAGATTTCAATTTGGATTTTGGAATATGACATTTAGCATTTTTTTACAAACTTGTCCTTCAAAATGTGTTATTCTGGAAATACCTTCAATGAATCGTATAACACCATAATACGATGAGGTCAATCGTAAACTAGAAAAAAATGATGAGGTTGTCTTCATCGTAGGCGGTTTGTTGTAGGAGGTTGTCTTCATCATTTTTGTCGCTCAAGGTCTTCATAGTTTAAAATGCGGTTCAATGACTACATCCGAGTTTAAGAATCAATGAAATTTTCTATTCTGTTGTTGAGATACAAACTTAGAACCAATAGTAAAAGAAGCTATTATCTCCAGGGAGAACTTTCTCTAGTTGCGGATGAGTTTACCAACTTTTCTTCATCAATCTTAGTAGGAAAATTCATTATGTTCCTCTTTTTCTTGAGATCATGGAGTTATTTATACTACCCTTCTTATCCTAAAACCTCTGAAAACCTGCTTTTCTTCTCTGATTCCACAAACCCTACTTCATGGACGGAAGCAAAGCATCACTTTCTGCTGATTTTTCTTCTTTGACTTGAGGATATGTGGTTCGTATTCTGCTTATTTTCAACTCTTGTTCATCTTTTGCAGCTTCTGTTAGACAAAGGATGATGAGTTCCCATGGAAGAAGAATAGAGGTCTGGAACCATGGAAAAAGGTGAATCATCAACCATGGAGATGGAAGCCGGGTTTATTTACAGAGAATGAGAAGGGGAAACTATTTGTGGGTAAGAGAATGGAGCAATGGGGAAGGGGAAATGGGTTGGACGGGATTGATACAAATTCAAAATCTGCTGCTGCAATGTTTACAAAATTTTCTGTAGATTAAGATGAATAGGGTAGTTTAGACTTTTACATGACCTAAAAGAGTGGAGGTTATATCTTGAATTGAAGTTCCAAGGGAGGTTCAATCTGCCAATTACTCTGGCATAGTTATTCCATTTTTAGCATTAGTGCATTTTAGCATGTAGGCCACTAGGTCCACATTTATAGTTGTTGTATTACTCCATGCATCAGAAAAATAGAGTGAACTGATTTGTATTTAGAGGTTGGTTATGGAATGAGAAATGTATCGAGTATTTTTATCCAGAATTTTGTTATTGAGATTAAGTATTTCTCTTTTGAATTGAGCTGTCATGTTGGGATGTAGGCTTCGGCCCACTTAGATTAGACAAAAAGAGGGAGAGACGCAGAAAAAAGGAGCCGGCCCTAGCTCTCTTACCTTGTTTCCTTAATTAGGAGATTTGCCCTAATTGTGTTTCCTTAATTAGGACATTACCTAATTATTATTTCTCTATAAATTAAACCCATTGTACTTGTAAACATTGTAGCACCTCAATAAGAGAAAGAAAACCCTAGTTGCCCCCGTGGACTAGCACGATCACCCTGGTCGTGTGAACCACGTAAAATCTCTCGTGTTCTTTTCTTGCTTTTTGGTTTATTGCTTTGCGTGATTGTGTGTGTGTGTGACGTATAAACCCTAACATGTCAACCCTTACACATTCATGATATGATGGAAGAAGGGGAAATCACAACTGTCACCTAGCAGCACTGATCACGATTTCACGCTAGAAGCTTACAACAACCTGTAACTTGATCCCAAGGGCCTAAGGGGCCAAAACATATTGTTATCAGACCCCGGACTTATGGGAGAAAAACGGTTTTTAAGGCATTCCTCTTCATGTATAAGGCAGAGCAAGCTGCCTCAGAAGCCAGACAGCAAGATATGGCTGCCCAAATCCAGCAGCTCACTCAATCGTGCATCAAAAGCGAATTGAAGATTCCGGCAAAGGCAGTCACACCCGAGACCATTATGGTCCTTGCGATGATTCTGGACACAACAATGTTGATGGTGGAAAAATTGTCCCTAGGTATACAAAGCTTGACTTTCCTAGTTTTATTGGTGATGGTGACCCTCTAGTTTTGTCTTGCCTGTGAATTTTTTATTTATTTATGAACCTTGGATGACGAAAATGCATCTCTTATTTCATTCCACCTAAAGGAGGTGCTCAACTATGGTATCTTAAGTTACAACGAGACGAGATGCATCTGAGTTGGAAGGTCCTTATACATCACTTCAACCTTTGTTTTGGACCACCATTATGCTGCAATAAACTAGAGGAAATTATTCAACTAAAAAAAAGCGGGTCGAATTATATCTGTGTGACTGTGTCAATATAAAAAGCTGTCAACTCATGTACCATCCTTAACCTTCGAGCAAGAAATGACTATCTTCGTCAGTGGTCTCCGTGAAGCTATTGCAGCTTATGTTGAATTGCAGCTTATGGCATGCAAAAGGGAATCACTTCTCAGTGGCTCTCTGGCTTTCTGTTTTCGCTCTATTTGGATATGGAAGAGGATGGAGGTTTTGACTTCTAATCTGTTCCATTTTTTGCGTCTAATTATGGTTTTGCTTTTTCTTTTTCTATTATTTTGTTATGAAAGACATATTTGGTTTCTTGCCTTGTTGGGCATCAATTTGGGTTCATTTTTGACTTGCCACAAATTTTAATTTATGATCTATGACTGTGATATTCTTGTTAGATGCTACTATTTATGATATAGTTCTTGTGTTGGAGGTCTGAATCATGTCTGCTATATAGTTCTAGAAAGTTTGATGCATATTCTATTATATTATATAAAACTTTCTGATTTGTTTCACTTTTTCTCTATAGGTATTAAGTGGCATAAATATGGGGAGCAACTGTGGTTATCACATGTTAGTACAAATTTCCACGTTATATGATTTTATTGTCTCCCATTGCTTTCATTCTTGCTAGCAAATTATAACTTTAAGTCCTCATTTGGCAAGGTTCTTATATTTGGTTTTTGCTACTACAGGAACCAAACATATATATATATATATATATATATATAGAGAGAGAGAGAGAGAGAGAGAGAGAGCGAAAGGTTCAAATGAGAAACATAACTTTTTAAGAGAACGTGAGAAGCATTCTCAGCCACTCATCCGGTCAATAAAGGCGGCTTTGACCGGTCCCCCCTTTAATAATCTCTACCCTCCCATGAATCGCGTCAATCCTCCGTGATCACGTCCACCGTAACCGAAGATGAGTGGCTGAGATTGCTCCTCACGTTCTCTTAAATTGATATTGCTTCTCGGATGAACCTTCCTCTCTCTCTCTCTCTATATATATATATATATATAGGGGTGGGTTCAAATACAAACCACTTTTTGGTTGTGAACGTGAGGACAACCGAGAGCGCGCCACGTGTCACTCTGAATTTTCGCGACTTAGTGTTATTCATACTGAATAACGCTTTATTCAAACTGAATAAAGCGTTATTCAGTATGAATAACACTAAGTCGCCGAAAATTCAGTGACACGCGCGACTTGTAACCAAAAAGCGCGCGACTTAGTGTTATTCAGTCTGAATAACACTATTATTCAGACTGAATAACACTAAGTCGCGGGAAAAGTCCGCGTGTCAGAAATTTTGTTGCCACGTGTTGCGCTCTGGGTTGTCCTCACGTTCAATTTCAAAAAGTGGTTTGTATTTGAACTTTCACCTATATATATATATATATATAGAGAGAGAGAGAGAGAGAGAGAGGAAAGTTCAAATGAGAACTCATCTTTCATTGTGAACGTGAGGACCAACAAAATCGCACCACGTGGAAATCTGAATCACCTAAGCTTTATTCAATATGAATATCATGCAGACTGAATAAAGCATGAATATTCAGACTGAATATTGCCATGTGGCGCAATAGTAGTGGTCCTCACGTCCACAATGAAAGATGAGTTCACATTTGAACCTGACCCTATATATATATATATATATATGCTACATTTTGTAATAGACAGTTAGAAATCAATAACTTAATTTTGATGTTTTTACATTTTTCGAAAAAGTACCGATGTGCATTGACTATTTGACTTAAAAGAGGTTGAGATTTGGATCCCAGTAAAAACCATTTCTGCTTTCATCTGAAATCAGATGATCTTGCGAAATGCGTTTTAGTGCTGTTGTCAAACAAAATCACCAACTCTGTTTGCATTTGAGAAAAATATAAACAGAAAACAGAAATGTCAAGCCTTAACTTTCAAGCAAACGTGTCTACCTTATGAGAGTTAACGATCTTATGCTTCTGTATTTGTCTCTAAATACTTGTTCAATCATTGTTAAATAATTTTATTGACTTGGATTCTCCAAACACGATGTTTGAGTTGTAATGCTATAGCTGCTGAACATAAGTGGTCACTGCCGATAGCTATACTGTTCTTTTTGTTCTTGTTTTTCTCCCTTCATCTTTTCATTCATTTATTCTTCTTGAAATGTACAGCGTCTACTCAGGGACAGTGGCAGGTGCTCGTGAGGCCTATTTCTATGGAATACCATCTGTCTCAATATCATATGATTGGTATGTAAACTTATTCCTATAGATATGGTTGGTATAACAATGAAAACTTTGCATATGATTAGTAGAGGGGATTAACACAGGAGACATGAATAATATGTGTTACTTGCTCACTTTCTATCGAGATTGGGTGTAAAATCAATCGGTGTTGTTTATTAACATAGTCTGCTCAAAGTTCTATCCATTCTTTTCTTCTTTTAGTGTTGAACTGTTGATCTCTTGCTAATATATTATTAATTAAAGATTGGTTTATTAGTTTTTAGTACTTTCAAAACCAACAAATCTGACAATGAAGTGACTTTTAAGGTTGTACTTGATTAACAAACAAGACAGAACGTTGAGTAATTTTCAACCACAAAACCTAGTGGCTCATTCATATACACATTCTCAAGGCCAACACATACAAATAGAAGCCATATTTTCATCGTATACAATGTCTCCTTGAAATCAACATTGTGATAATAGTACTTTGCCACAAGGGGGACTTTGAAGGAAAGAATAGAGGCATGAGGATGAAGCTTACCCATCCTTAACCTTCTCAGTGTCATTGCATATGTGGATATATTCTAAAACAAAATTTCCTCATTTCCTTTTGTTAACCCTGTACCAGCATGGTGGTTCACATTCCTGGCAATAATTTATTCATTTGTATTTATATTTTAGTACTTTTTTATATACCAGTGGCCAGTGGATGTGGCAGTATATGCAAGTATTTCTGGATAGGATGTATATAGGGTTGCCTTTTTGCATGGGAATAATAGGGTAATAACAACATGGGAAACTAACAAAAGCAATTTATATGCTTCAGGGTAGTTTCGTAGTGCCACAAACCCCTAATCCTTTTTTTCTTGATATAGGATATCCAATAATGCTAACACGTTAGGATCAAGCCTGGTTCCAACACAAGAGAATTTTCAATAATTTTTGGATACAGTGTAACATGTAAGAGAGTGAGTAGAATGCGTTCATCATTGTTACAGTGATAATATAAAACAGGCACAAAAATAATGAATATAAATTCACTCCATGATATTATATGAGTTTAACATGGAAACTCGATGCACTTTTTTTTTCTTCCCAAAATTGGAATTTTTTTTTCATAGAAATACATTATTATGAACTATGCACAATTTGCTATGGATTTAAATATTTATTCTGTTCGAATTAAAAATATTTCAGTTAATAATTGATGCCCAAAAGACAAAATGCATCATCTCGAATCCTGCAATGGAGGAAATACTTTGACTTTCATTTACAAAGCTTGGTGAAGTGGGACAAGAACCTTTTGGCTAGTAGTAAGGTGTCTGTGACTGATGCAACCGATGAGGAAACAATAACCCTTTTATGTATATATCATTGCTTTCCTTTTCATCTTTTTATTTTCTGTTACCATAGGTCAAGTGCATTGAAATGCAATTTGTTCATGGGTGATTATACATGCACCATGGTGTTCTTAGGGTTAGGCTCAAATGTGAACTCAATTTTGGTTGTGAACGTGAGGACCACTAAAATCGCGCCACGTGGAAATATTCACTCTGAATATCATGCATTATTCAAAGTGAATATTGCCACGTGGCGCGATTTTAGTGGTCCTCACGTTCACAATGCAAAATGAGTGTTCATTTGACCTTTCGTCGGAGTTCTTATACATTAATCTAAGAATACCATAGAAAGTAGGAAATATTAAAATCTGAAAAGTGTTGATATGGGACTAGATAAATACGCTAAGTTATGGAAACTGATTATAGTTTTACTCCATGGAGGGAGTATTGGTAACTGTAATAATCAAATTACAGTTGCATATGTAATGGGTAATTAATAATTATATTTATAGAGGTTGACTTAATTAAGGTAATTATATGTACAGACATAGGTAATATGTGGTGGTCTAAAATGAAACAAATTTTTACTTGGGTTATTGACAGGGTTGGGGCTACGAGCAGTATCAACGACTTCACACTGGCTGCTGAGGCTTGCTTACCCATCATAAGTGCTATTCTTGTCGAGATCAAGAATAAAACGTACCCTCAGAAATGTTTTCTGAACGTAGATCTTCCCACAGATATTCGGAATCATAAGGTGAGTTTCATATATTCTTGTAAAAGTATGTATCCACTTATTTACCGTAGAGTATCAATGTATCATCAATGTGCAGAATAATAGATAATGGAAAGTCTAACCTGCTCACTGAGCCAAACAAGTCAAGCATGCAACACTGTTTTTGATATATCGATATAGATATCATGATTAATCATGTCAAAGAAAACATATAGTAAATAACAAGAATGTTTAGTAAATTTGTATATATAGAAAGATTTCAAATATAACTTCATAATTAGACTGCATGTAGAAAAGATTTGTGGTACTTTTTTTAATTTTTCACTATTTAGTTTCACTTCAGAATTTTGGCCTAATTAAGTATTTGGATAACATGCAGTGTTCTCATAAAAGAATGTGGAGTGTATTATCCTATTTTCTTATGTGTTCTTTAACAGGGTTATAAGCTGACCAAACAAGGAAAAAGTATCGTCAAAATGGGTTGGACGCAAGTTTCCTCTGATGCCGCCCAAGGTGGACATATGTTATCAACAATGACAATGGAGCCAAATTCAGTTGCATCAAACCCTGATGCAAAAGGTGTTTCACAAGGACACCTTTTATTCAGGAGAGAGGTCTGTGGTCCTTACTCGTAGATAAATACTCTAACGAACATTTATTCAATATCGGTTTTATCATAAAAAGAAAAGGCTTGTAGTGACAGACTGACAGATAATTCAGAACTATTATAGCATCTAAAAGTGCATTATGTATTTATTAGTGAACATATTTAGGATTAGCTTTTGCTAAGATTCTTGAGTTGCCAACAAATCCTATCTCCCCTTGCACTTCCTTGCGCACATTTCATATTTCCGTTCTCCGTCATAGTTGTGATTTGTTGAAGTAATAATCACTGGGTACATAATGATAAGTAAACATGAAGAAGTAATAATATTTTTGTTATGAAATAGCTTTACATTTGCTTCTTTAGTTAATCTCTAGAGTTTTTTTTTGTGAGGTTAATATATTCCGATGTTATAATCCTTAACTCATATATCTTATTGGATTAACATAACAAAAAGAACATGTAAGCTCAAAAGAGTTTGTGAATGATTCACATTACCTATTGATGTATTTTAATTGTTCTATTCTAATTTAGGTTTTTATATTATATTATGCTATCGATGGCCATGCTTTCTTAAAATAATCTATGGACCCACGAAACTAAAAAAGGGCACGGAAGATGAAGTAAATGTATGATTTAGCCAATATCACAGTGTTAATTGTTGCTGTTTTGGAAGTAACGTTGGAGGAATGGGAAACAAAGACATTAGAAATAAGTATTTGGAGAACAAAGCCTGTGAAGAGCAACTTTTGTGGGGCATTGAATGGAAATCAGAATGCAGTCGCATTTTGGACTAGGAGTAGTTAGGAAGGGTATATATTCTGTTATTTGGATCTGAAAGGATTGAAAGGTTATTGCAGATGGTAGTCTTAGGATAAGAGCATGTTGCTTTAATGATGGTCAGCTTCAAGAGTTATGTAAGTGAAAGCTCATCTAAAGCTGAAATGTTAGTTCTATAGGATGTTATGAGACTTGCTATGTCTGTAGGGGAATCTGGGTCAACAAATTAAGACTTTACACAAGAAAAATGTTACTGGAACTGATGATCTGACGAGAAGATTATGGTTCCTAAAACCCCAATGGAAAGATCTTCTATATAGACTGTTGAATGTGTCATTTATAAAACATGTACCAAGAGAAGTAGAGGTGGAGGCTATGCTGTTAATTGAGGCGCTTTAGTGGTTGAACAGCGTTTCTTGGTCATGGGACAAATCGCAATGGTCAAATAGCAGTCCCGTGATTGGTGGCGCTTTTGATTGCTAAATGATCGCATTTTGGACATAAAAAAGAGGCCGCGTAACCAAATAAAAGGATTTGACTGGCTGCTATGCTTACTTTGCGAACAAAATGTGCGATCACGAAAACCTATCCTAATAGTGAAGATATTCCTACTCCTCAAATAACTTTCTTCCTCGAATATTTGGTTGTCATATGCCCAAGTCACAGTCACAATCAGGGTAAACTAGATGATCCAAGGGGTTACAAATGCATTTTGTAGGATATTTCTCTGCACAAAAAGGATACACCATCGTCTATTCAAACGATCTTATGTTTCTATCAATGTGACATATAATGAACAAGAGTCCTACTTCACTTGTTGTCATCTTCAGGGAGAGAGCTCTGTCAGGGAATGTAAGGACAATTGGAGACTTCCCCACTCAATGCATTGTCAAACCTGCATGTCTCACTGTTACCATCACATATGAACCAGTACAAAATAGATCCAACTTTTAAAGCCCAAATCCAATCCCTCGGTCACCCATTGATCCCCAAAGTAAATATGCTCATGAGGATGGAAGATTTTAGGGGGAACTCGGCTATTTTTAAGGAATGGGAATGGGAATGGGTAATACCCATTGAATTGCTTTGCATTGGTGATGAAAAAACCATCCAGCAGGGTGCTGGTTATAAACCCTCCTGTTCGAAGCAACACTAGTGGGATCTAGGAATTAAGTGACATTTGGGTACATGCAGATCCTGTCAAAGATCTTTTCAAATTGCTGAGCCAGCTGGTACCACCTTGTTATGCCCATTCATAGCCTCAAATAAAGGCTTCATGAACAGAGAAACCACATATCCGATATTATTTTCGGCCCCTTCCTCCAAACACAGAGAAGAAAGGTGTGTAAGTGATTACCTACATGCATCTCGAACACTTAAATCAGCTTGTACCACCTTGTTAAAGGATTGATATAACTATGAAATCCATCACACTTAAAAACAGTATTATTGTTTTTAAATTAGCGAATTTGTTGTCGTTGGCTTGAAGTTTTATCGTGCTACTTTATGCTGTCATACATATACATACATTCAGGGTTGATTGTTTCAATAAACAAACAAGTGGAGCTGAGAATGTGAAAATAAGTTGACATAGATATGACAAAAATTTCAAACAAATGTTACTGCCTGTATCTCTTCTCTCTTGGGTAGAGGTCCTACCCTTGGCTGCGATATACTAGGCTTGTGGCTTGTTTGGTTTGGCCTTTAATCCTGTATATTATTCAGCTTTGTCTGTTTTTCAAGAAAGATCATTGAGTTTGGTGCAACTGGGGTTTGTACAATTTTCAATGCTTTTTTTTTCGGTCTCACCGCATGCACTACATTTATAAGAGTATTGTGCCTTTCAGGTCAAGGGAGGCCACGTGGAAGAAGGTGAAACGGACTACTGTGCTCTAAAAGAAGGATATGTGTGTACCTTTCTTTACATTTTGGAAGAAATTTTGCAAGATTACTCATAATTGATAATCTGAATTGCATTTTATTTCAGATAACTGTCAGTCCCCTTGGGGCCTTGAGTCATGCAGATATCGACTCCCAGACATTTTTCAAAGAATGGTTACCGGTAGTGGCTGAGCGGGCTTCTTCTTCAGCTTTGTGATTACTTCTATGTAAGTATAGTTTGGAAAATGCACATTTGTTACCGCGTAAACTTTACTCTATCGGTCCCAAAATAAATGTCCACATGGGAAAAACCACAATTTTAGAAATATGTACACTTTTTAATAAATTAAATGACAATTTTGCTCTTAATAATGTAGGGAGTAATGAATTTTTTCCACGGATTGGAAAGTAGGCACTTTTGGAAGTGGACCATTTTGGGACAAACTGAAATAGAAATGTGGACACTTACTTTGGAGTGGAGGGAATATAACCTGATTATTGCTTTAGGGTGAATGCTTCATTATTTTGCCTATATGCATTCACTTAAATGCAATAAATATTCATTTTATTGATTGTTTTAGACTGCTGGTAGTGTCTTTCAATGTCGCCAAGTTCTAGTAGGGTAAAGTTGCACCAAGACCTCCCCTGAAACCAGTATTTAGGAGATAACCTCCTATTTTGCACTAAGTAAATGACTAAACTACCCATGACCTCGTAAACGAGGCGGAAATTATTTCTGAATTGCTATAACTCCATCCCGCCTCTAACCCCTTACCCTTCCTTATACCAGCCCTTTACGGGTAAGAATAACACATTTGTAAGGTTTTTGCTCGCCAAAAAACTCAGAAGGTCAATTTCTGAATTGGAATTCACTGGATGGGCATAGACTTAGGGGCCATTTACTAAACGCTTACTGGGTAAGCGCTTACCCATATCATTACTTTATCTTTAGGGCCCCATGAGATTAGTCTTTACCAAAAACATTAAAGGCTATAGATGGCTCTTTTGTTCTGTATCTAACATTAGCAATGGAAACAGTGAGTTGTAGATTAACTGCTATTACCTTAATGATGATTTTGGTTTGAAGTTTCATCGGTTATCCTGATAGTAATTAATACCAAGCCTGATGCATACATAATTAAATATGTATGGTAACATGCTAATAGATGAAAGAACCTAAAGCGGATAGACTTGCATGAACTTGTAATCTACTTGCATTTTATATTGTTCTGTTTCTTCATTTGTAAAGTGTCTTTCTCTATCTAATAATCACTGTTAAATTGGTGCAGGATATCCATGTTGCTGAATAGCTACAGTCGATTCTACTCCAAATTATGGACTTGGTTATGGGTTCGAATAAACAACTCCGTCTTTATTCCGACAAAGATTCAATTATCTTTGACGATGTCATATGTTGTCGTATGTCGAACTTTTCAATCATATCCATTGATTGTTTTCTATATCTACCTGTTGCACAAACACTCGTAACGGAAACCGATTAAATCTTGACCATTTATTAGGGTCGGCTACAGATCGGTTGAGGGGACCGGTGTGAATTTATAATGAGTTTTTAATAATATTGTTGACAAATACAAACAATGATGTTTATTGTTTCAAGTGAATGGTCTACTGGAACTTGCCATGGGGACCAAGAAATAAGGATGTGGATGTGGATGTGGATGTGGCTGGTTGGCATCCAAGATTTGGTTATCTTAAAATAAGGAAGTTGGGTACGGTTTGGTTATCTATTTTTATGTTATTTTGACATATATGTTAAATATATATAATAAACACATAAGAATTATATAAAATATCAAAAAAAGCACACCTGGTTACAACCAACCCATGTTTTTTCTTTCTCTTCGAGACGGGGCTTTTGGGGTTGAGAGAGGGCTGATTGGCCTTTTCCAAATGAGGACATGGTTATTCATTTGGTGAAAAATCAGGGGTTGTTTGTTCACCTTTTAACAATTTTATTTAGAGTCAGCCTCTGAATCGTTAAAAGGTAAATCTTGTTCGGCAAAAAAATGGATTGCCTCTTAATGGTTCCAAAATTCTCTAAATGATTTTGTATCCTGGACGTCTCTTAACCATTAAGAGCCTTGATTTCATTCTCAACAATTACCAAACCACCATATTTCATTTTCTACTATATCATAAGAGCCTCTTAATCATTCTGACCACTTAATCATCCAATAGCAAATCATTCAGCAATTGCCAAACAACCCCTTAACACATATAAGAATCATTTAGATATGCATCCTAAATTTGAGCTTTGCCCAAATCTCATTTAGCTAAAGTTACCCTTTAGAAGAGGATATTTACAACTAAGATTACTTCTCGACGTTCCTTCATGTTTGGCTTTCCAATCTGGGTATAGTTTGACTTGGGGAATATCATAGTTTGAATCTGGTGTCAACGGGGTGATGGCCATGTTAAACCTCGTTAAAATGTAGTTATTTGAGTATTACTCATGTTAAACCTCGTTAAAATGCAATTATTTGAGTGCTTAGTAATACGAAGGATATTCATATCCCACTTTTAAGATGTATTATATCAATGTCGACTGTGGAGTGTTGAGGTAAGGATCGTTGGTGGTGCTGTGATGGCGATAGTAGTAGCATGGTGGTGGGCCTGGTGGCAACATTAGGGACGAGGGGATCAGTGGTGACGCGAGTTGGGATGGGGGGATCGTGGTAGTGACAACAAATAGTAGTGTATTGGCATGGTGATGGATTGGATGTGGTAGGTGGGTGCGGTTATGGAAACAACTTAATGTAGTGGTGACAACGAAAGTTGGTTGGCGGTGGGCGGGTGGTTAAATGATAATATTAATTGGTAATTGTGATGAGAACAACGATAGTGCTAGTGGTAGCAACAACGATGGGGCATAGATGCTTGTGCGCAATGGGGGTGATGAGGGTGGTGGTGTTAGTTAAACTGGGTGCAAAAAACAATTCTTTGTATAACCAAATTGTAAAATTTGCCATGAAATGCAATTCTAATCCTTTACTTATGTTAAGGAGTGATCAATGGGATAGTGGTAAAAATCGGGTGGGTGTAGTTATGTCACCAACTTAACGATGGTGGCAGAAATTAACGTTGGTTGGAGGTAGGCAGTGATGGTAGGCGGGTGGAGACAACAATGTGGAACTACTGCATGTGTGTGGTTGGGCGAGGATAGTGTCTGTGGTGGTGTCGGTTAAATCGGGTGCAAAAGTTATTTTTACCTTCTAAAACCAAATTACAACATTTGCCAAGAAATGGAATTCAAATCATTCACTTATGTCAAAGACCTATGATATCCCTCAAATGTGGAATCCGGTTGAATCCAATCAATTCAATCCATAAACCAAGTATCATCACAGAATTTGGTCTAAGGTTATTAAAAGATAAGTAACAATTGTTGTAGTTATATTGACTAGTTTATAAGGTATATAAGTAAAGGTGAATGCAAAAAAAAAATTCCAAATTGATGCGCAAAATAATTAACGTAATATAAAACAAACAAAAATTAATTATGATAGTTTCATAAAAGCGACTTACAAATGACTTTGTAACCCCAAATGATTTTCCCCTTCATTTTTCGTTGTTACAAAAAAAATTTAAAAGAACATAAAAAACATTCAAACATACAACCTATAATGACACATACAATGACATTATTCGTAAACTACAATCATTTTATGTTAACTTATACAAGTACACATCACATTAAACAGCACCTTTAAAATTTTAAAAGATTTTCAATGTGTCGACAAGTAGTAATAAGGATATCCCAACCTTCTTAAATTTGCCTTGTATATGAGGCAATATTATCTTGAATTACACTAGTGAACAAATACATGCACAAACACATTTGAAAAAAAAAAAAAAAAAAACTTTGAAGAGTTTTATGCTCCAAAAACAAAAATGAATGATTATTTCTCATTAATGAGTTGATGACCTTAAGGTATCAATATGGTCCCCCCCCCCCCCCCCCCCCCCCCCCCCCCCCCCCCCCCCCCAAACCCACACACACACACACTAAAAGCTACTTGATATTTTTGTTGTTACTAGGTGGGTAACTATAATCACCAAAAACTGTAAAAAGAAAGGGTTAAATACAAAAAGATTAGTAGTAATAAGGTCAATTATTAACTTAAATCCTTACAAACTAATAAATTGCTGCAGAAAATAAAATATGAACAGGTGATTAAATGTGTAAACCTATTCTACCCTTGAAAATATTATATCTGTTTACTCTTACAATAGAATCTCACTTGGCCTATAAATAAATCTTATTAGATTTAACAATCTTACAATAGAATAAACAAATTCTTCATTAGGTGATGGATGTTTAACTATCTTTCTTTCATGTGAAATTTTTTTGATCACTTACTTTTACCCATTATGCTTATTTTGTATTTTACGATGTTGTTTTATATAGTTCAAATGTATGTATATTTTTAAGGTGTTTTTGATATTCAGACATGACAAAACAAGAAATAACATATTAACAGGATAGAACATGACATGACTGTTGTTCAACATTTGATAAGACAAGACTAAACAAAACGTGAAAATGAAACAACTAAGATACCCGTGATGATAAGTTCTATGTTTTTTTTATATCAAATAATCAATCTAAATAACATGACAAATCATATTTAAAAATACAAAAAGATTTAACATAAATTTTGGTTAAAATGCTTACATTCATAGAATGAGAAGAGCCAAAAAATTTCTTATTTTATATATTATTCATAAAATATCCTCTTTAAAATTTCGTTTATTTCTCTCAAATTTTCTTTACTTATTTTTGTATTTTGATTAATTTGTTAAATATGGTGATAAAAGTAAATATCTTTTATAAGAAAATGTATCACTAGAAAGTTTTGTCATTACCATTCAAATTAAAATAACACCAATTACAAAAACTAACTAAAATATAGAAAATGTATGCAAAAATGTAATGTAACTTTTAGCACATTAGAATGAAAGTTTAAAAAGAATAAAATACAATATATAAAGGGAATTATAAATGGATATCCCTATGAGGGTATTAGTAGGTTTATGTGTGTACATAAGTGGAATCCAATGTAGGAGGGTCTGCTTTTATGTGAGTGAGAAAAATCTATAGAGGGTCCAGATAACAACACCCTATGTAAATTTTTAAGGTTGCGTTTGGTACGTGGGACATGACAGGACAGGATGGGACGGGACAAAACTCATTGTCCCACGTTTGGCGCAGCATAGGACAGGACAGGAATTCACTGTCCCATGTTTGGTGCGACATGGGACAGGATAGAAACTGGGACAAGGTGGGACAACATAGGACAAAAATGACTGTTTTTTTGTTCCACCAAAATAGGTGGAACAATATGGGACAGAAATGAGACAGAAGCTAATATATTATTAACTAACACTCGTTTGATATATAACTTCAATATGGTATTTGTTTTTGTGTCTACCACCACTAGTCGTGGCCGCCGCCACCACCGGTAGCCACTATCGGCCACCTCCACCTCCTCTTCCATTACAACAACCTCCTCTACCACCTCTACAACTGTCAACGATTACCTACCACCACCGTCTACCACCTCTACCATTGTTCATCGCCACCATAACCACCACCACGACCGTTGGTCACCACCATCTTCACGTTCTCCACAAACCACCGACATCGATGGCCACCACCTCCACCTCTACCATAACCATCAATAGCAGTTTAATAAAAATCATATATATGTATAAATATATATTGGGGAAATATCAAATACAAACCAACGGATTCTAACAAACCGTACAAACCTAATCTTAACCATTGATTTGGTTTATCTCCTAATTTTTAGGTGATTCTGAAATGTGATTGAGAGATAATTTAGAAACTAAATTAATCCACATCGTTGATCATTTACATGTATGGTTGTGATTGGTTTCTAAAGTTTGTAAGAATCCCTTGGTTTGTATTTGATACGACCCCTATATGTGTGTGTGTGTGTGTGTGTGTTTATGTTTACGAAAATTGTGTAATCTTTTTATAAATTATATAGTTTAGTTTATCTGTGTTAATTATAACTATTATGTGATATATAAAATCATCAAATAATTTTTTGGGAGAACTTGTCTAGTTCTGTCTAGTCCAGTCCTAGGCGTACCAAACACAAATCAGACATTTATCCTGTCCAGTCCTGTCCTACTCTCTTGTCCTGTCCAGTGCTGTCCAATCCAGTCCTGTCCATTCTTGTCTGCGTACCAAACGCTACCTAAAAGTGGATAAAATATAACCAAGGAGACTTATGAGATGTTTTAGAAGAGAAATATGTTTTATTATAGACTTGTTTATGGGGTGAGGGTAGAATACTTGTGTTCCACTATGTTTCTGTCTATTCTCCATAAAAATCATGTAAAAAATGGAACAATGATTAATGTTCAACGTTGTCAGGTCCAATATACCAAACTTATGTTTTATGTTGTCGTGTCCAACGCACCAAACTTAAGAAGTAATATGTATAGTCATGAGTAGCACACAAATATTTGGTTTCAACCTTTCACTGCTACATCAGTGCCACATCAATTTTTCATTATCCTACCCTGAAACCCTCAAAAAACTTTCAAATCTCGTACCACAACCTTTCATACCCTCATACCCTTATCATTGTTTATTAATTTTGAATATATAAATATATATATATATATATAGAGGAAAGTTCAAATGTGAACCATTTTTTGGTTGTGAACATGAGGACAACCAAGAGCGCGACACGTGGCAGATGACTAGGCGCCACGTCGGCTTTGAGTGTAGTCCCCCCCTTTAATCCAATGCCCTCCCCATGAATCGCGCCTAGTCATTCACCGTGAACTTGACGTGGCGCCTAGTCATCTGCCACGTGTCGCGCTCTCGGTTGTCCTCACGTTCACAACCAAAAAGTGGTTCACATTTGAACCCACCCCTATATATATATATATATATGTATAGAAGAGAGAGAAAGAGAGAAGGAAGAGACTGGTTCCCAATCCCTCTCCAAAAACCGCGAGCTACAACCGTGTGGTGTAGTACGAACCCGGCTAAACCCGCGAGCCCATGCCGAACCCACTTGCCAAGCCTGCCATGCTACGCATGGCCCAATAGTTGTAAAGTTCAATTATAAAAAATATATAAAGTTATTAAAAACATGAAAATTGTAATCTTATTAGGTGAACTAAATATGGATCTACTATACTTATGAGATGGAAATATGGCTCGTAGGGACAAATATCCGTAGGGCCACCAAACTCCTCATACTACATGCCCGATGCCCCTACCCCCCTAGTCACCAAACCTAATTTTAATCTAATTGTAAATATTCCTTTCTTTTCGTTTTTTGAACTTTTTATGGTAAAAATGGAAGGCAAAATATTTGCAAAAGTGTTCTTCGTAACCTCTATCTCAACTAGAAAAAAAGGAAGTTAAGAAGGGTTTGGAGATGTGTATTTATACACGTACATACATAATATATAGGTGTATATATGTATGTATACATATATTATGTAGAGGAAAGTTCAAATGTGAACTCAATTTTCATTTTGAACGTAAGAACCACTAAATTCGCGTCACGTGGCAATTTGCATCGACGCGTAAGCTTTATTCAGACCGAATAAAGCTTTATTCAGTCATTCTGAATATTGTCACGTGAAGCTATACCAATAGTCCTCACTTTCACAATGAAAGATGAGTTCACATTTGAACCTGACCCTATTAATGTATATATACATACATTATATGAGTGAGGTTAACAGGAATCCCTAAAAAAATGAAAACTAAGGAATACCCGAAAAACTATTTATCTGTTGTATTATTCATCAGTATTATTATTTGAACATATATGTATATAAATAATCGAAGATGTTTCTTTGTTTTCATATAGGTGATGCACATGTACACATCGGACAAATTACTTACATGTAAATAATGATTTTTAAGGTTTATATCTAGTTACATTGATCTCAACTCATCCATGCCAATTTCAAGTTACCATGACCTCAAATTCAACAAATGAGAAAGATCCATGATAATGTTGAATGTGAGTTTCATAGTCCCACCCATACATATTGCAACAAAATCATATCAAGATTGCAACTTTCACATATAATTAGCATTTGCAACAAAAAAGAAATAAAGATATGATTTTAGATGTACATAAACTTGTAACAAGAACCCATAACCAAAAGATCCAATATCCCTCAATTTAACTAGTAAATAAATAACGTTAGCGATTGCCAAAAACCAAATCAATTCGATCTCTTCCTCGTCTATTCGTTCTTCCAAGCATACAATGTCAAACAAAAACCCGGACATTGCACCCTAGATTCCTTCAGACTCTGCAAACCAGCACACGGGTCCGCCAACTCACGGCTAGTCTGAAACATGAAAACCGCGCTTCCGGTTGTCGATCCAAACAACCAATTATGCACATCCCAATAAACCTCCACCGGGACCCCATCAATTGAAATGGTGCCATTCCCTCTAAACTTCCACACCAAATGCTTGACTTGCAACACCACCTTCGAATCCAACCGAACCACGAGCCGTGGGTCGTGGGACCCGCCCGTATCGCACTCGATCCGGAGGTCATGGATTTCACCATTGTCCTTAAATTGAGCCTTGGTGGCATACACTTTGTTCCCAAAGAGATGCTCCCTTTTCAAAATCAATGAGTTTGAAAAAGATTGGGATGCAAAGACTTGTTTCCTGAGATCCCCAATCAACAAAAGGGTTTGGCCCTTGAAGGCAAGGCCCAAATGGAAGCCATGGATGGGTTCAGGGGTGGACCCAAATTTGGCATTGGTGAGGTCCCAATAGACATCAATGGTGGTGAAATCCACTTCAAGAACCTTGGACCCTTTTCTTTTGGAGAAGATGGAAGGCTTGACATCAAGCCTAGAGAGGGGTTTATGGGAAAGATCTTGGATTTCAAGAGTGAAACAATGACCCAAAAGATTCTTGCTCCAAGTGATGATGATTAGCCTAGATTTACCAAGAAACTTAGATTGGTAGACACAAGTGACAATGTTTTGAGAGGCTTTGGATTTGGGTTTGGGTTTACTTACAATTGTGGATGGTAGTAGAGTGGTGCATGATGCATCTGCAACTTGAACTCCATTTTCAGCAAAACAAGAAGGGAAATCCTTCATTTTTTGTATTTTATTAATGGGAATTCATTCAAGAATGAGGGAAATGAAAGGGAGAAGCTATTTTAAGTAATTATTATAAGGAATTGTATTCCATAGAGTTGAGATTTGGGGGAAATGGAAATGGAAATGGTAATGGAATTGAAAAAGAGAAGAAGGGAATTAGAAATGGAATTGGAATAATAATAAATAATAAATAATAAATAATGTTTTGTTTTGGGGTTTTTTGAAAGAAAGAAAAAGGAAAAAGGAAAAAGAAAAAGGGAAATGGAAAAAGGGTGGTTTTCGTGTAAGTCACGTCCTCCTCTAAAATCTTGTTCGTGCCAACCCACGACATTGCTGGCCGGTCCCAAATATTTAAATATATACTGGAATATAAAATAACAGCATCTCTCTGCCTGTTTACATGTTTTTTTCTTTTTCCTTTAAAAAATAAAATAAAAGAGTTATTTTGGAAAACCAAACAATTTTTATTTTATTTTAAATATGAATTTTTTGAGTTGTTTTTTGAAATGAGTATATTCAAGGTTGTAAAACTCGTTACTCGGCTCTAGGTCGGCCGACCCCCTTGTGGCGAGTACTCGGTCTACTCAAGGAGTACTCGGATTGAGAATTTTTAAATTGTTTGAAAATGCAAATACTTAATTAACCAAAATATATATTTAAATACACCAACATAATTGTTTGAAAATGCAAATACTTGAAATAAAAACCTAATTTTTAGCCTGGTAGAGCAAGAATCGAGCAAGAAATCGGTTGTTATGCTTCTGTCGGGCGTTGGCTGCTAGAAAGGAAAGAAAAAAGCCATTTTTGTTAATAAAACCTAATTTTTAGCCTTTTGACCGAGTTGGCTCGAGTAGGGCCGAGTAGCGCCGAGTTGGACCGATTACTTGGCGAGTTGGGCCGAGTAAACCTTGGACCGTGGAACATGGCCGATTAGGCACTACTCGGCAAGGTAGAGGACCGATTGCCGAGTACTCGCCGAGTTGGCCGATTTTTATTAAATTAAAATAAATTATTAGATTTTTATATATTGGTTATCTATATATTTTTTAACACGAAAATTGTAATTTTTTGAAAAGATTTTACAGTAAAAAAAAAAGACTTATTCAGTTTATTCATTCTTAAATTATAATGAATTTGAACCCATGCATGTTGGACCAATGGGTGATGGCATCTCTCCTCAGTCCTCACCACCACTTACTGCACCATCGTTGTCTAATCTCTATATCGTATGTTGTTGCCATTGGTCCCTACGATAGATCACCATCTTTTTAATGTGTTTTTCAACTTTTGATTCTTCTTCTTTTACAATGATTTAATGGATAATTGCATATGCATAAATAGAAAGAGGAGAATCAAAAAACGATGAAAAAAGAGAGGTCGAGGGCAAGAGCAATGACCATGATGGGTTGGCAGCGATCGGGAGTTGATGAAATTAGGGTGGCAAAGGACAACGAACAATGGTCTTGTGGGTAAGGAGTTCGAATGATATAGGGTTTCAAGATGGTAAAACTGATTTAAAAAATATTTTCTACTTCAAAATTTTCTAATTAATTATTGATAGTTCTTTTGAGTTAAAAAGGTGTAATTACCTAAAATTTGAAAGTTTGATAACTTATTTATTAAAAAAAACCTTGAATTTTTTCTTTTTTTAAATATATCCCATATATATACAGTAAATTAAACTCATTCATATTTATAAGAGTTAATTACATTTTTGGTCCCTGTGGTTTGGTGATTTTAACACTCTGAGTCCATTTTCAAAATAATTATGGATTTGGCACCTGTGGTATGCATTTTCTAACACTCTGGGTCCATAGTTCTAACTCCGTTAAAAACTTCTGTTAACTAAATAAACTACAAGGGTATTTTAGTCTTTTTCTAGTACAAGGACCAAAACTATAATTTACTCTATTTATATTAATAAATCTATATTTTTTTATTAAAATTTCAGGGACCAATAATGTAATTTACCCTATTTATATGAATCAGTTAGCTTCATCTTCTTTAACCCACCAAAAACCCTATTCCACCAACACCCTCTACCGCCGCCGACCATCCACCCTTCATCGTCGCTCACCATCACCACCCCTCCACCGCCGCCCACCATCACCACCCTTTACCGCCACCCACCATCACCACCCCTCCTCCGCCACCCACCTCTTCCACGGCCACTACACCATCAGCCCCCGGCCACCGACATCGCCACTACCCTCGCCACCATCGGCCGCCCACGTCGCCACGGCTTGCATCCACCACCCACCACCACTACCCACCTTCATCTTCTTTAAATACTTCATCTTCTCCTTCTGCCACCACCGTCCTCCGCCACCACCGCCTCGATGCCTTTCGAGGTCGTCATCATCTCCTTTCCAAATCGGAGACCATCGACAGGATCTCTAATAGATCTGAGGTCGTCGCTGCTATACTCCACCATCTTAGTCGGACCTGCATCACAGCTCCAAGCAGATGCAGATCTGAAAACTCGTTGCAGATCCAAGTAGATGGAGATAAAGGGTGATGATGGACTTGGCAGACATAAACAAGGTGAAGAAGAAGGAGTTCTCAATCTCCCAATTTGATTTTGATTTCTCCTTTGTCATCTATTTTCTGGATGAATTTGGAATTTATGTGTTATTTGTGATATTTACTTTTAGAATTATGGTTTTTTTTTTGGATTTTGGTTTTGGATTTTGGATTCTTGATTCATATGAAAAAAAGTTAATTACATTTTTGGGTGGATGGTGGTGGGTTGTGGTGGTGGTGGTGGTGGTGGTGATGGTGGGGGGTGGTGGTGTTGTGTTAAAGAAAATGAAGTATTTAATATACACAGTGTAAATTACACTTTTGGTCCAAGTGATTTTAATTGAAAATAGAAAAATAAATGAAATGACTAAAATACCCCTATAATTATCCTATTTAACAGAGTTAGTTAACAGAGTTAGAAGTCATGGACCCAAAGTGTTATAAAGTGTAAACGTCATGGACCCAGAGTGTTAGAAAATGCATACCACAGGTGCCAAATCCATAATTATTTTGAAAATGGACTCAGAGTGTTAAAATCACCAAACCACAGGGACCAAAAATGTAATTAACTCTATTTATAAATTTTAGGAATGTTTGAGTTTTTTATTTAAAAAAAAAACTAGATATCTAGGCCGATAAAACCCTATAGCTAGTTACATGTTAGGGTCTTTCGGCCCAGATATCTAGTCTATTTTATGTTAAATTGTGTAACTATATGTATGGACATTTATATGCATGAACAAAGATAACTCCATTCACATATGTATTCCACTAGTGTATGTATTTAATGAAAATACTATTCATTACATGTAAGATTATTGTATGAAATTGATAACCATTGAGGAATTGAGTAATAAATCATAATGAATGTGCTAAAAATGAATGATTTTAGATGAGATTGTATGATTTCAACCTTTCAGAATGTTGTATTTGAAGGTCTCTCTATAATATATATATATATATATATATATTAATATATATATATATAGGGAGGTTCATACGAAAAATATAACTTTTTAAGAAAACGTGATGAGCAATATCAACCACTCATCTCGATAAACAAAGGCGGCTTTGACCGGTCCCCGACCCCTTTAATAATCTCTACCCTCCCATGAATCGCGTCAATCCTCTGTGATAACGTCCACCGTAACCGCTAGATGAGTGGCTGAGATTGCTCCTCACTTTTTCTTAAATTGACATGTTTTTCTCATTTGAACCTTCCCATATATACATATATATATATATATATATAGAGAGAGAGAGAGAGAGAGAGAGAGAGAGAGTCAAATTCATTTAAAAACCAAAACGTCAGTAAAAACTCATGGTTTTATAACTTAAATCAACGAAAACTATTCGTGAAGTTATTTAATATGATGCAAATGTTTCATATAATTCATTTTTTGGTGTTCATTTTTGTAATAATGACAAACTTTCATAGGATTTAAAAAAAATATTTGAAATAGTTTCATAAGAATAAAAAAAGTGTGAAACATTTCCATTTTACATAAAAAAAACACTGAAATATGAAACAATTTCATCAAAAAATTAATTACATGAACATTTGCATCATATTAAACAACTCCACGAAGAGTTTTCGTTGATTTAAGCTATGAAACCATGAGTTTTTACGGTTTTTACTAATGTTTTGGTTTTTAAATGAACATCTTTGTCTCTCTCTCTCTCTCTCTCTCTCTATATATATATATATATATATATATTACTATGTTCAAATGAGAAGTGCTAAAAAAATGAGAAGTAGAGAAGTGATCTCCACCATTCATCCGGTCAATAAAAGCGACTTTGACCGGGTCCCTTCCCTTAATAATCTCCACCCTCCCATGAATCGCGTCAATCCTCCATAATCACGTCCACCGTAATCGGTCAAAGCCGCCTTTATTGGCCGGATGGGTGATGGAGATCGCTTCTCTACTTCTCATTTTTTTAGAACTTCTCATTTGAACCTTTCTCTATCTCTCTCTCTCTCTCTCTCTCTATATATATATATATATATATATATAGAAAAGTTCAAATGAGAAACATAACTTTTTAAGAAAACGTGAGAACGAATCTCAGCCACTTATCTGGTCAATAAAGGCAACTTTGACCGGTCCCCCTTTTTTTAATAATCTCTACCATCTCATGAATCGCGTCAATCCTCCCTAATCACGTCCACCGTAACCGAAGATGTGTGGCTGAGATTCGTCCTCACGTTTTCTTAAATTGATATGATTCTCGTATGAACCCATATCTCTCTCTCTATAGGGAGGTTCATACAAGAACCACCCCCATTTGTAGGAACAAAAAACTAAATTTGAGCCACATGTAATGTGAGACCATATGGGACCCACCCATTAAATAAATCATATGTGGTTTAAAGTTGTTCATTTGTTTCTACAAAATGCATTGGTTCTTGTTTAAACCTAATTATATATATACATATATGAAGAGGTTCATTTAAGAAGTGCAAAAGAACCAGAGAGGTCATTGATAGGGTAAATATTTTACCCTCGTAAGTAATAAATTCGATGCACTTTTTCTCACTCTTTTGTACATTTCTTATGTCAAAACCACGAAAAAATCACCACACACACTCTTTTGTTTCACACATGCATATATAGGTAATTCTTGCATTTTATCACCTAAAACTTATAAAGATTTCGTTATTTTCAGGGAACGATGTCATGGGTTGCTTTTGAAGTTTTTTTGCGTGGACCGAAGTTTCAAGCTATCGTGGATCGGATTTTTTTGTTGTTGGGCCGGACTTCTCTTGGCCGGTTGGGCCGAGGCCCATTGGAAAGCTTGGAATTTGGCCCATTAAGACCCATGAACACTTCTATATAAGTGAAGCCTTATGCATGTATTTCATATACCACTTTTAAAAAAAAAAAAAAACACTAGCTACAAAAACACTTTGCTATCCCTTGAGTGTTCGGTTCTTGTGTTTAGACTGAACTCAAGTTTCGTTCTCCTCCCCTTTGGTTAAACATCTTGGTACTTTAGTCATATCGTTCGGGTTTCCTCGTGACGAGGCCGAACGTGTTCTCTTTTGGGACACTAGGTGGCTTTGCTTTCGGGTTTCTTAGAAACTCGTTGTTGTTCCCGAAAGCATCATCAAGTGTTTTGGTAACTTTGGAATTATAATCTACGTAAAAGTTTTAGTTATAATTGTGTTTTGTTCATTTCTCCATCAATAGCTTAAATATATATATATATATGCTTGAATTGTTTTTGCCATAAACTAATTAACTCGTTCTTATATAACTGTATTTGATTACATATTCATAACATCAACTGGTCACTTTTTCCAGTTCACTTTCTTATTGACTGTTTAACTTTTCACTGGTCAACTCCAGTAATCGCATCTTATCAACTGCTTTAATTGTTGCACTTTATAAATTATTCTTGTGGTTCCAACGCGTTTGTTAACTCAATTATTACCTTAGAATCAGCCGTACACATACCCAAGCATGATAGGCTAATTTCATAGCTTGGGGTGTAAGGTTCAAGTTGGATTTTTAATATGGTAAAGAGGAAAAAGAAGTCTTTTATATAAACTCAGTTTTTGCCACTTCAAGTTTAAATGCCTCATTAAAGATTGTCCTTGGATTTTTACTGGTTAACCAGATGTACGAAAATGCGGTATCTTTTTAGAAGTTACTAAAATGTTATTTTGGGGATATATGAGTGGGTGACAACACTCGTTGCTATTATCTCACGTCTTTAACATTTCATTAAAGAATATGTTTAATAATTAACTAGTAATAACCCAAAGATATGAAAATGTGTTAGTCTCTTCAGGGACTACAATTGGCACTATTCCTGAAGTTGGTATCAGATCTAGTATCCCATTAAAGATTATAACTAATTATTTAATGATGAGTCAGATGCATGAAAATGTGTTAATCTTTCAGATGTTACGTAAGTGTTGATTTTTAATATATTTTAACATTTCATTAAAGAGTACATCTAAACTCATCGATAAATAATTTGGTTATATGAAAATGTGATAACTTCTCAGAAGTTACTTGGATATCATTTCTGCATAATTGAGATTATTAAATTACTTCCTATCAAATTTACCTATTTTTATTCCAACTAAAAGACTTTACACCCCTGGCTCCTTTTTATAATTGTTCTCTTAAAGTAGCTCATAATCAACCAACCAACCAAATACTTTTTCATCCAAACCCCATTTGAAGTTAACTTTCACAAAGACTGAACTACGAAAGATTGTTTTCACCGCTTCCCTGTGGGATCGATATTTGGTACTTGTACCATTTTTATTACTTGTTTTTAGAAAAACGACAGTAATTGGAGGTTTATACTTGGACCGAAGGTTACTTGTTTTATTTCTTTTGCACACCTGTTTTTGGCACCGCTACCGTTCAAATAATTAATCCAATAATTAAAATCATAAAAGAACGAAAAAGAGGGTCGTGTAAACCTACGAGCAAGTTTTTGGCGCCGTTGCCGGGGAAGCAACAAAACAATTTTTCAATTTTAGTTTTGGAGAGTTAATTTTTCTACCACCTTGTTGAGAAAAGAAAAAAAAAAGAATTTATATACAATTATATATTTTCGAAAAAAAAAAAAAAAGATTTTTTGTTTATGCAAAGAAAATCACGTGGGGAATTTTTCAATCTAGACCCCGATATCGAAAGAACTTTTAGACGTCGTAAAAGGGAGCAAAGAAATTTGCAAGCTTCTACTTCGTCTGCAATGGAAGAAGAAAACGCATTTTTAGAAGAACTTCCATTTCCTGGAAACCCACCTGATGGGAGGTACAATAATGATGGTCTACCTCCACCTCTACCACCACCTCCTGGAGGTAATGGTAGAAATCGGCTGCAAGACATCCAACCACGTGTGGCAGAACCACATGCTGGTCCTGTACCTATCATTCAGGAACCTGGACCGCAAGTTCAGCAAGAAAATCCAGCTAATGGAATTTTACGAAACCCTCCACCACCTCTTAATAATAATCAACACATTGAAGATGCAGAACAACACATCTTTCGTCTAGCAAATTCCAAAGATAACAGTATGATGGATTATGCCATTCCTATTGTACATCAGTTGCAAACAGGAATACGTGATCCAACATGCAATGTCCCACATTTTGAGCTAAAAACTGTAATGTTTCAGATGTTACAGAATAATGGTCAATTTGCAGGATTGTCAAAAGAAGACCCACATGCTCATCTCAGATCTTTCTTAGAAATTGCAGGATTATTTAGACTTCGAGGAATTTCTGATGACGCTTTAAAATTAAAACTTTTTCCTTTTTCATTAAGTCATCATGCCAGAGCCTGGTACTATTCTTTAAAACCAAACTCTATTTTTACATGGGACCAGATGGCTGAAGTATTTTTAAAAAAATATTTTCCACCACTAAGAAATGCTCAGTCTAGAAATGAGATCTGCACCTTCCAACAAGAAGATGATGAGACAGTTCCCACAGCCTGGGAAAGATTTAAAGAATTACTGAGAAAATGCCCTCACCATGGCATTCCCTACTGCATTCAGCTAGAGACATTTTACAATGGCTTGAATTACCCGGCCAGACAAATGCTTGATGCTACTGCAGGAGGAGCTTTTACTGCTAGTTCTTACAATGAAGGATACAATATCCTTGAAAAGATTTCAAATAACAATGGTCACTGGGCAGACTCTCGTGCAAAACCTTTACAATTAACTGGTGTCAAGAACAATGATACTTATTCAACACTTGCTACCCAAGTACGTGATATGGCAGTGATGCTTAAAAATCTCACTACCAAGAAGCAAGTGGTGTCTGGTATTGATGCTTCGGAGGCATCCGAGTTACCTGTCCAATGTGCTTATTGTGGTGAAAACCATCTTTTTGATAATTGTCCGGGAAATCCAGAAAAAGTTAATTACATTGGTAATAATGACAAGACTGGACCTTTTTCACCAACCTACAATCCTGGATGG
Source organism: Centaurea solstitialis (assembly GCA_030169165.1). Classification (NCBI taxonomy): domain Eukaryota; kingdom Viridiplantae; phylum Streptophyta; class Magnoliopsida; order Asterales; family Asteraceae; genus Centaurea; species Centaurea solstitialis. Next base: position 25,780,930 of record CM058047.1, read on the forward strand.
AGAGATCATCCACATTTAAAATGGAACAGTCCTTCTCTTAACCCACAGTTACCTAGAATACAAGGTCAGACTAACCAATATCCTCAACAACAAAGACAGTCCAACTTTCAAAATCAAGGGCAGTCACACTTTCAAAACCAAGGACAGTCACATTTTCAAAATCAAAAGCGTGTCCATTTTCAAGATGAGGAACCACCTAGATTCCAACACACTTCACACAACCACTCACAAAATCACCATCAGACCACCCTCTCCTAGATACCCACCGAGGCAAAACCAGCAGGTTGAACCTTCACTAGAAGCCATGATGAAGGGGTTTATTTCTCAAACCCAAGCATCAATCAAAAACCTTGAGACCCAAGTGGGTCAGATGGCTCTAGAAGTTAGGAATAGGTCGGCTGGCTCTTTACCTAGTGACACTGAGATTCCTCAGAGACCAGGAAAAGAACAGGTTAAAGCTGTGACTTTAAGAAATGGAAAAGACTTGAGTAAGTCTGAAAAGAAGAGTCAAAATCCTGAAAAGAATTTTGCATCATCTTCTTCCACTCCAACACACACTGACCCACCTAATCCAGCAGAGTCAGATTTTACCTCACCTGTTCCTGACTTTCCACTTTTGTCTCCTGTAACATCTGCAGGGTCCCAAAGAACAATGTGGAAACCTCAGGAATACACCAGTAAGGATATGTCACAATCTAGTGACAGTCACAAGACCATTAGTAACACACTTCCCAAGGAGACAGACACCACTTTATCCACCACTGTGATGAAGCCTGTCTCTGTCACACCTTCACCATCACCTACACCTCAAAAGACTACCACTCCTACTCCAGTCCCTCTCTATATTCCATACCCTCAAAGGTTAAGGAATCAAAGAGAGGAAGCTCAATTTAAACAATTTCTTGATGTTTTCAAACAATTGCATATCAACATACCTTTGTTGGAAGCAATTGAAAGGATGCCAAATTACACCAAGTTTTTAAAAGATATTTTGAACAAAAAGAAAAGGCTGACTGAGTATGAGACTGTAGCTCTGACTGAGGGATGTAGTGCTTTGTTAACCAAGAAAATTCCACCTAAGATGAAAGACCCCGGAAGTTTTACAATCCCTTGTTCCATAGGAGGAAAGACCATAAGGAGAGCCCTATGTGATTTAGGTGCAGGCATTAACCTTATGCCTTTGTCTGTCTTTACTACCCTAGGAATAGGTGAAGCAAGACCCACCACTATATCCATTCAGTTAGCTGATAAGTCCATAGTTTGGCCTAAAGGCAAGATTGAGGATGTTTTGGTGCAAGTAGATAAATTTATTTTTCCTGCAGACTTTATCATCTTAGATTGTGAAGTAGATCAAGAAGTCCCAATCATTTTAGGAAGACCTTTTCTAGCAACAGGAAGAACACTGATAGATGTCCAAAAGGGTGAGTTGACCATGCGAGTCCATGACCAAAGGGTGACTTTTAATGTGTTAGATTCCCTTAAGTACCCTGATGAGAGAGAAGAGTGTTCCACCTTGAGTGAAATAGAAACCTGGTGTGAGGAAAAGACTTTAGGAGAAATCTTATGGGATGCGGACACTGATGATGAGGCAGAAGATGAGAGTGAGGAAGTACCCTTAGTAACTGCTGCATTTGAAGTTTTAGAGAATGAGGATAGGAAAACTCTTGTCCCCTCCTTAGAAGTTGCACCAGACTTAGAATTAAAACAACTTCCATCCAATTTAAAATATGCCTTTTTGGGAGACTCAGGAAAATTGCCTGTCATCATTTCATCCTCCTTAGAGGCAGATCAGGAAGAAAAATTAGTTCAGATGCTTAAACTTCATACCAAGGCCATAGGATGGACCATTGCTGATTTGAAGGGCATAAGCCCAACCATTTGTCAGCACAAGATAATTTTAGAAGATAAAAATTTCAACTCTGTTGAGCCTCAAAGAAGACTCAATCCAGTGATGAAAGATGTGGTCAAAAAGGAAATTCTAAAATGGTTAGATGCTGGTATCATTTATCCTATTGCTAGTAGCACATGTGTCAGTCCTGTACAATGTGTACCTAAGAAGGGTGGGGTAACTGTAATCACAAATGATAAAAATGAACTCATACCCACCAGGACAGTCACAGGTTGGAGAATCTGTATGGATTACAGAAGACTCAACAAGGCCACTCAGAAAGATCATTTTCCTTTACCTTTCATTGACCAAATGTTAGATAGATTAGCGGGTAAAGAATTTTACTGTTTTTTAGATGGCTATTCTGGTTACAATCAAATTGCCATAGCACCTGATGACCAGGAAAAGACCACCTTTACCTGTCCTTATGGTACTTTTGCTTTTAGAAGAATGCCTTTTGGATTATGCAATGCACCTGCCACTTTCCAAAGATGTATGATGTCTATTTTTTCGGACATGTTAGAAAACTCCATGGAAGTTTTTATGGATGATTTTTCTGTATATGGGACATCATATGATGATTGTTTACAAAACCTGGAAAAGATTCTTAAAAGATGTGAAGAAACGGATTTGGTTTTAAACTGGGAAAAATGTCATTTCATGGTTAAGGAAGGCATTGTGTTAGGGCATCTCATATCCAAAAGAGGCATAGAAGTAGATAGAGCAAAGTTGGAGGTAATTGAAAAATTACCAGAACCAACCACAGTCAAGGGAATCAGAAGCTTCCTTGGCCATGCAGGTTTTTATAGGAGATTTATAAAAGATTTTTCCAAAATTTCAAAACCTCTTTGTTTATTGCTGCAACAAGACCATGCATTTGATTTTAATGAAGAATGTAGAGTTGCTTTCAATATTTTGAAAAAGGCATTGGTTACTGCCCCTGTAATAGTCACACCTGATTGGTCAAAACCTTTTGAGGTTATGTGTGATGCTAGTGACTGGGCAGTTGGAGCAGTATTAGGACAGAGAAAAGAAAAGATTTTTCATTCCATTTATTATGCCAGTAAAACTCTCAATAATGCTCAAATTAATTATACCACCACTGAGAAAGAATTATTGGCTGTGGTTTTTGCTTTTGAAAAATTCAGATCTTATCTGATGGGAACCAAGGTCACAATTCATACTGACCATGCTGCAATTAAATATCTTATTTCTAAAAAGGATGCAAAACCAAGGCTAATAAGGTGGATCTTGTTGTTACAAGAATTTGATTTGGAGATTGTTGATAGAAAGGGCATTAATAATCAAGTTGCTGATCATTTGTCTCGGTTGGAAAAACAGGACAATTCAGAACCTGGTACTGACATTTGTGAAACATTTCCGGATGAAAAGATTTTTGCTATAAAACAATTGTCAATACCATGGTTTGCTGATATTGTCAATTATTTAGCTTGTAGGATTATTCTTAAGGAGCTAAATAAACATGCACGAAGAAAATTAATTTTTGATTCAAAGAAATATTTATGGGATGACCCATTTTTATTTAAAATTTGTGCAGATCAGATGATTAGGAGATGTGTCCCTAAGGAGGAGACCACTCAGATTATCCATCATTGTCATTCTGGACCATGTGGAGGCCATTTCAGTGGAAGTAGAACGGCTGCAAAAATTTTGCAGTCAGGATTTTTCTGGCCTACTTTACACCAGGACTCTTACAGTTTTGCAAAAAGCTGTAATGAATGTCAGAGAAGTGGGAATATTTCCCACAGAAATGAAATGCCTTTAAATGGAATTTTAGAAATAGAATTATTCGACGTTTGGGGCATTGATTTCATGGGACCATTTCCAATATCAAATAATTGCTCTTATATTTTAGTAGCTGTGGACTATGTGTCAAAATGGGTGGAAGCTATGGCTTGCCACTCCAATGATGCAAAAACAGTAATTAAATTTTTACAAAAGCAAATTTTTTCAAGATTTGGTACCCCACGTGCTTTAATTAGTGACGAGGGTACACATTTTATAAATAGAATGTTGGAAGAAGTTTTAGAAAAATATGACATTAGACACAGAGTAGCCACGGCTTATCACCCGCAAACCAACGGACTAGCCGAACTCTCTAATAGAGAGATTAAAGGAATCCTTGCTAAAATAGTCAACCCACACAGAAAAGATTGGGCATCCAAATTGGATGATGCCCTATGGGCTTATAGGACTGCTTATAAGACCCCCATAGGAATGTCCCCGTATAAATTAGTCTACGGAAAAGCCTGCCATCTACCCTTAGAATTAGAACACAAAGCCTACTGGGCTATAAAAAAAATTAAATGCAAATTATGACGAAGCTGGCAAGAAAAGATTTTTACAAATTTGCGAGCTCGAGGAACTTAGGAATAACTCCTATGAAAATGCCAAGCTTTATAAAGAAAAAACAAAAAAATGGCACGACAAGAGAATTATTCCTAAGGAACTCCAAGCAGGTCAGCAGGTACTTTTATTTAATTCTAGATTAAAATTATTTCCGGGAAAATTAAGTTCCAGATGGACTGGACCATTCACAATAGCAAAAGTTCATACCTACGGAGCTATTGAATTAATTGACCCTGAAAAAGGTACAACTTTCAAGGTAAATGGTCAAAGGGTAAAACCTTTCTATACACCATCTGAAAACTCCGAGAAAAAAATAATAAGTTAATACAATTTGTACCTACATAAATTTTTGTCCACAAATTAATTTTTAAGAGAGTACTATAACTTTTTTTTTTTTTTCGTTTTAAAAATTCGTTTCCTATGAATTTTTGGGTATATTTTCGGCCCATTCTCGATTTTTCATCAAATAAGGCCCAAATTGCAATTTTAATCTCAAGCCCAAGATACAGAGTTTGGCCCATTAAATTTAAAATACTGATTTTTATAAAAATACTGATTTCATTAATTAAATAAATAGATTTTTTTTATGACATCAGCACATTAAATGCACTGATGTATTGGGTGCCGCCGATTTTCATGCAGGTAAACGAGAAGTCTTTTCTTTCTGTCTCTTGTCTCCTTCTTTCTCTCATCTCACTTTCTCTCATCTTTCTTTCGCCGGACAAGAATAACAAACAGTCGCCGCCGGCGACTGCGCCCCCACCGACGAACATCGTACGATCGACAACGACAGGTACGACCTCGTACTCTGACATCGGCACTGACACCTGAAACACCCGTCACCATCTTCGCCGCCTTCGATATACCCCTCTCTCTCGTCTCTCACTTATCGACTGTCAACACCATCGGCGCCGGCCACTCTCGGCGACCGACGACAAGACAACGATTGTACTCTCCTGACCACGAGACTCCACCTGCGACACCCGTCACCGTCACATCGCATCACCACCCTCGCCGGCGGTATCGATCGAAGAAAACCCTAACCCCCGATTTCCCCCTTTTCCTTCTTGAGAGATGAAACGATCAAAACCCCTTCCCCCTCCTATAAATACGTTCGATTTCCCCTTGCAACTCCCGATTGACACAATGACGAATAGCTCCGGCCGGAAAAAGCGGACACACCGCCGTCGAACCCGATCGGTGAACCGTACCTACATCACTCCGACTGTGGCCAATCGTTCAGTTTCTGATCAAGCCTCGCGAACCACCTCCGAAGTTGAACTTATTCCAAATGCGGGTTCGGAGTCCATCCACGCGCTTGCCGAGGCTGCGGCTATGTTGTCCACAACCACCACCACCGTAGACCCGACGGACAAGGGTAAGGCTGCGGTTGGTATGGACATGGATCATCCGACACCATCACAGCCGAGACCCACCATCGACTTGAACCACACTCCTGGCGAGGCCTCGATGACCTCCCACGGCCAACCCATATGTTTGGAGACTTTAATCAATAATGCCAATAGGTCCTTAGCTCTTAGCCTAGCTAGCTCTCAGTTGATACCACCACCACTAGCTCTAGGACAGATTCAACAAACCCCCGGACACCCATTCTCGACTGTGAACCCGTACTTTCCACAATCCACGGATCCCACTATTATGCTCCTAAATGCCTACGGTGTTCCTGTCTCGTACACACCACCACAGCCGATTTATCCACCACCTAACCCATACCCCCCCCCCACCAATAGTTTCAGTCCCACCACCCGTCACTGTATCGGTTGCTCGCGCCACGGCTGTTCCTATGATTTCGACACCCCGAATGAACCCCATTCCCCCGGTTAGGCATGTGTACTCCCGTCGTCCCGCTGCTACAAGTACCCCGCTTGCTCCTAACCCTATCTCTTGGGCACCACCTTCGGTGCCCCGCTCCGTCCGTAACACTCAACCCTCTCGACCATCTCGAGAGGAGGTACGTCTCTTAACCCTTTTAAGTAATGACACGGCTTTCTTACGATTTAATATATACTTTGATAAACATGCACACTCACCAAAGGGATTTCTCGAGGACACGGTTTCTCGAATACCCAGCATACAAAAGGTGATCAAATTGCATGGGTGGAATATTTTATGTGCCGTACCCGAACCTTACAATTTAAGTTGGGTACGTGAATTCTATACCGAGGCTTCTATACGGGATTCCACGCGAATCCCCGTCAGGGGAATACTTGTTGACTATTCCCCCGCCTCCATTCACGCACTTTTAAACACACGTCCTCACATTAACTCGACATTAGACGCGTTACGTAAGCACTTGTCTAAAGACACTTTGCATGATATATTGTCAACCCTCACCATCCCAGGCTCGGATTGGTACTTCGAGGGTCAAGTTAGACACTTACGGGTAAAAAGCCTTACTCCCAAGGCTAATGTTTGGGCCCACTTTGTAAAGCACACTCTATATCCTACGAGCCACAACTCTAAATTGGATATAGACAGGGTGTTAATTTTATACTGTATCATTAAAGGTTATTTGTTTGATGTGGGTGTGTTGATATCCGCTAATATTAAAGCAAGTTGCACACGAAAAAATGGCCAACTTTTGTACCCTACCATTATCCACGGATTAATGGCTAAGGTCAACGTTTGGATTTTCCCCACGGATATATTCCCAAAAGAACATATGGTTTTGGGAAGAAAGATTTTGGGTAAATTGTTGCGCTCTTGCAAATCAAGAGCTGGCTCGCCACACGTTGAGCCATTACCAAAATCTTGTACACACACACCTACGGACCATGCTCAAACTGAGCAGTTTTTGGATAACTCTAACTTAAAGATGCAGGACACCCGGGAGCTTTACCGCATGCACCACAATCATCAAAGGACTCTCTCTTGGATATCAAGGGTTTTGTTCGAGTTTCGCGCATATGACGTTCACCGCGATAGGGTGTGGCGTGATACGGTCCGCACGATCAACAGAGACCTCCTGTTTGGACTTCCCGCATACCCTACGCTACCACCGTTGGACCCCTTGATTACACCTCCTACTCGCCGCCAGTAGGCCGCGGTTTGCATTCTCTTTCCCCATTCACCAACTCCACTTTTCGTATTGCTTATTTAGTATAACTTGTGTCTTATTTTAATATGCATGTTTGCATTTAAAGTTTAGGGATGTGCCTATATAAAGCAACATACTTAGCACACGGCCCCGTTTTCGCATCCCTTACATTGGGCCAACATGCACAAATTTGTTCCTTCTGTTTTCACATACACAATCACAACCGGCTTATTCATTAGGCCATGTATGATAAGATTTGGGTTTGTTTGTGTTCAAAACATGTCGATGTGAGATGCGTACACCTACATGTGTGGCTGGCTTATTCATTAAGCCACACATGCGGCTTGATAACAGTAGTAAGGTTAAGCTAATGATAGCCCACGGTTCGGTTATAAGTATACGCATGCATGCATGACTGGCTTATTCATTAAGCCAGCATGAGATTGTTAGCTTAACAACATGCCTCAATAAGGCAGGGACCAAAAACAGCACAAGGCTGCGGTTTGATCCACGGCATGTAATCGCATACCCCACATCGTTCCTATCACATCAATACTAGTATAACATTGCTTGTCACCAATCGGTAGCTACGACAAGTTTCAATTTTTAAGCATAACTTGTCGTCTACTAACTTTTGGGAAATAAGTGGACCATCCTACTTTCCAAAAATCCACTACCAAAACCATTATGCAATTCTTGTACGTTTTATATTCCACTAAGCTAACATCTAGCCTAACATGAATTGTCTCATACCATTGTTGTTTTCCTAAATACTCAATGAGATTTTTTTTTATTCCATTTTCTACCTTTTCTTTACTTACATGTACATACATTCGCTTACACGACATATTGAGGTTAATTTTTGATAAGTTGCATGCACTCGCACTTTTGTACATTCTTCCATAAAAGCTAAGCTCACACACTAACTCTTCTCACTTTCCATATACACTAACCTTTCATCCACATAATCCTTCGAGCCTACTAATTTATGCTCGGCTACTTTTCCCTCTCAATTTTTTACAACCCACCCTTCCAACAATAAACACTTCTCTTTGCTTGGGGACAAGCAAAACTCTAAAGTTTAGGGATGAGTAAACCCCCCCCCCAAAAAGCCAGTACAAAGAGAAAAAACTAAACCAAGAAAATGTTATTTCCTCTCAATACACCACTAACCAACCCACTTCGCACAAACTCACATAGATGAGGCGATTGAAAAAAAAATTGTCAAAACAGCACATAGGCCAAATGTGGCCTATGCCATACCTCAATATGAGATGATGGCAGTAAAATTGTGCCATTTCATAAGGAGTACAAGTACAAAGGTACATTACGCACCTAATGCATCCTCCTCTACATCAAGCCCTTGAGCTAACATTAGGATGGAAGAAATAACAAAAACAAGCCATGTACCACCTTTTCATCTATTAACACTAACTGTCAATTTAAGTGATGTTGTCATTAGTAAAGTTTTAATTTTTGTCGTTTATGGAACACAACAATCAACTGACACACATGTCATAAGTAAGGAAATTGGCTTTCAAAATTTTTAAATTCTTTATTTCTCGTTGCTTGAGGACAAGCAACCATTCAAGTTTAGGGATGTGATAGGGTAAATATTTTACCCTCGTAAGTAATAAATTCGATGCACTTTTTCTCACTCTTTTGTACATTTCTTATGTCAAAACCACGAAAAAATCACCACACACACTCTTTTGTTTCACACATGCATATATAGGTAATTCTTGCATTTTATCACCTAAAACTTATAAAGATTTCGTTATTTTCAGGGAACGGTGTCATGGGTTGCTTTTGAAGTTTTTTTGCGTGGACCGAAGTTTCAAGCTATCGTGGATCGGATTTTTTTGTTGTTGGGCCGGACTTCTCTTGGCCGGTTGGGCCGAGGCCCATTGGAAAGCTTGGAATTTGGCCCATTAAGACCCATGAACACTTCTATATAAGTGAAGCCTTATGCATGTATTTCATATACCACTTTTAAAAAAAAAAAAAACACTAGCTACAAAAACACTTTGCTATCCCTTGAGTGTTCGGTTCTTGTGTTTAGACTGAACTCAAGTTTCGTTCTCCTCCCCTTTGGTTAAACATCTTGGTACTTTAGTCATATCGTTCGGGTTTCCTCGTGACGAGGCCGAACGTGTTCTCTTTTGGGACACTAGGTGGCTTTGCTTTCGGGTTTCTTAGAAACTCGTTGTTGTTCCCGAAAGCATCATCAAGTGTTTTGGTAACTTTGGAATTATAATCTACGTAAAAGTTTTAGTTATAATTGTGTTTTGTTCATTTCTCCATCAATAGCTTAAATATATATATATATATGCTTGAATTGTTTTTGCCATAAACTAATTAACTCGTTCTTATATAACTGTATTTGATTACATATTCATAACATCAACTGGTCACTTTTTCCAGTTCACTTTCTTATTGACTGTTTAACTTTTCACTGGTCAACTCCAGTAATCGCATCTTATCAACTGCTTTAATTGTTGCACTTTATAAATTATTCTTGTGGTTCCAACGCGTTTGTTAACTCAATTATTACCTTAGAATCAGCCGTACACATACCCAAGCATGATAGGCTAATTTCATAGCTTGGGGTGTAAGGTTCAAGTTGGATTTTTAATATGGTAAAGAGGAAAAAGAAGTCTTTTATATAAACTCAGTTTTTGCCACTTCAAGTTTAAATGCCTCATTAAAGATTGTCCTTGGATTTTTACTGGTTAACCAGATGTACGAAAATGCGGTATCTTTTTAGAAGTTACTAAAATGTTATTTTGGGGATATATGAGTGGGTGACAACACTCGTTGCTATTATCTCACGTCTTTAACATTTCATTAAAGAATATGTTTAATAATTAACTAGTAATAACCCAAAGATATGAAAATGTGTTAGTCTCTTCAGGGACTACAATTGGCACTATTCCTGAAGTTGGTATCAGATCTAGTATCCCATTAAAGATTATAACTAATTATTTAATGATGAGTCAGATGCATGAAAATGTGTTAATCTTTCAGATGTTACGTAAGTGTTGATTTTTAATATATTTTAACATTTCATTAAAGAGTACATCTAAACTCATCGATAAATAATTTGGTTATATGAAAATGTGATAACTTCTCAGAAGTTACTTGGATATCATTTCTGCATAATTGAGATTATTAAATTACTTCCTATCAAATTTACCTATTTTTATTCCAACTAAAAGACTTTACACCCCTGGCTCCTTTTTATAATTGTTCTCTTAAAGTAGCTCATAATCAACCAACCAACCAAATACTTTTTCATCCAAACCCCATTTGAAGTTAACTTTCACAAAGACTGAACTACGAAAGATTGTTTTCACCGCTTCCCTGTGGGATCGATATCTGGTACTTGTACCATTTTTATTACTTGTTTTTAGAAAAACGACAGTAATTGGAGGTTTATACTTGGACCGAAGGTTACTTGTTTTATTTCTTTTGCACACCTGTTTTTGGCACCGCTACCGTTCAAATAATTAATCCAATAATTAAAATCATAAAAGAACGAAAAAGAGGGTCGTGTAAACCTACGAGCAGTCATCATAATCATTAATTTTATAAACAAAGGGTTATTTGGTGATTAGCATAAAGCGTCGATGATATATGATCAATACACCGTCACCTCAATGACAACAACAGAAGTCAGGTCGGCGATATATGATTGTGTCCCATTAATGATTCTAACAAATTAAATGTGATTTTATGGCAAGGGGTGGGTTCAAACAAGAACGACATCAATTTAAGAGAATACGAGAATGATTTTTAGCCTCCAATTTTTCTTTTCAAATACATTACCCACACCACCTCTATAGCCACCACCACGATCCATAGCACCTCCACCACTGCCGCCATGGTCACCATCGTCGCCTCCGCCACCAGCAGCACCACCACCCACACCACCTCTGCCGCCGCCACCACCACCTCCACCACTACAACCAACACATATGCCGCCACCACCACCACCTATGCCACCACCACCATCACCGACACCGCTATCGGCACCACTGACACTACCGCCGGTACCTCCGAAACCACCGCCGGCACCTTCGAAACCACCGCCGGTACCTCCGGCACCACCACCGGTAACTCCGAAACCACATCCAGTACCTCTGGCACCATCGGCACCACCACCGGTAACTTCGAAACCACCGCCGATACCTCCGAAACTACCGCCGGTACCTCCGGCACCATCGATCGAAATCACCGCCGGTACCTCCGACACCACCGAAACCACTGCCGGTACCTCCGGCACCACCGAAACAACCGTTGGTACCTCCGACACCACCATCGGTACCTTCGAAACCACCACCGGTACAGCAAGACCACCTCTGCTGGTGTTGCTGCTGTTGGTGGTGGTGGCGGAGGTGTTGCTGCTGTTGCTGGTGGTGGCGGGGGTTGTGCTGGTGGTGGCGCGGTGGCGGTGCTGGTAATGGTGGTGGCGGTAGTGGGAGAGGTGGTGTAGGTGGATGAGTGGGGTTGGTGGTGGTGACAGAGGTGGTGGCGATGGTGTTGTAGGTGGTGGCGGAGATGGTGTGGGTAGTGGTGGTGGTGTAGATGGTGGTAGCAAATGTGGTTAACATGTGATTTCAATGTAAAATCATATGTGATTTAATATAATTTTGATTGGTTAATATTATGTGTGATAACAATATCATATGTGATTTCAATGAAGAATCATATGTAATTTCAATGCATAATCATGTGTGATAACAATATCATATGTGATTTCAATGAAGAATCATATGTAATTTCAATGCAAAATCATATGTGATTTAATATAAGCTGATGGGTTAAGTTGTGATTTCAATGCATAATCATGTGTGATCACAAGATCATATGTGATTTCAATGCAGAATCAAATGATTTTAATGCAAAATAATCAATGCAAAATCATATGTATAATGGCGGTGGCGAAGGTGGTGGTGTTGCTGCTACCGGCGACGAAGGTTATACTAGTGGTGGTTTCGAAAGTACCGACGGTAGTTTCGATGGTGCCGAAGGTACAGACGGTGGTTTCGATGGTGCCGAGAGGTACCGACGGTGGTTTCGAAGGTACCGATGGTCATGCCGTTGGTACCGGTGGTGGTTTCGAAGTTACTGGTGGTGGTACCGGCGGTGGTTTCAGAGGTACCGACGGCGGTGTCGGTGATGGTGGTGGTGGTGATGGTGGTGGCGGTGTGGTAGCAGAGGTAGTGGTGGTGGTGGTTGTGGAAGTGATGTGGGTGGTGCTGCTGCTGCTGTTGGTGGTGGCAGAGGTGGTGCTGGCGGAGACGGTGGTGGCAACGGTGGTGGCGGTGGCGACGGCAACGGCAGCGGAGGTGGTGGTGGTGGAGGTGGGGGAAGTGGTGGAGGTGGGGGAAGTGGTAGCCATAAAGGTGGATTGGGTGATGTATTTGAATTACAAAAATGGGTGGCTAGGAATCATTCTTGTATTCTCTTAAAAAGATGTTATTCTCGCATGAACCTTTCTCTTTATGGCAATTCTATTATCGGTTTATTCTCGACTCTTTGTCATTCATATATCGCAATTTTAGGTTCTGAAAATTATCAAATTTCTTGAGTTTTTCTCAGTCAAATATGATATTCTTTCAATATGAATCTCAATCCACTAAAAGCGTTCTTGAGCAAGATGTTAATTTTGATCCTTCAACTATAATGATATACATTAATCGGTTAAATAGTTTATATGTGAATCAGTTAGATAGTTATATGTGATTCACACAAGTTCACATATGCATATATAGTTCATATGTGAATCAGTTAAATTGTTCATATATGAGTACGAACGTTTAAATATGTATAAATAGTTTATATGTGAATCATACAAGTTCATATATGCACATATAGTTCATATGTGAATCACAAAAGATTTTTATATATACACACATAGAGTTACCTTTATTTGTAAACCAACTATTTTGTGTTAACTTGTAAATTCAATTCCAACCAATCAAAATGAAGCACTAACAACGGTATTGGATTCATATGTGAGTAGTTTTGGAGTTTGAATTGCATATCAACTAGTGGCCCGCACCGCGCGTTGCGCGGTATTCAGAAAATAACATAAAATATTGTTTATTAGTTATATTTAATAATTTTTATTCGTTTGTTCTATGTAAATATGTCTTAGTTTATATGATATACATTTTGGATAATATATGCTCTACCATCAACCATCCTATCAATTATGTAATTTATGTTCTTTTTGGCATAACTGGATGATTTTGTCTAAATAAATCTATGACAATGACAATTAACATGCTTGTTGTTTGAGTGATTATATACTTGATATAGATTGGATTAGCTTACAGATTACTACTAAATGGAATACCATTCGATCACGAAAATAAGAATAACATTGAAAGTGTAAGTAGTGATCTGAAAGACTTAAAAAACGAAATGAAACTATATGGCATAAAGTCCGCTTTGCATAATCCAACTGAATACCACAATTGAAATGTGCAACTTGCATTATAATTTAACTTCAATGTTCTGCATCTGAAACAAAAATATTGATTATATGTTATTTCGGCACCGCGCGTTGTGCGGTGGTATTATTTTTTATTTTAAAAAGTATTGTTAAGCTTAAATAAAATACTGAAGTTAATTTTGCCGATAATCATGTATTAGGTATTAAAAATAATGAGTATCAATATTCAATTTTATATGAATCCACCTTATCATCCTTAATTTGTTTTTCATTATATATAATTAATAAGTTATAACTAAAACTTAGAAAAAAAAATATATGATTCTGTCGATTATAATCATGACGTTTATTATAATTGCGAGATATTTTTTTGTGACGTTCTTACCTACTTTTGTATAATTGCGAGATATTTTTTTTTATTTTGTTTATAATTATTCTAATGTACTCGTTTTGCAACTTTAGGAAAAAAACTTCTTGAAACCCTTTTTTGACCTGTGTTGCATGAAAAAAAAAACATTAGTTGTCAATATTGCAATCACTCGATAACGATTGTTAATTTTTCATTTGACATTTTGAGTTTTTTCGATCTTTTTATGATTGTTTCATTATATTTTGGTTAGTCCGTAAAACTGATGAAAGAAGGCGGTTTTATTAAATTTATGTAAATAAAATTATTATATTTATTCGAATTTAACTTACATATTTAGTTTGATTTAATCTAAATTAATAACAGAGTATGAAATCCTTTATACATATAATCTTTGTAATAAGGTGTTTTTTATTTAATATATTGATTCTTCTAATTCAAGTTTTATATATTGTTTTCCTAGTTTTTCATACATATTATTATATTGACTCTATTTTTTATTATATATTATTGTAGTAGTTTTATATTTTATGTAATAATTTTAATTATATAGATATTGATTTACTTTAATTATGTTTTTGAGCGATACCAAATATAATAAATATATCGTATATTTAGAAGACTATCTTTTTATTAATTAGCATAACATTTAAATTGATTGGTCATTTTTATTAGTTTTATATATTGATTTCAGTTTTTTATATTAATTTTAATATCATTTAAAAATACGATTAATTGATATATATATAGACTATATATATATATATATCTTTTAACAATTGTTGCAATCAATTGTCATATTTGTTTGTTTATTTATATTAATTACAACAAATTTATTATTATAATATTACCAATTAAATACAAATTACATGTAATAATATTTAAGTGTCGTGTAAATAACAAAAATACTTATTCTAATAGTATTTTAAATAATTAGTAAAACAAAAACTTTGAAAGATATAGAAGACTAAGGTTAAAAAAAGAACTTTAAACCTCAACAAAATATAAAAGAATGTATATCCGGATTAATATTTTCGAAATAAAAATAACCATCAAAGTTTACTTGTTAAAAACTTATGAAACACATAGAAGAAGAAAATAAAAAATAAAAATCTAAAATACCAACAAAACTATGAAATGAATGATGTTCAAATTATTATCCTCACAGCAAATTAAAAACAATTTTGTTGAAAATAAGTTTTTGTGGAATGAATATCAAATCAAGTGATGAAGAAGAAGAAAAATAGGTTATTTGAAAAACATTTTTTTATAAATAAGAATTTGTGAAATATTGTAAGCAAATCAAACGATGGAGAGTGACAACATGAAAAACGATCATGTTGAAGAAAAACAGGTTGTGATAAGGAGAGATAAGAGTAAATTTAGTAATGGTCAAATTATGAGAAAGAAAAATGAGCATATAAAATCTATGAAGGTTTTATTTTTAAGAATAAAGATAAAAATGTTAGAAAGTTAAAAGTCTTGGAATTACCAAAATAGTAATGTTATAATAAACTTTATGTTTTTGATATAGAAATGGAAAACTAATTAACTTATCAAGTAATAAAAAATAGAAAAAAGAAAGGTAATGAAGGTTAAGATATATTATTAACAAATTGAATTAAGAAGCACAAATAAATCATCTACTAAAAAGCCACAAAAATCATACTTTAGAACACCATTTTAGGGATAAAACAAAAATAATAAATTGAATTAAAAAACAAAAATAACCAATTTTCTAAAAAGCTCATCAAAATCATACTTTAATATTTGATTGTTACTATTAGGAGTGAAACATTGTCAAGAAAAAAACAAATTTTGAATAAAACACATGCACGAACATTAACAACACTATATAATTTGTAGAAAACATGAAACAAAATATAAAACTTATTACCTACAAAATGTGTAGAAGAAAGACTTGAACAATTTGATGGAGGTGTTTGATGTAAGTAGTTGGTATATATATAGTGTAAGATGTATTTAATGATTTATGGATGGTAAATGAAAAGTTTGAAAGAAAAACGAAAAGATGGATAACTTATGTATGAAATAATGACTCTAATAATGAATGACATTATTATATTAATTGAAAATTTTAAAAATATAAAAAAATATAAAATTTGAGAAAAAAGATAAATATGATTCTTGGCTTTAGAAGATGCCACCTAGGATGTCCAACATCCTACTTTTATATATATATAGATTAGTTATTGGTTTCCTTATTTGTAGGAGTTAATAAACATGGTAATTTTATTGTGTTGACCAACTAATTGTTTTTAGTATTGTTAATTAGTCATTTTTCTCTCTCTAGTTTTTCACTGTATGGCATTAGATACAATGGATTTTGTTAGTGAAGATGTTCAATTAGTTGTAAATCCCTCATGTGTTATTGACGTTGGTTGTCAATGATTTGTCGGAGCATGAAATATTTTCATATTTGCTGCAATTAATGGAATCTTGAGCGAAACATGGGTTGTATTCAAATTCGCCGGAAGTAGGAGACCCTATTAACGTCAGTCAATCGAATTTCCCGGAGCGGAACATGGGGTGTCTTCGAATACGCCGGAAGTAGGGGACCCCATAATGTCATATCGCCAAAGCAGAACATGGGTTGTCTTCGAATTCACCGGAATTAATGGGATCTCGAGCAGAACGATATTGGTTGGGGATGATGTTGAGGCTAGTTGTAGTCAAAATGTGAATTCTTAATGTTTATAATATTCACTGGTCGTTTTGTCTATACATATGTGCTTAGTTTTGCTTATGTTTTTGTTTATGCACATGTGATTTGGTGTATGCAAACCATATGTTGTGAACATGTATGCACATTCATATATATGGTTAGTTTGAATATTGTGCAGATGAGCAATTCACATTTATATGGTTTGCAAGTGGGTTTACATGCATGCACCTTTTGTTTATGCACATGTGCATTGTATGATGTGCATGGATTTGAGTTTCCGAATTTGAAGTTGTGCATATAGTTTTTCTAATTTCGGAATTCTTTTGGACTATTTTACCTTTGTGCATATATGAACGCCATTCGATTATTAATGGAATAATTATATTTCCTTTTATGAGGGCAAATTTTTTGCACCATTGATTTGATGGATTAATGGATGAGATTGGTTAACATGATTAACACAATCTACTTGGTTAACAAAAGAAGATGACTCTATGCATGCACATATACCGCCTATTTATAATAGTTAGGTACGTTTTTATATTCTGTAGGATTAATTCTCTATTTTTCATAGAGATGATATTTTCTAAATAAATCTATGGTTATATATATTTCATAAAATATTTTATCTTTTATAATTTTGTTAAAAAAGGACAAGAAAATGGATAAAAAAAACTAAAATAATCGTAAAATTTACTAGACTTAAGAAAAAGAAGTAATAGGAGTGTTTAAAAAAACCGAAAAAACATAGAATCGAACCAAACCGTATAATTTGAAACCGAGAAAACGATACCCGAGCAACCCGTAGCCCAAAAAACCCAAAAATAAGGATACCCGCTAAGTCGCTGGTCGGGTTCGGTTCTCAACATTTACTACCGCGGCAACCGGCCCCACCTCATATATATTAATTTTATTAAGAAAAATATATTTATTAATACTTCAGAATAAAAAAGTAATAATCTTAAAAAAATCTCCATCACATACCGTGTTTTCTTTCACCCTCAGAATCCTTCATACTCTTATTTTCATTTTCTAATATTTTTTGTTGTTAATTGTTTTGATTTGTTACCAAATAACTTCATTTTCTAGTATATATTTTGTGTACATCAAAACACTCGACAAAATGTGGGTACCAATGAACCGAACCGTGGGTACCCGCTTCTTTTCGGTATGGGTACCCATTCCGCACGGTTCGGTTTCGGATAGTAAAATTAGGTACACACTCATATACGTGGTTCTTAAAAATTTCACTACCCGCTCCGTCCCACCTCATGAACACCCTTAAAGAAGTACTAACCATTAAAACGGATTGACGAAATCTATGGGTTTTGATAAATGTGAAGAATTGATCCAAATTTATAAATTTAAGGACAATATCTATCAAAAAGTAGTAACATTAAGGACTATAATTGAACTTTATTTCTTATACGTGGAGCCTCATTAATGGTATGATTGTAAGAACTCAAATTTCCATGACGATCCCGTGACTCTGACTCACAATAAATAACCATCCTATTATTTGTATTTTGCATTTCAGAAAAGGACAATAATTATTAATACATTGAGTTCTATTCAAGTTATTCTATTGTTTTTATAGAACTATTTGTTTATTAACTGTTACAAAGTTTGACTGCTATTTATAACTATAGACTCTTAAAAAGCATTGATTTAATGATACGAAACTTGAATGTTACAATTTCTTTGTGACAATAAATTCTCCAACGGTATTTGTATTTTTATAATGACAAATTTATAATATGATTAATTTTTATTGATTTAGATCTTGCCTTTTTAACCAAATGGTGATAAAAATCACTTGTACCAAATTTACCCGTGTCACATCTATCCAACCAATGAAATAATAACAATTCAGATTTTTATCATCATGCGGATCAAAGCCCAGATAAGTGTTATATTGGAAGGCAACTTAAAACTTCATATATGTTGGAGAGATATCTAGTACATAATTACCATGACCATGTTTTCATTTCTAGAATTGTTTAATCTAATCGGTTTTTTGAAAATAAAAATACATGCAAATCACATATGATTAATTGAATCCATTCTCAGGTAGATCGATCTCTTCCAATAACTTACAATAACTCATCTCAAAACATTGGTATGGTATTGTTTATATCTCCTATGATACATTCTTTATTAAGAAAAACTTGTCAATGTGTCATCAGTCATCCAAACACTTACATTGTTGATTAGAAACATTTTTTTTTTAAGATTGTGTGATCTAATCATTAATTTCTTGTTTTGTAACGATAAACATGTTCACAATTTTGCAGTTTATATGACACAAAAAAGGTACAATGACTACAATCCAACCAATGTGATATTTCTTTGAGCTAAAAAGAATATTTTTGCATTGTGCACTTATTTATCCATTTTTCTAGACTTCACCAAGAACTCTTCATAACACTTTATTGGTTAGTGTCATCTAGTGAATTCTTTCATCACCTTTGTCCAAAAACAGTTCCCAAAACAGTGAGTTACATTACACTTGTCCAAAAGAAACTTTTTAAGTTAAATTGATTGGACGGACTTGTTGAAGGTCTCATGGTGGTACGTATCATTGTATTATTTATCCAATGAAAAGTAAAAAAAAAAAATAGTTTTGTTAGGGTACAACGGTATCGTATCGTTTGGGAAAGTGCTACCGTACTATTTTCCAAACTTCAAGGAATGTACCAAAAACCAAAAAATTCTCTTGAAAGCAACACAAAAACCAAAAAATTATCTCAATTCAACAAAAGAAAATCAAAAGAACCCATCGAAATCAATAACAAGAAACTTAAAAAAATCTCTTGAAAGCATCCAAAAAAATTGACAAAAAAAATCTATTTAAATCAACCAAAACCTTAATTATGTAATGTTACTGTTACCACTTAAAAAATGTTCTAAATCTATCCCTTTTACATCGAGATTCCGAGTAAAATTAGATTAGGAAAGAACTTACAATCGAAAACCAATAACTATACACATAATTTCAAATTGCAACCATTATTTTGCAAAGCTATAACCATGCAAACATAATTACATAACCCATAGATCAAATAAATCAAAGATGGAAAAATAAATAAAAATATTTTGAATAACAAAATACCGCAAAAAAGGGCGGCCAATCGTTTCTCCTCGGTTTCTTTGTTTCAAGGCTTGTTTTTGAACATTTTTTAAGTTCGAATGATTCATTGTTTAGAACTCTTTTTTTTTAATAAAGCTCAAAACATTATATAATTTTATTTTATGTAATTATTATAAATGATTTATTATTTCATAAGTAGCTTTGATACCATGACTAACAAAACTAACCAAAGATCATCAGGGCCGGCCCTGACATTTCGGAGGCCCCGTGCAAAAATATAAATGTGGCCCTATGATAAACCGATCATTATTAAGAGTATCACTTTCAAACACATTTTGCTCTACTTTTTGTGACTCTTCGTTACTTGGGCATTCAGACGTTTGTTTAATAATAAACCGATCGATGGCTCCTCTTTGACTTTGAATAAACTGTTCATCTTTTTTCTTTTTTTCTTTTTTGACGCTTAGAATAAGCCGATTCAAACTTTCTAGTTAGAGGCATCCTAGATTATATAAAATCGGTCAATCATTATTCGGATATATAAAACACATATCAACAAATTTATTTATTTATTGCTCCTAAAAAACACTTAGATTAAAAATTAAAAACCTTAAAAAGATGTATAAATAATCAAATAACAATTTATAGATAACTAATAAAAATATAAAATAACAAACATGAAACATGAAATAGAAACTATAAGATTTTGATAAGATACCTTCAAAGTCAAATGAAAAACTGAAATATTTGAAGAAGATTAAACTTGGTGAATTGCTATACAATGTAGAGATGACTGTCGTAGAAAAAAGTAATGAAGATAAATTGACATTGAAAATCTAATATACTCATGTTATTTAGGGAAATTAAATAAACTTAAAAATTACTAATAATGTTATTTTAATGTAATTCAAAAAGTTGATTTTGAATCAATGCTAATCTTATTGTGCGTCGACCAGGCAATTAGGAAATTAGAAAAGGCAATTAGGAAACTATAAATATAGTTTTAGGAAATTAGAAAAGGCAATTAGGAAACTATAAATATAGTTTTAAAAAAAATGCATGGCCCAGGAATCGAACCTGAGTCTCCGGGCTAGAGAGCAACACACTTTACCATTAGGCCAGAAGAAGTATTTTGATTTATTTTGCAACTATTAATATATATTATATATATATATATATACTGTATGGATATATTGAAGGCCCTTTGAAAACGGAGGCCCCGTGCGGCGGCACCGCCCGCACACCCCCAGGGCCTCCCCTGAAGATCATGTGAAACACAAAAACATATATTGGTTGAACCCAAATCATATCTTATTGAATAAAACTTAGAAATTGTGTCCCTTTGTCCTATAATCTATATGCATATATTTAATAAGAAACATTGTTTGTATCGTTCTTGTTCTTGTTCTTGTTATGTTCAATCTTAACGCATTGAATGAATAAATAAATTATGATCTCGCTTGTCGATTCTGTCATTCAGTTGCGATGCAATCATATCTAGATCAAAGTATATGGCTTATACATAGTAGACTTCAATATCATCAAGTTAAAAGCTTTACATATACCACCAACATATATACTACGACACTCATATAACACCCTATGCAATATGCAATATTCTTATGATGGGTCTATCATATAGCATCCCTAATTAAACAATGCTTTATTTCGCTTTAAGGAGAACTTGTCTTACAATTATAAGAATCCACAACAGATGTGATTTTTGCATTCCCTTTGAAGGTAAAGCGTTGAGGATGGTAGTATACACTCATCGTTTTTATAAATGCTTGTGAACTTAAATATTTTCTACATTTCATCAACATAATCATCTCAAGCCAATTCAAAGATTTTGTCTGTTTAAACCATGATATCTATTTCGCTACTCTTAACTTGCCACTTGGCACTACCATGTGATTCGAAGTATCCCATATTTAACACTTGGATTACACACAAATCCGTACTTATACTCTTTTTCCGTCAAAAATAACATATGACATATTTCTTTGCTCGTAATTGAAGAAACTCAAGGCATCAATGGTCCCCATCTACTCAAAAGTTGTTTTATTTTGTGATAGTATATTTCCCTTATAAGTTAGTTTTGTAGAAACATAGTTTTCACTTTTAATAATGTTCCACATTTTTTCGACTTTTGCCACATAACAAGACACTCAAAATGTCTAGCCATATGCACATATTTCTCGGTTTTAAATAGGACCTTACTTGGAGATATAAGCACCGCAATCTAGAGTGATTCACTCACTTGCCTACTTCACTTTCCGCAACACTCTAAAGACAAATCCACAAACAGATATTGTTTGCGTAAAGTAAAGTCCTCGTAGATAATAATACAATGATAATTGTTTATCAAACAGACACCAAATCCCATAATGGACGGTGCATATGCACACTATGGTCGCTTTCGAGTAATGTATGTACCAAGATCGTAATCGGACATACATTATTTTCATGAACTTCCGTGTTGCAAGTTTCAACTACAGAGCAAGAATTAATTGATTGGTCTGATGTAACATGCAACTTTATTCAATAATAGATTAAAAGCAAGTGCAAATGTAAACTCACAAAGACCAACATCTGGTCCAACGTTAGTGGTTACTTTGCCTTTAAAAGAAAAGTATGTTGAAATATAAACAAAAACAAGTGATAAGGCATAACACATGCTCAAGAAGTATCAATTCAACAATACTGATGTCTATCTTTGATCTTTTGGCTATTAGCTATTTGTTTGGCGAAAAAAGAAAACTACCTCTTAATGGTTCGAAAACCCTCTAAATGATTTTGTATCATGGACCTCCCTTAACCATTAAGCACCCTGATTTCATTCTCAACAATTACCAAACAACCATATTTCATTTTACACCATATAATAAGAGCCTCTTAATTATTCTGGCCACTTAATCATCCAGCTCTAAAACCGTTCAGCAACTACCAAACAACCCCTTGGTAGAAAAAAATAAGTTACCACGTATTCTCTTACACAGATCAATCATGCAACATTATAAAAGGTATTATTGCTTTCAAGTTGGAAATAGATGTTAACAAACCAGGGTTGATCCTTGGAGGAACAGATCCTAACCATGCTTCATCTCTGCAAACCCAAGATTTGTTGGGTGAAAGCCACTTCGATCATCTTCCAGAGAACAAGCTGGCAAAAATCGATTGTAATGGATCATGGATGCCATCTCTTATTCAAGCTGTAATTGAATTAAATTACTAAATCACAGGCTAGAAGCAAAGATGTTGGGTGCCGCCATTCCATAGCTGTGGTTATTCAACAAGGTTTCAATGTGGTTGATTTCTTTCGGTAATGATCCTGTAAGAACCTGTTTAACCAAAACACATTCTTCAAATGTTGTTCGTAATGAATTACAATGTGCTAAAATAGAAATTGTTGCAACTCTTATTGAACAGGAAACGTGATCAAAGTTTTTTTATTATTTTAAACTTGGCTAAAATGCTGCGTATACCTCGCAACCTGATTCTGTGATTAGGACTTCGTCCTCAATCCTGATCCCAATGCCTTGGTACCTGCATCAAATATTCGAATTTAGCTAAACATTTTATCTGACAGAAAAAAGTTGCCAAACATCATAATATGCAATAAGTTTATTGATATGAATCGAGATCTCAACCACACTCAGAAGCAAAGTGATAAATCTTAGGATGCGTTTGGTTGTGGAAAATTTTTCAATTTTTCAAGAAAATTTCCCAAGGAAAATAAAACTTTAGAAAATACATTTGGTTCATTTAGTTTTCAAAAGTTTTCCAAAAAAATGAAAATTTTTTGTTTTCTAACTCTATGCAAATTAGAAAACTGATTTTAGTAGTTTTCCAAAAAAATTCTGAACGCGTTCTCTAATTTTCTAAAATAAAAAATGAAAACTCCACCACTTCAACCAAACATGTTTTCTAGAATTTTCATAGAAAACTGAAAATGAAAATTCAACTCCTTTTTCTGAAAACGTTTTCTAGGAAAATGAAAACAGGTTTCTACAACCAAACGCACCCATACAACTTCAAAAACTTGCCTTCTTGAATCAAGGGGTTAATTAGAAAAACCTTGTTACAGATTCTTTTAAATGCAAAAACTCGAGAAAGAATTTGAAGCATTCCTTATACCATTTGAATTAAACAAGAAAACTTTCACTACAAAAAATCAGTGTACTTACCTCTCTGCGCAGTTGAAATCGATTGGGATATAAATTCCTGGTTCAATTGTTATCACCTGCTCACAAATTTGGTCAAACGAACAAATAGCTTAGAAGCTATAAGAATCAAGAAACAAACAGAATAATGAGATCAGGTTCCAATCAATCCCAAGAATCAAACAGAACAAAAATCCATCAACAAGATAAACGAAGGTTTCTAAACGTTCAGAAACCGCCCATGAACCGTTTGGCTGGAAGTCCCCCAAATATTTGAATGAAAATGTACAATAACCTTGTTCGTTCATTTATTACGTTTGGTAATTTGTTGGTTAATCCTTGTTCATTTATATCTGTTTATTATAGAAAAATGATGATATTGTATATGCTGAAGTTTCACAAAAGCAGATACATAGAATTGATGCTCGGTAGGTCAAATAAGATCATCAGATTAGGAAACAACTTACAACACCTGGCTTTAAGATGCGATCATAGCCGATCTTGGAACAATCATGCACGTCCATTCCCAGATAATGACCTGTATAATACAGAAAATAGAAACTGGGTGTGAGAAAAAAAAATGTATATAGTTTATTATATTGGACCAATTCCTTTTTTGGAATTATATAATATTTATACACGGAAAAACTCACAAACTCGTCACTTTTAGGCTGTGTTTGGCAAAATAAGCTAGTCCATCCAAACATGTACCATAAGCTAGCTTACTGAAAGTCTGAAACGCTACTTGGAGTGTTTCAGGAGCTTTTTGAAGTTTTTTCCAATTATACCCTTATTAATAATAATCCAAAGATATTCTTTTTGGTCATTTTACATACTCATAAGCTAGTATTTGCCAAACATAAATTGTTCATAAGCCAGCTTATCAGCTACTAGCTAGCTTATCAATCTACAGCTAGCTTATCAGCTAATTTGCCAAACACAGCCTTAGTGAGGCTTGAGCCCTTGACCTCCGAAAAGGTTGGGATCTACCAGTAACTGGGTGCCCCTAGGACATGGACCCTTTAAGCTACTGGACCAATTTTCTAGTAACCTAGATTGATTAATGCTTTAAGCGGCCTATTAGTGTGACCCAGCAATATAAGGTTCATTTTCCAAATGGAAATAGAATAGAAGGAATGACCTATGCTAGTTGGATTCAACTGGTGATAGCTATGAAGCCGGTTGTCCTTCAAAATTCCCATCTCCTTCAAACCCCTAAAGAGTTTGTCAACCTACACAACCGAAAGAATATAGAAAGTTAATAGCATGCCAATTAAAAGCAAAAAATGACGGGAAATATTTTTGAATTTCCTGAAATGGAAGATAAATAGGCATTGAACAGTTAATATACATAAAAAAGTCATAAACAAAATTGGAATGTTTTAGCCATGCATAGGTTATCATTTATCAATGGTAAAGTCCAGCTTATTTTTTTGTATTCTTTTTATAAGTAGATGAAACAAACGATAGTTACGACCAACGAATATTGACTTTTCATTGATCAGTGAACACCAAGAAAAAAAAAAGAAACCAAAAACAATAATGTGACCTAAATAATTCATACCGAGTAGTTGTGTATACGCTGGATGCTTGCACCAGGTTTGCAAAGTTCAATACAATCTTTGTTTGTCTCTACAATCAGATCATAGAGTTCTTTCTGAAATAAAAGCATGAAGCTATCAGCAATAATATATAGCGGAGAAGAACAGTTGTTAGATCTTTCATCGGCCTCCAAGTCACATATAGAATATTAATCGGACAACTCAAACAACGCAACTACCGATTCTTCATAAATTCTATGAGCTCAATATAAATAATATCAACTAAAAAAACCTGATATGTGAACTTAACATATGTACTTATCTTGCAACTTTATACTATAAGTAAACCCTATTACGTGGTCTATGCGGTTCTACCGAGACATGACTGGCCAGAACGAGCTACAAAGTGAGAACGAGGTAGGGAAGTGAAAAATTGTACAACGTTTTAGGGTTTAAATTGACATGGGGTAGTTTAGTAATTTACCAATCTTGTCCCATCTCCCTGATTTTTGTTCCACCAATTTTGGTGGGACAAGAAGAAATACATTTGTCTCCCCCTCAGTCCTGCCCTCTCCCATTCTTAGGGGGCGTTTGGGTTGCAGATTCTAATGGAATCTGATGGACTTGGAATGTTTAATTCCTTTGACCATATTCCATTCCCTTATTTGGTTCAATTTTTTTGATGAATAGAATCTTTGAATCCAACAAATTTCATAGATAAAGAATTTGGACATTCCATGACAAAGAAGTGGTATTTTAATGGAATGGAATTTAACATTTTCATTATTCCGAAATTACCACTACCCCAATTATTTTATTGAAGTATTTAATAGTTTTTTAATTTAACTATTTTATTGAAGTATTTAATAATTATTTTATTAAAGTATAAAATACTTCATTTTTTGTTAAAATATTTTATTAAATTATGTTAAAGTATTTAATAATTATTTTATTAAGTAACTTTGGTTTAAAAAAAAAGGTATATAATGACTATTTTGTTAAATTATTTTTACTTACAAAAATAAAGTATATAACGACTTTTATTTAAGCATTTTTTTTGTTTAAATAAATTAAAATTATCAAAAAGTGTATTTTGGCCACTTATCAAAATTTCATTCCAATTCCAAAGCTACATTTTGTGAACCAAACAGACAGATTCCTATTCCTTTAACAGATTCCATTCCATTTCTATCAACCAAACAGGTGGTTAAACATAACAACATTCCATTCCAATTCTTTCAAAGTCAAATTCCTTTAACAGGTTCCATTTCATCCAAAAACATTATGCGAACCAAATGCCACCTTAGGGCCTGTTAGCAGCTTAACAAGCTTAATGGGACTCACAGCTTATGCGGTCAGCTACACATGAATGTTTATTAGTGGCTTAAAGATATAGAAAATGGCTTATTCAATAAGCTTCTAGGGGGAGCTTTATGCAGAAAGCCAAGTTTTTTCCTAAACATGTCCTTCTCAATTTAAAATCACATTCCTTCCATCTCTGAAAAACCCCTCGCAATCTATACAGATAGATTAATCCACACAATCAGCTTTATCCGTAGGATTTAATGGAAAACCAATCAAACAGCCTTTTACTATTGCATTTGCACCAAAACATGGATAACAAGTTTTCGTTCTTCCCCTTGACCCCTTCCTGACTTCCTGTCCAGCATACCAAAAGCACCCAAGGAAACAAGTAAATCAAGTCGGGGTGTACATATCATATATGCCTAAATTGTCATATACAAGATTAATTAGTGATCTTCGAAAGGGCTCCTGAATATATTGGGTACTCAATCTTTAACATGCACCCAAATCCATTCAGCAGGAGGATGGCAAGAAGTACCAATCACATTCTCTACTACAAGGGTATATTAGGTATACTCATGAATATCTAATTATTGGATTTGTGGATAATTGCCTTGCTCACCACAATACATCTCCGTATAACAAAACATAGTCTTTGAGCTCTTGTTTCAAAGGTCACACCCATGTGAGCTCACAACCTGCTTGAGCCATAGCTCGATATTGCTTGCCAGCAAATAGGACTTTCCTTATTTTAATTTGCTTTTCCAAGATATGAGATTATCTCATACATCAAAAGCTTTTCTTAAAGGTCCTATGTCATTCTTATCTCAATTACCTCACCTGATTAAAGGCTAAAACCTTACAATTAGATTGGAGACGATCCCCTCTCTCCAATGACTGTAGTGAAGAACTCTCGCCTCACCCGCCGGTTTGACTTTTGGCATTGTCAACTTGCTTTTCAATCCAGGCGATTTCATAACCAGAAAGAAAAACCTGTCTCTGGATCCTTCTCATCGCAAGATGTAGTAGGTAACCTTTCTTTCTCGCCCTTTTTCCAGCATTTTTCAGATATTTGACTAATATGGTTGATAAGCAATAGTCTTCAAATTTCTAGGTCAATAGAGCAAGAAGAACTAGTCCTTCTCAGGTCATTAGGCTATACACTTGCTTACTAGGACATTAGCAAAGGTGACTTAGTGGGCATCCCACTTATTCATGAGAGCAAGGATAGGGTGTTTAGCCGGCCTAACCTCTCCGGTAATCCTAACGTTCAAGCAAAGATCCTAGCTGAGCTGTCTAGGAAGAAAAGTCGTTCGCTTTACTTCAGAAGGCCTAAAACACAGGTTCTTATGGCTCTCAAGTAAAAGAAAGGTGACATGTTTATCAAAAATTCAAGTGACATTTGGACCTGTGGAACACTTATAAGTTCATATTAAAAATTTTCCTTTCTGCTATTCTGAGCTCTTACATTAGCTTTGGAATTCCACCAGCATCCAGCAGCACATGCAGAATACTTAGCACATTGCCACATTCTATCTTAGGTCTATCCATGGTTCTTGGCTTCAATTTATTATGATGTTAGATGCAGGTCTGATACTTCTTTTTTAAAGTAGCAACTAGCAAGTTAGGATCAGATATATCTCATGGTTTTCTTGATACATTTCATCTTATATAATACATATAGATTGAGGACACTTGCACTTCTCTTTTGTTTGAATAACCTGTTACCTAGAAAAAATATGAAATGCAATAAAACTACTCTATCACCAAACAGATATTGTGTAAAGGCAGAACATACATGAACATCGGAAAAGTTGCCGCAGGGCGGCCAGGTACGTGTGAGGTCACTAACGTAGCCATGCAACTCACACCCAACATCCATCAGAACAAGGTCTCCATCTTTGACCTGTCCATGAATAGCTAAGTCATTGACAATAAATGTTTCAAATACAAGCAATAGAACTAATTAAATCAGCTAAAAACAAACTCACTTTCTGGTCATTTCGAGAATAATGGATAACACTACCATTAGGCCCACCACCAACTACAGGGTTGAACCTGGAAACAGTTAATTATTGTTAGACAATAAGCAACATCCTATGATGGAGTCATGGTTTTCAAAAGCGTGAGAGGCGTACACCTCGAGGTGCGCCTCGAGGCGAGGCGTTCCAAAATCGTACTTGAGGCGCCACCTCTCAATCCCCAGACGAGGCGTACGCCTTAGTTGTCTGAGGCGGTGAGGCGTGAGGCGGTGGTGAGGTGTACGCCTCAATACAAAGGCTAAATTAATTAAAGAAATGACTGGAACTTTCTCTATTTTCTTTTTGAAAGCCTTATTCTTCTCTAGTTCTCTTAAGCCCTATTTGCTATTCATCTTTTGTTGTTCGTGAATTCCAGTTTTCTCCCATTTTTATGCATTTTCTTCGATTCTCTTCGGTTCACCAGACTGACTGCTATGTATATGGATATACCGGATATACTTCTATTATACCTAGTCTCTACTACATGACACAGTCACAATCACACTTCTATAGTTTTATTACTAGTATTTAGTATTTAGTATTTATTATTTTTTTATGTTACACACACACACACACACACACATATATATATATTATTCATGGATAAATATTTATTTCTTTGTAATTATATCTATATTTCATGATTGAAAAAGGTGTATATTGATTGTATTGGTAATTAGTATGATATATATGTATACACATATACATATATATATGTGTGTGTGTGTATTGTGTCTAATACTCAAGTGTGAAGAGTGTGTATATATATTGTATATATTTCTTGAGTAGAAGAGTGTGTACATATATTTTTCTATAGTATATATTCCGCCTCAGGGCTTAGGCTTACGCCTCGGACCGCCTTGAGGCTTACGCCTCGCCTCATTGAGGGAAAAAGCCTTGAGGCATGATTCTGTTTTTTAAAACCTTGGATGGAGTATGATTAAAAAAGTTGATTTCAGTAAAACACAAAAAAGACAAGGTCCAAAAGCTTTGTAATCCAAGCAAAAATTAGAACGGTTACCGATATAGATGCATATATTTTTCAAGAAATGGCATATGCATGTATATGAGATAGTATAATTTGTGAGTCCCACAAGATAGGTAGTGATTGCAAAAGACCAATATGCAAACTAAACATGTATAATGGCCGACAGACCGAAGTTAGGATTTAGAGACGAGACTGGTTCATTTTAAGCATGTGTGTAGAGCTTCCACAAGTATTATCCATCCTGTGGGAATCGCTAATGTAACTTTCCCTATATATTCACACATACACGCATATATATACATAAAATTAGGTTCAAATAAGAATTTTTCATATTTAAAGTAACAAAGGAACACCCTCATAGCCACATATGATGTGGGTCCCACATAATATAATATCATATATGTATCAATGGTGGGACCCATTGAATCACATATGAGTTTTATATCATGTGGGACCCACATCATATGTTATTATGAGGGGGTTCCTTTGTTCCTTTAGATAGAGGGTTTTCTCGTATGAACCTGTCTCTAGTCTGCACACATATACATATACATATATATATGAGTGTATATACAAATGAAGAAAAAGACCCCATGTAATAAAACAAAACTTACGCCATTCTCTGGGCGCCTCTCGTTCTGCACTCATATTCAACCTTGGCTGATAAGATATTCTCATAAGGGGATATCTTGGATTGCAGCATAGTTTGTAAAAGGGCCTATCAAAGACATATGTTTTTTAGTAACAAAATATTGGCTCAACGGACTCCAAGAAACCCATGATTACCATAAACTCAAAGTTACAAATAAAATAATATAATAACTAATTCCAAAGTAATTGCAGGGAAAGCATGTCACTTATGTTAGGGAACAAAATGCATATATCTGTGACCACTGCCTGGTGAAATAATGTTTAGTTTAAACCTAGTATATATGCATTGTTAACAAGTTTAAGAGATAAAAGGAAATAATGTATCTGGATGTTCAGTTCAAACCTAGCATCATTGCATGGTTAACGAATTTAAAAAGAGAGAAGGAACCTATATAAACTGTGGCTGCAACTTCAAGCAGACAAAGTAGGAGATTATGACCGACCAACTGCAAACTGCCATGATGTTGGAGAAAAAAGACGAGTGCCAATAAGTATAAATAGAGTGCCATCCCCTATTATGAAGGCATTACAAAATTATCATCTTTTATTTGTCTATGCCAGTTTTTATCTAGGTATGCTTTCCGAGAAAACACTAGGCATTTTGCTGTTGTAACTAATGAATTTTACTATGAAGCTTTCTAGCATCTATCTTTTTGAAGCTTTCTA
The DNA here is from genome assembly GCA_030169165.1 of Centaurea solstitialis. Taxonomy (NCBI): domain Eukaryota; kingdom Viridiplantae; phylum Streptophyta; class Magnoliopsida; order Asterales; family Asteraceae; genus Centaurea; species Centaurea solstitialis. The sequence continues at coordinate 25,812,188 of CM058047.1, forward strand.
GCAGATTCCTTTCCTATTCATTATAATGTTAACCATAGACATCCAGCATCTTTCTCCAAATTAGTTTACATGTTACAAAGTATGATGAACAAGAACAGAAAAATAATAAGGGGAATGAAATCTTAATAGCCAATAAACACACTTTGAAATAGTGTAAAATAATTGTGCGACTCTGAAATACCTGGCAACCTATGGCAGCAGATTCTCTCATTAGATTAAGCTCAGCTGGTGATTTTACCCATCGTGCTTCATGGGTACATACGGAGAGATCATGTACTTTACCATTATAAGAAGCTTTCTGGAATGCCTCTAGGTCTGTATAAGTTGGAATAGCTGTATTCACATTATGATATAACTTTGAACAACTTTTTATCATGTTTGGAAGAACCTGCAGAAAAATTCAGGAGAAGTGCATAAATGATGCTGAGCCAAAATGGTCCATCGTGGCAAAAATTTATCCACTGTAACCAACCAATGAAGGTATAGTTATCCACTTTGGCAAAATGGAACAAAATGCAGTAGTAAGTTTCTACGGTAAATACCGCTAGAACAATTTTATTTTTAGACCAACTTCGTTATGCGACTATTTACTAGTCTCGAGACTCTTATCATTAACCCAAACAATTGTCAGTGCCTTTCCTTGGATGCACACCAAGTACTGGCTCCATAAAAGCAGCATAATGCTTATTATTAAGATATACATCCATGGTCACTGCCTCACTGGTCTAAAGATAGTTATGCGGAGCTAGGCAATTGAGTGGCCTCACACTTAATTGCACGAAAGCATAAGCTATTAATTTAGATATTAAAAAATATCATATTTGTAGATTATGAAAACATGGAATAATTAAAATTTCGAAATTAAACTATTTTGATGGATGACCTTTCTAAATGACTTACGTAGCATTTGGTTTTCATAATGGAATTGGTGGAATTGGGATGGAATTTGACCAAGTGTTTGATTGGTAGGGATTGAATCGGAATCTCTCAAAAAATTGAATCTACATGTTTGTTAGGAAGAATGTAGTTTCAAAATTAGAATGAAATATCAATAAATGACCAAATTCCCCGTTTATCACATATTCATACTTTTTTGCTTAAATTATAAATGTAATCGAATGATAATAATATAATATTAATTGGTGGGGTGGGGGTTGTGAAGACAATGCTAGCGTCTTGGTGGTGTTGGTGGGGTGGGCTAGGAGCTGGGCAAGGGGTGGGTGGGTGGTTCATAGTAATGTGGATGCAAAGACTATTTTTGTCTTTCTAAAACCAAATAATTGAATCTGTTACATTTACCAAGGATGGAATTCAAATCATTCACCTATGCCACGGAACGATGAAATCATTAATATGTGGAATTCAATGGAATATATAGGATGCCATTCATTTCAAGAAGTGAACCAAAGAAAGGAATTGGAATTTGGTCAAAGGACTTTACCATTCCAATTCCCTTGAAATCCCATGAATTCCATGAACCAAACAGCACCTTAGTTTCATTGTTCAATCGATATAATTACTTGAACATTTGACAAAGACCGGAGAGTCCCTACACGTTGAGAAAAAATCCATTGACTCCTGCATAATTATTTCAAACACTTAAATCAACAAGTAATCTAGGTGGTGGGAGATTTTAATTTCTAGATGGCCATCTAAAAGCATTGTCCGTGTGTATTGGTCATGTAAGCGTTTATGGTTCAAAGATAGTTGTGCATTACTCGGCATAAAAACCTGGACACATAGATTACATTATACTGACTTACGAACCTGACACTGTAAGCAAAATAAAAACTTCAATAATATAAACCCTAATATTTATTCTACCTCCTAAGACCCCTCAAGTTTCAGAGCAGATATCAATTATTCTCAACTTGACAACGAAACATGCATTAAAAACTCTTGAAACCATATTATACTTATAAGTTATAACAGATAATTGACTGAAAGAAATAGGAATGAAGTGCTAGCAAAAGGATTGAAGCTAGCACAAGTCTCGATGCATCCCCTACCAACATCCTTATGCTCCTCCTGATAAGAAACCTTGACTTCCCTACAGATATAGAAAGCCCCTCCACCAAAGACCTGGCATCGCATCGCAAAAAGGATTCTCAAATACGTCGTCCACCAAACTAGCCATTTATGGCAAGAAAAATGAGTATAGCCGCTTTTTTTAGAGTTATAAAGAAACCATGAATTCAGCCAAAGTGAATCTGCCAATTGGCTAATTGCACCAACCTGACTTATGGGACGACCCATCTTTGATTTCACCAACCAACCATATTTGAAATGTGGACTTCGCAGAATGTCTCCACAAAATTGGTGAAATTCTGAATTTTCGGGATACTTGAATTTTCTGCTGATTTGGCACACCACCGACAAAAAGTGGATTCTGCCAATTGGCGGGTTCACTTTAGCAAATTTCCTTGGCATAAATGGCTAGTTTGGTGGAAAGTGGAAACCCCATCTCAAAACCAAGCAATGTGGCAATAAAGCAGGATCTGGCTCGAAGGGCAACAGCTTGATAGATGTCAGCCAGAACCCAGACGACGTAGTTTATAGACTACCCTAACTTTTTCTTCCATTTACAGTACTGCAGACTTACTTAATCTAGCTGCTTTGACAACCGATCAGGTGGAGAGCAAAGAGAGAAACAACTAGATGAAAACAGTATCCAGAAAAAGAATTAGACCAGATGAATCATAAAGACAAAACAAGCAGCAGAACTGAATAGCAAAACCTATCATGAACTTTCTAGATTTGTACAACCATGACTAAGCTTTCTCCAGATTGCAAAAGTAACATTGAAACTAATAACAGGATGCCAAACAGTCCTTGACTGTCTGAAATTTGAAAAGATACCCTTGTTGTTTAGAAATTGTGAAGCAAACCATGCAAGTTCTGAAATTTGTGGATTCACTCCTATCTACCATAATGATGCTTGAACATCCTGAAGTTTCCAAAATGACCCTAACAATGCATGCCTCAAAAATTATTATAAAAATATAGTGTGATAAACAATCAACATTTTAGTTAGAACCATTTGTGTTATTATTAGTCTTTCACCCAAGCCCTATCATTCAAAAAGGGACAACCTAGCGGTAATCGGATTACCAGTAAAGCCTATTCTCCCAGTAGGTCTAGGGTTCAAACCTCTCTAATAATGAGGAGGGTGTGTGTATTTATTGTTGTATATAAATATTATATATACTTCAAAAAAAACAAGTACTATCATTCAAAATTTTGTCCTTGATCAAGATTAATCTCTAAAATAACTTTGAAAAAGCAACAACTCATTAATATAATCAATGTCACTAATAAAATTGAAAGAGAAAGCACTTACCAAGAATTTTAGGTATTAGATGTTATGTCTTTCACATACAATTGAACATCAAATGCTCTTATGACCTAGAGAAAATATGTAGCATCCAAGCTCCAAGATAACACGTTGATGCTTAAGCAAAACGTATCCAAAAATTAGCTTGCATATCCTATATTATTTTGAACCAGTGTTCCTATTCTAAATCCAAACAGAAATGCTTTCTTTAATTAACAAATCAGTTCCTAATTTGACGTGCTTATGCTATCGCTGATTTCAAGTGTATCCTTCTCTTTCGTGTGGGTTATAGAATCTTAATACCCTGCCTATATATTCACCATTAACATGAAATAACACAACATTAGGGCATCATTTATGCTAAAAAAAGAGTGGCCGACCTTGGGTAATTTGCTGATAGGAAAGGACTGATCAGACTTGAAAAATTCTGTAGCAGCATCAACTCCGGCTATCTGTCCTTGCCAAGTAATGTCCTAGAAATCAATTCAGATATTATTAAGCCACTAAACTTTTGTAGATACGGTATCAAATTGTTATTTATTTGTAGAACTGTTTCATCTAAAATAGACAACAGCATTGTAACACATTCACACATGTAAGTTTAACGTATATGAATCATATCCTCAGAAGAAGATGAAATTTTGAATGGTGGCAAAGGGAAGACAAGAAGGAAGTACTAGAGAGTAGAGATTCTAAGACCATGGGGTATTTAGCGTTATATCACAAGAAGTCAGGCATACTTGAGGGGTAGGTTCAGGCATGAACATGCACAAACCAAAGTCATGACCCAATACAGCTATCCCACCAGGCTGTTGGCATCCAGTAATATAAAGATAGTCAGCATCTTGGCGAAAATTGTAAGGTACAACATCAGTCATCATCTTTACAGGAGCAGCTGCAACAATAGCCACACTCTCTTCTGGAAGAAGTTCCAATAGTCTCTTCCTCCTTGATATATATTCATCGCAAGTGATTCCAGGTGTAATCTCACCTTCTTTTAGTAACTACCAATACCAACACACAAAAAGGAAATTTAATGTTGGCTATTACTGAATACTGACTGTGAACAAAAATAACATATAAGAATGGTAGATATGACAGTGAACAAGAATAGCCTTAGGCATTGTTTGGTAAACACAAACTAGCTTAAAAGCTAGCTTATTTTTTGTGTACATGTTTGGACGGATAAAAAGTAGCTTATAAGCTAGCTTCTTGATAAGCTACTTGGAGGTAGCTTTTTGTAGCTTTTTCAATCATTATTAATATAATTATTATATGCCAATATACACTTTTTGGTCATTTTACATTCCCATAAGCTAGTTTTTGCCAAACATAATTTGTTCATAAGCTAGCTTATCAGCTACTAACTAGCTTATCAATCAATAGCTAGCTTATTAGCTAGTTTACCAAACATGGCCTTAGTAAAAGAAAAGAGATGACAAAGTATTTAGTCAAGATACCTGACGATGAGTACTTGGTGTTGGCTGCCCAACATCATAGCACCTATCTGTAGAATAAAAATGTCGAAATAGGACCTACAAAAAAAAGCCATACAATATAGAGTTCAAAAATATCAATAATACAAAGAGAACTTATAAGTTTTATTCAAGCAGTTTCTGTTTATCTCTAATGATCCAAACAAGTTCAGTCTCGGAACTCTGTGAACCAGATTTCACAACTAGTGTAGAATATCTATGACCATGTTTTTAACTATAAGTCTATAACCGATATCACATGGTACTAAAAACGGCAAAAACTATTATGTAATTTGAACAAAAACTTCTTGTCAGTTATTCCTTCAAAATATAACCAGGTCTTGTTTCTCCACAATGCACACTTGTTCTAATGATTTCCAAGAGAAATTTTGTAACTACTTTGAACTTCACATCAGTAACTACAACCTTTTTTTTTAAATGTGTCAATGTAGAGCAAATTCCACATGAAATACAAGTTTTGAGTCTACTGTATACTCATAAGCCAAATCCCACTGTTCTTCTTTTCTCAAAATACAATACTCCTAAACAAAATTTGCAACGGTTTTCTTTTCGGCCATGATATTTCCACCATTTTCATTTACTTCACAGTTTTTAAAGCTAAAATAGCATTGTTTCCAACTTTCATATTTATAACAGATCATCTACCAATAAAATGAAAAACAATTGACAAAACAGTAAAGCAGCAACAAAGATGAAATCTATCAACAATCATGAATTTTTAGAGACAACCAAAGTTGAAAAGGATTATAAGAGGTACGAACTTGATGGACTGTTTTCAATGAAGACCTATTAGTGGTCAGTTTTCTGTAAAGATACTGCATTCTGCAAGTTCCTTCCCTTCACGTATGTTCTTCCCTATAAACAAAAGTAGTAATTCGAATAATGGATAAACGAATTTGATCGAAATCGAGATGAATTTGATCGAAATCGAGATAAATTTGATCGAAATCGTCGCCAAGCACCTGAGAATTATGAGATTTGGAGTTAGGGTTTTAGGGCCTAAACGTAGAACTGTAGAAGGGGAAAACCCCTGTCCCCATAAGTTTTACTACAAACCCTCGAGGTTTTGTTTACTTCCATTAGTCCCCTCAAATGGTTTTGTGTATTTTACAAACTCTCCATTGAAAACTAAATTTTGTGTATGTTTCAACTAAGGTTGTATAGCTTATAAGCTCGTATATGTTTGGATGGATCATAAGCTAGTTTATAAGTTGGTTTATAAGTTTATTGAAACGCTAGTTGAAATAGTGTTTTAGAAGTTTTTTGTAGTTTTTTTCAATTATATCCTTATTAATATTAACTATTATACCTCGTGATACTTTTTTTAGTCATTTTACATACTTATAAGTTAGTTTTTTCCAAACGTAATTTATTTATAAGCTAGCTTATCAGCTACTAGCTAACTTATCAATTAACAGTTAACTTAGACCATTCATGATGGTAGATGGTCTTGCCAATGGTACCAGTTGACACATGCGGCACATCAGCTTTCCACTATCTTACCGAAATCTTACCAATCCTTATCAATTCAACCACACTCATACCAATCTATTAAACATTTTATTTGAAATCAAGTTTTATATGTATGTATGTATGACATGTATGTATATGATTATCATATATAAATTGGTTGAGGATATGAGATGTGATATTATTTCACAAGAGTTGTAAACTTTTTAATCAAAAGTGTGTCCCATATAACAAACACCGCCTCAAATCTAAAGGACTAAGATGTCCTTCAAATCGTGACCCTGATTTTGCCTAAGGAGCTTTCACAAAAAAGTTCGTTCTAGAACGGATGATTTGGAAATAATGACAATGAAGTATTTTTATAACCTCGATTGCATTAAATTCATTTCTCCAACTTTAACATGCATTTTTATTCGATTTTTTGATCTATGCATACTTATACTTTTCAATTCAAGCTTTGTAGTTGATATTTACACTTGTTAACCTCTCTCGTCCATTGTATGCAGAGGGAACAATAAAGAGAATATGACACTAATAAAAAAGTACTTTAGGACTAATTTTGGCTGACATCCATGCTTTTTGCATGTTCCCATACCGGTATGATAGTATTAGAGTTGGTGACACAAACCTTGATGGCTAAATTTGCAATCAAAAAATCGATTTGTAGAGTAATATTAAGCAAACTATAGTTGACTTTATCTTGTACTGATTTTCTTCAAGATATATGAAAAACCAATCTAGTTTGGTCACTATCTTGGCCTTAGTTCAACTAGTGTTCAATTTTGTTGAAGGTATTTTGCTCTTTGGATCAAAACAAGTAGTTACATGACTTTTTACAAGTAAATTCCTATAAATAAAAGTTATATATCATATTCCAACTATAGATTATTTGTGAAATATATTTATCGGATCTACAGTGACTTAGAAGTTTTTAGTGATGAACTATATGTGACATAGTAACATATACTCTTTATGGGAGTCCTATGTAAAATATCATAGAGATCAAACACAGAAGTTGATGACACAAATAATTCTTAGTTGTAGCTACTATATATGGTCGTCTTCAAAGCAAGTGATAATAATTAATATGTGTCAAGTACGTGTTTTGGCCGGACGTACGGTATATGTATTTTTCACAAAAATGATGGTTGAGACCAACATATATAAGGCTACTAGTAATACGGTTCCTTTGGAGCATGAAAGATGTTTTTTGTATTTTTCAGGTCATAGTATGAACTAAAAAAATCACCACTAGAATGGTTTGTATATAAGAGGTCTACATATTGGTTTCCCATTGGAGCAGATGTGTATGTTTTGGTTTCACTCATGATGCTGCTTGGATCTCTTTTTTTTTTTTTTAACTTTTACTTGGATCAACTTACTTATTCATCTTGATGGCATAGTTTGAAAATATCACTACAAAACAAATGATTATTACCTTTGGAAAAATTTGTCGACAAAAGTCGGATTCGTCGGTGAAAGTCGTAGCAATAAAAGTCGTGGGTTACAGTATCGCCAAGGTGATTAAGCCAAAATCCAACTTTTTATCATTCAGATCAAGTTGGGATTTCTCTTTATGACTTAGTAGAAATACACTCTTAGGTGGCGTTTGGTTTGAAAAATGTTTTTGGATGGATTATAACCTGTTACAGGAATTTGAATTTGAAGGAATTGAAATGACACGTTGTCAGGTTTGACCACCTGTTTTGTTGACAGAATTAGAATGAAATTTGTTAGATGAATTGAAATATGTCTATTTGGTTCACAAAATAGAACTTTGGAATTAAAATGAAATTTTGATAAATGACCAAAAAACTCTTTGTTGATAATTTTAATTTTGTTAAACACAATTTAGTACTCATTAAAATTTCTTTATTTTTTAAATAATTTAATAAACTAAGTGTTAAATAATTTAATAAAATAATTATTAAATAACTATAATTTAATTAAATAATTACTAAATGTTTTAATAGACAAGTTTTAGGTTTAAAGGGTATACTTGACATTATGAAATAAATGAATTTCATTTTATTAATATACCTACTAATTAATAAGGAATGTCAAATTCCTTCGTGTGTGGAATTTGATGGAATTCAAAGATTTATTCTGTTATATGAAATTTGGTCGAAAAAATTAACATTCCAATTCAATCAAAAAACTTGGAATGAATATGTGAAACACCTTAGTTTCTCTTCTCCACTGTGGATCACAAAACTTGGTGTGAAAACCCCTAGATATATAAAGAGAGAGTTCAAACACAGACTACTAAAAAACAAAGGTATTTCTGAAGATAGAAACAGTCGATAAGCCGTCACAAACAAACTATGTTAAATCAAAACAGAAAATACAAAGAGGAAGAAGAAAAATGGAGGAGAAAAGTTGGAGGAACATACAAGGAGGGACTCTTGCGAAATTGTGATAAACTTAAAATAACGCTTTTCTTATTAGGCCATACGCAGCCCAGCTGTTTCGGCAGCTGCACCGTCCCCTTGCAGGCGGTAACACCGCCGAGGTGTACCTGCAAGGGAGCTGCAAAGGCCCTCAACGGTGAGCTCTCACCGTTCTCAACATACACACACACATGTATATACATACAATATATATATATTCCTTTTACTTTATTATTTAAATAATACAGGTGGTATGACCTGTACGGTTGTGGATGAAATGGTAAGGTAATGGTAAGGTAGTGGTAAAGCTGATGTGGCGCTCAGGTGACAGCCTGTGCAGGTGGTATCACCTGCACGACTGCGGATGGCCTTATCACAATACACAACCAACGACTACATGAGACACTAAGGTCGGACTCATGCGGAAGAGATGGGGTTCAAATGACACCCATAATATTTACATAATTTGTTTTATCTTTGATTAATTAATTACTATTATTTTGTAAATTTAGTTAACCTTGACAGTTGACACCTATCTAATAATTGTTTGACCTAGACCTGGCAAATGTGTCGTGTTGTGTCGGGTTCAGAGTTAAACGGGTTAAAAATGTTTGATCTAAACCCGACCTGTTTAATAAACGGATCAGAAATCCCAACTCTAACCCGACTTGTTTAATAAATGCGTTGACCAGTTTAACCCGTTTACCGTTTATAAAATTAAAAATTCACAAAAAATTAGTAATCAAAGTATTATAATTCAAACTTATAAGTTTAAACCAAATCCATTAATATTATTACATTAAAAATTCAAATAAATCGTAAACTAGTTAAAAGGTAAAAAGAGAACTTTATATATACACACAAACACACACACACATATGTATAAACGGATTAGTCGGGTCACTTTTGAGTTGATATGTTTGACCCTGATCTTACCAGTTTAATTTTCGTGTCGTGTCGTGTCAATTCGCTTAGTTAAACGGGTTAAAATCTGTTACCCAAACTCGTTTATTTCGTGTCGAGTTCGTGTCGGGTTGACATGTCATGTCAGTTTTTGCCAAGTCTAATTTAACCCAAAAGATCATTCAATTTGAAACCTTAACAAAAATAGTCCAATCCAATTATGTTATTTTTGTTAAGCCCAATAAAAATTCATTAATTTATGCATTTAAAATTGTTTAATTTTGATTTATTATCAGTATTTGTTTTATTTTTATGGCTAGTTATTTACTGTGTTCTTATTTCAAGGGAAACATTTATTAAAAGAAAAACACAATCACTAGAAATAAAACATCAAAATCACCAACGTAAAGTTTGCTGGCTATGAACAATAACCCATCGTATTTGCAATTTTCACACAACAGTCGGTTTTTACAATAGCTCGCTTGGGAGAAACGATCGGAAAAACAACGCAATTGGTTGTTCGAAGATGCTCTTGCACACATTTTCATTTACCTTATGTGTTGGATAAATTATGAACCCCCTATCTCCAAAATTACTAGACCAACCATTGGAGACACACACACACATATATATAGAGGAAAGTTTAAATGTGAACCATTTTTTGGTTGTGAACGTGAGGACAACCGAGAGCGTGACACATGGCGACTTTGAGTGTGGTCCCCCTGATTAATTCAATGCCCTCCCATGAATCGCGCCTAGTCATCCGCCGTGGACTTGACGTGGCGCCTAGTCATCCGCCACATGTCGCGCTCTCGGTTGTCCTCACGTTCACAACCAAAAAGTGGTTCACATTTGAACCCACCCATATATATATATAACATTAACTACATAGGACAAGAGACATTTCAATTGCAAACCAGTTAGTTTATGCAAACTATGCAAACCACTTTTACACCATTAAAAGCAAAATTCTATTTTTACACATATTATACTCATATTGATGAATGACATTCACGAATCTATACCCTTATTATACCTAAAAAAAGACCTTGAATGCTTATACTTATTCATGAATGAAAGATTTATACACGAATCTATAATCATGAATAAAAGCACTTATTCATGAATTTATAATCATGAATAAAAACAATTTATTCATGAATGCATATAATACTATGATCATGATCATGATGAAATTAACCAATTTACAACACTTCATCCTAAAGATGGCCAAATATTGGGCTCAGACGGGCCTTAACCGGGCCTCCTAAGGACCGGGTCTCAACAGTGTTTTTTGGACCCGAGCTTTCTTTAACCGGGCCGGGCATAGGGGGAAATACCATAACCGGTCTCTTGACTGTTTAATCGGTTTATTGGTAACCGGGCTTTAATCGGGCCTATAACCGAGCTTTTGTAGGATCGGTTCACTTTGGTTTTTAAACATATAATAATACTACAATTAGCTTATAAACTAATTTTATATCCTAAAGGTAACTTATATTATAAATGTAAATTATAATATAAAATATATATATGTAAATTATAATATAAACTTATAAACTACATTTATTTTATAAACAAACTTATTTTAAACCACTAAAACATATAAAACAAATACACTAAAATCGGGCCAGGCTTAACCGGACCTTGTTTTTTGTTCAAATCTATAACCGGGCTGGGCCTGGTGGGCCTTAACGGGCTTCGGCAGGCTTTAAAAAACCAGGCTTATTTCGGTCTTAAGCTCAGTTAACCGTCCGTAACTGGTTGGACCGGGCTTATTTGGCCATCTCTACTTCATCCTACAACAACTACTTACGCAACAATTTAAATAAAATGAAAAATTAAAATCAATTAGATTATGCAACAATTTAAATAAAACAAAATATCAAAATCGATTGGATTGATTCAATGGAGTAAAATCGAGGATATGTTATTTTGAATGGAGATAAATTTGACTTTCTTTTTTTTAACCTAAATGCCCTTACATACCTTTTAATTTTTAAAAATAAAAATCACAATTCATTTTATTTATCCATTAGCCATCAATCTTTGGCGGTCGTATAAAATGAATCTATAGACCGAATTACTTTACATAGTTTGTATAATTTATGTGGTTTGTAGCCAATAACAACTCTAACTACCATTTAAGGATAACAACTATCACAACGGTTCTAAACCATTGCAACAGTACTAACCAACATATTCAAATTAATTACATAATTAAACGTATTAAAATAGATTAATTTTCAACAGGCTTTACCGACGGTTTTCGAACGAAAACGAGCATTCCTAAAAAGTTGGTCGGTAAAAGCAACTGAAGGTTTTTCCGACGGCTTTCCGATGATTCCATTTGCCGACGGTTTTTCGACGACTACTTAAAAATAAATATAAAATAAAATAAAAGAGAAACAAACGGTAAACCATCGAAAACATTAGGAATTTTTCGACTGCTTTTAGCCATCGGTTATAGCTGTCGGTAATAGACAGTTTTTATGATAGTGACAGTTTTGTCTTTTCGGTTTGAAATTTGCCTTTGTTGTTCGGTTGTTATAATTCCTATTTCCTGTGGATGTACATCTTGATACGAGTTCACATAACTCTTGTCGTGTGTTGTGTGTGGTGTGTGTGCTCTCGATCGAATGATTCCTTCCTTAGCTATCGTTTATATCTCTTGTTTTCGGTCCTACTTTGTTTTCTAAGGTCGTTATCGGTTAAATTCACATATTTTTGTTTGTGGTTGAATAAAGTTCAAACATTTTGTTCGTTTGGGACCTTGTGGTGATAAATTCCCAACATACTCTTATATATGCTTCTATATATCTAAGGAAATGTCTACTCACTAAGAAAATAGACCTCACTATAGATGTAGGGTACCCAAAAAAGTCCCATGCCAATGCCCCCATGCATGAGGTCCAACCAGCCTCCCTTAACTTTACATTTAAGCCTCAATATCTTGTGGCCAGTTGGTGCTACATTAATGATCTTGTTTTTTATCTGCATAAAAGTATAAATGGACCCCAATATATGTAAGTAAGTAAGGTAGTATATATATTCATATATTTGATGTGAAAAGATCTAGGTTACTAGCTAGTCAAAGAATTGAGCTTCTAATTCAAACTGGTTTTGATAACTACTTGTTTCTATTCCAAAATCCAAGAGTACCACTGCTTGTATATATGCCACCTGAAAGATGCCTTAAACAAATACATCCATCCAAAATACAGAATAAAAATAAAACCAGGAGTCAGATAATGCCACTGATGAATTGATTATGAATTGCATTATATATATGGGGAGGATAAAGTCATTTTGAACCCTTGATGAGTTAAAGGGTGGCAGAGTATGTTTTTGTTCCTTTGCTGCAGATAGTGATCTGACTTTGGAGATTGGATGGTACAACCACTTAATGCTTTGTGGTACAAGTTCTTGTATTGATGACAATGGGACACCTGAGAGCATTGCTAGCTACTGCTACATACATATAAAGGTTAAAAATGGGTCAGAAGAACATATCTCTAAACAGTCTTTTTATGGAGTAATGCTGTCTGAACAGTATGCAGATACCTTTCATCTGATTCTTGCTGGTGTATATGGGAAAAGAAAGCTTTTGTTCATTTCTCTTTTGTAAGTTGAGATTTATGGTTTGTTGATTTACTATACACTTAATTATTATTCTTGTTCCTCTTTATTAAGTAAGAGATGTTAATTCTTGGATGAACAATTAATCTTACTTTGCTAGTTTGATGATTGAGAATCTTACACGTAACGGGTAAGTGTTTATCAAACAAGTGTTGGTAAGTGATTAGTTGAACAAAAATCTCGTCAAATTATAGTCAAGAGCAATTCAGTATGTCCCACTAGAAAGTAAGATATGAGATCAAATAAGTTCATATCGATCTTCTGTTAGTATATGATCTAATTGACCATTTTGAGGAGAGATGAGTTGAGAAAATGAAAAGTTATTGTTCATTTATTTTCGACCAAATGAGAGTTATACATTCACCGTGAATCAAAATTTAGTTGAATACAAATTTCAACGAATTGTAACTTGAGTGAAACACGTATAATAGTATCATTTGGAAGTAGAATTTGCGAGATAAGTGTGGATCTTCATGTTTTCACCGCCCAATTGTCCTGATATAGCGGAAAATTTTCACGGCTTCTAAGGATATATATATATATATATCATCATTGTGATTCGATGCGTTCCACCATAATGAATTCTCACCAGAAACTCTCAAAGGCTACATTAGCATCTCGAGTTTTAAATTAGAGTTTTGATGGTTAACATTAATGCTACAAAAATCCTCACCTTAGCCGTTGAAATTGGATTTTATTTTGTTAGCATCATAGAGTGTTTTTTGTAACTATGTCTAACTTTTATTTTTTGCTATGTTACGGTAATTAAATTTTACGTCAATGTTGGGAAAAAAAATTAATCTAATCGATTAAACATTTTAGTCACAACACTCAAATCAAAAATAGTTTGATGGTAAATTTGATCCAGCTTATATCATAGTTTAGAAAGAGAGATTATTACCACATCTCTCCCTTGAAAGGCCAAGATAAACTATTTGGAAATCGAGATCAAGAATTCCCAAATTAAAATGTATCTTTTGGTTTGCACCTTATGATTGGCAATTCTATATTTCTATTGGATAGTTCAAGAAAAGATGATTATTTATAGTTGGATCTTGACATTTTATACATAGAGTCAAGGAGTTAGATATTGTTTACGAGCGAAAATCATTTTAAAACTAAAAGTATGCCCCTCACCGGTTGTCGTAAACGAACAAGAAGGTAAAAGTGGTAGAGAGACATTACTAACCCACTCAAAATTTCGATGTTTATCAAAGACAAACAAATAAAAGACAATTTTACTATGTAAAAAAAAAATATTGAGTATGGTCAAAATTAAAAAAACAAAACATGAAGTATGTCTGATTTGTTATGTAACTAGTAGATAAGCCCGGGATTCTCGCCGGGTAACTGTGATAGATTTGATCATAAGTAGTAACATAGATTTATATGAAACATAAAGTTTGTACAAATGTTATCATACGAAAGTTTTAATAAAATAAATAAAAAGATTTAAAAAATTTTAAAAATTTATTTTAAGAGATTCTAATAATACTAACAATTACCAGGAAGTCAAAAGACTATTCATGAAATCAAAAGAGTGTTAGCCTAGTGGTAAGGCTTGGGCACTACATAGTGGTGAACCCAAGTTCGAACCCTGGGGGACGCATTCTAGAGGTACGGGAGCTTCGACCCCGGGCTGCATGGTTTAGCAGTCGGGTTTCGACCTAAAATTGCTGAGGATTAGTCTGGGCCCAATGTAGTCTGGGATATCTCTTCCAAAAAAAAAAACTGTTCATGAACAGTAGCTACCGACACTTTAACATATTTCAGCCAATGTGACTAAAACGTAAATTAAAACATAGAAAACTAAAAGTTATAAAGTGAATAAATATTGTCCAAAAGGTTGATTCCGGCAACCCCAACCGGCCCACCACGGATTGCCAATGCCCGTTGTGGGGGGCATTCCTGACTCACTCAGCGGTTGTGGCTATGGGAGTGCCAGGGATCGAACCCTGGCCGTATTGTTATTGTCCAAACTTGCTCCCACCCATTACCAACTGAGCTACACGCCATTGGCATAAAGTGAATAAATATTATACGTTTAAGGAGCTAAAATGTAATTTCTTCAAATTTCGGTAGCTGTTTTTCATGAACAGTGTTTTGGCTTCATATAACCGTACTATATATAGTATATAATAAAATAATTACATAAAAAGTATTCAATATTAGGCCCATTTCGATCTATCGACTTTACGATTATAATGACGTAATTTGTTAAAGTTAAAACGTATTTTTTTAACATATTCTAACCAATATAAAATAATGAGTAAAACATAAAATAAAATATAGAAAACAAAAATTATAAAATGAATAAATATTATAAGTTTAGGAGGTTAACATGTAAATTTGAAAATGGGTATATGATTATATAGTTTCATATAATCCGTACTATATATAATATATACTAAAATAACTACATAAAAAATATTCAATATTAAACTCATTTTGACCGTATTGACGATACATTTATAATGACGTAATTTGTTAAAATTAAAACGTGTTTTTTTAACATATTTTAGCCAATATACGATATATATATCTAAAACATAAAATGAAATATTGAAAAGTAAAAGGTATAAAGTGAATAAATAGTATAACTTCAGGGGGTTAATAAGTAAATTTTAAGGGGCTATTATGTAAAATTTAAAAATGGATCGGGTGGAGCGGTTCGGAGCAGTGGGTCGGGCCGGTTTTCCTGCTGTTTGTATATTTATAGTAATATGTTTAATTTATCAAAAGAATGTTGCTTATAAATGAATCTCGAATTCTCTCTCTCTCTTCTTCTTTTCTTTTTTTTTCTTTTTTTTTTTTTTTTTTTTTTTTTTTTACATTTGGTTTCCTTTTAAAAGAAATTATATACACTTTTTCCAAGGATGACTTTATGTTTGTTTGAAGATGATAATATATATGTTTGGTTGATGATCATATGTGAATGTTATTATTGGTGTTTTATATTTGTGAGCTGAAATAGACTATTTGGAAGAAGTGATGAAAGCTCAGTTTCAAAAGAATGAGGAGGGTATATAAGGCCATCCACAGTGGTACCACTCATACCACCTGCATAGACTGCCACCTCAGCGCCACATCAGCTTTACCACTACCTTACCATTACCATACCATTCACCCACACCCGTACCACTCATACCACCTGTATGATTTTTTAAATAAAATACTATAAATTTAAATACTATAAATTTAAATAATATAAATTTAAATACTATAAATTAAAAATAAAATTACATTAATATTAAAATTTCATTCAAATTAAAAAAAACTAATTAAAAATAAAAATACAATAAAACTAATTATGATGCATAGAATCCCACAAATGTTGAGATAAATCGGCGCGAAGGTTGGCGTGCCTCTCTCGGTTTTTTGCGAAGTTGACGTTGTTTGCTCGTTCTTCTTCCGAGATCGTTGTCTCGACTTCGCTCGGTAAAACCTCCGTAGGATCAAAAGGATAATGTGAAAACCCTTCGTCTTCACGAATCATGTTGTGTAAAATTATACACGTGTACAAGATTTCTTGTAATTTCCTTCGTGACCATACCCGTGCCGGTCTAGCAACGACGTGCCATTTACTTTTAAGCGTGGCGAATGTCCGTTCGATGTCTTTTCTTGCCGATTCTTGACGTGTCGTGAACTGCACCCGTGGCACTTCCACTGGGTACCTAAATGCTTTCACGAAAGTTGTCCACTCGGGATATATCCCGTCGGCAAGATAATACCCGTGATGGTAGTGTACGTTATTCGCTACAAACGAACTATCGGGCGCTTTATTTTCGAATAAATCGTTGAAAATCGGTGATTGATTCACAACGATTATGTCGTTCGTGGCACCCGGAACCCCGAAAAATGCGTGCCAAATCCATTCATCGTATGATGCGACGGCTTCAAGAATTACCGTCGGTCCATCGTGATCACCTCTATGGAATTGACCCCTCCATGCGACGGGACAATTTTTCCATCCCCAATGCATACAATCTATCGAACCAAGCATGCCGGGTAAGCCGTGTCGTTGTTCGTGCAACGCGTAGATAGCCTGAATATCGCTAGCAGTTGGCTTTCGTAAATATTGTCGCATATAGAGTTTAATAACACCTTGACAAAAAATTTTTAGGCATTCCCTTGAGGTCGTTTCGCCCATCCTTAGGTACTCGTCCATAGAATCTGAAGAAGTCCCGTACGCCAATTGTCGGATAGCGGACGTACACTTTTGAAGCGGAGAAAACCCCTTCACGCCTCTTGCATCCCACTGCTGCTTGAAACAATCAAACTCTCTTTCAAGATCGGAAACTATCCGTACGAATAGTCGTCGACTCATACGAAACCGCCGTTTAAAGTCTTCGTCGTTGTACACCGGGTTATCCGAAAAGTAGTCGGCGACAAGTTTATCGTGTCCATCTTCCCGACCTCTATCTTTATTCGGCCCTCTCGGTCTAGGGTTTGACGGTTCCGCCTCTCCGTTTTGGATACGTTGAATAATCAATTGCGTCGCTTGAATGGTGTTCGTAACAATTTGATCCACGATGAGATCAAATTCTTCGTCGTCGTCGAAAGGATTCATTATTTGAAAGAAGATGAGAGGTTTAAGAGAAGTTTAAGAGAATTAGAGGTGAATAGGAGAAGTTTAGAGGTGAAAGAATGAGAAAAATTTGTTGGGGTTTGGAGGTATATATATAGATAAAAAGGAAAAAAAAAAGAAAAAAAAAATATATATATAAATATAACCGTTGTATAACGGTCAAAAAACAAAAAAAAACAAAAAAAAAAAAGTTTGCGTCTTAAAACCATCGGCATGCTCTCACCGTTGCCTCACCAAACCGCTCCCTCACCGGCATACCGCGGCGGTGTTACCGCCGGTATGCCGGCTGCACCGTTGTGCAAACCGTCCCAATGCGGATGGCCTAACAGATGATAATGTTTTGGCATTGACCATAGAAACATACATGATATATACATATACTTTATAAAGTATTTGAGAATTTTTTTAAAGAATAAATTTTTATACATCAAGTATTCTTTTACTATTAAAAAATCCTATATTACCAATAGTCATTACCGATTACTAAAAGCGGCCGCAAATTTTGATTGCTTTTCGATGGCTAATGGCTTACCGATTGTTCCTTTTTAATTTATTTTCTAATAAGTCATCGGAAAATCGTCGAAAAAACAGTCGAAAAATCGTCGGTAACCCGTCGGTAAATGAAACGGTCGGAAAACAGTCAGTAAAAGTCATCGGAAAGCCGTCGGTAAATGAACAGTCGAAAAGCAGTCAGTAAAAACCGTCGGTAATTTTACCGACCAAGGTTTAGCGACGCTCGTTTCGTCGGAAAACAGTCGGTAAAGCCGATTTCCGACTGTTTTGGTCGTCGTTAATACCTTTTTTTCTAGTAGTGTTTATTGATACATATATTACTTAAAATTTAAGATCACATATTAATGATGCATGAATACAACATTTTAAATTTGCGTGTTTAAATTAATAACTAACTCGTAAACATAATCAACTATAGGATCTCAACATCTCATTTTAAGGATAAAAAATCTAAAATATATTTAAGATAATCATTAGATTCTAACATATTATATAATTGTTATTTTATAAAAAATTACATTATTAACCCTAAAATAGATTACATCATTATTAATAAAAAGTTAAATTAACAAAACATAAAAAATATTATCGCGTTTTTAAAACAATACAAAACTATATTATAAAAATCAACAAAGACAAAATAAAATGAAACATAAAAATCAAGATCTATTACGCTGCATTGAACCACACTTTAGGGCACCTTGGGAAAATGCACCCGGTGCCGTAGCTAATCGAGTAGCTCTAGAAGCATGTGTACAAGCTCGTAATGAGAGACGCGATCTTGCTACTGAGGGTAATGACATTATCCGTGAGGCTACCAAATGGAGTCTTGAACTAGCTGCTTGTGAAGAATTATACTTCTTGAACACAATAATTATTATGTGTATCAGATACACGATTCTGGCCAAAAACTAATGTGTTTGTGTCGTGATGCATCTGCACAACCAATTTAAATAAAAACGGGGTTGCAAAATAGTTGAAATCTAAGGCTATGTTTGACAAATTAGTTGAATATGTTTATATTTAGCAAAACCAGCAATTAAGCTAGTTGAAAGATGTAAAATTAAATGATATTCGACATTTGATAATATACTTAAAATCTAATTTACTGATAATACAATATGTTAACTTATACAAACCAGATTGTAAAGTAATAATAGAATATGTAATGTAATAAAATATCATTTGATTTGTATGTTAAAAGTTAATAAATAGAAAATCCAGTATAAATGTTATTATAAATTTTGGGTTTGTATACTCAAATGCGGATTTCATAAATTATCTACATCGAATGATATTTTAAATAATCTTTACATATAAGGTGAATTTTATTCGCACTTTCTTCTATAGAGTGATATAGGGAGTCAAAAATAGGTTGTATGTGAATGATAGGGATCTCTACATATAATAATTAGGGGTGTTGTTAGTACGGTTTGATTGCATATACCTTAAACCTTGGAAAATAACACCGCAAAATACACTGCAGTGCGATCAAACAATTTATACCTAAGACCTTTTACAATTGCGATCCAATAACTATAAGATTAAAATAAACGACAAAGTGAACATAGTCCAAACAAATAGGAAGTTTCAGTATGTTAAATTCCCATATACGTATCACATAATTAAAAATAACATGACAAGTAAACAATTAACTGGAAATATAACCCAGTTATATATGTCTATATATATATAACATTAAGATAGTCCAAACAAATAGGAAGTTTCAGTATGTTAAATTCCCATATACATATTACATAACTAAAAATAACATGACAAGTAAACAATTAACTAGAAATATAACCCAGTTATGCATATGATATATATATATATATAACATTAAGAATATCCATTAAATGCGTGATGTGGTTTGGTTTAAACATCAGATGGATAATTTAAAATTGTAAATCGATCAACATAGTGCGGTTTAGTAATAATACAAACTGCAAATCTGCAAATTGTACCATGAAAATTTAAAGTGTGTTTTGTGGTGCGGGATGAATGGTTTGACCCTTTAGGGATATAATGTGAAAAGTAAAGTTCACTTTTGGTCTATAACGTTGTCATTTTTAACAATTCTTGTCCCTCAACTTTGTTTTAACGGATTTGTCCCTCACCCTTTAGGGATATAATTTATGATGGATTTTCGATGAAAATGAAAAATAAGTTGTATTGTTTTTAATTTTTCTTTAAATCTTATACATTTCGGATTTCTAACGGAAATTAGAAAAAGATATATTTATCTATTAATCGTTGGAAATTTACAAGATTTTTAAAAAACCTTGTTTTCTAAAAAATGATGTATTTTAAAAATCTTATTAATTTCCGATGAATAAGAAAAACGGTTCTTTTTAATTCCATAGAAAATTTCTTAAAACATTTTCTCTTACGTTTTTAAAATTTATTCCCTAAACTTTGTAGCAGATTTTGACCTTGACCGGGGTACCCTTATATGGATATGTGGGTGGTGCATCGTCTTCTGATGTGCAGGTCTATACCCACTTTTCCTTTGATATTTATCTATTTTAAATATAATTCTTATTAAAAATTCTATGTTTTTTTTTTGTAGATTCAAGCATTAGAGGGTCCGATTGCTCGAATCAGAAGAGGCCCCCAAAATGGAGATGAAGAAAATACGCAAGAGTATTAGGAAATGAAGGACTTAATGAATATATTACTCCAAAAATAGATTTTCTCCGTCGCAGTTTTGCCTCTATTGTGACCCCGAACAAGTTAACCAGAGTATTTGAATTATGTTTATCTAACAACGAAACATTTTGTATTTATTCTGTCTGAATTAATTTATGATATTTATTTTTTGTATATGTTTTTTAGCATTTACAAGATTTAAAAATTAAAAATTTAAATGTATGTTTTAATTTTTGCAGTTAATTTTTGATTGAACGTAACAATAATGAATTGTTTTAGAATTAATAAAAGAAGAAAAAAAAACAAATTTATTTTCGATGGATTATTCCGTACGAAAAAATTTTAAAAATTAAAAAAAGGTTTAATTTTTGAAAATTAAAAGAAATCCAATGGAATATTTGCGTCGAAGACATATATTTTGATTTCATTAAAAATAATTTACTATTTTATTAAAAAACTATTTCAAGAGAGATACTTATAAAAAAGTTTATAATTAATCTATTGGTTCTCCGTTGAAAAGAATTAAATTAGTTAATTAGAATTATTGGGTTAAGAGAAATTAGAAAAACTAACCTGTCGGATTTCCAATGAGAATATCCATTGGAAATGAATATCCATCGGGAACTTCGTTTTCCAACGAGGTTTGTTTCTATTGACTGGATAGGTCGAAAATATCATTTTTCGATAGATTTGTCCATTGAAGATGCTATTTTTTTTTTGTAGTGGATCAACTCCCTTCTTAGGGCATGAGGTACAATTCATATTCACTTCTTACAATTCTCACGTTAAACTGAACTTCTTACATAACTCTTTGCCTATGCATATCGTACGTATAATTTAACTATAATTATAATTTTGTTAGAACATTAATAGAAATAAGTATATGATTAATACAAATATATTAATATATTGAAATATATATTGTACATTAATATTAATCATATAGTTAATATTAATAAATTAAATATATAAATATTTAATTAGAACACTAATATTTTGGACAAAAAATTGATGCAGACAATCTCAACCGGTCCACAATCGTTTATCGATTCCATAATGTAGGATGTATACATTACGCAGTCAATGGTTGTGGCTATCGGGGAGCTTCGGGATCGAACCTGAAACCATTTGATTTTGGACAAATAGTATCTTTACCCATTACCAATTAAGCTACGCAACATTGACAAAAATATTACTATATCCTTACATTTGTCAGGAAAAAAAACCATTTACCTTATATATATACTTGTGGATAAATTAAACAAAGATACATCGTGATTCAGTGGTAAAGCGCTCCCTTTCTACCACAATCATACAATTTTGGTGCTTATTTGATTGATAAAAGTTACATTTTACCCACTTAAACTTTATATATTTATTTACTTTATACCTTTTAGTTTTTTTTTCTTTTTCAACTAAACCATAATATTTACAATTTTGGTCCTTATTGATTTATAAAAGTTACATTTTACCTTCTTAAACTTACATGTGTATTTACTTTATATCTTTTAGTTTTCTATATTTCATTTTACATTTCACTCATATTAACACATATAGCCATACATTGAATAAAATATGTTAATAAAATATGTTTTGATTCTAACAAATTACACCATTATAATCGTATCGTCGATACCTTCGAAATGAACCTAATATTGAATATTCTTTGATCGAATTATATTTATTTACTTTATACATTTTAGTTTTCTATGTTTCGTTTTACATTTCAATCATATTAACACATATTATCATACATTGAATAAAATAAGTTTAAAAAATACGTTTTAATTTTAACAAATTAGACCATTATAATTGTATCGTCGATACCTTTTTAAATGAGCCAACATTAAATATTCTTTGATCGAATTATTTTATTACATACCATATATACTACGATTATATATGTATTTTTAACGTAACGTATAATCGTATATTAAGTAAACTACGTTAAAAAACACTTTCAACACACGCACATATATCATAATCCGCATCTAGGGGTGAGCATCAGACGGGTTTTTCGGGTTTCGGGAATTTCTTGTTTCGGAGGGAAATGGAGGCCCCGATACCCGATTTTCGGGGGGTCGGGTTTTTTGGGTTTTGAGGCACCCGAATTTTTTTTGACTTTATTTCCCTATTTCAATTTCAAAGTTAACAAAAATATGCAAACCAAAGATATCAAAACTACTAGCCTACTATAGTACCAAAATGACATTTAAAAACCATCATTTAAATTAAAAGTTGAACCAAACACGAAATACCAATTACCAAAAGGTCCAAAACTCCAAAAGAACAAAATATCAAAGTCCAAGATACTAAATTACTAACACCAAACCAAAAATCAAAATACCAATTTACCAAGTAGTTAGTAGGCAAGTATCAAAACCAAAATTACCAAACTAGTAAAGTACCAATTAGGCAATTACCCATTTACCCAATTACTAATACTAATACCAAAAAGTCGTGTTTATCGCAGCACGGTGAGTGAGAGAGAGAGAGAGAGAGAGGAAGCTGACAAAAAAAAGGAATAAAAGATTAAAAGGGGTAGGGTGTTGGACAATTGGGAACAGATGGGTTTGGTGATAAATTTAAAAAAAGATTGAAACTATAAGGGTTGATTTGGAAATATATAAAATATATAAAAAAAATTAAAATCAAAAAATGGGTTTTTCGGACGGGTTTTTCGGGTTTCGGGGCACGACTTTTCGCACCCTATTCCGACCCCGACCAATCCTCGGGGATTTCGGTTTTCGGGGAATTCGGGGTCGGGTTTTTCAGGTCGGGTTTTTTGGGAATCGGTTTTTTTGCTCACTGATGCGTAATTATCGTATATAAAAAGCGAAACAAGTTTTAACCTCTAAAGCCTAACCACTGTTACCACATTCACAGGCAAGCGTACCTGATCGTGAGTAATATAGTGTAGGAAAGTCCAGGTATCGTATCTACCACTAGGAACGGTTAAGCTAGATGTCAACTAAAGCTATAATTAATTAATCCAGAAAATTGGGGGTTTGCTTTCGGAAAAGTATTTTAGAAGATAAAAGACAATAAATAAATAAACCTAACCAAGAATTGGAAAACTGATGAACAAACATACATTGGAGATAACTGAATTCATTATGGTTTACTTTCATGAGACATAGATTAGTGATTGTTGTCAGAATTTAAGCACATAGCACCCCAAGCATGAATATCTAAGATTATAAACCAGGTTGGTCTTCCTAGTCCTAATACATAGACTGATTGTCAGACAGTCTAGTACCAGTCACCCAATTCTATCACTATTGCACGGAATTCTACTATCTGGCTGCTCTCGGTCTGAGCTAACCACCTAACACAACTCTCCGGGTGTCCGAAGGGAAGGTCAAGAAAGCTTGATTAACCTATCGGAGTCTATCTATCTAGGTCAACAGATACACCCAACCAGCGAATTCAAATATCCATACAATACGAATCAAACCGGAATCAAAGATAGCATTCAACAAACCATTCATCTAATTAATAACATAAAAATCCAAAGTATTCAAACCACAATGAAAACAGAAAAGGGACTAGTACATAGACACACTAATCATAAATGCGTAAACAAACCGACTAAAGACCGGCAGATTTGTCGCAGCATTCCCTCGAATCTCCTCCGTAGTCGTCACATCGAGCCTCCATCTTCTCGGGTTGGAAACCCTAAGCGGCTCCATCTACCCTAATCTGAACTATGAGAGAATTGTATCAAAAACTGGAATATCTGAATGCCTCTAACTGATTGACCCAAGGCGTTAATTTATAAGAAACCCCGTCAGACCCGTTTCGCGTTAGCGAAACGGTACCTTCGCGGAGCGAAACATGCAACGAACAAACCCTAACTTTCTGGAAGCTTCTGAATGAGAAAAATCGAGCTTCGCGGCGCAAGCTCTTCCTTCGCGGCGCGAGTGGGTGCCTCGCGGCGCGAGAAATACCCTTCGCGGCGCGAGTAGTGTAAATTCAGCTTCCAGATTTTCCCGAGATCTTCCGGAATATTTCATTTGCCTTATCTGCTGAAGATCCATCTTTTGGAGGAAGTAATCTGTCTTAGGGAGCAAGAAAACCGTCTTAGGAGCCAAGGAATATCCGAGTTTCCAAAGTCTGCACAAAAGTCTCATTTTTGACGCTTTTTACCCTCTTTTTATGCTTTTACGCACAAGCACCTCCAAAACCTACAAAATTAGGATATATATCTTTTTAAGTCAAACAGTATCAAAAATACTCTCAAATTAAGCACAAAAGTGGGGAACTGATGCGAGTAAAATATGTATAATTTTGGAGTTATCACTCACCCCTATCCGTAGCAACACGCATCATTCCCACCTCGTTAATATTAAAATGCAATTACAATTAGTAAAATTTAAAGTATCAATAAAATATAATTTGAGATTTTTATTTTACTTTTTAAAAGAAAATTAGCAAAAAGCTAAAAGTGATCATGGCACCCCTCATTTTTTAAATTTAAAAGAAAAAGTTAATGGTCGTTAAGAAAAGGGATGAAAGACTTTACAAGATGAAAAATGTAAAGAACAAATTTCTTAAAATATGATCCAGAGACGAGAATCGTTAAAACTGACAAATAATTAGGTAGCGTTTGGTACATAGACATAAATGGACAAGACTAGACAGACAAGTGTTTGTTTGATGTTTGATACGCCAAGGACTGGACAGGACATGACAGAACTAGAAAAGTTTCCTCCAAAAATTATTTGATAATTTTATATATCACATAATAGTTATAATTGACATTAATAAAGTAAATAATATAGTTTATAAATCGTTTTACACAATTTTCATAAATATAAATACACATATAATAGAACTAAATTTGAATGAAAAATTGATGTAATCGACGGTGGTGGTTATTATGGTAGATGAGGAAGTGGATGCGGTGAATAGTGGTTATATAGTATGGTTGTGGAGGTTGTTGTGGGGAGGTTGTTGTTATAAAGGAGGTGGTAGAGGTGACCAACGTTGGTAGCGGTGGTAGAAGCGGTCAAGCGGCGATGGATGGTTATGGTTGGTGATCAACGGTGGTTGCGTAGGTGGTGATGGATGAGACAGTGAGTTCTTGTTTTGTCACATGCTATGTCAAACATAAGACTGTAGGTTATTTTTCGTCCTGTCATGTCCTATGTACATACGAATAAAAACAAATTTAGTCAAGAAAATCATCAAAATTTATTATTTATGAAAATAAATATAACACTTATATGTGATCTATAAAACATAAATAAAATTGTTACTCCAATTTTTTACAACTAAATATAATAATTAGTAATAATGTAAATTTAACTAAGATTAAGAATGAATATAACTTTTGGTCACTAACGTTGTCACTCTAACGGTTTTCGTCCATCGATTTTTTTAACAGATTTGTTTCAAATGTTTGCAATTTTCAACAAATGTTCTCCTTTGGTCTAACGTTGTTAGTTTTTTTTGTTAAATCCAATTTAATAAGGGGTATTTTAGTCATTTTTTATGTTTTCTTTGAAATAAATAAAACCCCAAGACCAACGGTCGTCTTCTCTGGTGAAATTCACTGACCGGTAATGATGTTGATCACCGGTAAAGTTGTTGCTCGATATCTACCTCTTTTGCTTGATCTTCATCTCTCGTCAATCTTTGCCTCTTGCTCGATCTTTGTCTCTCACATGATCTATGTCTCATTAAATCTTTGTCAATCCCTCGGTCCAACACACATATATTAATTAAAGCTCAACTGGATCGGTCCAAGCCTCAATCTCAATTAAAGCCCACCTAGATCGGTCCAAGCCACATATATTAATTAAAGCTCAATTAGATCGGTCCAAGCCCAAATATATCAATTAAAGCCCAACTAGATCAATCCATGCATAAATATATCGATTAAAGCCCAACTAGATTGATCCAAAATCAAAATATATCAATCAAAGCCCAACTAGATCAATCTAAGCTCGACAAATCAACTAAAGCCCAAATATATCAATTATAGTCCAACTAGATCCATTAAAAGCCTAACTAGATCGATCAAATCCAAATAGATCCCTTAAAGCTCAACTAGATTGACCAAATCTAAACTACATTCATTAAAGTTCAACTAGATTGGGCCTTGATGGGCTTTAATGACTCTTTATGAACTCTAATAGGCCTCACGAAGCATTTATGAGTCTTAGTGATTTCTAACGAGTTGTATTAGGCGTTGATGGGTTATATTAGACTTATTGTCTAATAATAAACTATATTAGGCATGTACAAATTATTTTGGACATTGATAAGCTTTGATGACTCTTAATAGTATCGAACTATACTATAACTATATTAGGATTGATGGACTTCAATGAACTGTAAAGTCAACTAAAGTCCGAATAAAACCAAATAAGGCCAAAGTATAGTTGAATAAAGCCCTATAAACTCAACTAAAGCTTAATAGAACATGAACCTAATTAAAACTTAATGGATTGTATGAGGCTTTCGTGGGTTGTAATGCCCTTAATGAACTGTGTTAGGCCTTTGGGTCGTGTACCTACGAATATTATAATGAATGGGCCTACATGCATATAACAGGTTTTTGGAGACTCTTAATGAACTTGATTGTAAATATATATATATATATATGTGATATATAAAATTATCAAATATATATATACGTTATTATAATGAATGGGCCTACATGCACATATATATATATATATACACACACAACATATTAACGTATACATTGTTTCGACAACCAAAATACATCAATTACCGTTAACAAACAAGCATACATGCACGTGCGCGTGCACACACATATACATATAACATATATGTATGCACATGCGTAAACTCTAATTAAAATAAAAATAAGAAATTTTATTTTTTAAAGATATTCCGTCTCTAATTAGCGACATAGATAATTATTTCTTATTTATTTATTTTTTTAATTAATTCCGTCGCTAGTTAGTGACGGTAATGCGGCGGAATTAATTATTTATAATTATTTATTAATTAATTCCGTTACTAATCCGTCACTAGTTAGTGATGGATTTGCAACGAAGTTAGTTATTTTATTATTTATTTATTCTTTTAATTAATTCCGTCGTTAATCCGTCACTAATTAGCGACAGATTAGCGAGATTAGCGACAGAATTAATTTTTTAAATTTTTTTATTTATTTCATCGCTAACTGTCGCTAACTAGTGACTTATTTGCAACGAAATTAATTATTTCATTATTTTTTTAATTAATTCCGTCGCTAATCAGTGATGGAAATAATCCATCGCAAACTGCCACTCATGCCCATTTTTTTAATAGTGAATGAAAGATCAGTACAAGTTTGAACCTGGCCCTATATATATAATATATATATATATATATATATATAGGGTCAGGTTCAAATGTGAACTCAATTTTGGTTGTGAACGTGAGTACGAATCTAATTCACACATCTTCGGTTACGGTGGACGCGATCACGGAGGATTGACGCGATTCATGGTAGGGTGGAGATTATTAAAGGGTGGACCGGTCAAAATCGTCATTATTTACCGGATGAGCGGTTGAGATTCGTCAGAGAGAGGAAAGTTCAAATGTAAACTCATCTTTCATTTTGAACGTGAAGACCACTAGTACCGCGCTACCTGACAATATTCAGTTTGAATATTCATAATATATTCAGACTGAATAAAAGTTTATTCTCACTATGCATGATATTCATACTGAATAAAGCTTACGTGCAGATTCAGATTTTGTTGGTTCTCATGTTTACAATAAAAATAAGTTCACATTTAAACTTTTTTTTCTCTCTGTTTATATATACATACATACATACACTCGATTTAATCATGAACCCAAATTAAATAGTTCTCACTTAATTTAATGTTTCTAGCTCTATAAGACCAACATTTTAGTTGGTCTTGTATGAAAACCAATTAAAAAATTTCAAGTCAGATACACAAGTTAATCAATGTTGAATTCGAATCCACAAAAATGTCTATAGAACTTGAATTTTTGGTATGATGTATAGTTTATATATGAATCGGTTAAAAATAGTTAATATGTGAATTACATAGATTCATATATGGGTGGAGGTTCAAACGAGAACCCTTATTATTTGCGCAAACGCGAGAACACTTGTACACCTCCAATTTAATTAACCTATAATAATCTAATACCCACCATTCATGCCGACCAACTTCGACTAGCACCAACTGCCAACCACCGCCGACCACCTCCGACCACCTTCGCCGACCGCCGACTGCCGACCGCCGTGATAACACACGTGATAACGTCGTGATATCGCCGTGATATCACACGTGATAATGTCGGGATATCGCCGTGCTAATGCCGGGATATCACACGTGATATCGCCGTGATAACGCCGGGATATCGCCGTGATAACGCCGGGATATCACACGTGATATCGCCGGGATATCACACGTGATATCGCCGGGATATCCCACGTGATATCGCTGTGATATCGCCGGGATAACGCCGTGATATCACACGTGATAACGTCGTGATATCACACGTGATAACGCCGTGCTATCACTGTCATAATGTCGTTCACCTGATAACGTCAAAAGCTACTGAAATCTGCTATTTTTGGTAGGAATCTTGAAAACATGATCAAGCAGTACAAAATTTATAAAAATAATATCGATTTTGCAATCGGAATTAAAAAGAAAAGTTGAAAACGAACCAATTGGGTTTAGGAGGACAAGTAGGCGTATAGGTGGTTTAGAAACCCCAATAGGGAGGTTGTTGTGCGCCACCTGCAGTAAGCAAGATGAGAAAGCCTCCATTTCATCAAATGGTCAGCAGTTGATATAACCATGGCGGTTTAATTTTAAAAACTGGGAGGCTTATAAGTGTTCTAGTATTTGCGCAAATAATAAGGGTTCTTGTTTGAACCCTTCCCTTCATATATGAACGTATATATGAAGTCGTTTTCCATATATTTGTAACAATTACGAAATTACATCTCTAATTTTGGCAAACTGCAAATTTTGAACAGTAAAAGCCGCAATCTTTGATCAGTCAAAGCCATAATCTTTGACTAGTCAAAATTTAATTTCAGGTATGAATAGCTAGAGATCATCTCTTCAATTTACATGTTTTTACCATTTCTTATTTTTTTTGAACGACAGATTAATTACATACATACCCAACTAACCTATTTCTAAAATTTACTTGTAAATCTATACCATTGTCCACGACGAAACACGAACCCACAACCACAAGAAACGAGGACTACTTATAAACACTCTAAATACGACTTAGCTACAATTATTTTAATCTATAGTTATATGTATATATTTTTATATAAAATATTGTTAGAGAGGGGTGGGGTTATGAAATTGGAATTGGTGTCATATTTCAACGGGAAGAGAAAAGACAAGTAGAAAATTGTTATGGGATGGTCCAGATTGACTTTGTGAACTCATAAACAAACACCACACCTAACGACACATATTCCTACTAACCCTCTGCCATCCCTTTCTTTATTTTCAAACTCCTTCTCATTTTTCAAATTCTCAATAATTATTATATTGAATTCATTTTCTTGATTTTTGCTTTTAATAATAACCCATATTTTAATATAATAAAAACAGGGGGAAAATAACAAAGGTAATTTTGACTTTTGTCTTGTTGAATGAATTTTTTTATTTAGATTGTGAAAAAAGCCGATTTCCAATGCTTGTGTTCACCGTTTCGACCACGCCATATAAATTCTATATGTATATATAATTATATATATATATATATATATATATATATATTGCACGCCATTTCACAACTTACTTTGCACGTCGTCTATTTCTTTTTTACCTTTTACACCCATAACAATATTAATTTTCTAACACATGCATCCAATTAATGCACCCCAAAACACATATGAAAACAACATTTAATTTGTTACATAGGACAATCCAAAAATAATTAATTATTACCGGTGCGAAAAATTACAAACTTGATGATGATATTAATTGGTCAAATGTCAATGTGATCATATGTATGTACGTTACTCGATCGATCCTTTTTTTGATGATGATGGTGTATCAATACCGTTGAGAGACGGACATGTGGCGGCGCCTTATTTGTGGTGAGACGATCGAGATGAGGCCTCCGAGTGGAGGCTTCATCTTTGATCGGTAGATCATCTCGTCGTACGGTCGTCGGTAGAATCTCAAGAAGGGGACGAAGGATTCGCGGCACTTGTCGGTCTTGCTGACGTGGCACGACTCCCTCTTGAAGAATAGCGCAGGCGAGTGTAGGAACGACGGTTTCGGGGTTCGTGGTTGGTTGATGGCCGAGTGGTCCATCACTTGGGTCTTTTGCGGCAATGGGGTTGACGGGAAGAAGCTCTTTCTCATCGTGTTTATGTTCCTTGCGGTCGGAGACGCAAACGAGTAGGAACGGGCGTTGACGGGCGAGATCAGAGCGGGCCCCAGCACCGGGGTGGACGCGGGACCCACCTTGAACGACGGTTTTGTCGGTCAAAGTAAGATACCAAGGCTTGAGCGAGTCGAAATGGTGAGAAACGGTGAAGGAAAAGCGTGAAGAAGAGCAAGCGCCAATTTTGCCCTTGGATGGAATGGAAGAATTATGATTAAAACGGAGGGATGCGGCTCGTGGGTATGACGTGAAGTTATTGAAATCGGGAAACTCATCAAAATCAATCGAGGACACCATTGTCGTTATCGATGATAGTTCAATAAATGCCTTCACACCCTACAACCCATGAAAAATTAAATACATAATCAGTATCCGTATCAGTACCAGTACCCGTACCAGTATCGATTCAGTATTAGTATCGGTAAGTGTGAGGGGATTAGTTACCTTCCAAAGATATGGAAAAAGGGATGGAGGGTCAATGACAAAAGCTTTGTGAAGACGGCCAGGATAGTGTTCCCCTATCGTCTTCAGTGCTGCCACCAATAAGTTCATAAACCCTGATGCTGACCTGAAAAAGCCTGCATGCATTTTCTTACCATATTCAGTACTTGCGTCCATACTCGACTTAAATATTATTATTATTATTATTATTTTAATAAAACCATACAACAATTTTTGAATCTAAACAAAAAACACAAATTTGAATTGGATATATATTTGAAATAAAATAAAAAAAGAAAAAGACATTAATTTGAATGGATTCAGATTCACTAGTGTTGTCGTTAGTAAGGTTATCTGGGACCAATCATCCATGATAGCTACATATGGTCAATGTGACAATGATATATATCCATGGCCACCAACAAAAGTGCTTGACTTTTAAAATTAAATGATTATATAATTTGCAAGTGACATTTAAAGTAATATTAGTGTTTTATTTGCTAGTGTAAAGATAGATAATGCTCTTTCAATCAACTAACACTATATTTAGCAAACTAGCTAATAAGCTTGGTAATAAGCTAGCTGTTTACTAATAAGCTTGCTAGTTTCTGATAAACTAGCTTATGAAGAAATTATGAATTTGTAAAATGACCAAAAAAGTATCTTGAAGAATATAATGACCAAAAAATGACCAAAAGGCTTATGAATATAATGACCAAAAAAGTATCTTGAAGAATATAATTGGAAAAGGTTACAAAAGGCTTTGAAAGACGCTATTCTAACTAGCGTTTCATAAGATAGCTTATGATACAGGTTTTATATGAAATGGCTTTTAAACTTGGCCAAACACAACCTAAGTTGTTGTTCAATATTATATCATAGTTAGGTAATAAATATCATGGTTGGATTGAAATAAATGAGTGGTAATTAATTGAGACAATTTCTGAAACAATATTCTGAGAAAAAGCTTAACCGGCTTTATAATTAAGTGGGCATCAGAGTTGGATTAATTTACACATTAATTATGTGATTAGGCGTGACTTATATAAGCTTATTTATTAAAGGTGGGAGAGAGAGAGAGTATAAAAATGAAGGAATGAATGGGGCGTGATACTGTTGGCAAAGGGGCATTTCAGACTGTGAAAAAGAGGGTTTTTGGGAAGGACAACGTTGGAAGAATGTACATTAATTTCCAACATCCAACTGACGTAAAGCTCGTCTAAGGGAAAACTCATGTTTTGTCCGTAGGATAATAGCCTACCATTTTACTTTTTTACCCTCGGTTTATCTTTTTTAAGTATTTATTCTCCATCTACTTTTCTTGAAAAAAAGAAATATTATCTACTAATAGCTAGCTAAGTGGTGGTACACCCTACCACTAACTTAATTGTCATTTATAATCCTTAGAATTCCTTTTTCTCAATATATTTTTCCTAAAAAACTATTATATTTTACCTATTTTTTTTTAACGTTAGATAAACACACATACATTCATGCGGTATTTGGGATCCATTCAGGCACCCGACTAGCCCGAAGGTTGATCCGGAATCTGAATAACGACTCCACTTGCTATCGCAGGGTTTCGAACCCAAATAGTTAAAAATACCATCCACTAATCTCCTGGGATGTAACCTCTACCAGTGTGTAAGATAATTTAAACATCAGCATATCACAAGATATCTTATTCTAATACCATAATACAGTAATATTAAATTTTCAGATTTATCAAGTTATAAAATAATCCCATTTAATTAGTAAAGTAATTTGTTTGACCTATTGAGAAGTATTATAAATAAATTAATGCATAAAGAGAATCTTAGTTTTGAATTATGTAATAATTGTCAAATAGTAGCTAATTTTTATTCAATATGAGAGACTTACTTGCATCAAATAAGACAACCAACTGATCCACGGATTTTGCCATTGTTTGAATTGCAACCTCCAAAGTGAAAACCAACAAACGAGTGAACCTGTACATTTAAAAATAATAATATTACCAATACATACATACGTACATATATACAAAGAAAAAGATGCATGCAAAAATTATCATTTTTGTTTTGTTTTTATCCTTATTTTCAGCATTGATTGACTTATTGTAAAAATTAGTCACAACTTTACCTAATTCGTTTAGAAAGTACCATCTTTTAAATTCAAGTTTGATATTAGCTTTGGAAGTTTGATTTACAATAAAAAAAACATTATAATCTTTAAACATAATAATAACAAGATTCTTATAAAAATTTAATGGTTTTTTTTTTCAATTAAACTTAACTAAAGACCATCCAAAGAAAAAGTTCAAAAAAATTGTTTCCATATGCAATAAATATGTAAGTCGATATGCGGACCTATGAAAGCTTTAAAATGTTGTAAAAGAAACTACATCAAACTATGCATAAAAAGTAAGAAAAAAGATTTGTGTTTAGTAGCCATTGATAAAACCTTTAAAAATATTTTTGTCAACAAAGAAAAAGTACCATAACAATGTAAAAAATTAACAGAGTGCAACAACACCTTTATTATACTCTTATCAATATTAATTATTAAATTCAAATATATATTTTTTGATCATTTTACATACTTATAAGTTAGTTTTTGCCAAACATAATTTATTAATAAGCTAGCTTATCAGCTACTAGTTAGCTTATAAGCTACTCGCTAGCTTATTTTTCAATAGTTAGCTTATCACTATCAGCTAGCTTATTAGCTAGTTTGCCAAACAAAGCCTTAAACGAATGGCAAAGGAAAGATTGGAGTAGTAACTTACTGCTTTTGTGAACGAAACTTGAGGTAGTCTTGCTTGATCCGGAAAATCTATAAGAAATTAAAATTGTTTATTAATAGATTATAGTTAGGAGAGAGAAAATATTAAGAGGGCTGAAAATGAAACATGATTAATGGGATTCCAATTCCAAAATCTCTGAATGAAAAAGACATACCACAACAGGTCTAGATTGGTCATCGTGACCAGCTACATAAGCCATGCCGTCGGCTATCTCACCGGAAAACTCATCAGCTATCAGATGATCTATAATTAGAAACCCAACACATTATTATTAGATATTGAAATTTAAAAAAAAAAAGTAAAAAAAAGGGAATTTCATTATTACTGTGAGTAATTTACTTTTTGGATATTTAGATTACTTTAATCATGAGACTGTATATATTTTGAGTACTTTAATGGAGCAATTAATTCAAAGCCAAAAAAGCAAGATTCTCTCTATAAGAACAAATAAAGGATATGGTGGAATATGTTATATGATTTCGAAAGAAGCATGTATGAAAAGGGGAGATTCAAAATTACTTACACACTCCCGTGGTCCAAAAAAGTAAAATCTTACTTTTCATATGGAAATAATTACAAATCATGTGTAATCATATTTTAATCACAACCACATGCCATATGTATATATATTATTTTTCTTATTTAATTTCATCTTCAAAACAATAACACTAATTTCACTTTGTATATATGGTTAACTTTTTTTTTTTTTTTGAAAAAATATGAATTATTATCAGACAAAAATAACTTTAATTATGTTTTACTTTAATCAAACAATAAAGATATATAATATCTAAAGCCATTCATTAAAATTAATATTACCAGATTCAAATTTAAGCAACTTACATACACAATGTGTTGTAAAAATTTTCTAGAATAGGGAAAGACATAAATAATTAAAAAATAAACCGAAAGATTAAACCGAGTAGCCTCTAAAAACATATTCAACAGCTTCTCTAAAACAGAGAAAACGAAGATTTTATCTCCAACAGATTCTCTATAATGTTCTCTAAATAAAAAAAATTAAAAATAAAACTTCAAATTTAGAGAATTCTCTAAACCATTTCTAGCATCAAAAATTTCAAAAAACAAAATTCACTACATATATTTCATTGATTGAGAGGTATCTTAATTGTTTACTTGCATCTAATCATACATTTTCCTGAAAATTCCTGCATGTTTTCTGATTTTCAAAATCGAAACGATTAAACAGCTCAATTTACAGTAAATTCGTATTAAGCTTAACATATAACAATTGAAAGCAACGAACAAGACGATATACATATATATACACATAATATATATATATATATATATATACATACCGACGCCTAGGTTTTCTCTCCATGAAAGAGAAGCACGAAGCTGCTTCGCAGCTTTCTTCACACTCTCGCCTTTCGCTTTCAAAAATCTCGTCACACAAGCTTCATTACAAAATTTCTCCTGCAAATTCATTTGGATTAAATCCTCAAATCGATTTACAGAAAACAGAAATCAATTCAAAAACATATATATATATATATATATCACCTGTTTGAGAGTTAGAGGAGATGGCTTCCTGAGAAGACGAAGAACAGCTTCGACTCTGTTCTTCTCGATCTGCGTTTGATTCTGTTGAGCAGAACTAGAAGAAATGTGATCTTTGTTTCCCATTTTTGAAGATAGGGAGGTAGGAATATTTATGTATGTAAGCAATCAAAGTGTATATAATTAATTCTTCTGTTATTGTGACTTCCTTTTCACGCATTCATTTTTTAAAAACACCTTAATCTCCTCCTCCTCCACCACTGGACTTGCAAACTAACAGACTGTGTGTTTTGTGTGTTGTGTGTGAGAGAGAAAGTGAGAAAGAGAGAGAGAAACAGAATGTGTGTGTGTTTGTATGTGTTTTTTGGGGGGAGAGGAGAGGGGTACGTATTTATAAGCGTAACGGAATCCGTTATGTGAACTGGAAATACTTGAGTCAATATCATGACGGCAGGAAAGTTGAGTCCTAACGGCAACTGTTGGGACCCATTTCATTATTTTTTGCCTTTTCCCACTTTTACCCCTTTCTTCTTTGCCTTCAAACTTCAAAATCTAAATATATAACAAAGGTAATTTTAATTTTAATTTTAATTTTGGTTTTGACTTTATTATCTCCACTTATATTTTAATAACCATTGAAAATAGTTAGTTAATCATTTCCCTTTTCATACAATACCCATATTGTTGTATTAAGGATTTTTTTTGAACGGCAACACTTTTATTAAAATAAAAACCAACAAAATACATGAACAAGCTTTTTGAAGATCGCAAGACGCAACCTCAAAAAGCATAAAACAACACCATTAAACAACATCGAACTCACAACCAACGAAACTAACGAACAACTCTTCGAACCTAACGAAAAAGAAACAAAGCCCACTCTACCTAAATGACCAACTTAACAAAACGAACCACCTAACAAACAAGACACCAAGCCACGAACCAACGAACCAAAACTTGAAGCCAACTTAAACACGACACCAACAAGACACGAAAAACGACCGATGAAACCCACAAGCCACGAGATCAACGAGCCACGAACCAACCGAACCATAAGCCTCATAACCAACACC
This sequence comes from Centaurea solstitialis, assembly GCA_030169165.1. NCBI lineage: Eukaryota > Viridiplantae > Streptophyta > Magnoliopsida > Asterales > Asteraceae > Centaurea > Centaurea solstitialis. The sequence continues at coordinate 25,849,364 of CM058047.1, forward strand.
ACTTACCTCGACCACCACATTTGAGCAAAACCCACTTGAACTAAACCCGCAAATCACGAACCTCGAACCACCGAACCAAACGATCCACCGAGCCAGGGAAACCATCGAACCGTACCAACGAAGCCAGACTAAACAGCCGAGCCACCAAGCCTCCAAACCTCACGAGCTGACAGGTCTCGAGCCGTGAACCACGAACGAAGATGACTTTACCTTTTACCAATTACCTTTACCATATACCTTTTACCATACCGACATTTGAACGGTGGCAACAAAGAACTCGATCTACAACCTGAAAACACGAACGGTTTGGAGGACTCGAATGGCCTGATAATTCGATCTAGGACCTGATACTCAAAAATGACCGGCAACAACAAGAAACTCGACCCATGACCGCAGCCCATAGCCTCGAAACCACGAACCAAACAAAAATCGAAACCACGAACCAACGAAACAACAAAACAACAAAACATCGAAACATTGAAACAAGGAACCAATGAACCAAACCATCGAGCCACTGATCTAACGAGCCAACGATCACACGTGCCAATGAACCCATGAACGAAAACGAAAACTCCTGAAACCGACAGCCACCTTTTACCACACCGGCAATACCATGAACCGAACCCGACCCACCCACGACCTCGACCTACTTGCGACTCCAATCTACAACCTGAAGACTCGAACGGCGGGCACCATGAAACACGACCCATGACCTCGACCCCCATCCAGAAAACTCGAACGGATACTACCCAAAACTCGAACCATACTTCAGAAAACGAAAAGGAAAGTAAAAAAGAAGGAGAAGAGAAGAGGGAGGGGAAAAGACGGGTGCCTCGGACCACCGGCCTACGCCGGCAGCCGGAGCAAGGGGCGGTGTTGATTTTAGGGTTTTGAACAGGGGCGATTGTTTTAGAGAGAAGAAGGGGCGGCAACCTTGTTGTATTAAGGATTGATCATTTGTACATCTGAATGCAGTGTTATTCAGTTTGAATAACATATGAATATTCAAACTAAATATACCATGTGGCGTTGTCGACTGTTCTCACGTTCACAATGAAAAATGAGTTCACATTTAAATATGGCTCTTGATATCGTCAAAATTATACATGTTTCTAGGATGCTAACTCCCTAGTTTTATATATGTTTTAGACCTAATTTGGATATGATTGTTACTAAAAGGGTGTATTTTACAATTTATGGTAATTTTTGGAGCAAAATACAAAAAATATCAAGAAGAAGGAAAAAAAAGGTCAAAAATGAGACTTTTGGGAAAAGGATGGAAAATGGCAATTACTTAGTCTCCAAGATAGCTGACTTTTACCAAAGGAGTGTTAGCCTAGTGGTAAGGCTTGGGCACTACATAGTGGTGAACCCGAGTTCAAACCCGGGGGGACGCATTCTGGAGGTACGGGGGCTTCGACCCCGGGCTGCATGCTTTAGCAGTCGGGCTTCGGCCTAAAAATTGCCGAGGATTAGTCTGGGCCCCAATGTGGTCTGGGATACCTCTTCCAAAAAAAGATAGCTGACTTTCTTTCCAAGATTGGTTGCTTAGCCCTAGAGAAAAGGCTTCAATCAGATAAGGAAGCTAAATCAGATAAAAATTCGTATTACCTTATTTGAAGAAGCTCGCGATCGCAGAGTCTAGCTCACGACGCGAGGAATTGTCTGTCGAATTCATTATAAATATAGCCTTAGGCCTATTCATTCGATGTAGAATTCATTATTCAATATTCAGTAGATAGTTAGGTCAGAGATGGGAGCCACTTAGGCTTTCCACCCAAGAAGAAGGAGGCTCGAAACAACAATGCACGAAGAGATGATTTGAGAGGATTCTATGTCAAATCTACTTTTCTATGGTTTGGTTTGTCTTAGATCTATGACTAGTATGTCTATGTACTAGTTTCTCTCATGTGCTTATACTTTGGATTGATGGTTTACTTTTGGTTTGATTTATATTCATAATGATTGTTGATTCTTAATTGTTTTAGTCTATTTGTTATCTTAACTTTCGCTACTTGAAATCGTTGTTTAGTTTGTTTATTATCTGACATTTAATAGACTTACTCATATCGGTTAAACAAACTCCTTTGTCTTTCACTTTGGTAATCTGGTAAGCAATCTCTTTGGATTGAAGTAGATTGGAAAGTATGATCCGATAACCTGGTTTTGAATGACTGATTCACCTGGATAAATTCAGTGCACGAGTCTTAGGAAATCCTGACATCATTATGTTAAAGGATTGGATTTGAATGCCCTGGATAAATTCAGTTTATTATGTTCTTAGTTTATTTATTGTGAATACAAGTATCTCTGAGTTGTGTTTGTTTATCAATTTTCCACTTCTTGAATAGTTTTAGAGTAAATTACGGATTTGGTCCTCGTGGTTTGGTGATTTTTATGGATTTGGTTTCTAAACTTCAATATGAATTTGGTCCTTGTGCTTTGCAAATTCTATTGGAGGTCGTTGTTGTTTGCAAATTCTATAGGATTTGGTCCTTGCCTACTTGCACCACCAAGGACCAAATCCAATATAATTTGCAAACTACAAGGATCAAATCCATAATTACTTAAGTTTAGGGACCAAATCCATAAAAACCATCAAACCACAAGGACCAAATCCGTAATTTACTCTTAGTTTTATTATCAGTTAGTTATTTTATTAATCAAACGCCAAAAAAGCAATTTTTATCAGATTAATTAATTACAGCTTTAGTAGCTCTTCTAGTTTAACTGTTTCCAGTGGTAAGAACGATACCTGGACTTATCTATGATATATTATCACTGATCAGGTACGCTTTCTTGTGTGTGTTAGTTAAGTAGGGTAAATAAAAAGGGTAAACTTGGTCTATATTATATATATATATATATTTACCACACCAGCCCTATGAGGGAGGTTCATACAAGAACAACCTAATTTGCAAGAACAAAGAAACCAAAGAAATCACATGTGATTTTGTGATGCGATGGAAAAAGCGTGTAGGCCACGCTCCGACAAGGCGAGTGGGTGAGCCGCGAGTGGGCGTCCATGCACAAAATCACACGTGATTTTGTTGGTTCCTTCATTCTTGCAATTTTGTTTTGTTCTTGTTTGAACCTAATTCCCAGCCCTATATATGTATATATATATGTATGTATGTATGTATGTATGTATGTATGTATATATCGAGGAGAGTTATTTTGTTAACCCATGAATTTGTGTTAACCGTGTTAACCAAAAATGAACCAATAGAATTTTTTTATTTTCTCTATTTTCTTTCATATGTGGTCAACCTCCTATATTTTAGGATTTAATTAACTTTCCTCTAATTTAGGAAATCAATCTTAACCATTGATTGAAATGATCAATGGTGGTTATATGGTTAACACGGTTAATACAAATTAATGGGTTAACAAAATAACTTAACCCTGTATATATATATGGTCAGGTTCAAATGTGAACTCATATTTCATTGTGAACGTGAGGACCACTAGAATCGCGCCATGTAGCAATATTCATGCTTTATTCAGATTGAATAAAGCTTTTATTCAGTCTGAATATAATATGAACATTCAGACTGAATGAATAAAGCTTTATTCGGTCTGAATAAATCTTAGGTGCCGATTTATATTGCCATGTGACGTGATTTTGTTGGTTCAAATGTGAACTCATATTTCATTGTGAACATGAGAACCACTAGTATCCGAAATCCGACTCTGCCTACCAGAAATCCGACCTGGACGACCCCGATGTCCGACTCGGACATCTCCAATGTCCGACCCGAAAACCTGAAGTCCGACCCCGATGTTCTATTCGGATATCTCCAATGTCCGACCCGGAGACCTCAAGTCCGACCCCAATGTCCGACTCGGACATCTCCAATGTCCGACACGGAGATCTGAAGTCTGACCCCGATGTTCGACTCGAACATCTCCAATGTTTGACCCGAATATCTGAAGTCCGACTCGGAGAAACTAATCCGACTCGGGGAATTTTCCAGGCTTCAAGGAGATCGAACCTGGAATCCCAAAATCCAACCAAACAGACCCAAAACTCATGATTTCTATACCAGATTAAGTCAAGGATCGATCCTATTGCGATAATAGACTTAGATTCAATAATCTAAAGGAGAAAGCTTACCTCAGAAATGAAAATGGCGATGAAGATGATGATGATGATGATCAAACTGCTGCTAATCCCTCAAAACACGCACACACATTGATGAAATTTACCCTAAATGGAAAAATCTTAAGTCATTAACCCTTTATATACCATGGGCCTTGGGCCCTTGGCCCTTAATCTTTTTCCTCAAATGGCAAGCCCAACTTAGTTAAATTGGCAAGTTCCAACTAAAGTCACAATTTGTCCCTGAATTTCTGGAGATTCTCAAATATATCCAAATCTTTAAAATAAATACATTCCTAAATCCCGGTTATTACACATATATAGGGGCTTAATCAAATGAGAACTCAATAAACTGTGAGAACTCGGTATATATGTGTGTGTGGGTGCGCACGCCCGTGTGTTCATGGTATTATTAAGAACCATAACCAAGTAATATGTAATTTTATACTAAGCTCACGTTTAAATTCATATGTGATTATGTGACCTAGGTCGCGCACCAAGTTACCTGCAACCTCGTGTTAATTGTGTTTTGTTAGCGTGTGTGATTTCATGTGGGTCGTTTTCGTCTTCTTTTATTTTCACCTATTAGTTACGCACATGGTCATAACTCTTAAAATTAACTTTTTATTTTGTTGCTTATTATCTAATATATACAAAAAGCAGGCGCCCCGGCCCGCCAGCGCCCCCGACCCGCTCCGACCCGCGACCCGCTCTGACCCGGTCATCCCTCTCTCATCTTTTTAGCTTAACCAATCCATGACTCGCCCCGAACCGGACTCTTGACCCGCCTCATGACCCGCGCGCCTTCCTCTCCAATCCCATCTCAAATTTTCATATTTGGCCCCTGAAACTATAAGGTTTATTCACTTTATACCTTTAACTTTTTAATATTTCATTTTACATTTTAGCCATATATCGTATATTGGCTAAAATACGTTAAAAAAATACGTTTTAATTTTAACAAATTACGCCATTAAATTCGTGTCGTCGATACGATCAAAATAAGCCTAATATTGAATATTTTTTGACGTACTTATTTTATTATATACTATATATACGCTTCAACCAATCCGAAATTTATACCATTTCAAGTTTACATATTAGCCCCCTAAACTTAGATATTACAAGGTTTATTCACTTTACACCTTTTACTTCTCAATATTTCATTTTACGCTTTAGTCAGGCCATCCACAGTGGTACCACTCATACCACCTGCATAAACTGCCACCTCAGCGCCACATCAGCTTTACCACTACCTTACCATTACCATACCATTCATCCACACCCGTACCACTCATACCAACTATATGATTTAAATAATAAAATATTACCTTTATATATATATAGATTGTATGTATATGTGTGTGTGTGTGTTTGAGACTTTTTGATGAACGGCATGGAGATGCCGCTCGCCCTCCATACCGTCCCCATACCGGCACACCTCGGCGGTGTTACCGCCGGTAGGGGAGCGGTACCGTCCTCCATACCGCTGGGCTGCGGATGGCCTCATATATCGTGTAATGACAAAAAGACGTTAAAAAAATACGTTTTAATTTTATCAAGTTACGCCTTTATATTCGTATCGTCGATACGATCGAAATGAGTCTAATATTGAATATTTTTAATGTAGTTATTTTATTATATACTATATATAAGCTCCAACCGACCCAAATACTATACCCATTTTCAAATTCACATATTAGCGCCCTAAACTTAATTATAATATTTATTCACTTTATACCTTTGCTTTTCTATATTTCATTTTACGTTTTACTCATATATCGTGTATTGGTTGGAACATGTTAAAAAATACGTTTTAATTTTAACAAATTACGCCATTATAATCTTATGGTCGATACGATCTAAAATATGTAAAAAATACGTTTTAATGTTAACAAATTACGTCATTATAATCGTATCGTCGATAAGATCGAAATGAGCCTAATATTGAATTTTTTTTTCATGTATTCATTTTATCATATACCATAATATATATATATATATACGCTCCAACCGACCCGAATCCTATACCCACCTTTAAACATACATATCAGCCCCCTAAACTTATAATATTTATTCACTTTATATCTTTTAGTTTTCTATATTTCATTTTACGTTTTAATCATACATAGTATATTGACTGAAATATGTTAAATTGTCGATAAATATTGCTCATGAACCCGGTGCGAAGCCCGGGCTTATCAACTCGTTAACTTACAATCTCCTAGAATTCAAGTTTACCTACAATTTAATATTGCTTACATAAACTTATTGAAGTTTTGTACTTAGGTTGTGTTTTACAAAAATAAGTTAGCTTATAAGCTAGTATATGTGTGGATGGACCATAAGCTATCTTAGTGAAATGTTAATTGGAGTAGCCTTTAAGGAGCTTTTTGTAGTTTTTTCAATAATACCCTTATTAATATTAATTATTGTAATCCAAGATACCCTTTTTGATCAATTTACATACTCATAAGCTAGTTTTTGCCAAACAAAATTTAATCATAAGCTAGTTTATTAATCAACAGATAGCTTATCAAATAGTTTGTCACATTTTGACGTGGATTTGTACACATTATACCATTTTGACGTGGATTTGTACACATTATACCATTAAATTATTTTTTTTGTACACATTATACCATTGAATTATTTTTTTTGTACACATTATACCATTAACCTTTGATATGTTTACAAAAAAGGTGGTACAAAGGTGGATATGTTCTATGCACACCTTGAAATTGGAATTTGATTTCTAGAAATCGTCTTGAAGAGTGTTGTTACGGAGCTTTCGGGTCAACCTGGTGAGGTAATCTTCTTCGTCGCTCTCTGTCTCGCTCACCAGGTTGACCTGAAAGCTTCATAACAGCACTCTTCAAGACGATTTCTGGAAATCAGATTTCATTTTCAAGGTATGCATAAAACATATCCACCTTTGTAGACATGTGTTTAAGAAAATTACCACCTTTTTTGTAAACATATCAAAGGTTAATGGTATAATGTGTACTAAAAAATAGTTCAATGGTATGTGTATACACTAGTACAAAAATTCACATTTGTCACGGTTAAAAACCGTGGCCATAGGCCTTTAGTCACGGTTTTTCATTTTTATCAAAGCGTAGCCTATTCTCCCGTGACCATTGATACCCTTTTGGTCACGCTTAAAATGTGTCACCAAATGAAATAAAAAACCATAGCCATAGTTTGAAAACCGTAGCTATAGACATATCCAATTTTTATGGTATTGGAGCATTTTACCTAAAACCATGGCCATAAAGTACCTTTTGCCACACAAACTCACATTAAACGTAGCATTTAGTTATCTTTTGGTCACACAATATAAAAAAAAGCATGACAATAAACTATCTATGGCCACATAATTTATTTTAATGTAGCCGATGATCGCTCTATAATCATGTATATTTTTTTGACGTGGCCAAGGCTCGAACTTGAGACCTCATCTTTGATAAGGAATGGACCAACCACTAGGACAATATTGATTTTGTTAAAATTATCTCATTAAATATTAAAAACCATGGGCAAATTCATGACATACAGTTACACTTAATTTTTAGAAACGCGGCTATATGTATCTTTTTGGTCACACACATAATAAACAATGGTTAATTCAAGACATATAGTTACACTTATATTTTAGAAGTGTGAGTATTAAATTCCTTTTGGTCATGCGAAATATTAAAAATCATGACGTTTAACTATTTATTAGTCACACAATTGATTATGTTGAATCGTGACAATAGAATTATTTTAGTCTTGGTTTTAACTATATTAATAGCTACACACATTTCATATTAACTGTGACGAAATCATCACATATTGCCACACTTCATACAATAAAGCGTGGCTACTGGTTATCTTCTTGTCACACAAAAATAATAAAACCATGACTACAAATACATGTGACTTATGGCTACGTTTTACAAATTTTCGTGGCTAAATATGTATATTCTTTTGGTCACGGAAAAATGACTTTATGAGGCCATATGCGGTCTAAGGTCACAAATAATAATTGTCACAAAAAAACCGTGACTATATATATGTCTATGGCCACGATTTTTATATGTTACTTGCCACGACAAAAAAATTGTGGCCATAGGAACAATTTAGTCACGGTTTTGTTTAAACCATGATATTATGTTTAAACATGTTTTCTAATGGTCATGGTTATTGAGTTACATCGTGGCTAAAACAATACTCCAATTTTATTTATGACTTTTAGTCATGGTTCTAGACCTAAATGTGACTAACATGAATTTCAAAACTGTGGCAAAAAAGCATAGTACTAGTGATAGATCCACGTCAAAACGGGCTATTTCTGGTTGCAATGGTATAATGTGTACAAAAAAATAGTTCAATGGTATATTGAATACAAAAAATAGTTTAATGATATTTTGTGTACAAATCAAATAGTTTATTATGCAAATAAGTGATAAACCAAAAAAAAAATACTCCATAACTTTTGGCGTTCTTTTGATGAGTAATTGCATTAATGTTTCATTCATGATTTAGATTTTAGAATAGAGGAATGTTAATGTGATATTGAAATGTCTAAACAGGTTTTCTGCAAGTTATCTGCAAGTTATCTGCATACACTAATAGTTGTTAATTAGTCTGAAACAAAAAAATCCTTGAAAACTACAGTTCCAAAATATACCACATTTTTAGATTGTAGTTGAAGATCTATGAAATGTATACTAAAAACTCAATTGAGATGGTGTGGTGAGGAATCAAATACAAAATTTCTTGTACATGTACAAGACGTTTGGGATATATATTATTGATGGTACGTACCTTTGTCAAAGTACTTCGTAATCATGATTTTTAATTATTTTCTGAACTTCTTAACTTTTAGCATCATAAACCTTTTTCAAATATTCGTCCATTTGGTTTAATGATTATAACTATTTTCGTTTCTGTGGTTTAAAAATTGTTTTTTACGTCCTTGTGGTTTTTAGTTTGCTTTTATTTTCGTCCCTACACTCTAACTCCGTTAATTACATCCGTTAAAGTTTCAAAAACCGATTTGAAAAGTTACATATTTAGTTCTTGTAATATATAAAATTGTAAATATTTGTCCTTAAACATAAAAAAACTTGAAACTCATATATTATTTTTTTTTTACTTTTTTACTTTTTATTATGATAGTATATATAAATAATTTTTAATAGAGTACGTATATATACATATATAATATATATATAGCATATATGTGTGTGTTTTTTAATTTAAATTCTAAATATTAAACAAATTTAACTAATTAATAACAAATAAAGTAAAAATAAAAATACGAATTAACCAAAGGAGTGTTAGCCTAGTGGTAAGGCCTGGGCACTACATAGTGGTGAACCCAAGTTCGAGCCCTGGGGGACACATTCTGGAGGTACGGGAGCTTCGACCCCGGGCTGCATGCTTTAGCAGTCGGGCTTCGGCCCAAAATTGCCGAGGATTAGTCTGGGCCCAATATGCTCTGGAATACCTCTTCCAAAAAAAAATAAAGCAAAAATAAAAATACTAATTAGTGTGAGTAAAGTGTATTTAGTTAAGACAACCTTATTGATAAAAATAGCCTTATTTAATAAAAACAACCTTATTGATATAAAATAAAGGTAATTTTTTTCTCTAATAACATTAAAAAAAATTCAAATGAATTTAAAATAAATAAAAATTTATAATTTGTATGTATTTATTGATTTATTTAAAAAATTTAAAATGATAGTTGTAACGATAAAAGCACCAAGTAAATTACTATATATAGATCTCACACTTGTTGTAATTGATTTTTCACAATGACAACATGTTTTTCATCTTCACATGTCAAACTACAAAGGAAAGTTCGCATGAAGCAGAAAGATTGCAAAAGACAATATAGTTCAATAGGCATTCAAGAAAATTAGAGGCACACAAATAGCTCAAGAAGCATGTGTATTATAATAATATGCTTATTAGCATTTTTTGAAGTATTTGTAATTAAGAATTAAATTATGGAAACTCATACATGTTCTATGAACACATTCGCTGTTATTGATATATTTGATGCCATCATTCCAAGGTTGTCAAACTCGCGATCAAGCTCGTAGGCTCGTACGAGTTTACGATCCTAGCCTACAAAAATTAGCCGGCTCGCTTATAGGATCGTTTTTAGGTAAGCTCGTGTAGGCTCGTAGGATCGTATCGTAAGATCGTAAGCTCGGCTCGGATCGTAAGATCGTGCAGACTATGTTATTTTAAAATTTTAAAGCTATTTTGAGTTTTTGACTATGTTATTTTGAGTATTGGTAAGAGTTAAGACTTTGTTATTTTGAGGATTGTTAAGGCCTAAGAGTTAAGACTTAAGACTATGTTATTTTGAGATGTGGATGTATGTTATTTTGGATGTGGATGTATGTTAATTTGAAATTTAGATGTTGAAATATGGATGTATGTTTTCGAAATTTGAAGTAGGATCTGATAAAATTTATACTGACTTGCAGTAGGTAGGATCTTACGATCCCGAGCCCGAGCTTGTAAATACCAAAACGATCCTAGCTAGGATCCCGATCTTAACAACCTTGTATCATTCTATGCACGTGGGATTAACGCTAGCGGATGGAAGTGATTGTCAATAAAAAGTTTAAGTAAACTAGTAAATAAAAAGCTATTCATTTTAAATTATTTTAAATTCTCATCTAAAAAGGTTTAATATAATTTGTAGGCATGTAAACGAGCCGAGCCGAGCCGATCTTTAAGCTAATCGAGCTTGGCTCATTTAAGATTATAGAAGCTCGAGATCGTTCGAGCTTTTGCTTTGAGGCTCGAGCTCGGCCTGTGAACCATTTACAAGGCTCGAGCTCAGCTCGCTAATGCTCGGTTGCTTCATGAGCCTAAACGAGCTTTAAGCAAACCAGCGTAAATGAGCCTAAACGATCCCTGATTCTAAGGATATGCTTTGAATATCGATTTTTATATATATGTTAAATACATAATACTAATAAAATATAAAATACATAATTTTATATGTGAAGCTCGTTTAAGCTCGCGAGCCTAAACGATCTCTGATTTTGAGGCTCGAGCTCGGCTCGTTTAGTAAACGAGCTCTATTTCAGACTCGAGTTCGAGCTCAAGCTCGTTTCGAGCTTTTAACGATCCGAACTCGGATAGCTCTCTAGTAGCTCGGCTCATTTACATCCCTAATTTTTCGAGAAAAAAATTAGTCTTATTTTATAGCAACTGTTTGTATTTATTAAATACATTCTACTCTCACACTCTGTAAATCTATTTATACTTTAATTTTTATTAAATAATCAAATTTGTTTAATATTTAACATTTAAATTAAAAACATATAAAATAGGATTTTGAAAGGTATGATATACGCAGACATATTATTTTGTTGATATATATATATATTTGTATTGTTTGGTTTTTGGTTTTACCTATATATATACTCGTTAATACTCAATAGGTTACATGATAGATACACATATGCAATGTCAACTCAATTTTGTACATTGAATCTATAGGAGATTGGAATGAGGTTAGGGTTGGGATATCAAGGACCACAATCTCCATCTCTGATACTGATTACCAATATCATCTCGGTCAATATGATTACATTCTTAATAATGTCGTACTCAGGATCAATGATTTTTCTTCGTGTACTCCCATAATCGTTTTTTGTTTTGTTTTTACCTATCCTCTTTTTTATTCATCAGAAAAATAAAATTACAGTCTAAGCAACATAAATATTTATATTACTATTGGATTTAGGATTTTGAAAGGTATGATACACGCAAACATATTATTTTGTTGATATATATATATATATATAGTTATATATATGTATGTATTTGTATTGTTTGGTTTTTGGGTTTACCTATATATATACTCATTAATGCTCGATAGGTTACATGGTAGGTACACACATGCAATGTTAACTCAATTTTGTACATTGAATATATAGGAGATTGGAATGAGGTTAGGGTTGGGATATCAAGGACCACAATCCCCATCCGTGATACTGATTACCAGTACCATCTCCGTCAATATGATTACATTCTCAATAATTGTCGTAGTCGGGCTCAATGATTTTTCTTCGTGTACTCCCATAATCGTTTTTTTTTTTTGTTTTCACCCATCCTCTTTTTTACTCATCAGAAAAATAAAAATACATTCTAAGCAACATAAATATTTATATTACAGTTTTTTTAGAAGATAACAAGTTATTAAAAACAATAACGAGTTTTAGATGTTTTAAAGTGATTTTCCACTCTATAAATTAAAAGAATTATTTCTCTTTTTTTTTCTTAAAAATGACGGAATTTTATCCACAGCAGAAGCAGTGGTCAAATGAGAACTACATATGGTTGAGAAACATGAGAATCAATTATCATATATTGTTTCATAATGAAATGTGAAAATACAATATTAGTCCATAAAGTGGTCATTTTTACTGTATATTTTTTTGTTTCATGTCGTGAAAAAACACTATGCTTTCGCATGCATTGTTTCACAACTAAAATAACGTATGATAAGTAGTTTTCACAATTCTTGACGGTGTTTAGGGTTTTCATTTGATTATGCTATGATCAATACATATTTTTATATTATAACAATTTGTTGGCTTTAGGGACATAAGGGGTTCATATTCCCATCCCGAGGCAACTCAAAAATATTCGGGTATACTAGCTTTCATATCGTGTTCCCTCTCAGGTACGATTTATTTTGTTATCTCTAAACTCTAGTAATCTCATTATAACAAAATTGAGCTTATAAGAGGCCCAAAAAAAGTTTTCTAATAGTGGTGTTTTATAAGATCAAACAAAAAATGTCATATCTAAAAATGTTTTAAAAGTTGATTGGACAATTAGGTATTCATGTTTGAATCAGAAACTTTACATATTCATTTAGTATTTCTGTTTGGAAGATGAATATAGGTTTTAGATCACAACTCTTCATGTTATTCCTTTTCTAAAAAATCTCTTCATGTTATAAATAAAATACATTTATACTTAAATTGTAGAAGTCTTCAATGCAATTGTCTATATACATATGAATGGACCAAGGTATGATTTTTTTGTTTCCATTCTCGTATCCATCACTGGCTAGTAGTAGTAGATATGTTGTTGTTTCCCTATCCCCCTAGACCTGGGACCAAGTTAAGCAGCAACCCCAACCACAGTTGAGTCAGGTAAACCTAGGCTTTGTTTGGCAAGCATAAGCTAGCTTATAAGCTAGTCCATCCAAACATGTACCAGGAAGCTAGCTTATCAGCTAGCTTTTTGAAACGCTACTTTGAGTAGCTTATGAGGAGCTTATTGTAGCTTTTTCCAATTATACCCTTATTAATATTAATTATTAAATTCAAATATACCCTTTTTGGTCATTTTACATACTCATAAGCTAGTTTTTGCCAAACATAATTTGTTCAACAGCTAGCTTATCAGCTATCCGCTAGCTTATCAGCTACGCTTGCCAAACGTAGCCCTAGTATCCGTCGGCATTGAGCTAAACCACCAACTCTACTTGTATTATATGAAATTTGAAAACATCGCATCAATCATTGAACGTGTTTTAAAAACATGTGTTAAATTAGTGCACTCAAATTATACCTGTTTAATTCTTGATGGACAAATTGAACTAAATAACAAAGTAATTTAAATTCATAGCCTAATAGATCACTGAATTTTAAAAATCGTTACCAAAACAAATGTATATTTCAAAATTGAGTATCTAAATGTATATTTCAAAATAAAGTAATTTTGACCACTATAACATATTGACAAAGTATGTATATAATTTTTGTTTAGTTCCAAAAGTTTTCTAATGATTGGTTGTTTTAGTCAATATAAATATGATAGTTGTAACCACAAGTAGATTAAAAAAAGAGTTGTTATGAAGAAGGTTTGAAATTTGGAAACATAAATGAGTTGAAAATATAAAGGAAGTGAAAACATTATGATAGAAAGAGGCAAAGGTGTGGGGTTTAATTAGTAATTAAAGATGAGCATGAGAAATGGTTAAAAATATACATCATGATTGGTGGTGATGATGATGGCTTTTGTTGACCCATGAAGGATTGAGGTCAACACAATTCAAACTCCTCAATTAAGTGCATGTCGCTACTAATTATGAAAACTATGAATCCCGTTCTGAGTTTTAATTCATGGTAATGTTCGATTTAGGCCATCCTTAGCCATACCAACCATACCACCCATTTCTGCTGCCACATCAGCTGCCACATCAGCTTTACCACTACCCTACCAATTCCATACCTTTCATCCTTAACCATACCACTCATACCCCTCATTTTTTTTTTCTAAAATATATTAAAATAATTTACTTAAAATTAAAATTAAAAATAAAATTAAAATTAAAATTAAAATTAAAATTAAAATTAAAATTAAAATTAAAATTAAAATTAAAATTACATTTTAATAAAACTAAAAAATACAATAAAACTAATTATTTTGCAGAGAGTCCCACAAGTGTTGAGATAAATCTTGGCGAAGGTTGTTGTGCCTCTCTCGGTTTTTCACTAGGTTGACGTTTCTTGCCCGGTCTGCTTCGGAGATATTTGTTTCGATATCTTCCGGTAAAACCTCCGTAGGATCAAAAGGATAATTTGAAATGCCTTCGTCTTCACGAATCATGTTGTGTAAAATTATACACGTGTACATGATTTCTTGTAGCTTCGTTCGTGTCCATACTTGCGCCGGTCTTTTTACCATGTGCCATTTACTTTGAAGCGTGGCGAATGTCCGTTCGATGTCTTTCCTAGCCGATTCTTGACGTTCCTTGAAGTGGATCCGTCTCTCGTCGTCATGTGGATACCTAAATGCTTTGACGAAAGTCGTCCACTCTGGATATATCCCGTCGGCAAGATAATACCCGTGATTGTAGTGTGTATTATTTGCTACAAACGAACTATCGGGTGCTTTATCTTCGAATAAATCGTTGAAAACCGGTGATTGATTGACAACGATTATATCGTTCGTCGCGCCCGGAACCCCGAAGAATGCGTGCCAGATCCATTCATCATATGATGCGACCGCTTCTAGAATTACCGTCGGTCCAGCATGATCACCTCTATGGAATTGACCCCTCCATGCGACGGGGCAATTTTTCCAGGCCCAATGCATACAGTCAATGCTACCAAGCATGCCGGGCAAGCCGTGGACTTGTTCATGCATTGCGTAGATTCGTTGAATATCGCTGGCAGTAGGCTTTCGTAAATATTGTCGCATATATAGGTAAATAATACCTTTGCAAAAATTCTCAAGGCAATCCCTTGACGTCGTTTCGCTCATCCTCAAGTACTCGTCGGAAGCATCCGAAGCAGTCCCGTACGCCAATTGTCGAATAGCGGACGTACACTTTTGAAGCGCGGAAAACCCTTTCACGCCTCTTGCATCCCAATGTTGCTTGAAATATTCGGTCTCTCTTTCTAGATCGTTAACTATCCGTAAGAATAGTCGTCGACTCATACGAAACCGCCGCTTAAAGTCTTCGTCGTTGTACACCGGGTTATTAGAAAAGTAGTCGGCGATAAGCTTATCGTGTCCCTCTTCCCGACCTCTTTCTTTATTCGGCCCTCTCGGTCTTTTATTTGACGGACCTTCTCCATTGTTTTGCAATACCCCGGTAGTCACAAGTTTACCGACCAACTCGGCAGCTTGAAGGTTGGCTAGAAGAACTTGATCTATCATGAGATCAAATTCGTCATCGGAATCCGCCATATTTTTGTGGATAGGAGAAAAGAGAAGAAATTGAAGAGAATAGAATGAGATGTGGAGAAGAGAATAGAATGAGATGTGGAGAAGAGAATAGATGTATATGTATATATAGAGAGATTAAAGGAAAAAAAAAAATTTGAAAATATAGCCGTTAGAGAGCCGTTGGGCGGGGGGGGGGGGGGGGGGGGGTTAAACACGCCTAAAATCAATCGGTAACCGGGTACCGGCCTCCACCACTACCGGTCCGGTACCGGCCATCCACGACGGTGTTCACCGTCGGTAGTGGCGGTACCGGTACCCCATACCGGCCCGGCTAATGATGGCCTTAGTATAATATATTATAGATAAACAATTGTACGATAATATTAGTTAAAGATAAAAAATGTAAGCATCTGCCAATCCTACAATATCGACTTGAATTATCTCTTTGTTAGCCCTAATAGCAACTGGTAGGTAAGTTTTCGATCTTCTTAGTCTTGGAGGCTTAATTCTACCGGCCTCTTCACGGTCAACTGTTTGAGGAACTTGATTGATGACTCTATTTTGGTCAACTCTCGTGGAATGAAGACTTTGTGGCTTAAGTCGGTTCCTTCAAAGGTCAACATTTTGGTTTGGAGGTTGATGCTTAACAGGTTGGCCACGAAATTGAATTTGGTGAAAAGAAACATTCATGTCGACTGTTCCTACTGCATTTTTTGTGGCTTTGAACTGGAGTGCAAGGAACATTTTTTTATCAGTTGTCCTTTGTCTTCTCTTCTCTTGTTGAAAATCAAAAAATGGTGGAACTTGAACTCTCCTTATCCCAATTCCGTCATCGATCTGCAGCAGTGGGGTTCTACGACTGGCTGAGGAGCTTATCTTTTTTTTTTTTGGCTTAATGTTAGGAAAAAGCTTGAGAAGAAGCTTATTTGGATTAATTAGTATTACGACCCTATGTTGGAAATCTTCTTGTAATTTCTTTTTTTTTTCTTTTGCTAGTTTCTTACTAGCTTTTCCTTTAATAATTTTTATGCGATTCAAAAAAAAGTGTAAGAAAGGATATATAGAACCATTGATCACTATTGTTAATTAGTGATGGTCTAATTTTTAAGTTAAGTCTTAAAATAATTAATGAATTAACTTTGAAGTATATCTCCAAGTGAATTTTTTAATTAGGATTGATCCAATAATCTTTTAACATGGAAACCAACTCTCTCTTTCTCTCCCTCTATCTTTCTATATATATATATAGTACATACGTACGCGTGCGATACAGCGCAAAACATCTTAAGTTATTGAGCACTTCAATAAATAATTTTGTTTCGTGTCAGTTTTATTTTGTATCGCTCGATTCCAAGTTTATGGTTTATAGTTCATATACAATGCACATATTAACTTGAATAATGTTCAAATAAAATTAATTAGTCATAATAATTTTGTTAAACTCAATAATTATCTTGTTTATATTTTATATTTTATTATACAAATATTAATTTGAACAATTCAAATTATAATTTAATTAATAGTATTTTTTTATAACTCAATGATTATCGTGTTCCTTAAAAATACTAAATTAGTTGAATTATCTTGTTTTCTTCAAATAAAATGACACATGTCAATCATATAGGCTTAAATGAACCAAAGTGAAAAATATGTTCAGATTCAAGTTTAGACGAGAAAATACTGATTTCGTCTCATGAGAGAGCGACACGTGGTAGGCCAGTTACTCATGTATTATATATATAGGGTTAGGCTCAAATGAAAACTCATTTTTATTGTGAACGTGAGGGCAGACGACAGCACATCACGTACCATATTCACTATGAATAATCATGTATTATTCAGAGTGAATAACACATCATGCAGTATTATTCAGAATGAATAATACTGCATGTTGTGTTATTCATTCTGAATAATACATGATTATTTAGAGTGAATATGTCACGTAACGCGTTCTCAACTGTTCTCACGTTCTCAATGAAATTTGAGTTTTTGACTTAAACTTATATTTCCATGAATATCGTCCACTAGTAACACAAAATAAATCACAAAGATACTACCACTAAGTCTATGTTTGGCAAACTAGTTGGCAGTTGATGAACAAATTATGTTTAACAAAAACTGGTTTATAAGTATGTAAAATGACCATAAGTAACATATTGAATAAATAATCAATTACAAGTATTTTACAATATAATAAAAACAAATTTTTAACAAATATAATTAAATAAATTTTCTAATAATAATATATGTTAATTAATACAAACAAAATAATAAAGAAATTAAATAATATAATATTGATTAAAATAATATAAAATTGATTATTATATACATATACTATAAACTTAGAATTTGTTAAAACTTATTCTAGATAAAACTTACATTAATTTATGATTTAAATTACTACTAGTTAATGACCCGTATATTATACGGGCATTTGAAACATGTTATTTTAATTTTTAATAAGAATAGACATTTACATGACAATTGTCATTACCATTTAAATACTTATGTAAATTATATGTTATATGATAATTGCCATTATAATTGCTTATTACAATAGATATTTTAGTTATCTAATAGCTGTTAAAATTTTAAAAATTGAAAATTTATTATTCTTTTGTCAAAAGATTTGAATTTCGTGAACGATTTTAAAACTGGGGGATTCAGAAATAAAATATGTGTAGTGTTTTGATTTGTAGGATTTTAAATAAAATAAAATAAAATTATTTATAAATAATCTACAAAAATAGTTAGATTAAAAAGATAGAATCTTTGAATTTCAAGAATATTAGCAATTGAGTTTTAAATAAAGTAATATTTCATTACTTATAAATAATATATAAAAATAATTAGGTTAAAAAGATGAAATCTTTAAGTTTCAAGAATATGAAGAATAGAATTGTAATAAAATCTAAACAAATTAATTTATATCTATTTTAATAACTCGAGGGATTTAAAAATAAAATATGTAGTGTTTTTTATTTATAGAATTTTAAATAAAAAATTAATTAGTTATAAATAATCTATAAAATAGTTAGATTAAAAAGATATAATCTTTAAATTTTAAGAATATCAACAATGGAGTTTTAAATAAAATAAATTTTAATTACTTATAAATAATCTATAAAAATACTTAGGTTAAAAAGATAAAATCTTTAAATTTCAAGAATATCAAGAATAGAATTGTAATAGAATCTAAACAAATTAATTTATATCTAATTTTAATAATGTAGTTAAATTAAAAAAATATTCAATATTAAACTCATTTTGAAGGTATTGTCGAGACGATTATAATGGTATAATTTATTAAAAAGAAAAAACAAAAATTTTAATACATTTTAATTAATATATATTATTATCTTAAAATGACAAAGATGTAAAGTGAAAGATGAGAAACTAATGGATAAAAAGTAATTTAATCAAATAATTCTAATGATAAAAAACGTAAATTATAAAGATAATTATGGTATTAAAATAATAAGAATAATTGATGATATCATCATTTGATGATTCTTTTTTAATTGGCCAATCAAATGGTTCAATTTTATAATCATGACATCAGCAAAAACTTTTCTTTAATATATATATAGATATAGATTACTTGTAATAAAAGTAAAAATAGTTAACTTTGGATATTTTAAGTAATTAGTAATTTGAGTAAATTACGAATTTGGTCCTTATGGTTTGACGAAAATTACGGATTTGGTCCTCAAACTTCATTTATTACGCGGATGGTCCCTATGGTATGTATATCGTTATGGATTTGGTCCTTGAGACTAACATCCGTTTAATTCTCCGTTAGGATCAAGGGTGTTATGGTCTTTTTCTCTTTTTTACCATTTTAATAATTTTTAAATGATTTTTTTCTTTTTCTTCAATGAATATTCATCTCCTTTCTTTAAATCTTCATCTTCTTTCTTTGAAGATCAAGAACAATGAACAACATTTCCAAAATTCAAAACCAAACCAAAATTAATCATAAACAACATTTTCAAAATTCAAAACCAAACCAAAATCAATCATAAACAACATTTCCAAAATCCAAAACCAAATCAAATCAATTATAAACAACATTTCCAAAATCCAAAACCAAATCAAATCAATGGTAGTCTTCAATTGAAATCAAATCTTCATCAGATTCTAAATCTATTCCAAAAACACCAAGAACAATTAAATAAATTCCAAACCAATCCCAAATCCAAATCCATTTTAAATCCCGAATCTAAAACCCACATTAACATTTATATGGTTCCTAACTTAGAAATCCCTAAACCAGAAAGACTACATGGTTACCGAGAGAGAAACCGATACAATGAAAACCATCAAGATCTGAAACCAAAAATCAAATAGGACATGAAGAAAATCAAATACGACACACAGATCTGGAGCTCCCTCCTCCATCTTCATCTTTATTCATGATCTTGAAGACTCCATGGTTTCCAGCGCCCTCCCTCTGCCGTAACACTCCCTTTGCGTGGTTCCTCCCACCGCCGGAGATGAGTTTCTTCTCCGATTTGGGTTTTTCCACCGGAAATCTGGAGGTTTCCGTCGACTCCAGTGGCGGCAGAGAGAGAGAGAGAGAGAGAGAGAGAGAGAGAGAGATGGTGTTGTGTTGTGACCTGGTGGTGGGCGGTGGTTGCGTTGGAGCCGCCGGAGATGGGACTCGCACACTGAAATGGTGGATGAACCCTAATTTTTCTGGGTTTAGGTTTTGAGTTTTGAAGATAAGACATGACTTTCAAGTTTACAATTTTGATCCTTGTTCTTCAGAAAAATGATAAAAGAAATTAAATAATTAAAAGGACGATTTTGCCCTTATAATTAACGGAGGAAGTTGACGGACGTTAGCATGAAGGACCAAATCCATAACGATATACATACCATAGGGACCATCCGCGTAATAAATGAAGTTTAAGGACCAAATCCGTAATTTTCGTCAAACCTTAAGGACCAAATCCGTAATTTACTCTAGTAATTTTAAAATAGTATACTTGAGAATTATATTAAGTATTTTTTATTAAAATAGTTAGCATGTATAAATTATTTATGAAAAAAATATATTTAATTCTATGTAACTTACATAAACTGTTTTACTAAGGGATAAAAAAACACTACATAGAAACTAAGGAAATTAAGCTTCATTATATTTTGATAGATTTTACAATTTTTTAAAAAGCAAATATTACGTAAAAATAAGTTGACGTGAATTATATTGAAAATGGGTCATATGTATATTAACGCAGTTTAATAAAAAGAAAAAAAGCGAGTTAACTGGTTTATATTTTGTCTAAGGTATTCATAATGGCTTAGGTATTATTTGGTAAAAATAAGTTGACTTATAAGCTATAAGCTATCTTATAAGGCTATCCACAACAATGGGCGGCACGCCACGGATACCGAACCGGCACCCCTGGCAACACCGCCGAGGGTGACCGGTATGGAGAGCTAGCGACACGGCAAGCTGATGCCGGCTTGGAAGACCACCCACCCCACCCCATCCTCTCTCTCATTTGTCTCTATCTCTCTCTTCTTTTCCTTTTTTTTCTTTTTTTATTAATTAAAATGTAAATAGCAAGAAGCTGGTACCACTGAGGATGGAATGATACGGAATTGGTAAGGTGTTGATAAGCTAGTGGAAAACTGATGTGGCGTTGAGGTGGCAGTTGGTACCATTGGTACCACTAAGGATGTCCTAAGTCAGGTACATGTTTGGATGGACCATAAGTTAAGTTAACTTATAAGCTAGCTTTTTGAAAAACTACTCTTACTAACCTTTTGGTGACTTATGAGACTTTTTATTTTTTTATTCCAAATATACCTTTGCAAAGTTTTATACCACTAATCTTCAAACATGTCTTTTTTTGTCTTTTTACAGTCATAAGCTACCTTATCAACTAGTTTTTGCCAAACGTAACTTATTCATCAACTACCTTACCAGTCATCAACTACCTTATCAGTCACCAACAACCTTATCAGTCATCAGCTACCTTATCAGTCACCAACAGCCTTTTCAGTCATAAGCTACCTTATCAGTCATAAGTTAACTTACCAGCTAGTTTGCCAAACATAGCCTTAGTATGGCGTACCTCCATGGATGAAGACAGACAATCCCATGCTCGAAGTTAGAGCCAAAGATCATGTGAAGGTCATGAACCGAGGATCACGATGTGGAACAAATAGATTTCTCATTAGCTATACTAACGTGTCCCCTGCAAATGACAAAGTATTCATCATCGGTATTTACGCTTAGATGTTGTTCAGACAATGAATAATTTGCATTAAAAGGTATATTCCCATGATATAGCTCTAGCACCGCCAAGACTAACATGTTGAAAATGACCGTACATATAAAATAAATGCTTACCAAGACAAATACATGGAAATCACAAATACATTTGAAGCAATTTTACACTATAGATTTATGTTCTCCTTTTTAGTACTAACTTCATTATCAATGGTAAACGACCAAAACTAATCTCTAGTTAAAATTACAATATGATTTTGCCTTCTCCTTGGAAATACCAACTTGAATGTAAGGGGTCATGATTCCCAAGCTCACCTTGGAACACTTCTAACATAAATGTAAACATTTCTTGTGAATTGTGTCATATCCATACATGTGAATAGGCAATATGGATTCACTAACATAAATGGCATACAGAAAGGAAGAAATAGGAATTTGTTTATTTAAAGTCTCTAAAAATTTCTTTCAAAGTTTTAATAAGGCTTTTCAATTTTGTTAGAAAAAGAAAATTTGTGGTTAGCACACAAATTTAATTACATCTCTATTGGTTCAACATCAATATTTTTAATTTAGAGGGAATTACACGAGTGGTCCTTGTAGTTTATTTAAATTATGAATTTAGTCTCTAAACAAACGCTCTATGTTATTGGTCGTTAACTTTTCATATTCATAACACACATACGTTCACTTAACAATATTAATTACTAATCATTATGAAGACTAACTTGTCTTTAAACAAACTATAGGAAACCAAAAGTAATCTGCTCTAAATTTAATTGATTTATGATTTTTTAAAATATATTATATATATATATTATATCCGATCACCAAAAAAAGTATTTAAATACATTAAATGTAAAATAAATATTTTTGTATTTATTAACCCGGTCGTTGAGATGCTCCAGGCGTAGACTGGGTTGCCCTCCAACCTAGTCAAAGATTGTGGTTGGGCTCTTACGTTGGGCCGGGCAACGTTGGATTAGTGGGCTGCATATGGATGCTAGATACTGCGGGGGAGGTGTACATGCGTGTGTGCATGTGTTTGTGGTAGTCGTTCGATGGTTCAATGCCGCTATGTCTTTGAAAAAAAACTACTAAACTTATAATTATCTATTGACTTTTATTAAGCATTTTGTGTTTAAAAACTTTAAAATTATTAAAAAATGTATTTCGATCATTTATCAAAATTTCAATCAAATTCCAAAAATATATTATGTGAATTACACAGACAAACTCTAATTTTTTTAATAGATTTCATTCTAGTTTTATCAACCATTTAGGTGATCAAATATGACAACGTTAATACTTTCAAAGTCAATTTTTTTTAACAAATTTTATTTCATCAAAACACATGTATGCGAACCAAACACCACTTTAGGAATATAAATAATTATCGTAAATTATCAAAGATTTTTATAATAATATAACTAAGTATTGTATTAAAAACTACTAAAATCGTGTCATAACTCCTTTTTATAAATAATGGTTGAAAAACAATTTAGTAGCATGTATAATAGGAGAGAGTGTCATCTTCAACATAAAAGGTAAAAAACTACTACCATATATATGCATAATTTTGGCAAAAGAGATGAGTATTTACCAAGTAGCCTCGAGAATAGAAGAGAAGTCGACAAAAAGGACAGCGAAGGGTATATAATTATATATTTACTAATTATAAATATAATTATATAGGCAAAGTCAGAAACCCCATAAGTCAAAGCTTTATTTCTTGATAGTTGATACCACTCCAACGACCCTTAAATGCCCTAAGCTCCGTCCTGTCTACGCCGGATGCTCGCAAAACATTCCTCAACCCTATATAACAACACATACACACACACAATGTGTGTATATATATATATATATATAGGCGTAATCTTGCGAACATCAATAAAATCTTAAAAACTTGAGAACCGATCTAAGCTTTGATCTATAAAAAACATGATCGTCATTTGGTAAAAATATTTTCACAATTCATTACCAGATGAAACTTTAGTTTCATATATGAAACTTTAAATTCACCATATGAAACTTCAGAAACTTCCGATTCATTAGATGAAACTTCAATTTCATCATATGAATTTCATATTGATTAGATGAAACTTCAGAAAGCTCAAATCTACCAGATGAAACTTCAAAAACTTTAGATTCATTAGATGAAACTTCATATTCAACATATGAAACTTCATATTCACTAGATGAAACATACAAATTCATTTACCATATGAAACTTTAGATTCACTAGATGAAACGTCAGATTCAACATATAAAATTAATTGTCATCCTAATTCATCTAATAAATACAAAACACAAATGTTCATTTACATCTAAATTCACCTAATGAATACAAACATAATATCCATTTAAACATATGTGTGTGTGCGTGTGCGTGTGCGTGTGTGTAGATGCACGATCAAACGAGAACAATAAGTACTTAAAAGAACACACAAACTAAGAAAATCATATATGATTCACGTGACTTTGCTCGTAACGTAATTAAGCCGCGACCAAAGTCATCCAAGTGGTTTTTTTTCCCCACAAAAGCATACATGATTTTATTGGTTTGCGTGTTTTTAGAAATAGATATCGTTTTCGTTTAAAATCGGTATTATATGTATGTATGTGTGCATGTACGTATGTGCGTATTTGAATATAGTTGTGATCGAATCTGAAAACCTAGTAAAAATGGTGGTATTTTAGTAATAAAGATGCTTTTCAAAAGAAAAGATTATTAATAATAGTTTAGATCCTAGCCTTTTGATAAAACTAATTTATGTGAGAAACAACATATGTATAATTATACATCGATTCTCATGCATGGTTATTACAGTGCATTTGAGATTGATATATATTGTTTAGTCTTTAATTGGTGTTATATATATATATATATTACATATATGTGTATATTCATTCATATTCTGTGCTCCAACTAGAATCAAACAAAACAAACTCCACCGACTGTCAACTTCAAGAACTCAAAGTCAAACTCCACACACACTTAACTTATTAGTTTAATGCTACGTGTAATCTCAAAACATGAGCCTTCTTTACAAATTTTTATTTGCCAACTTAATTCATCTAAGTTAAGTTGAAACCTTTGCACGAGATTTAAGGTGCATTAAAGTTAATTTTGGAAGTTAACAAATGTGGAATAATAATATTCATATACATTTTGACTTTTAACCATATTTTTTTCCTTCAATTTGTATTTTTAGAATTAAAAAGTTATCTTAAATGAGAAAGGCATCAGTTGAATCATATAAAATAAGGTCAAGTTTTGTTTGCTTTTGTAAAATTAATTCTTATTAGTCTCTTAATTATGTCTAGTGCATAACGGTACGATGGTTCAAAGTGTTCGTTTATTTCAAGATTTTAAAGTCATTTATATTTTATCATTCTTTTATCATATAAAAGGTAAACCAATACTATAACAAATTAAGATTAAGTTTATAAGATGCATAATAAAGAAGTCATAATAGAGTGTTTTTGTAGAACCTTAGTTTATAGAACCAAATAAAAAAGTGTTTCATTTAAAAGTTTTACAAAAAGTTTAAATGACGTTTTTGAACAACATAACAAGATTTTTAGAACAATTTTTAAAAAAAAAATGTCGTATTAGCTAGTTTTATAAGATGCTTTTAAAAAGTATTCTAGCTATAAGCCCATGTTTTTAGATGACACTTGTTTCTATAGGACGTTTTCAAATGGTGTCCCATAAAATAGTTAATAGGACATTTTATTTAAAAAGTTATTTAAAAAAACTTTTTCGACGTTCAAAAATGTCTAATAAACTTTTTGTAACACTTTTAGATAGAAGGATTATTTGTATAGGTCCTATAACCTATAAAATTATTTAAATAGGAACCAATAGCGCAATCTAATATAAATCATAGGGACCTTTTCGGTAATTATTATAAAATAGGGACCAATAAAGCAATATAGTGTAAACCATATGGACGAAATATGTAATTTAATCTAGAATAAATTACAAACTTAGTTCCTCTGGTTATTGAAAATTTTGGAATAAGCCCCCCAAACAAAATAATTACAGCCACGGTCACCTGGTTTAACTTTGTTATGGAGTGGGTCCCTTCCCTTAACTCCACTAACTGATACTCGGTCAAGTCAAGAACATTTTGGTCATTTTAATTTTTTGTTTTAAAAACTAAAAACAATATAGTTTATATATTGCTTGAAACAACCGTAATCGAGAACAGATATATAGTAGATTCCTTCAATCTATTGTATATATATGTCTCTCTATGAATCATTTTACTATGTGTTTTGAATGATTCAAACCCTCATCTTTCCTATTAGAAATAATGAATTTGAATGATTTCTTATTGATTTGTTGAACTTTTTTTTGGAATAAACACCTTCACACATAATATACATGTGTATATGTGAGGAAGAGGAGGGGAAATATACACATATAGTTCACACACACACACACACACATATATATATATATATAAGTATATGTATGTAGAGGAAAGTTCAAATGTGAACCACTTTTTGGTTGTGAACGTGAGAACAGCCGAAAGCACCACGTGGCAATCTGGAAAACACGCGACTAACCTTTATGCATACTGCATAAAGCTATCATTCAGACTGAATAAAGTTTTATGCATAAAGCTTAGTCGCACTCTAAAGCGGGTGACTTGACGTGCGGGTTAGCTTTATTCAGTTTGCATAATAGTTTTATGCAGTATGAATAAAGCTTGAACGAAGCTAACCCGCGGAATTTATGCAGACTGAATCAGGGACGGAGCTAGAAAAATTTTCAAACGGTGACACCATTTAACTTTAAAAAACATACATAGAGATATTTTCAAAAGTCAATATTAATTTAGTGGTTGGTTCATTGCTATTTAAATGAAAGGTCTCGAATTTGAGTCTTGTTATTACAATTTTTTTAGAAACATAATAAATATAACATTAAAAACTATAAAAACTAGAAAAATGAGTATACCAAGATTTGAACCTAAGACCTCACATTTAAAACTAACCAACTGAACTAAAGAGAATTTATGTTTTTTTGCAGTTTCAAAATATATATGGTGGCACACAACAATTAATACGATGACATTTTCCACAACCCTATAAATTTTACACTATGAAGGAGAAACAATACGGTAGCACGTGCCACCGTGTGCCCTTATGTAAATCCGTCCATGGACTGAATAAAGCTTGAACGAAGCTAACCCGCGAAATTTATGCAGACTGAATAAAGCTAAGCCGCGGAAGTCAAGTTGCCACGTGGCGCGCTCTCGGTTGTCGTCACATGCACAACCAAAAAGTGGTTCACATTTAAACTCACCCCTATATATGTAGATATTATATATATTACACACGAATGGCTTATAGGTAAACTTAGTTTTTGAATTTTTTTTATTGTACATGTACATACACATACACATACTTATACACATACACATACATACATACATATATATATATATATATATAGAGGAAAGTTCAAATGTGAACCACTTTTTGGTTGTGAACGTGAGGACAACCGAGAGCGTGACACGTGGCGGCTTTGAGTGTGGTCCCCCTCTTTAATTCAATGCCCTCCCATGAATCGCGCCTAGTCATCCGCCGTGGAGTTGACGTGGCGCCTAGTCATCCGCCACGTGTCGCGCTCTCGGTTGTCCTCACGTTCACAACCAAAAAGTGGTTCACATTTGAACCCACCCCTATATATATATATATATATGTAAAGAGAGAGAGAGGGGAACAAAGATCTCAAATCCATATATTTAACCAATTAAACATTAGGGGTTGAATCCAAATATAGAGATCTCCATAAGGGTCTAAACGAAACCTGGTAAGAACAGAAGTATCTTAATAGAAACATGAAAGATATATCATTTCTTGTATAGACCTTTTGACATTTTTCCAGGCACAAACATCTTGGGGTTGGGGTTGGGGGAGCATTGTGCTAGGTACGGCACAAGGGAGACCAGTAAGGAAGAAAATGAAGGACGTAGGTAAAAATGGGATTGAAGGACGGATAAGGCTGGAGATCAGCAAGTCGAGTTTGCCGTTAGGGTAGGCAGCTCTACCATTTTAAGTTTGGTGGTTTAAGTGTTGAAGTAAAAAATGTAATATTATTCAATGACCAAAACACCCTTAATAGAAACTTGGGCTAATAAAGTTTGGGTAAGAGACTTAATCCAAAACATAGGTGAAACCATGGTGACTGTGCATGTAGTTACTTTGTTTGAAGGACCCAATCCTAAAACTTTAATAACGAGACAATTTTTAATTTACTCTTAAATATATTACACGGAAGTCGTTTAGACCTTGTTTCAACAAAGGTAAACAACGAATAATGCGGGTTTGGTCGCATTAGTCGTGTTTTTCTTTGTTTCAATCTGAGTAAAAAAACTGGTTTAAAGGTCAATAGAGCGTAAGAGCCCAATGCCCAATTTTTTATTATTAAATATTGGGTGCCCCTCAATCCTCATTATAAGCCAATTAAGGGTTCATAATGGGCTTTTTAACATTTTGATTGGGTTTCGGCCTATAAACCCACATAAATTCTTAGAGCTTTTTTATGTCGGTTTAGGTATTAGTCTAATACCCAACATGTTAAAGAACATTTACATGTACATGAATTGTAAAAGGTTCCATTTTTTTTCCTTTTAATAATTTTATGTAGATAGCATTGAATATATAAATGGAAATTACTCTAATAAAATTAAGGGGATGTTTATTATCAAATTTTTCATTAATTGTATGGATAAATATGTCTGTCCAGATGATAATTTATCTGTTAGATAAATTGATGTAGTTGTTTACCTTTTTATCTTATTCAATCCCTTGAACGACAGAATTAACCAATTTACCCCTGACAATTACCGATCATTTGCAAACTTATCATTTGTTGTTGTTACTATTCATGAAAAAAAAAACTTTTAAACTAAAAAAAGCCTTTCAAACCAAGAATTAACAACAAAGGAATCACATAATATTGTTTGATACTGTTCTCTCAACAAATTTTTTGACGGCCATAAAAAATAAACAAAAAAGAACCAGATAATATAATTTCACATAACAATAGAAAAGTATTGATAACAAGAAATCAGAACCACCACATCAAGAAATTATGATTAGAAATCAAAATCACCAAATCAAGAAATTAAAACCACCCGAAGAAGGCCACTGACTAGAAGAAGGGAAGAAGGTCGCCGACTAGAAGGGAAGAAAACCACAATAGTCAGAGAAGAAGAGGTGTAGGGATGGGAAGCTTTGGCCGGCAACGAGAAGCTTTGGCCGGCGACAAAAAAGAGAAATAGGGGTCATCTGATGCTGCAGCCGATCTGATGCTTGAAAAGAAATAGGGTTTTTTAAATCCCGTGTTTAAGACATGAAGGGTATATTTGTCCAACTAATGTCTGTATGGGGACAAGAGGACTTTCACGAGCTATGCAAAAAAGCCCTATTCTAAGCGATTAAGCCATTAGTGAACAACACAAAACGTCTGTGTGAATAAGCCAGTTAAGTCCATTAAGTCGTTACTAAACACACCCTAAGTTGATAAAACTACAAAAAAAATGTGTAAATGGCCTCTATAACTATTGTGGATGGTTAGTACTTTAATACTTGCATTTTAGCATTTATGTTTATTGGATCAAACAATTGTAAGGGTGAGCACGGTTCGGTTCGGTTCGGTTTTTGGCTGGAACCGAACCGAAAACCGAGCCGCTTCGGTTTTCGGTTTTTTCGGTTTTCGGTTTTTTCGGTTTTTTTTCGGTTTTTTTTTTTCGTTTTTCGGTTTTTCTCTCGGTTTTCGGTCTATAACTCTATGTTTCTTCCATTTTTCAACCGGTTGGTGAAACGGTTTGACTTTCGGTTTTCGGTTATCTTCTATATTTTCAACTATAAAAGTATAAAATAATAAAGTTAAGTAAGTTTACGAATCGTCAAAATACAAACAAGATGTTTCAGGCGTTAGGATTGCTTGTTTTGTGAAAGATCAAGGGGAAATCGATAACATATATATATAAGATGTTTGAACCTTCCCTATATATATATATATATATTATAAAATTTTAAAATAATATAATATTTTCGGTTCGGTTCGGTTTTTTTCGGTTCGGTTTTTGAGCCAAAACCGAAACCGAAGCATTTGGTTTTTCGGTTTTCGGTTCGGTTCGGTTTTTCGGTTTCGGTTTTTCGGTTTTTTTTTTTCGGTTTTTCGGTTGCCGGTCCGGTTTTTGCTCACCCCTAAATAATTGTGTCATATGGAAAAGTCTTATAATAAGTTAATAAGTAGCTCTTGAACATTCAAATTTTTTTATTAAGACATTTTTAAAATAAAATCATTTTTATTAACTTTTTTACAATATACTTTGAATAAATGTCTTATAAAAGATATTTTTTACGACGCTTTGTTTTTATAAGACGTATTTTTAAATATCTTCGTATAAAAAATTTAATAGGACACTTTTTTTAAAAGTTCTTTAATAACTTACTAATTTATTTAACAACATGCTATTCGTTTTTATATCATTTTTGCATATAAAACACATTATTTGGGTCCAATAACTAACCGATTTTGTGACGATAATTTCACTAGTCTCTTGTGGCAAACATACAAGAAATGCTATCAACCGTTATCATTCATCTGTAGTTTTAACATTTAATAAAGGCGAATAACGATATGAACACATAAATTAAACTGTTTTTTTATCCCGTTAATAATAATTTGAGACCACTTCCTTAACTTGGCACACGCTTCAAAAATCTTTTGACTATGTTATCTTTGTTTTTGATAATCGACCCTTAAAATGACCATACACCGGCATTGTCCCTTTCAAAATCTATGGTAGGTAGTAATATTTTGAAATTATTTCGATAATGGGAAAAGTATATATGTCGACCTTGAATAAAGTTGAAATTTTGAATTAGTGATAGCCCAAAAGTGCACTTTGAGAAGGACCGATTGGGCTAAAAAAATGGCGTGGACTAGAAATATAAAGAGGATGTTGTTTCCAAACAACCATGTGAAGGGCCTTTAAAGGCCCATAAAAGTTTAGCCTAAGAAATTAACCATCTAATTAACTTTGAGTGTAAATTATATACTAACGATATATTTGGCAAAAATAAGTTAGCTTATAAGTTAGTTTACCCAAACATTTACCATAAGCTAGCTTATAAGCCCTATTTATTGGAACGCTAGTTGGAATAGTGTTTTAGAAGCTATTTATAGCTTTTTCCAGTTATACTCTTATCAATGTTAATTATTATACCCTAAGATATCCTTTTTGATCATTTTACATACTCATAAGCTAGCTTATCAGCTACCAGCTAGCTTGTCAGCTAGTTTGCCAAACACAACCTAAGAATAGAAAAATAAAATAATAAAAACTCCAAAAAATGTTTTGATTCTGAGTGATTTAGTTTGTATAATTTTTTTGTTTGAATTAGAAATTTGTAGGCTTTTGGAAACGGATAAGTATAATTTTAATCTAAAATTTCCCGATTTGAATGGCCAAAATACAAGGAAAACTATAGAAAAAAAACTAAAACGGAGCGAACAAATCACCAAACATTTGTTTTGAACAAATAAGATATCATTTAAGCAGATTGTTTTGAAGAAAAATCCCTTTAAAGACTTGGGATGGTTAAATGATCGTATATTAAATTATTAATTCGAAATATAACAACCTAGTCTATCTCCTAATATTATTCCCTAAGTTGTTGTAACATCTTGTATTTATCTCTTAGTTAGTTCCTTATATTTCTCTCTTGTAATCTATATATATTCTGCGAATAAAACTCAAGCTTTCTATTTATTAATTTCTTATTCACTATATGGTATCAGAGCTTTCTAAAGCTCCAACGAGTTTTTGATCCAATCCGACAATGGCAAACAAGAAAACAATGATTCAGATCACAGCTGCTACACATTTTCCAATCAGGCTAACATCCACCAATTTCCCTGTCTGGCGCAAGCAGGTTGAATCAACCCTAATCGGCCTAGAACTCAACGGCTTCATCAACGGCAAACAGTCACCACCAAACAAAACTCTAGCAGACAACAAACCTAATCCAGACTACATGTTATGGTTCCACCAAGATCAGATTATCATCAGCGCCATTCTTGGCAGCTGTTCAGACTCGATACAGCCTCTCATCGCATCAGCGCTCACAGCTCAAGATGCCTGGAATCGACTGAATTCCAGTTATGCTAGCGCTTCACGAAGCCGGATCATCTCTCTCAAATCAAAACTGGTTAAAAACCCAAAAGGGACCCGAACCATTCCCGAGTTTCTTCAAGACATGTGAGCTATAGCCGACGATCTTGCCCTAGCGCAAAGTCCGGTTGCTGAAGAAGATCTCCTTGTTCACATAATCTCTCAACTTGGCGACGAATACAACAGTATTGTGGCTGCCATTAAGGTACGCGAAACGCCACTTTCATATTCGGAACTCTTCGACAAACTTACAAACTTTGAAAGAGGTCTCAAAGAAGCTTCTTCAAACATTGATCTTACCATACCAACGGTCAACTTTACTGGCCGACAAGGAGGCAGGCAGGTTCCCAACTCGTTCCAAAGAAACTCTTGCCCGACACATCAGCGACAACAAGGTTCAAACCGTCACAGATGGTCTAATTCAGATAACCGTTCCTCAAGAACTCCCTCCTTCTGCCAGTATTGTAACATTCCTGGTCATCACACGCACGACTGTCGAAAATTATCTCGGTTCCTGCGCGAAAACAACATATCTATTGTCAACTCTCCAGCCACGCAACCAGTTGCGAATGTTACCACAGCCGATCGATCACCCACGACGTCCGCACCATGGCTCTTTGACACAGGTGCTTCCCATCATGTCACTGCCGACCGCTCCACTCTACACAACGTCTCGGAGTACGGTGGTCCTGATGAAGTAACACTTGGTGATGGTACAGGTTTACGAATTTCTCACATTGGTTCAAAATGTATCAATACACCACGAAAAACATTAGCT
Source organism: Centaurea solstitialis (assembly GCA_030169165.1). Taxonomy (NCBI): domain Eukaryota; kingdom Viridiplantae; phylum Streptophyta; class Magnoliopsida; order Asterales; family Asteraceae; genus Centaurea; species Centaurea solstitialis. The sequence goes on from CM058047.1 coordinate 25,882,408, forward strand.
TTATCTAATGTTTTATGTGTACCTCGTTTACGCAAAAATCTCATTTCAGTTGCTAAACTTTGTAGAACTAACCTTGTTTCCGTGGAATTCTTTCCACATTATTTTTTTGTGAAGGATCTGCACACGAGGGCGCCACTCATGCGGGGTGAGAACACTGCAGATGTCTATCATACCACTCTCCAGCCAAAGTTCAACATCAATGTCACCACCGTCTCTCCACTTCAATGGCATCACAAACTTGGACATCCATCCATTCAAGTTTTCAAATCCCTTGTCTCTAGTTTAGGTTTTAGCTCTAAATGTATTTCCTCTTCCAGTTTTCATTGTTCATCTTGTTCAATTAATAAAAGTCACAAATTACCATTTGGCCACAACTCTTTTGTTACTACTAAACCACTTCAATTAATTTATTCTGATGTATGGGGTCCAGTTCAAAAATCCATTGACCAATTTTCCTACTATGTTATTTTCGTTGATTACTACTCGAGATACATCTGGCTTTATCCCATGAAAAAGAAATCTGATGTTGCCATCATTTTTCCTCAGTTCAAAAAGCTTGTTGAAACCTACTTTCAAACCCCTTTGGTAGCTCCCTTCACTGACAATGGTGGAGAATACATCGGCTTGCGTCCTTTTCTCCAAGCCAATGGTATCTCCCACTATACCTCTTCACCTCACACTCCTGAACAAAATGGTATAGCTGAACGGAGACACCGACATGTTGTTGAAACTGGCCTATCCCTCCTACACTATGCCCACCTCCCACTAACCTTTTGGTCTCATGCTTTCCAAACAGCAGCCTATCTCATTAATCGCCTTCCCACACATACCTTAAATAATCAAACGCCCTTTCACCGCCTTTTTCAACAAGCTCCCAACTACACCAAACTCAAACCTTTTGGTTGTCTCTGTTACCCCTGGTTGCGCCCATATACCTCTTCCAAACTTCAACCTCGTTCTATACCATGTCTCTTTCTTGGCTACTCCACCTCCCAATCTGCGTACAAATGCTTTGATCCCCAAAATCATCGTCTCTACCACTCCCGCCATGTTCAATTCATTGAAAACACCTTCCCATCTGCTTCCCAAAACCCCTCACCCCTTCCCACTTTAACTCAATTCCTAACCTCCTCCGTTTCAACACCTCCTATAACCCCCTCACCTTTGGCATCTTCCTCTCCACTTTCCCTCCTCCTCTCTCATCCCTATCCGACACACCACCATTTCCTAACCCGCCATCCGACACTCCTTTATGCAACCCTCATGCTCCTTCTGTCCACACCGAGCCTCATTCGCCTACCCAAACCGAAGCTCCAAATCATATCCCTGACTCCACTACCCCAAACCCGACCCCAAGCCCAGATCATCACCCTCCTCGAAACCGAAAGCCCAATCCCAAATACTTTAACAACTCTTTCATTAACACCACCACTCTTCACCCCATACCACCAACAATTGAACCTACTACTCATCACCAAGCTCAAAAAGACTCCCGTTGGCGTCAAGCCATGGATCTTGAGTTCAATGCCCTCATGAAAAATGGTACTTGGGAACTTGTTCCCCGTGCATCTCATACACCCATCGGGAGCAAATGGGTTTTCCGCATCAAATGCAAACCAGATGGTACCATCGACAAATTCAAAGCCCGTCTAGTTGCCAAAGGTTTTCTCCAGCAACATGGAAAAGACTATTTTGACACATTTAGCCCTGTCACCAAACCCGTCACCATCCGTATAATCCTCTCAATTGCTCTTTCCAATAATTGGCCTCTCCGCCAATTAGATGTTAACAATGCCTTTCTCCATGGCACTCTTCATGAGGAAGTCTTCATGACTCAGCCACCTGGGTTTATCCATCCTCAATTCCCAAATCATGTGTGCAAACTTCGAAAATCTATCTATGGCCTTAAGCAAGCCCCTAGAGCATGGTATCTAGAACTTTCCTCTTTTCTTGTCAACTTTGGTTTTCGAAAATCTCATGCAGATGCGTCCCTCTTTATATATAATCGTGATGGGGTGACTTGTTTTTTCATGGTCTATGTTGATGACATAGTTCTCACGGGTAACACTCCCGACTTTCTCACCCATTTCATCCATACTCTTGCTACTCGTTTTTCCATTAAAGACCTTGGACCCCTCCATCATTTCCTTGGCATCGAAGTTATTCCCACTCCTACCGGCCTCTTCCTCTCTCAACATCGCCACATTCAAGATCTCCTAACCCAATTCCACATGGATGGTGCAAAAGATGTCGCCACACCCTTAATCTCTTCAGTGGATCTCACTCCCGTGGATGGTTCTCCGCAAGTGGATCCAACACCGTATCGGAAACTTGTTGGCTCTCTACAATATTTGGCTTTCACCAGACCGGATGTCTCGTTTGCTATCAATAGGCTCTCTCAGTTCATGCATTCGCTTACTCAGACACACTGGCAAGCTCTGAAACGAGTACTACGCTATCTGAAGGGTACCATTCATCATGGTTTGTTTTTAAAACGCAACTCCACACTTGACCTCACAGTTTTCTCTGATTCAGATTGGGGAGGAATTTCTCATGGTGGTCGCTCAACCAAAGCTTACATTCTTTACCTTGGTACCAATATCATTTCATGGCGCTCAGCAAGACAAAAATCTGTCTCCCGATCCTCCACAGAAGCTGAATACAAAGCTCTTGCAAATGCTGCTGCTGAAGCTTCTTGGGTTGAGCACTTACTTGCGGATCTCGGCATCATCAAAAAACAGCCAACTACACTTTTTTGTGACAACACTGGTGCCACATATCTATGTGCTAATCCGGTGTATCACTCTCGAATGAAACATGTGGCCTTGGATTATCATTTTGTCCGTGAAAAGGTAGAAAATGGATCTCTACGGGTTCGTCACATTAACTCCTCGGATCAACTTGCCGATGCTCTTACGAAGCCGCTTGGCCGTCGTCCATTTCTCTATCTTCGTTCCAAGATTGGCGTATCCGACGGATCCTCCATCTTGCGGGGGCGTATAACAACCTAGTCTATCTCCTAATATTATTCCCTAAGTTGTTGTAACATCTTGTATTTATCTCTTAGTTAGTTCCTTATATTTCTCTCTTGTAATCTATATATATTCTGCACACTTATGAATAAAACTCAAGCTTTCTATTTATTAATTTCTTATTCACTATACGAAATTCATGATGCAAGTAAAAGGAGGGTTCATGTGACCTCTATTGTTCTCAATCTTCTACTCTTCACGATCATGTATGCCAAAAAGAGGTCTAAAACAGAAAAAATAAACATAATCAAAATGATAATCATGGAGGTAGATCTATGCATAAAAATCTTAACATAAATTAAACATTAATTGCAAATATCACCATTTTTGGTGAACATTTTTGTTAGTGGACAGTTATTTTGTGTTTTAAAGTTTCAAAAGACTTGAAAAATCTATCTCTGGATGTTCATGATGGATATTGTTGAACTACGAGCAATCTCGCTAGCTGAAGAAGAGTTTCATAAGAGATTCAAAAAGCAACCCATAGCTTTGATATTTGATTCCATTTCATAGCCAAATAAAGAGTAAAACCTTGGTCACCGGTATAAACAATTTAGTTGCTAGATATAACACCCCAAAAATTTTGAAAATAAATTATCGTGACAGAAAAGGAAAGTAGAAAATAAAATAAAATGATATTATTTTGTTAAACTAGAAATGTAAATGAATAAGTTTAGAGTGGTCAATTCTCACATTTAGTCCAAGTATGATTTAGAAATAAAAGAATAAGAATACTTAAAAAGGAGATATTATCTTTATGGAACTGAGAATGTAAAATATTTTGTTAAATGAGGGTTAAAGTGTAAATATGGCCTAAATGCCATTTAGTAAATGGTGAGAGCAGGAATTAAATGAAAAGTCAGATAGTTAAAGGGGTCGAATGTAACTTTCCTCATAGAGTTTTAGATCTTGAAGGCGACAATCGATTTTTAACTCCCTATTAGCCGGATTTTGCAACTAATAAGTGCAAAATATTACATATAAATGAAGGGAAGCGTTAGAGAAAACATTTTCGTTCAAATAAATCGAGTCGGGTTTTAAGAGAGAAACTTAGTTCAAAGTCGAAGTCAAAAGTCTTGGTTTCTTCGTCGATTAAAGGTAAAATGCTCAACCAAACTTCATGATTTGTATGTCTCATATTTTTGTTTTAAGGGTTGATTTTGGAGTTTAACAGAAAGTTAGATTTTAGTTAAAAAACAAAATTAAATGAGAAAATGGGTCTTATTGCTTGACGGAAAATTATTTTCTTTGTCTAATGTTGGTAAAAATGCTACTAAGGTATTGGTGCAAAAAGAATGAGCAAAAATGGCGAAAACGATGAAAACACCGGCTAGCATTGTTGGGTCGTGGTCAACACCGAGACACGTTGTACCTAGCGCTAAGGCATGTCTAAACCGGCTAGACTACTCGGCGATGTTCTAGGCCTTTTTTGTTACAGTTTTTCTTTTGGTTACTGCTTGGGCAATTGTTTGGGCCAATATGTGATTATTTGAGAATCAGTCCACCAACAATTTGAATTTCTGGGTTTAATAAGTAAGGTTGGCTCTTGGGCTCTTGGCTATTAGGCTAATAAAGTTTTTGGGCCAAAGGTAATTAACTTCATATTTCATTTTACTATACTATCATGTAGATCATATTAGTTGATTAATTTTATATCTAAGTTTACTAATGTCTTATTTGATTAATTTATTTTAGAAAAAAATAATATTTGTTCATTAATATCTTTTTTACTTGGCTTTATATTATTTAGTAATTCAAAATTTTAAGATTAACATTTATTTATGAGACCTTGATACGAGATGTATAATTTATATATTTATAAAAAAGTTAAACCGACAATAACAGTTTATTGAACTACTTTAATGATTTAATAATGAAATTAAAACATCGTAATTGAATTAAATAATTATTTGGATGTTTTAATTGGAAAGATTAATTTATTAGTTTATAAAATCTTAAAAAATTAATTTGATGTTTTCAGACCTCCTTGAGTTTTAGAGGAGCATCTTCAACATCTATGCTCAAATAGCAAAAACAGAGGTTTTAGCATTTTTATTGCTCCAACAGCTATGCTATCCCTTATGCTTAAATAGAAAAAGAAGAAAGAGATTACAAAAATCTCTAAATTTAAAGATATATTTTTAGAAGAGAGAAACAACACTTTAGTATTTTTTTTTCCACCAATAAAAGAGCTTGAAAATAAATGTGTAATATTTTATAAAATATAATGAATATTTTATTGATATTATAAATGCTAGGATTGCTAAATAGAGTATCGGTTGAAGATAGATACAAATTCTTTTAGAAATTTTGAGTTTTGATACTTTCTATTATAGAAAAAATATAGCATAACTATTGAAGATGCTATTAGAGACTTGACTAAAGTTGTTGTTTGAGATGGACTAATGGTTCACTTTTACCTTGTTTGACCCATAAATATTTTAACAATGGGACTAAATTGAGATATCTGAGACGTTAAAAGTATATCTGAAATAAATTCTTTAAAATGAATTGAAGAAAATCAAGATTTTAAACCAAAATTAATTTTCAATTGGTAAAAGTTATGCATGATAAATATTATATAACATATGTAATTATCAGGCGAAGGCGTATTTGGTATTTGGATATTATTTGTATCAATGATTTGGCCAATCATGAATGATTTGTTATGACCGACCCGGCCCACCCTCCAACCCGCATCGGCCCGACCCACCTTTCAACCAAAACACTGTTATAATCAGCAACAACCGACATTTGAGAAATTACATTTTAGCCTCTTAAACTTATAATATTTATTCATTTTATATCTTTTAGTTTTCTATATTTCATTTTACGTTTTAGTCATGTATCGTATATTGGCTGAAATATGTTAAAGTGTCGGTAGCTACTATTCATAAACAGTCTTTTGGTTCCCTGGTAATTATTACTCCATCCGTCCCAAAATTATTGTCCAGTTTTGACTTTTGAAAGTCTTTTTCTTTGTGGATTTTGACCTTAAATATTTTTGTTTGTGTTATATAATACTTGATGAAAATTATACCAATGAAAATACATTAAAAACACAACCCAATCATATATTTTGTATCAAGTATTATATAACACAAACAAAAATATTTAAGGTCAAAGTCGAGAAAGACGGACTTTCAAAAGTCAAAACTGGACAATATTTTGGGACGGAGGGAGTAGTATTATTAATAAGGACTATCTTCACCAAAATGTATCCAACTATACCCGTATTCCTATTGTGTGTATTCAACTTCAAAATGGGTTATTGTGTGTACTAAACTTTCAATTTGGTTTATTGTGTCACCCATTTTACCTGCTAAACCCTTAGCCGGTCACCCAATTCAAAAGAAGCCTATGTGGATGCCATGTGGTGCCATGTGGGATAGAAGAAACCAACTCATCATCTTCACCCTTTCTTCTGCAAATTCCCCTAGAACCCTAATCTAAAGAAATTGGGCTTTCATCCTTCACCAAAATAGGGGATCACCACCAACAAAATATAAAAACCCAACTTGAAAACCAAGTGATTCTGCTTATAAGCTTGATTTCCACCAATTTTCTTTCATCATTTTCCCCTTAAAATCGATTTTTGGGTCAAAAGTCGCATCTGGAAGAATCGATTTGGAAGAATGGCACATCTGAAAGAATGTCGCAACTGGGTAATTAGGTTGCAGGTCGATTTCGAAGAATGTTGCGTCTGGAAGAATCGCCGGAGTAATTAGGTTGCAGGTCGTCGGAGTACGACAATGAAGGTGGTGTAGGGGTGGTGCTTAACAGTGGTAGTTGCAGCAGTCGGGGGCAGCATCACGAAGGTAGCAACAGCAGATGATGGTGTATGGTGGTCTACGACGGTAATGGAAGTGGTTGTTGGTGGTGGCAGCAGCAGGTCGGTTGGCTGCGGCGGATGGTGGCTGCGGTCGTCGACGATGGATGGTGATTACCGACGATGAAGGGTTATAAACCCAATCATCATCTTCATCTCCAAATCAAGAACCTTAATTTGAACAAAAACCCTAATGAAGAACCCTAATTTGAACAAAAACCCTAATGAAGAACTCTAATTTGAACAAAAACACTAATGAAGAACCCTAATTTTGGTCTTATAATTTTGATGAAGAAGATGATGCTGCATAGGATGCCACGTAGGATGCCACATAGCAATAACTTGATACACATAAGCAAAACAGGTTAGCAGGTAAAATGTTACATACAATAAACCAAATTGAAAGTTTAGTACACACAATAACCTATTTTGAAGTTGAATACACACAATAGGAATACGGATATAGTTGGATACATTTTGGTGAAGATAGTCCTATTAATAAAATATTTTAAAATTAAATTTTTTGAATTTTTGAATTTTTGAATTTTTAAATCTTTTATAAATCCATGTTATTACTTACGATCAAATATATCACAGTTTATAAGCTGGCGTGAAACTCAGGCTCTTAATAGGTAACTTTCTCTAAAATATTTTAAAATTAAATTTTTTTAGTTTTTGATTTTTTAAATCTCTTATAAATCCATGTTACTACTTAAGATCAAATCTATCACAGTTTATAACCCGACATGAAGCCTAGGCTCTTAATAGGAAATTTTATCTAAAATATTGTTCATAACAACGGACCTTTACAATATTAACAAAACTCCCCACAGCAAAGCGTAGATGAACCCCTCATCTAAACAGATATCATAGGTTTTATATGTAGATATGTATATGGTGCTTTGTGGGCTAATTTTTTTCTCTATCAAAAATGATTTTGTCCATCAACAAACAGTATATAAGGTTCATGTGGTAATGAGTGTATAAGTCCGATTTTAATTCTAGTTCATCGATCCTCTTGATATATATATATATATATATAGAGGAAAGTTCAATTGTGAACCACTTTTTGGTTGTGAACGTGAGGACAACCGAGAGCGCGACACGTGGCGGATGACTAGGCGCCACGTTGGCTTTGAGTGTGGTCCCCCCTTTAATTCAATGCCCTCCCCATGAATCGCGCCTAGTCATCCGCCGTGGATCTGACGTGGCGCCTAGTCATCCGCCACGTGTCTCGCTCTCGGTTGTCCTCATGTTCACAACCAAAAAGTGGTTCACATTTGAACCCACCCCTATATATATATATATATATATATATAGATTGAATGAAACAAAACAGTAGATGCAACAGGAGTTGATAATGGGGCCGTAGCTACATCATAACTTTCTAAAGACAATTAAGAGGTGTGTCATCATCATCATCATTTGAAAGAAAGTATTCATTGTTGGCATGCAAATCCATGATGTCTTATCTTGTCAACCAAACATATATATATATATATGATATATTATAGGGGTGGGTGCGGAGGTTCAAACGAAAACAACTCCATTTACGAAAACGTAAGATCACTATTATCACACGTGATAAATACACATGAAGGAACACGTTGGAGTGCATACGATGTCATGTGTGTCTCTAATTTGATACCATATTTGAAGGATTTTAATATTACATCAAGAACACATTTATAACATATACTACCTCCGTCCCAAAATTATTGTCCAGTTTTGACTTTTAAAAGTCTTTCTTTGTCGACTTTGACCTTAAATATTTTTTTTTTGTTATATAATACTTGATGAAAATTATATCAATGAAAATACATTAAAAACACAACTCATTCATATATTTTGCATCAAGTATTATATAACACAAACAAAAATATCTAAGGTCAAAGTCAAGAAAAACAAACTTTTAAAAGTCAAAACTGGACAATAATTTTGGGACGGAGGGAGTAATAAAAAAATGTAAGAAATCCTAGTATAAGCGGGAGCCTAGCTCACACCAAAAGTCATCCATGTCTATGATTTAATATCCCATGTATTTTAAGTGATTGAATTTAGGTCACACGTAATTGACAATATTAAAGATGTTCTTGCATTCTCGTAAAATAAAGGTATTATCGTTTGAATCTTTCCTTATACAACATACAAACATATGTGTATATGTAGAGCTGGGTTCCAGTGAGAAGTTGAGTTAACATGAGAAGCGTGAGAAGTGGTTATCAACCGTCGAACGCATACTAGAATAAGATATACGGAGATGCATCGGATCATTTCTCAAGATTAAAAATGATCAAGAGGTCATATCCACTCTCATGTCAACTGAACTTCTCATAAGATCTTTCGCCTATGTATTTAATCTCATCCTAATCCAACAAAATGTGCTTTAAAAAGAAGTTGATTTGGTACATCCCATCCCAATGTGCATTCACTTCTCATCTAACGGTTTGATAATCATTTGTCACGTGGAAACTCAAATCTAATTGTAAACATGAAGACAACCGAGAGCGTATCACTTGACATATTCATTGAATAATCATGTATTATTCAAATTGGAAAATACAGGATTATTCAGATTGGATATGCCACGTATCGCACTCTCGATTGTCCTTGTGTTCACAATCAAATTTGGGTTTGCAACTGAACTTTCATAGAATACAAATCATGTAACCCACTTAATCATCTTAGGTTAATAAAATCAATGGCTAAGATTATATCAATCACCTTAGGTTAATCTTGACCTTGATTTTCTTATCTAAGGTGATTAAGTGGATTGAATAGTTTATATTCTAAGAGAGATTTGTAATTAAACCCTCCCTTATACATGCATATATATAGAGTGAGGTTCAAACGAGAAACATATCAATTTAAAAGAACGTAAGAAACAATCTCAGCCACTCATCCGGTCAACAAAGGCGGCTTTACCGCCCCCAGTGGCGGATCTAGGATTTTTTTCTAGTGGGGTCACCTTTTAAGATAGATTAAATTACCCGAAAAGTTGTTCGATATCTTTTAGCCTAAAGCTACCGTTTCTAAGGAGTAAGTAAGTTTTTTAGTTGGTTTCAAGAGATTTTTAAGATTTTTTTATCGATTTTAAGAAAAAAAATTCGGTTTTTTAGTTGATTCCAAAAGTATTTTTTGATTTTATAGTTGGTTTCGATGCATTTTTTGTATTGATGGGGTCCCGAACAAAAATTTACTGGGGGGAAAACAAGGTATAAACACAAAATATATATAATTTTACATAAGATAAATGTGGTTATTTCCCTTTTAGTGGGGTCCCATCCCCCCACTAATTTATACATACATCCGCCCCTGACCGCCCCCCTTTAATAATCTCTACCCTCTCATGAATCGCGTCAATCCTCCGTGATCACGTCCACCGTAACCACGAGATGAGTGGTTGAGATTGCTCCTCACGTTCTCTTAAATTGACACGCTTCTCGTTTGAACCTTCCCATATATATATATATAGAGAGAGAGAGAGAGAGAGAGAGAGAGAGAGTTCAAATGTGAACTCATCTTTCATTGTGAACGTGAGGACTAACAAAATCGCGCCACGTAGCAATCTGAATCGACACCTAAGCTTCATTCTCTGAATAGAGCTTTATTCATTCAGTCTGAATATATATATATATATATATATTCATGGGAGATATGAAGTATATGGTAAGTCAATGATATGGAAATATAAAATATGAAAACGTTTTATAGAATTTTATAAGATTTCATAGATTTACATGATTTATACCTTTTTAATGGTTCACTTATAAATGAAATTCCCTTTGTTTATATATATGTATGTATATGTGTATTGGATGCTTTCATTTTTCTCCCAACAAGGTTACATATCATGTTGATGCCACCTTGACATCATACTTAAGTTTGCAAGACCCACTCGGGTACGGAACAAGGATATATAATAATGGGATTGTCGACCACCCGGTGAACAAAAAGGAACCCCCTAACATATATGCATCATGTTATTACTTTCCATCCTTTAAACATGTTTTAATCATTTAAAAACTCTAAAATTTATCTTTTTAAGTAATTTAATATGTTTGACAAATTGACTAATAAGTTAATTGTTACCTAAAAGTCTAGTTGTTGGTTATTAAACAAGTTGTTAGCTCATAAATTAGGTCGTCTTTGTTAAAAAAATGTTTGAAAGATTATTAAGTTCTAACGTATCATAGTTGTAGTTTTATGAATTATGTTTACCATACATGACTTTTTCATAAGCTCAAAAAATAAGATAGTGCATGGTTGCCAAATTTGGATAAATTTAAGATATGAACGATACGGTGTCGTATATAATACTAATTATGTAAACCCTGGATAACTGATACTTATGCCTTTCACCTCGACTAGCTTGTCAAAGACCATTACTGCCACGACTGAGATAATGCATCACGAACATGATATCATTACTACTACCATCACAATCGTTCAAGATCACAAATGTCATCCCCACTATTCTATTGTACTAGAAGCAACAATCACTCTCACAACTACCGCTATTTAGTACCGATTTCACGCAACCATCATAATTAGTATTGTTTTGTCCATTATGGATGTTATAATTACCACTATATCTACTATGGTCATCTAGCTATAAACTTTTTTGATCATTTATGTGACATTTCTTTGTAATTAACAAAAATTACTTTTGAATTTACTCAATTTATGAAACAATTTTTTTTTAAGTAGATTTCGATGGTAAAATGGGTTAGTTCAAGTGGTATGAGTACATTTTTACTTTGCGGTTTCTAGGTATTGTAAATGCATCCAAGTTAACCTGCATGTTTATTTTTATAAAAACAGGTTTACAATTATCATGTAGTGAGTTCAAGTATGCTTTAAGTAATATCAAATAAACACGTATTATCAAATCAACATTTAGACAAATGTTTAAGCTGAAACGTACTAATTATTCTGTGAAATGAGAAAACATGATAAAATAAAATAAAATTTGGCAAAGAATAAACCAACACGTATTATTTCATTACCCAACATGTTTATTTTGATGAAAATTTTATAACGACGGACTAGGATAATATGTGTGAATCATGATGATTATATCATCCCCATGTGATAGTCTATAATCACGACCATCAATTATATAAATTAACCACAATAACCCTTATTTTTCGAATTTTATTACAAATATCAATTATAATTGAAGGTTTTCGATAAGATCGATTCATTAATGCTTTAATCGTAACCAGTGACCATGATTCAAGGAATTCATCAACAAGGAACATTATAAGCATTATGACAATTAAAGCGCCATTTACAAAGTCCAAGTATAAAATGTAAAGAGTCATCTGATATCATTTACCGAGAAGCATACCTCGAATTTATTGTTCAAATTGACATATGGTAATCATGTAACAAAGGTCGTCTTATTAATGATAAGGTTTCTAATTGAGGTCTATCGTGCATTAACGATATTGACTATCATTTGCGGTTTTTACTGTTATAACTTGAAAATCGAGTTTACGCATAATACATATAAGACGACGATTATATAAACTTTAGTTAAAAAGAGAATTGAATTAAAAAACGAATTTGGAGATTAGTGGAAAATGATATTTATAAGAAAAATGCAAATGAAAGTGGGGGTTGAAATGAAATGATATGATTTAGATTTAGAAGGAAGGGGGGGATGGGTGATGGTGATGGGGATGATGAGGAAGCACGCCTGCGAACAAGAATATTGAATGATGGATTCCATGGCACGCCCTTTCTTTCTCTCTCCTTCTCTTCTCTTAAGAAAAGATTGATTTTTCATCTTTTACAACTTCCCAAGGGACCAAAATACAACCCCTAATTAGGATTTCCTAATCATTTTGCTTCTCCTTCTTACCATATCCTATTTTTTTCCTATAATTTAATCTCAATAAATATATATACACGAAAGTTCGGTTGTAGACTTAAATTTCATTGCGAGAACGCGCCATGACATATTCATTGTGAATAATACATGATTATTCAGAGTGAATATGACATGTGGAACACTCTCGGTTGTCTTTACGTTCACAATGAAATTTGAATTTGCAGCCAAATTTTTTTTTGAGTGTGTATATATATCTATATATATATATATATAGAGAGAGAGAGAGAGAGAGAGAAAGGTTCACTCGAGAAACATAACTTTTTAATTTTTTTTCATGTACAAAATCATATATGAATATGATTAAGTAACCACTAAAAAAGAGAGGACACACGCGACTTAAAGTCGCAGGCAAGTCGGGAACGTTGTTAATCATGTATGATTAACTTCATGAATATATGTGATTTTCTATATGAATCATATATGATTTTATATGTTTTTTGTACATGGATTTTCCTTTGTTAGTTTTGTACATAAAAAAAGTTTTCTTAATTTTTTTTTCTTAAATTGACATGCATGCTTCTCGTATGAACCCACCTCTTATATATATATATATATATATATATATAGAATTAGGTTCAAACAAGAACAAAATCAAATTGCAAGAATGAAGGAACCAACAAAATCACACGTGATTTTGTGCATGGACACCCACTCGCGGCTCACTCACTCGCCTTGTCGCAGCGTGGCCTACACACGCTTTTTCCATCGCAGCACAAAATCACATGTGATTTTCTTGGTTCATTTGTTTTTGCAAATTGGGTTGTTCTTACATGAACGTCCCTATATATATAGGGATTTTCTTTTATGAACTTATTTTTTGTGTGAACTTGTGAACTGAAGACAAAACGACGATTTCGTGATGAAATTGGTTTTTGAAATTGTTTAATATGATGAAATTATATTATATGATACATTTTTTGTTGAAATTGTTACATATTTCGGTGGTTTTACGTGAAATCAAAAGGTTAGTTCATAAGAATGGAAAAGTTACGTAAAAAATTACCGAAATACAAAACACTTTCATCAAAAAATGAATCATATAATATAATTTCATCATATTAAACAATTTCATGAACCAATTTCATTGATTTAACCTATGAAATCGTAGTTTTGGCTTGAGTTCACAAGTTCACATCAAAAATAAGTTCACAAAAGAAAATCCCTATATATATAGGGGTGGGTTCAAATGTGAACCCCGTTTTTATTGTGAACGTGAGAACAGCTGAGAGCGCGCCATGTGGCAATTTGACTTCCGCGACTTAGTTTTATTCAGTCTACATAAATCCCATGGGTTAGCTTTATTCAAACTTTATTCATATTGCATAAAGCTATTATGCAAACTGAATAAAGTTTGAATAAAGCTAACTCGCGTGTTAAGTCACCCGCGTCAGAGTGCGACTAAGCTTTATGCATATTGCATAAAACTTTATTCAGTCTGAATGATAGCTTTATGCAGTATGCATAAAGCTTAGTCGCGTGTTTTTCAGATTGCCACGTGGCGCGCTCTCGGATGTCTTGACGTTCACAATGAAAAAATAGTTCACATTTGAACTTTCTCTCTCTCTCTCTCTCTCTCTCTCTCTCTCTCTCTCTCTCTCTCTTTCCATATATATATATATATATGGGAAATATCAAATACAAACCATGTAATTCTTAATATGTATAGGGGAAATATCATCTACAAACCATGTAATTCTTAAAAACCCTACAAACCTATTCTTAACCATTAATTTTGCTTATCTCTAAATTTTTAGGAGGTCTTGAAAAGTGGTTGAAAGAAAATTTAGGAACTGAATTAATCTACACCGTTGATCATCTATATGTATTATTGAGATTGATTTATAAAGTTTTTAAGAATTCCATGGTTTGTATTTGATAGGATCCCTGTATGTGTGTATGTATATATATATATATATGTAAATTGTTAACTTTTTCCACCATACAATCAAGTAACTATTTTGTTCTTACTTAAACAGCATGAACATAGTTTTTATTTTATTTTTAAATAATGTAATTTTCAAATATAAGACTAATTAACTAAATAAATAATATGAAATTTGAAATTTTAGATAACGTCATCTCACTATTGATTTTCAATAAAAAAACAAAAACAATAAAAAGTAACTTTAAAACAAGTTAATTTTTAATTTAAGGGCCTCTTGGTTGACACAAGGAAATGAAAATGGGAATGAAAATGAAAATGAAAAGGAATGAAAATGTTGATTTCTTCATTCCTCCAATTTTACAAGGAATGATATTTTGGGCTATTAATGGAATGGGCCCATTATATTCCATTAAACCAATCACCTTCTTTTAGTTTCAATCCCATTATTTTGGGCTATTAATAGTTAAATTTTACATTTTGTTGAATTGAAGAAGTACATGTGTTTTGGAGCGTTGGTTTCTCCATTTTTCTTTGTGGAATTTTATTTTTCATTCACATTGTTATATGTTGTAAATTTAATTGTTTGTTGTATATTATTGAATATGGGTAACTCGATTTTATGTATTTGGTATATCCATAGGATTAAATTGAAAATGGACAATATTGGCAACTCACCAAAATCAAGACTTTGGGTTGGGTATAAGAAGAATTCCAAGAGAAACCTTTATTGTGGATGTTATATATTGAGAGTTTTCTACGTGATTTTTTATTTTAGAGAAAAAGATAAAAAAACGATTGGACAGTTAAAGCATTATAGAGAACAAAAAAAAAATGATTTTCTATATTTTAAATAACCTGTTGAAGATGCTCTAACATTTTTTTTTAAATTTGACTTTTGATTTTCTATTGTGTAGTAATTTTAGATAATTTGTTAGCGATACTCAAACACATTTAAGTTGATCAAGATTTTTTCGAAAAAAAATCGTAATCAATTTGAGTTATTTAAACATGTCCAACTTTCCAACCAAACTTTCATAGACACCTGTTATATTTTCTTATACAATTGTTTGACATTGTTTGACAACTCAAGTTCTTTGATTCTCTCTGGTCAGAACTTTCTCTCATCGTTCAAAAAGTCTATAGCCAAAGATTCGGACACCCTTTTTTGGAAAGATGAAACCGTGGGAGGAGGGGTAAAACTTAAGGATGTTTTTCCTCGTCTTTACGCTCTCGAATCTGATAAAAATGCACGATTCAAAGACAGATGGAAGTTCACCAATGATTCTTGGAGCGGATCTTGGAATTGGCGAACAAATCTCCGAGGCAGATCGGTCGAAGCTCTGATTGATTTGGAGTCAAGACTTACAAACATGCAGATTCGTGTTACGGGATCGGATAAATGGTCTTGGTCTTGGGATGAAAAAGGTGAATTTTCTGTCAAGCATATGGTTAAATTGCTGAATGGAAATCAAAGGAGCAGAGATACTGTCGTTTTTAGCAGGTTCTGGAATAATCTCCTCCCGATAAAGCTTAACCTCTTTTTATGGCGCTTCTTGCATGACGCTCTCCCTACCCGCCTTAATCTCTCCAAAAGAGGTATTTCCATCCCTTCCCTGGTTTGTTTTTTCTGCGACAGTGATGTGGAATCTTTGGACCATTGTTTCTTCACGTGTTATTGGTCCAGCAACATTTGGAAAAAAATTTGGGCCTGGTGGGGATTTAAATCACCACGGCTGACCTCTTCCGGTTCGTTTAAAAGCCTAATTCAGCAGATGGGAAAAGGACGAAGATGTGGAAATGTCTTTCTTGCGGTATGTGTGGTGACTCTTTGGCAAATCTGGAAGTGGAGAAACTCTATATATGCCGCCAAAGGAGAGGATCTATCTAAGAAGAAATCGGAGGATATTTTCCCTTTTATTCAAAACCTGTCTAAACTTTGGATCAGCAATCGGAATCACAGGTTGCATGTAAACTGGGGAAGTTGGTGTAACAACCTTCCTCTTGGTTAGGCTTCGTTTTTTTGGTTGTTTTGTTGGTTTTTCGGTCTCGGCCTTTGAGACTGTTCTCTCTTCTGTACTCTGGTTTCCTTAATAAATTCGGGTTGTGCTTGGAGGGGGTGATGGCCATGCCGAAGCTCCTTCCTTGTGCTCTCTTTTTTGCCGTTCAAAAAAAAATGTCAAACTATTACGTGTTTTATTTTAATACTATTTGCTTCTTAACTATGACCAAATTACTTAAAAACATAAAATTAATCAACCCATATTTCGTTGTTATTAATAACTTTAACAAACCCCATTTGAAGAAAAACAAACTTCAATAAGATCATGTGACCAAGAAGAACAAAAACAGTAGTGATCACATTTTGGTTGATCAAAATTACAAATTATGAGGATGTTTTGTAAATTATCTTTCTCATAGTAAAGATTATGAAAATACAAAAATAAAGGTCGTTGTATGGCTATGCATGCTTCCACCTAGTATTTTTTTATATATAATTAACTTTTTTAAATCATAGTGGTTTGATGTTTTCATATAAATTAAATGGATTAAAATTTTCCAAAATAGAAGTTTTGATACTAAATAGAAAATTAAATTTATACAATAACAAAAAGATAGAATGTTTTAATAAACCCTTTCAGGGGATTTAATTTATAGGATAAAAATATAAAATATCCTATCTAAAAGCGTTGTAAAAATGTTTATAAAACGTTTTTGAATATTGTAAGATGTTTTTATAAAAAAAAACGCCGTATTAGCTATTTTGTAGAATATTGTTTAAAAAAGTGTACTAAAAAGATGAGTTTGTAAAACAGTTTTTTCAAAATTGTCCTATAAAATAGCTAATACGACACTTTGCATTAAAAATATAATAAAAAACTTACTAAACATCTAAAAGCATCCCATAAAGTTAGTACCACGCCATTAAAAATGACGCTTAAATTTGTGGTCCTATAGTATAGATTATGCCTTATACATTAGTCTATTAAAACATTTAGAAGAATAAAAGTTAAGTATTTAACAACATATCTTTAATGACTACATATTGTTTAAAACATATTATATCTTCATATATGTATAAAGAATTAGGTTCAAACAAGAACAAAACCAAATTGCAAGAATAAAAGAACCAACAAAATCACACGTGATTTTGTACATGGACGCCCACTCGCGGCTCACCCACTCGCCTTGTCGGAGCGTGGCCTACACACGCTTTTTCCATCGCAGCACAAAATCACATGTGATTTCCTTGGTTTATTTGTTCTTGCAAATTGAGTTGTTCTTGTATGAACCTCCGTCTATGTATAAAATATGCTATAATATAAAATTACCAAATTACACTTGATTTAACGAACTTGTTTAACAAAAGTTAGTATAAGGGACCAAAAATAAAGCAATATAGCAACCGCAATGATCAAAATTGTGATTAGTTCAAAAGAAGGACATGCGTTGATAATGGGTGACGACCACATGGACAGAAATGTAATTTGCTCTACAAGATTTCTACCATATATTAAGATTAAATCACACATTTGGTCCCTGTGGTTAGGGGTGAGCAAAACCCGCCCAACCCGAATTATCCGTCTGAAAACCGAACCGAAAATTAGGTCTTAAACCGAAAACCGCCTACCCGAAGTCCGAACTACCCGAATAAAGTTTGGGTTCGGGTTGGGTTGCTATCTTCAAACCCGAACCCGCCTGAAAAACCGAACTTTTAAAAAAAACCCTTTTTTTATATTTTTAAAAATTATATTAGTACAATAAAACATTGTAATTTATAAATATGATTGAACTATTAAATATTGTATAATACTATAATGTGTTATGTATAGTTGTATACAGTACCAATACCAAAACCAAAACCAAAACAAAAGTCCAAAATAAAAATCTAAAAGAAAAAAGCCAAAAGGGTAAAATCAGTAAGTGTAAGTCTATTAAATACTAATTGTGTAAACCTAAATTCCTAATTCTTTCACAACAGACAACACACGACAGCCCCTTCTCTGTTCTCTCTTGCTAAACTCTCAATTCTTAAATCTCAAGCATACTTTTTTACTTATGATTTATGAACTTATTTTTTTTATTTGTGAGTTTGTGTAAATTATAATATAAATCATGTTTGTGTTATTAATTACTAAAATGGCCAAAAAATTGTTTAAAATTGGCTTGGGTTGAATTTTTTCAATTTAATCTAAAAAGCTTAAATGGGCTACTTTTGACAAGTTCGGTCCAGGCCCAACCCGCCCGAACCCGAACCGAACCCGACCAACCCGAACTTGTCGGTTACCCGAACTCTTCGGTCGGAGTTCGGGTCTTCAAAAATCAACCCGAAAAGTTCGGGTACCCGAACTTCAAAACCCGAACCCGTCCAATCCGACCGTTGCACAACCCTACCTGTGGTTGTCACCCATTATCCACTCACATCCCTCTTTTAAACTAATTACAGTTTTAACCACTATAGTTTGGCATTTTGCAAGGCAGAAGGTCAAAATTGTAATTTAACATTTAAATGAAAATTATGTCCATAAATGAAGTAACATGTAAAGAAGAAAAAGAAAAAGAAAGCACGCGGGGAAATCAACCTTTGAAATCACAACGTATGATGGTTTTCGGGAAATCAATGAGGATTTTGCCTTCATTACCGTCTCACTTCTTCTACTTCTACTTCTTATATATATACATACAATTCTATATCTAATTCTTCATCCATATCCATCATATTCTCCTTTTCTCATATTCAAAAGAAAGAAAGAAAAAATGGGTGATATTTCTTGCTCCAATGGCAACGGCAATGGCAATGGCAACAACAACAACAACAACGTTTATTCTCAGAGGAAAAGCTGCTGGTATGAAGAGGAAATCGAAGAGAATTTGAGATGGTGTTTTGCCCTTAACAGGTTTCTTTACACTTCTCCTTTTTCGATATTTATTTCATTTTTAATTATTTTCCATCGGAAAATGAGATTGGTTTAATTCGTTAATGTTTCTGGGTAAGAGCAACTCCGACCATACTGCAAAATTGATGATTTGCATTATGGTGGATTTCGACCATACTTTAAACTCAATTTTTTCTTTTTTGCATTGTTAAGATTTTTTTTCACTAAAAATCATCAGATTTGGTGAGGCACTATTCACCCACCAAAACCAACATGTCCCCCCATTTAAGAGTTATGGATCAAAATTTGCATAGATTTAGATATTTGGTGATTTTTTTTTTAAGTATGGTTGAAACTGAACTTATTTTTTAGTGCTAAGGGTCTCACCAATTTTAGTGTTTTGGTGTTATGGGTTGGAGATGGTCTAAAACTACATTTTAGGCGTTCGATCTTATGCCAGAAAGGATTAATCACAGGAGCTTCTATTTCTCTCTCTCTCTCTCTCTCTCTCTCATAGTATATACCCGTTAGACTAACTCTAACCATACTACAAAAATCGGAACTTGCAATATGGTAGATTCTAACCATACTACAAAAATCGGAACTTACAACAAGGTAGATTCTAACCATACTTTATAACATCGAAGTTTTTGCCGGTCAAAAAATTTAAAAATAAAAAAACACTAAATATGGTGTTGTACTATTGACACTCTAAATATAGCTGGTCCACCAAAAATCCTATTTTTAGTGTTAATGCAACCCACTCATTTTAATATTTTTGATGTGTTTTTTTTGAAGTTATGGATTGGAGTTGCTATTAGAAGGACCCACTAAGTAGACAACCTTTTTTCCTAAAAGTGTTTGTATAGGGAAAAGTTGGACAACATTAGAGGCAATCAAAACCTCTTACCAATGGCCCCTCCCTATGCATTGTTTTACAAGTATCCAGACACCTTTAGTTCAATAATAAAAAGTGGGTTCATTTACCAACACAAACTCGTTAAAAGCTTACAAACACTTTCAGGCTAGCTAAGATTCTTTGTTATTAGAATAGTATAGTCGTAACCTTATTTTACCTGGTTAGCAGGCCATTCCTATCTTTTTGGAGGCCCTGTTATCGAAGAACAAAGGACTGTTTGTTTACCTCTTAATAGTTTCATTGGCCCTGGGAATCTTGTTTAGTGAAAAGAATATCTACCTCTTAACGGTTCAAAAACCCTCGGTGTGGTTTTGTATCTTGCGGCACCCTTAACCATTCAACACCCTAATTTCATTTTGAACGATTACCAAACACCATATTACCAAACCTCTTAGCAACTGCCAAATATCCCTTACAAGTATATATTGAACGGAATGATAAGTAAATAAAATAAAATATAAAGTTCTATGTAGTATTTAAAATCTTACAAATTAAAACAACAAAGACTCTAAAATGAAAAAGTGAGAATAATATCAAAGATTTGTTTTTTATTAGCAAATTCTAGAATTAAAATAGAAGTTTTTCATTTTGAAAGAAATTAGATAGGTCTTTATTGAGACTGGGTTCACGATTTGGGCTTTACAAATCCCGGCCTCAAAACTTTGGGGCCCTCTTCAAAAACCAAGATTTAACATGTTAAAAAGATGTCATAACAATAAAAGGAACTAACCTCCCTTCCCGGATAAGATTTTCAGTTAGCAAAATGACTTAATGACATAGTTAGATTAAAGATCTTTTACCAAGTAAATGGTAAGATGTAATAAGTGTTTAGTTAAGCGGTAAGAGGGGGTGGGGGGTAAGTGGTTAAGAGGTGGGATGTGTTTTTACAAGTGAATTTATGTGCTATTTCAAATGTGTTTCAGTATACTGCACACAGGAGCCACACAGTTCCAGGATATTCAACTTTTGGACACCAAGCCTTTTGGGAAGGTAATCTACATGATATTTTCTAGTTTTCCATGGTTATTTTTGCTGCTTCTTAATCTATATATATGATATAACTGCAGGCTCTAGTGATAGATGGAAAGCTGCAAAGTGCAGAGATAGATGAGTTCATATACCATGAATCTCTTGTTCATCCAGCACTTCTTCATCACCCAAAGTACTAGTCCTTCATCTCTAGCTCTTCATCCACTTTTGAAAATTGTATATATATATATATATACACACACACACAATCATATGCTATTTTAGACTGACTTATATGTGAATGATGTTTTTGTTCAGTCCTAAGACCATATTTGTAATGGGGGGAGGTGAAGGTTCCACTGCAAGGGAGCTGCTTAGACACAAGACTGTGAACAAAGTTGTCATGTGTGACATTGATGAGGTGATCTCTTTCACCCCTTCCTTTCCATATATTACAACAAATTGGGTGTTTTAGGACACATATGACCACACCCTTTACTTTTAACAGGACTTTAAGTTCATAGCACAAAAAAGGCGCTAACATTGAATTGTAACGTCACCTAGCATGGCCCTCAAAACTTATTATAACGCCTTCAGATAGGACCCACAACTATTGGTCCCAATTAACTATTCTTATTAGTGTATGCACTTAAATCAAAATTCATACCATATGAGCAGGAAGTGGTTGATTTTTGCAAGTCTTATCTGGCGGTCAACAGCGAAGCTTTCTGCGATCCACGACTTGAGCTCATCATCAATGATGCAAGGTTCATTTTTTGTGTTCTTAATTCCGTTTTCTTTTTCTTCAACGTCGAATTAGAGTTTTAAGTATCTAGAATAATCTAATGCAACTAATAGAAGAGAAGCTTTGACTTTTACATTTTATATGGCAGGGTGGAGTTAGAAAAGAGAGAAGATAAATATGATGTGATCATAGGAGACTTGGCAGACCCCATAGAAGGAGGCCCATGTTATCAACTCTATACCAAGACCTTCTATGAACTAACTGTAAAACCCAAACTCATGCATGGGGGTATTTTTGTCACACAGGTACTACTACTACTTACATTTACAAAACACAATCTTTCATATGTATAATATGGTGGGGGCTTTCTCAAAAGAGTTGGGACCCAAATGAAAATTCCAAAAGGCTTGGGTACAAGCACCATTGTAGATGGTCTTAATTTGAAGTGGGTAAGAAGCCAAAGTTGTTTGACTTTATGCAGGCTGGACCAGCTGGTGTATTCAGCCATACAGAAGTGTTTTCTTGCATCTTCAACACTCTTAAGCAGGTCTTCAAATGTAAGTTTTCATTCTACTTGCTTCAATCTAACCTTACACACCATGTTTTCTTGGATATATTCATTTACTTTGGTTGAAATGATGAACAGATGTGGTGCCATACTCGGCTCACATTCCTTCGTATGCTGACATTTGGGGATGGATCATGGTAATTTTGCTAAATCCTTTTAACTTTCATCAAAATCATATATATATAGGACACCAAAATTGTCTAAGTATCTTAGTAAGCTGCCTAATAGGACTTAAGCTTATAAGACCAAACAATTACGTCTCATATGTGATGAAAGCGTTGCAAGAAACAGGACATATAAAAATTTCTATTAATTTGTACTTGACATTATTTGAAAATGTCTAAAGAATATATTGGTAAAATACTAATATGACACTTTATTTTACAAGTGTTCTAAAATACTTGTTATAACTTATAACACCCAAATCGTAATATAAACTTATTACAACGCTTGTTACATAGGATACATGAGCTAAGTCCTACAAAACAATGTATTAGGACACTTAGATATTTTTGGCGTCTTATAAGCCTGGTTTTTGTTTTAGTGAATCTTGCCGGCTTATAAATCAATTATATGTGTTTTTAACTTGATGGCAGGCATCGGATTACCCAATAACGTTGAGCCCAGATGAATTGGATTTGAGAATGAAGCAAAGGATGACGGGCGAGAACAGATACCTTGATGGAAAAACATTTGTTTCGGCTTCAACCTTGAGCAAAGCTGTTAGAAAATCGTAAGAGCTACAGTGTTAATATTGTTTTCTTGTTTAATAGCCCGAGATGATGATGGTTCGTGTAGAAAATTAAAATAGGAACGTTCGTTTTCAGGTTGGACGATGAAACACATGTGTACACGGAGGGTGCAGCAAGGTTCATCTACGGGCATGGCCATGGTTTGGCTCACAAAAACAATCATGCTGACTAGATGGACGAAGAATATACTACACGCGAGCGAACGAACGACTACAACCGAAGAACTAAAATTCCCTTTTTATTTGTTATTTTTGGCTTTTCAATTACCTCTTCTTTGTATTTGGTTTCTTTTTCTTCTTATTATTATGTAGTCTACTACAATGGTAAATTCTTAAATGTTAATGAAATTTCTATGAAAACTAAATCACAATCCAAGATGTGAGACTCAGAATTGGCTCAAAATTTGTGGCCCATTGGACCCTTGCATTCCTGTGCATCCATGTGGTGTGATTGGATGAGTCCAACAAGGTTTCTTTTTGGGCTTTAGGCTTGGAAGTTGGAAAAACAAATAAAAGGCTTAAAGCCTCCATTTTAGATGAAAAGAATTTTTGTAGGGCTTTTTTTTTTTATACATAAAGGTATACTTAAAAAAATGCGATTATCAAATTATCTCCACCTTTATGATTTTGATTGTTCTCGGGCAAACACTGAAGTTTTTAATTTTAAAGTTGATAAAAATGCATAACTTCAAGTGACATTACTTAACTGGAATAATAATAATGAATGCACAAGAGAAGCCGATGATGAATACATGCTAATTTTCAGAAACAATCGATGGAGGATACCAATCTGCTCTAATTAGTCATTTGCATGAATGTGTAAGTGTTTTCTTTTAAAGCGTCAATCCGTAAGACACAATCCTCCGTCGCCAACAGTAAACACCAAACATGAATTAAAAAGACTATAGTTATAGGTTGTAACTTGACTAAGGGTCAACGTCGTAAAATATTTAGTAATGTGACTAAAATCGTACTTTAAAATAGGAGCTAAGGTTGTTTCCCATACTTTGCACACCAAAGCAACGATAAATTTCTCATTTTGAGCTCTTATTTTGCTAAGCACTCCATGAAAACAATTGTATATATTTTTTTCTCAAGGCTGGTCTCCATTTATTCAAATAGTTTCTTTCTTTTTCTTTTTTCTTTTTCACCTCTATATTTTCTTTTCTCGAACTTTCACCAATCATTATATAGGCATTTTGGATCATGTATTAGGCCTATATTCTTGTGCAAAAGAAGTCTACCAAAAAAAATATAGTTTCATGCCAAAGTTTGGTGAGTGTAGTGTTTGGATAGGGGATAAAATTGTGGTGTAAACAACGTACAAAGGAATGGGTAGTTAGGCTTTATAGAGTAATCAAACAATGTGCTAATCATGAC
Source organism: Centaurea solstitialis (assembly GCA_030169165.1). NCBI lineage: Eukaryota > Viridiplantae > Streptophyta > Magnoliopsida > Asterales > Asteraceae > Centaurea > Centaurea solstitialis. The sequence goes on from CM058047.1 coordinate 25,907,259, forward strand.
TACACAAGGAATTCACACAATCACTCGTGTTAAGGTTTCCATGGGATTAAAATCATAAAAATTGTCAACACAGGCAATTTACTTGATAATTTGGCCAAAGACAAGTCAAATTTTCAAAAAGTTTAGCATTTTCATGTGCAATATCCCAACACTTAAATCATATATTGTTGTAATACCTTAATTTAGAGCTATACTATGCTTCCCAAAATAACATATATATATATATATAGTGGGAGGTTCAAATGAGAAGTGATAAAAAAGTATGAAGTAGAGAAGTAATAGGAGCCCTTGGATCAGATTTTTAAAATTATAACATGGAAGGGTATGATTGTAATTTTGCCATTTAATTACTAATTTAAATTGAAGAGTAATCTTCTCAATAAAACTCATCCTTTAGCTGCACGATTCCCAACTTATCCTTTACCAAATCTTATCCTTTACCTACATTATTTCCATTACAATTCTTACAAATCTTTCTTCTTCTATGTTTTTAGGATTACGATTCTTGATTCTTACAAAACCGTAATCTTTCTGTGATTACGATTCTTACAAGATCCTAATTGATTTCATATATTGATCTTCTTGAAGAAATCTCGTTTCGAATTCCGAAATTATTAACTTTTAATTTCACGGATTGAAATTTCGAAATTAGTTACGGTTCCGGCGACGACGAGGAGCAAGGAAGAAGAAGATGATACCATCATTGGAGGGCATGGAGGAGATGATGATATGAATTGGGGGTTTTTTGTTATGAACATTCATATATGAACCTTCGTATATACGTCTCACCTTCACATATGAACATTCAGATATGAATATTCACATATGAAGATTCATATGTGAAGATTCATATCTGAATGTTCATATAACAACCTTTATATAACAAAATTTAATATTACAAAGATTCATATATAGATCTTCAATTTACAAAGATTCATATATGAAACTTCATATATAAATCTTCATATAAAGAAGGTTCATATAACAATGATTCATACATGAATCTTCAATGATTCATACATGAATCTTCACAAATGGAACGATTAACATACAAAAATCTATGTATGAACTTTCGAATCATCAATAATACACAGATTAACATATAAAAGTGAAACAATACAAAGATTCAGACATGAATCTTCAATGATTCATGCATGAATCTTCAATGATTCATGCATGAATCTTCAATGATTCATGCATTAATGCATGAATCTTCATGAATCTTCAACGATTGATTCATGCATGAATCTTCACAAATGGAACGATTAACATACAAAAATCTATGAATGAACTTTCGAATCATCAATAATACATAGATTAACATATAAAAGTAAAATAATACAAAGACTCAGACATGAATCTTCAATGATTCATACATGAATCATATATAAATTTTATACATTAACGAAAATTTTCTTGTTCTTTTAAATCACCTATCTGAAATGATTCTCGTTCGTGATGATTCTTCAATTGACTAGTAGACATTTTATATGAAGAAGAAGATGATGAATCGATGAAGAAGATGATGAATCAAAGAAAAAGATGATGAATAGAAAAAGAAGATGACGAAGAGTCTGGAAGAAATGAAAAGATAAGGACGAGTACTCTAATAAAAAAATAATATTTTTTATTAAACCTAATTTAATTTAATTGGGATATTTACAAAACTACCCCTCCGCTATTCCACCAAAAATTACCGCGCTCCATCTATGATCTGCTACACCCACTAATTAATACCCATTGATTAGATAATTGAAACATGATCCAAGGGCTCCTATTACTTCTCTACTTCATAGTTTTTTAGCACTTCTCATTTGAACCTTCCTCTATATATATATATATATATATATATACTTAAAAGCATATTTACAACCCAAAAATGATAACTTTTAGCTGTTCCCAAAAGTTTATATATCACCAATATACAACAACACGGAACAAAACAATGCTCGGATGAGCAATTTTTCTTAGTGGACGGATAATGTATGTAAATAATGTCAAATAATATAAAGTTCAAATATAAATTAGAACCAAAGCAATCGTAGCGGATAGTTTGTAACATAATATCAAAAACTGAAATCATTAAAAATAGAATGAATTACGTATTTGGTCGGTATAGTTTTGTGGTTTTAACACTCTGGGTCCCTAAAATGAAATATCTATGGCATGGGTCCTTGTGGTTTACATTTTATAACACATTTTGACGCCGTCCAATTTTTGTCTATTAGATCCATCATGTGCACAACATATGATGGGTAGTTTAGTCATTTAACTTATTTTTATTTTTAGTTAAAATCACTAGGACTAAAAATGTAATTTACTCCATTTAATGTTGCATTATGATATGTATGTATTGGTTGTATCTACCTACCATATACCCAATTACCCATCACCACAAACCAGCATCAACCATTGCCCACCATCATGAACCACCAAAAAAAAAAAAAAAACCAAATTTGATATCATGGAATCTAAATGTAGAAAACAAGATGAACACAAAAAGCATCAACTTTAAACAAAGAATAAATTCCATCCAAAAGATGAACATAGCCAAAGATTAACATAAACAAAACCAAAAATCAACTAAAAATTCACGTGAATCTGATTTATAAACCTAAATCATTTGAAGATGGAGATGAACCCAGAAACCTATATCTAAAAATCTATCCAAATAAAAAACAAGAAAAATCCCTAAACAAAACCCTACTTTTAGAAACCAATCAAACCTGAATTTGCACTTTTAGAAAACCAATCCATGCAAAATGATGGTACAGTCCACGACCCCTGGCAATCCATCTTGTCCGATAAACCACTACAGCCGGGGCTACACAGTGGGGTTGAAGGGCAGATCAATCACTTTCAACACCGTCTTCTTGATGAAACTCAAAAAATCAGAAACTTTTTTCTTCGTTTTCATCGGAGGAGAAAAAGGTGATGATAGAGATATAGGTTGTCGGAGATGATGTCGGGGATCCAGGGTGAACTCGACGGTATCACAGATCTGCTACAACCCTTGTTTCTTGTTGTAAACCACGAGGACCCAAGCCATAGATATTTCATGTACAGCATGCAAGAAACTTCATAAGAGTATGCCAACCTATCATGATTTTATCAAAACCATCGAGATTGAGCATGCCAAACAGAAAACTTCTGAGTTTTGTGATAAGAAAAGGTGGTCCAAACCAATTTACAGAAATTGACAGATCGAAGGTGATTGATGATCTTAAAGAAAACATCGAAATTGGTTTGGTATTTCATCTGCTGATAATGTAGGATGTTGCAGCTGCATATCTGGGTTCTGCAAATCACAAAAGATGTATAGTACTCCTTGTGCAAATCACAATAATTGCATAAGAGATAAATTTGGAAATGTCATAGAGTGTTAAGTGATTTACCGCTGCTATAGTATACTGAAGGGGTAGCTTGATTAAAGTTGCAAAACTCGCTAGGCGGTAGTCGAGCAGCCGGCCACCCTGTATCTATTCGAATTAGGCGGGGAGTACTCGGATTGGGATTTTTGATGTACACATTTGAAAATTATACATAAAACATGTTCATATATCATCTATAATCAAATATAAAGATAATTGTTATTATTAGACAATTACCGCTGTCCATCACCTTCCATCATAGAAATTAAACTGAAATATATTTAGCTTCTTTGCAAAAAATAGCAATCATATATTATTATTTATATTTATTATCATAATTATAATAATAATTATTTTTAGAGTAAATTACGGATTTGGTCCTCGTGGTTTGATGGTTTTTATGGATTTGGTCCCTAAACTTCAATAATTATGAATTTGGTCCTTGTGGTTTGCAAATTCTATTGGATTTGGTCCCTGCCTACTTGCACCACAAGGAACCAAATCCAATAGAATTTGCAAACCACAAGGACCAAATTCAATAGAATTTGCAAACCACAAGGACCAAATTCAATAGAATTTGCAAATCACAAGAACCAAATCCGTAATTATTGAAGTTTAGGGACCAAATCCATAAAAACCATCAAACCACGAGGACCAAATCACTAATTTACTCTTATTTTTATCATAAAATTACAATTTTAAAAATTTACCCTTCAAGATATGATTAGTAATAATAAAAGATGTTAATTTTGACTGTATTTGTAAAATTGGATTTAAAGTTATGATTAGTAAGAATAAAAACTTCAACTCGTCACTCTCTCTCTTTCTCTTACAACTTCAACTCCGACCAAAGCGACGTTGTGCAGCTGGCCACCACTCTCCGACAAGTTGAACTAGACCACCACCACACTCCCATTGCTCTCACGGAACCCTCAGTCATGCAACTCTCGACTTTGCTTTTTCTCTTTGCTTTCAGTTTATCTCTTTGTCAATCAAGGTATGAGATATACACCCAATCTTTGCTTTCTGTTGCTAGATTGTTGACTTTATGATTTTTACTCAATATTGACTTGCTAATTGTTACTAGATTTTATTATTGTTGAGATTAATAGATGCATTTGTGTTTATTCTGTGGATTTGATTATTCTTGTAGATTTGACGATTGTTGATTTATTATATACATAATTAATACATGAAGTTGCTAGACTTGTTGATTTTGTTAGACTATTAAATTTTGTTAGACTTAAAGAATTTGTATATATTTTATGACCTCATGTTTTTACTCTATATTTTGACTTGCTAATCGTTACTAGATTTTATTATTGTTGAGAATACTATATGCATTCATGTTTTATTTTGGATTTGATTATTGTTGTGGATTTGGTAATTTTTGATTTAGTATATACATTACTACATTAAGTTGCTAGATTTGTTAATTTTGTTAGACTATTAGATTTTGTTAGACTAAGAGAATTCGTATATATTTTGTGACTTCAATTTCAGTTTTCACCTCCAATACTCGTATGTCCAACCAAACTAAAATAAGATGGATCAAAATATTCACCACTCCTATTAGTTCGAAAAGCTTCTATATCAACATGCCAATTTGTAATTTCACCTCAGCTTTATAAATTTTGAATTTTTCCAAAGCTTCATCTTTACATGCAACAAATATACATAACAAAAATCTAGAAGCATTATAAATAAAAGTAACAACATACTTTTTATTACCAAGAGATATAGTTGAGTTAAAAAAAAAAAAAAATATCACTATGAATCAAAACAAGAACAACTGAACTTTTCTCAACGTTTTGAAATGTTACCCAGTGATCTTAGTTAGCATGCATGTCCTACACTTTTCTGAATTAACATCAACAGAATCAACTAACCATCTTTAGACATATCATGCATTCTTTTAAAGTTAACATGGCCAAGTCCATAATGCCAAAGAGGTAATCATAAACCTTAGAATTAATTAAAATATGAGTCCGAACTTTAAATATCTTAGAAATGCATAAACCACATTTTTTAGGAGTATTCAAAATAAATAATGTTATTGCTCATGCTAAATCGCTTGCCGTATAACTAAGGGAAACCACTTTACGGTTTCTGTAACTTACATTTTTTGTTGAAATGATAAGCTAAGTCATGTAAATTATGTATAAGTATTATTAGCTATCGTAAGTTGGTTGGTTGGTTAATAACGATAGTTTCTTTTGGTGGTTACTTACCAACAAATGTGTAGGTTCACAAAAATTGTGTTGGTCAAAAGGTGTCGCTTCATTAGTCTATATATTTATGTTTGTAGTCAAAATTATGTGCAGCAATAATATATTAAAAAACTTGTGTAAACACCCTTTGATTTTTCCTTGTTTCTTCTTCGTAACAATCAATTCCTATTCATGTGTTTGTGTTTTTTTTATCCAACACTTTTTACTCCATATACACCGCCAATTTCGGAAAACTATTCCATTTCCCATCATATCCTCGTCGAAAAACCCTCAGACGTATGCTCATTCTGAGCCTTCATCTTTTTCCTCATCAGATATCTAACATGTATGTTGATTTCTTTTTCTCCATGTTTCTTCTTCTCTATGAATTTCTTCTATTTTTTGTCCAAGAATTTTCTTTTACAGGTCTGAATTTTGTTACCCGATATTGCTATAATCCATGGAAGTGAACCACTGGTTATGGAAGTAGATGATTGATGAACTACATATATATAACATATGCATATCGTACCCATGCTATTCGTAGAAACCAAAATTCGAACTGACCCGAGCTCGAATAATCTAATATAAATTGGTTTGTTTGGTTTTCAAATCGGTTTTGGACCGATTCGAAAGTTCACTTTGATTTGCAAAACGAAATTTGAATCTATAAAAAAAATTGAAACCATATTCAATTATAAAATGAGGCACAATCAAATACACACCACAATCAAATACACACCTTGTAATTGTTGCATATTAACAAACTAATCTTAACCATCTATCTTGTCTTATGAATATCTATTTTAGTTAATACATTAATCGTTTCATATATATTTATATATATCTAATAATAATCTACGAAAAGTCCATAAGAATTAAGCATGTCAATAGGTAAAAAACAAAAATTTAAACAAATTGCATGCTAAGAAAATACAATAAAAAGATCTAAGAACAAGCTTTCCCTAGTAAGCATCCATTTCCTTGAAGTTGGTATGAAAAAGATGATTTAGAAGTGTGCTCTTCCATACAAGAAACACATTGATGTATGAACTTACATATTGTTTATGTGTAACTATAAAAAGCGTGAAGTAATGAAAAACTAATATATTTTGTATTGATAGTAATAGTAATAGTGTCAATCAGTAGCATGACAAATACTCTATATTAATAAAATATATTTCATATTATCCTACTATAAGAAAATCATTTTTTTATATATTTGTCTTTTAACATTTCTTTTGCCTTTTTCAGCCAAAAGACACCAATCAATCAAACTCATGTCAAACCTAAGAAAAATAGCTGACTTGAAATTAGGAGAGAATAAGGTTGATTTGATGAAGGACTCCAACTTTGTTAGTCTTTCATCAATAACCAACAACATGAAGTCATCAAGAACCCTTGTTGTAGTTTTGTGCAAATTTTATGATCCTTCGAAAAATGTTTTTGAGCTGAATGACAAGACACGTTTTAGTTTTTGTACCAAAGAGATAGCCAACATTATTAGTAGGGAAGATAGTGAGATCATCTATCAAGATTATGTAGAACATTGATTGGATTTCTTTTCAAATTTTTTTTTTTCATATCTAAAGAATCTAAGAGCTAAGTTTATTAAAGGCGGTGTTGAAAAACGACATATCACCACTTCAAATATGAAGGATATTTTGAGAGATATGACTATAGATGATGATGAAAGCATGCAACAATTTAGAGAGCTCATGACCTACTATCTTATTGAGGAAGTGCTCATTTGTAGATGCAACACCAAGATAGTGCGTAGAACAATGTGGTGAATGATCAGAAATCTTGAAGCATGTGAATCCGTTAACTGGGCCAAAGCAACAAAAAACCACCTATATTCCTCTATGGTAAATGCGAAAGTTTGGCCAGAGAAAGGTGCTTACGTTCAACATAATTTAATAGGTTATGCTCTTGTTTTGGAGGTATTGTCAGGTTATCTTAAGATGAACAATTATGTACTCAATTCTGTTAGTTTCATTCGATCTCCCAAGTCAAGTTTGTTTTTTAATAGGGATGAACAACTAATCTTGTCATTTCACATTGTCTTTTTTGTAATACTGTGTTAGGCTATTATATATGAACGTATACCTAAGATGCGGCTGCCTACATAGTCGACGGAGTCTCCACAATCCAAAAGTATAAATCAAAGAAAAGATCCAGTCAAGTGGATCGAGGAACTATTAAGTCAACTGGCTTCAACTGACGTAAGTAATCCAGAGGTACACATTTTTATTTATTTGAGTAAGTCTATCTAATCATCATTTTCATTTTTTCCAGATTGAATTGTGTCCACATTGTACTACCTTGAGTGTCAGCCCTTTAGTGGGCAACTTGTGGGCTTATCAATATCCACATCAAATTATGCATAAGTTGCTGGTACATTAGATGTTGCCCAAAATGAAGGTGCACAAGAAGATTTGGTTGAGGATGTTGTTGGTACATAAGATGTTGCATGAGAAGATTCGATTGAGGATGAAACGACACTTCCCGAGAGTCGATGTGGACGAAAATTAAGAAGTGGTAAGATGTTGAGTCTAAGCTTGATAGCAATCAAAAAGAAAGTGATCAAGGCTTCAATAGACATAAGGAGCTTGCAAAGAAACTTCAGGTACATACTTGTAAGCCAATTTGATCTTTTTGAGGTACATTTTTGCATGTGTGTTATTGTCGTTACTAGATGTGCAAATTGTCACATGCTCTTGTCTCTCAACAACTAGTTTTTCATATGACATGTTATTCTTCATTAGCGTGATGTTGGCGTCTAAATACCTTTAATATATATATATATATATATTTGGTATTCATGACAATATAGACACCAGGTTAGTATTTGCCTCACTAGTCGTTCACAGGACAGGTCACAATTTGCATATCTAGTAACGACAATAAAATGCAGCTCATAAAGATCAAGTTGGATTACAAGTGAACACCTAAATTTTCTTTGCAATCTCCTCACGTCTATTGAATCCCCGATTACTTCCTTTTTGATTGATTCTTTTTCTTTGGTATCAAACTTGGACTCAACAGTCAACAACACCTTACCGCTTCTTAATTTCTGTCCACATCGACTTTCAGGAAGTGCCGCTTCATCCTCAACCGAATATTCTTGTGCAACATCCGATGTACCAACAACATGCTCAACCGAATCTTCTTGTGCACCTTCATTTTTGGCAGCATCTAATGTACCAGAAACCTCTGCATTAATCTGATGTAGATATTGATAAGCCTACAAGTTGCCCCACTACAGGGGAATTCTCCACAAACAAAACTAGAGTATTCTCCGCCGCCAAAGGCTGACACTCGAGGTAGTACAAAGTGAGCACATTTCAATCTAGAAAAAAAAAAGAAAAATGATGATTAAATGGATTTACTCAAATAAATAAAAGTGTGTACCTCCGGTTTACTTACATTAGCAGAAGCCAGTTGACTTAACATTTTCTCGATCCACCTGATTGCATATTTCCTTTGTGATTTATACTTTTGGATTGAGGAGACTCGGTTGACCATGTACGCGACTGCATGTTAGGTATACGTTCATATATAATAGCCTAACACAGTATTAAGAAAAAGACAATGTAAAATGACAATTACAGTTATTCATCCCCTATTAAAAGTAACTTGGCTTTGGAGATTGAATGGAACTAACAGAATTGAAAACATAATTGTTCATCTTAGGATAAATTGACAATACCTCCAAAATAGAAGCATAACCTATGAAATTATGTTGAACGTAAGCACCTTCCTCCGACCAGACTTTCGCATTTACCATTAAGGAATACAAGTGGTTTTCCATCACTTTGGCCAAGTTGATGGATTCATATGCTTCAAAATTTTTGACCATCCACCACATTGTACTACGTGGGATCTTGGCATTGCTGCTACAAAGAAGCACCACCTCAATAAGATAGTAGGTCATGAGCTCTTTAAATTGTTGTTTGCTTTCATCATCATCAACAGTCATATCTCTCAAAATACCCTTCAAATTTGAAACAGTGATATGTCTTTTTTCGACACCGCATTTAACTAACTTAGCTCTTAGATCTTTAGATATGAAGAAAATTTTGAAGAGAGATACAAGCATTATTCTACATAATTTTGATAGATGATCCCACTATCTTTCCCCCCTGATAATGATGTTGGCTACCTTTTTGGTACAAAAACTAAAACGTGTCTTGTCGTTTAGCTCAAAAATATTGTTCGAAGAATCATAAAATTTACACAAGATTGCAATAAGGGTCCCCGACGACTCCCTGTTGGTTACTGATGAAAGACTTCCAAAAATGGAATCCTTCATCAAATCAACCTTGTTTTTTTCCCTAACTTCAGGTCAGCTATTTTTCTTAGGTTTGACATGAGTTTGATTGGTTGGTATCTTTTTTGCTGAAAATGGCAAAAGAAAGAATTAAAAGGCAAATATATTACCTTATTAATATAAAGTATTTGTGACGCTACTGACTCCCACTATTACTATTACTATTAGTTTTTCATTGCTTAAATTACTTCACGCTTTTTAGAGTTACATATAAAATAGTCTGCCAGTACAGACATTAATGTGTTTCTTACACGAAAGAGCACATTTCTAAATCGTCTTTTTCATACCAGCTTATGGAAATGGATGCATATAGAGGAAGGCATCATGTTCTGATTAGATCTTTTTATTGTGTTTTCTTAGCTTGCAATTTGCTTAAATTTTGTTTTCTTACCTATTAACATGTTTAATTTTTATGAACTTCTTCAACATTAATTTGGAAGACCCTGGCAGTAACCTTTCTTGCTTGGTTCCCCTTTGTAGGATTTCCCACACGTTGCACAAGAAGCCACAACCTTAGAAGAGGACTTCTTTGGTTGATTCATAGAATAAGATTGTTTTAAAGGCGTCTGAGGATAAGATTGTTTCCAACCTTGAGTAGTTTGATTGGGACGATCATTGTTGTACATGTGATGCCTCAACCTTAATTTTCTTGAAGGTTGGGCCCGACCCCTCCTTTGAATGTTGTATTCTCTAAGGCGCGCAATTTCCACCGCCTTCTAGAAGTTCTCAATCTCGCAAATTGTGATGAGCTCGCGGATATCATCCTAGTAAAAACCCTGATTTCTGGGCCTCATCAAATATCAGCGGCCCCACAAACTTCGCCATATAAATAAAATCCCTCAAATACTCCAGTGTTCTATCCCCTTGGTGAGCGAAATAAAATATCACTTGATTTTCTTCACAGCCACTGTGGAACAAAATTGCTTCTTAAAAAGGAGCTTGAATTGCTCCCAGGTCATGGTTTGTACCATTTCCTTCCCAACATTTCTTCTTCAGCCTCCCACCACTTTAAGGCAGCTCTAGTTAACAATGTAGTTCTATACATCAGCTGTATGTTCTTTGCTACCTCGGCCACTCGAAGTCGCACGACTGTCTAGAGATATTTATACGTGAATTATAATTATTATTATTATTATTATTAATAATATTATACCAAGTATTATTATTACTTTTAGTATACAAGTATGAGTTTTTGATTACTTTTTATTTCTCTAAAAAAATTGTAATTGACCCAGTATCGATCAATTGACCTAGAACTTATACATCTAATATGCATTTTAAAATTATACAAAATCATAAAATTAATATCCATCTTATGATGAAAAGTAAAGTTGAACATGAAACAAAGTTCTCGGTTTAAGATTTGAGATACTTTGCATTGCAACGCACGCGGGTAAATATCTAGTTGTGGTTAAAGCGCTTTTTGAACTCATTTTTGGTGAATCTTAACTAGACTACTACGCAACGTGTTACTCTAAAAAGGGCGTAGTAGTCATATTCTGCAAAAAAAGATGCATTAGCCAAGTTTGAACCCGGACCAATTCTGTAAAAATAGCAAGCTTTAACCATCCGGTCAGGAATGCCTCATCCAAACATATAGCCTAACATATTTTATTTATAAGTTAGATGACTTAGAGATTAGAATGTTAGGGTTATGCAAGACTTTAACTTCAAAGATGCTTTTCATATTCCCCTAAAGACAAAAACGCTTCTCAATTGATGATTAGTATTTCCTCAAATACTAGTGATGATTAATGTTAAATTCCAGATTCAAATCGTATTCCTTCTATCCTTTGTGGCGCCATGGGTTTGAAAACAACATATGGACGTACTGATTATCGATATATTGGCCCTAGAAAAACAACTGTAGAAAGTGTCGTTATGTTCTATTCTTTATCGATTTATCTATTCACCTATATTTGCCACATATTTCTAAACTATTGATTTATCTATTCACCTATATTTGCTACATATTTCTACAAGAGTATTAACCTTGTTTTATCCTAATTAATGTGCAATCTCATTCTTATGCAATTTTAATCCTTATCTGAATCATGTGTTCTCTGCCAACTGTAGCATCATTTTTTTCTTTTATCTTCATCATTGTTTGTGGTATTTATTAGGGCTTGTTTCCGCAAAAAAAATTCTAGTACTTGAAAGAAGCACCTATATGTTGCATTGTGTGTGCAAATCATGGGCATGACCATATTGTGTAATTGTTAGAGAAAATTTGGTCTCACATAATTAAGAACCAAAATGTCATCTTAAGGTCTAGCGCAGAGTCAAAAAAAAAAAAAAAAAAACAGGCTAGGGAACGTTCTATGTGCGAGATAATGTGAATATATCAGCTATAGACCTAAGTAGGACTTCAATACTAGCAAAATTGTGGTGTGATGATGAAGCTGCATTTCATATTTCATACTGCATATAATCCTATATTTCATGAGTGAACTAAGCATGTTGAAATTGATAATCATTTTGTTAATAAGGAAATCCAGGAATGCTAATATGTGAAGAATGGAGAACAGGGTCAACTTGGTATTTAAGGACAAACCGACAAAGGGAAATGGCTTACCCTTGGACTCTCTAAGAAAATCAGGTGCAGCCCATTTAGGAGGAACAAAAGAAGGAAGGTGTCATGAGGTGGTAGAGTTGAAACTTGGTTTAACACTGTAGCATAAGGTCATATTGGTGAATCGAAACAAGATTCCAAGGGGAGTCTACGAAAGATCGGGCATAAGAGAGCAAAGTTGAGATCAACTGATCAAGAAAGTCACATTGTTGTCTACAGGTTCAGCAGCTTTGGTTTCAGTCACACCAGGTTTGGTGGGCTCTTGCTATTGCAGAGCTTCAATCAGTGCGTTAAGACGGGTTTGCTGATGAATATGAGGTTTCACTAATAAGAGTTATAAATTTAGGTTATTGCTGGAATCATCAAAGGACAGATACAGAATTAAGAGCTGTTGCAGCACATTCCATTTAAATTTTGGTGCCAATAAAGAGCCGGCTAATCTGGCTTCAGTAGCATAGCATGTAATGGTTCACCAATAAATGAAATACTTTCGCATGATGAAACAATGCTACATATACCCAGAACCATATCGCAAATTTTGGGACTAAAGAACATTGTAGAAAACTCTAAAAGTACCTAGTAAAGAATTATGATTAGATTGACCAAAAGACCAACATGAATTAGTAGTCTGACCAACATGCATATTAATCATACAGTTTTATCATTTAAAACATGAAACTATTAAACTATAATTTAAGGTGAAGCTTTAAGCAGAAGTGAAGCATCCAATACCAGTTTCATATTATGAGATAAAGCCAACAATTACCAGAGATCAGGCCCAGTAGAAAATAGTGTCTTTGAATTTTCCAATGAAGTACAGTCAGCCGGAGTTCCTGCAAAGTATTATTACAAAATATTTATCAAATTAATGAATACCAACAATATAATACAAGAGAGGTGCGAGAGTAAACATATCTGAACCACTCCTTTACGTTTAAAAACTATGTTCAATCCATACAAACACTACTTGGAGCATGAAAAAGTTAAAATAAACAAGGAACAAATGAAAATAAAACAAGAACACAATAGAGCATAATAAATGGCGGTAGATCTATGTGAAGCTTTATGTCCTTAAGAGGTCGTGCGTACCACTTGAATGGGTATTTGGTGGGTAAAATCGGGTGTTGGTACACTTGAATTGGGTATTTGTTCGGTGTTGGGGGCGGCTCCAACTCAGGCATAGAAGCCCGAGCATCTCTCTCTCTCTGTAAGGCTCTTAATAGTTTAACAGTTTTAGAAAGATTTTTAAAAAAATAAATTCAACCAAATCAAATTTTAAATAAAAACAAATCATCGTCTAAAACCGTTGTAACAACTCTTACTGCCAAAACGATCATTATCAAAACCATAATTTAAATCCTAACCATAAACAAAATCCAAGTTTAGCATTATAAATCAACTAAATAAAATCAGATAAGCCATTCAGGAGTTCGGATCCCTCGAGAGTACTGTCACGCCACGCCTTTGCCCTTCGTATCTGCATTACTAGGACCTGCAATATCTGAAAGATGGGGGGGGGGGGGAGTAAGCTAATGCTTAGTGAATCCCTACATCATGCCATAAGTCATTTACATGTATCACACATAACGCGCCCGGAGACCCGGCCCTTAACCGATACCACACCTGTACCTCCAACGGGACCACGAGTCTCCATGTCCGATGTTCGACATCCAAACATCCCAAGGTCACGCTACCTCGACATCCAAGGATAGCCATGAGCCCTTGGCTAGACAAAGTCACCCCGCACCCGACATCCAGGCCAGTGACACTTATCTAGGGACCAAGCCAACCAAACAAACACATAACAAACAACGATCAATAACCACGCAACAACTAGTACTTTCGGCCAAACAACAATTAATAACTGTAACACACATCGTACATAATCACAATTTAAGCGAGAGTGCGAGACAAGTAACATCATTACAACAAGATGAGGAACTCGCCTCGAGTCCTAGTTATCCGCAATCACCTAACTACTTGACCGCGTAATTCCCGAACGACCTATAGCCCGAAAAACCCTAAATTAATAATACTATAGAGCATAGGCCTGCCCAAGGCTGTTTCCGGCAGCCACCACCAACAGCCAAGGCTGTCGGCGGTCGGAACAGCAGCAACACGGCAGCAGCCTTCATTGCTGCTCGCCGGCCATCATCTATACACACACACACACAGAAAACACACACACGGCCACATCGCATACACACTCAGATTATACACACACAGATATCGCACACACACACACACATTCAGATCGTATATACACACACACAACACACAACACACAACACACAACCGCACCAGCACACACACACTGCACACATACACACAACGCACACACACACAAAACATACATACACGGCACACACACAAACACAGATCGTATATATACATGTTTATATATACTTTACACGCACACACACACACACCCACCACCGCAAGGGGTGGCGGGGCAGCGACCAGCATATAGCTGCCAAACACAGCCGATAACATAGCAGGAATCAGAGGCGTTAGCCTCTGTCCCAGTTGCCATCGACGAGAGAAAGAGAGGGAGAGGGAGTTATACCGAGAGAGAGAGAGAAAAAGGTCTGATCGGAACAAGGGAGAGAGACTCCGGTCTCTTTCTTGCTGCTGGCGCCGGAAAACATAGAGAGAAAGGGTGGGAGGAGAGGTACGGCTGCTAGGTTTTGATTAGGGTTGACTTCTGACTCCTAGACCTCTCTAGGTCAACATATAAAGAGGGACAAAGCCCGGTCTAAACACACACACGGGCTACGGGCCTGACTTTTCGTGCAAGTCACCCGGCCCCTTACCTCTTTTTTTTTTTTTAAATAAAATAGCCTATTAAACACAATAAAGTAAAGAAAATACTAAATAAGGTAAGGTAACGACTTACCGAAAATCCGGGGAGTTACACACACACTCTCTCTCTCTCTCTCTCTTCTATATATATATATATATATATATATATTTAAAAAATGAAAAAAGATAAGAAATGGGTTGTGGGTAAATCGTGTAGTGCTACAACTTAAATGAGTGTTTGTGGGTAGATAGTGGAAAACTGATGTGGTGCTGATGTGTCAGATTTAGGCTTTGGGTGTTGGGGACAGTGGTACTCGTGGCCTAAGATCTCAATCATCTTGCAATAAATTAACCAATAAACTCAAGTGCATGCATAGCTAAGCACTGTGTAATGAAAAGAAAGATAATCACTTTTTGAGAAACTAGCATGAATGGTCATGAGGACTGGGGAATGTCAAGCGGTTGCTAAACCATGCAATGATGTGTTTCGGGTAACCGTAGGTTTCTAGGCTATAGCAAATGAGAATGTTATAACACACACTCTCGTTTCTTATCTAATTATATCCGCTTTATTGTTCACTGATGGCACTCTACCTGTTACAGCATATCCTTGCATCTCGGTGTACCAATGCAAGTGGTAAGACCATGTGAATTTGAAACCTTTAACCGGGAAGTCATGAAAAGATTAAGGGTGCGTTTGGTTGTGGAAAACGGTTTTCCTTTTCCTAGAAAACGTTCCCAGAAAATGGAGTTGAGTTTTCATTTTCAGTAGTCTATGAAATTTTTAGGAAACACGTTTGGTTGAAATGGTGGAGTTTTCATTTTCCATTTGAGAAAATTAGAAAACATGTTTAGAAAATTTTGAAAAACTACTAAAACCAGTTTTTTAATTTACATAAAAGTTAGAAAACCGAAAATCTTCCTTTTCTTGAAAAACTTTTGAAAACTGAATGAACCAAACGCGTTTTCTAAATCTTCAGTTTCCCATAATTTTTTTTTATAAAACTAAAAAACTTTCCACGACCAAACGCAGCCTAAACTATGAAAAGAATGTTGAATATTGCATACTATTGTGTATTGGTAACCATCATCTCAAATGCACACAGCTTCGGCCAAACCACTTTCACAACTGATCACCTGCAGGCCTTTTCTGGTTTTTTCCCCTACATAACAAGGTTTGAAATTCAAGAATCAAAGCGAACTCCACTATGAGATGGAAGGACTATATGTTATTCTTTTGATCAATCACACATCTCTCAACTAAGGCGAATATATGTAACAAACTTGTTTAAATACTCGACTTGTTTATTTTCAATCTTTATGACCAACTCCGGGTCCAATAGAAGCAAATCCCTATAGCTAATTCAGGAGCAATAACGGGTACCCCTGTCAGTGTAACTTTTCTTGTTACACACGTCCATAACTCTTCCTCAGCCAGGATGGGGAAGAAGAGCAGAGCAACTACAAGTATTAGTAGCGTAACAAAAATGTGTTCCTCGTCATTCATTAATATGTTTGCTCATGGCAATATTGTGAAAAGCCCTCTCAACTTTCTTCTGTTAAATAAACCTAAAAACCATTGTACTCACCCACCTAGACTATTCTTGTCTCACCACCCACTCCCTCCCTCCTCTCTATGCATGTTATTATAAACCAAAAGGCACACAAATTAACCATCACCACCAAACCAATGGTGTCATGGCACCATTGCATACACATCCTCACAGCACCATAAATATATGTTAGATTTGATTTGAAAGGTTTAAGATCAAGTTTAATAATAGAAAGATTTAAAAATAATGATTTCAACAAACATATTCCCAAATTCACTCGACAAAAAACAAGCATGCAATGTTGATCTTGATTTTCTGATTCAGTTTGTTCATATTGCTATATATATATATATATATATATATATAGGGGTGGGTTCAAATGTGAACCACTTTTTGGTTGTGAACGTGAGGACAACCGAGAACACTACACGTGGCGGATGACTAGGCGCCACGTCAGATCCACGGCGGATGACTAGACGCGATTCATGGGAGGGCATTGAATTAAAGAGGGAGACCACACTCAAAGCCGCCACGTGTCGCGCTCTCGGTTGTCCTCACGTTCACAACCAAAAAGTGGTTCACATTTGAACTTTCCTCTATATATATATATATATATATATATATCTATAGAGGGGAGATCATTTACAAACCATGATAGAAATACAAACTTACAAACTTAAACTAACCAATCATAATTTTTCTTTTAATTTCTTTTTACTTTAATTCATAAGGCTAGTTATGTCATTTTGTTTTTGTGTATTTAAAAAAAGATAATTATTAACATTAAATATAAGGATTGTTTCTAAAAGATAAACACGTCTCCATAATTTAACCAATTTAAATTAGGAATCTTTAAAAACAAACAATTAATTGGTGGGATTGATTTTTGGTTCATCGGCTTATCTGCAGTAACAAGAAAAAAGCAATAAAACACAATTGTGTTAGAATCGTTTTCGAAACTCATCGGCAGTAGCAGAAGTTGATCTCGGTTCATCCCCGTTCATCTCTGATTTCATCTCATTTTGTTTTAGTTTCGTTCCGTTGATCTCGGTTCATCTCTGATTTCATCTCTTTTTGTTTTAGTTTCGTTCCGTTGATCTCGGTTCATCCCCGTACATTCAGTTGATCTCGGTTTATTCCCGTTCATCTCTGATTTCATCTTATTTTGTTTTAGTTTCGTTCCGTTGATCTCGGTTCTACCCCGTTCATCTCTGATTTCATCTCTTTTTGTCTTCGTTTCGTTCCGTTGATCTCAGTCCATCCCCGCTTTCCTCTTTGTATCATCTTCGTTTTCATATTGGTTCATCTCCGTTATCTCAATTCATCTTCATTCATGTCCGTTTTCTATCCTTTTCATCTTGGTTCATCTCCGGTTTCATCTCCGTTCATATAAGTTTTCCTATCCTTTTCATGTCCGGTTTCATCTCGGTTCATCATTTGTTTCATCTCGGTTCATATAAGTTTTCTGTCCTTTTCATGTCCGGTTTCATCTCGGTTCATCTTTCGGTCAATTTTCCAGCAACCGGTGGTAAAAGCAAAAGGAAGCTTAATATATTGTTGAAATTGAAAAAATAAAGGGAAAACTAATCATACAAATTTGGTTGATGTATTCTAGTTGTATCATTTGTGGAGTTCGTATATTACGAGAGAGAAGCAGAAAAGAAATAAAAATTGTTTCATTTAGAAAACTTAGTAAATATGGATGTGGATCAATGGCGATGAATCAGGAATTTCAAATAGGCTTCCAAATTTGATTTTGATGACTAAATGTCTGATTTTCCCTTATACGCTTTTTCTATTTAATTTTAAATCAAATTTTGTTGAAATATGCCATGATTAAATGGATTTCATCTTGACTCTCCATTTTTTCAATCAATGGTGTTAGATTAGTTTGTAGGGTTTGTAAAATAAACATGGTTTGTAAATGAAAGGGACCCTATATATCTTTTGTGCATGTTTTTGAATGAAAGAAAACAAAGATGATGGAAGTTGAGAAGAACAGGAATCAGGGGCACAGACCCAAATACATCGATTCCGTCGTCATTTGTAACCATGATTGTGGGGCGATGATCACCATCACCACCAAAATTGCTACAATTTTCCATAACTAAAATTCCTTAAAATCCAATATTATCAACCACAAGGGGCACAGACCCTTCTTAATGTCATCAATTTCATCAACTCTTCCTCTACAAAACCCATCTTCCCATATCAACATCCTGCAAATTACACCAATTTGGGGTTATTTAGGGATCTGACCTCCAAAGAAAAATGCATTTATACTCATCAGAAGCTCATGAATTTAATTAAAATCTCATTTAAGGTTATATTCTTAATTCACTACATTAATAATTTGGGGGTTTTTCTTTGGAGGATTAATTAGGAAGTTTTGGAAAGAGGGGTTTGATCTTTCAACGGGAGTGATGAATAATTGCCATTAAATTGGGGCTTTTTTAAGGAATTAATTAGGGGGTTTTGGAATGAGGGGTCTGATCTTCAAAGGGGGTGATGAATAATTGGGTTCTTCTCTTTCAATTGTTGTGTGATTTTGTTGTTTTTTTTATTTTTCACTCTTTCTTTCAACTTGATAATGTACTTTGAAAGCAAACAAAAAAAGAATATTGAGATTTAACAAAAGACAATTTGATTTTAATTTTGGATAAAAAATTAAAAAGGGTAGTTAATTAATTTACAAAATATATTTATTTTTTAAATAATGATTTTTGTTTTAATATTTTTTAATTCTAATTAAATTGGGAAAAAGATATATATACACATATATATTAATTTTAAAACTTTAGAATGATATATACGGAGTTTAAAAGTTTACAAGGATATATGTAATATAACAAGTTTTTATTGAATACTATATAGTATTAGGTTCAAATGAGAAGTGCTAAAAAAATGAGAAGTAGAGAAGTGATCTCCACCACTCATCCGGTCAATAAAAGTGGCTATGACCGGGCCCCTCCTTTAATAATCTCTATCCTTCCATGAATCGCGTCAATCCCTCGTGATCGCGTCCACCGTAACCGGTCAAAACCACCTTTATTGACCGGATGAGTGGTGGAGATCACTTCTCTACTACGTATTTTTTTAGCACTTCGCATTTGAACCTTTCTCTGTTATATATATATATATATATATATATATGTATAGGTGAAAGTTCAAATACAAATCACTTTTTCATTGTGAACGTGAGGACAACCCAGAGCGCGACACGTGGCAACAAATTTTATGAGACGCACGACTTTTCCCGCGACCGAGTGTTATTCAGTCTGAATAATAGTGTTATTCAGACTGAATAACACTAAGTCGCGGGCTTTTTTGTTACAAGTCGCACGTGTCACTCTGAATTTCGGCGACTTAGTGTTATTCATACTGAATAACGCTATATTCAGACTGAATATAGCGTTATTCAGTATGAATAACACTAAGTCGCCGAAATTCAGAGTGACACGTGTCGCGCTCTCGTTTGTCCTCACGTTCACAATGAAAAAGTGGTTTGCAATTGAACCCACCCCTATATGTATGTATATATATATATAGATATAGGGGTGGGTTCAAATGTGAACCACTTTTTGGTTGTGAACGTGAGTACGGCCGAGAGCGTGACACGTTGCGGATGATTAGGCGCAACGTCAGGTCCACGGCGGATGACTAGACGCGATTCATGGGTGGGCATTGAATTAAAGGGAGGGACCACACTCAAAGCCGCCACGTGTCACGCTATCGACTGTTCTTACGTTCATAACCAAAAAGTGGTTCACATTTGAACTTTCCTCTATAGATATATTGTTAAAACTCAAAATATCGTATTTATCTAATCTACAAACATCATACATGTCATTCCTAAACTATCAATAACATTTTTTTAAACAATTTTTAATTATTTTAATTAGATTTAATAACAAAAATAGTTAAATGACTATTGTACCTCCTTTAAGTCTAATACATAAATTTCTGGAGGTATGGGGGCTTCGACCCCGGGCTGCATGCTTTAGCAGTCGGGCTTCGGCCCAAAATTGCCGAGGATTAGTCTGGGCCCAATGTGGTCTAGGATACCTCTTCCAAAAAAAAAAAAGTCTAATACATAAATATCATATATGTTCTTCCTAACCTATAAAATATCGTATTTACCAAAATTATCATTTTTATTAATTTTTAATCATTTTAAATTAGATTAAGTTATTAAAAATAGTTTCTTTAACCAAATAATTGCAAATAGACCATGATGCTATCTCATAAACTTTTATAGTTTTATGAATATCGTCAATATCGTCTCTAATTCAATTTCATATTTTTATTACAAAGTCTGTTTGATCAATATTATTTATAGTTGCATTGCCACTATCTATATAAAACATAATGGGCAAATCCAAATTTCTTTTCATTCAAGCAAAACAAAAGACATGTGATGTCAATAAAGAGATCTCTTTAAAACCCTTATTTCACACTTCCAGTTAGAGGTGCACATGACCGGATTTTTATCCGATCCGGATTGGATTTATACTAAACCGGTTTTTTTCGGATCTGTCAGAAACCGGTTTTGTCAGAAACCGGTTCGGATTTCAACCGGTTTTTCAAAAAAATCCATATCCGATGGAACCGGTTTCGGATCGGATTGAAACCGGTTTCCGGTGGAACCGGTCCTCTATTGGGTCTTTTTTTGGGCTAGAAAATTCAGAAAATTCAATTGAAATCTAATCTAAATTGGTGTGGGCCGTGATTTTTAATGGGCCGTGAATTTTTTTAGGATTTCAGGCCCAACAGCAGTAAACTCACATAGACATTACCAGTTTGATTTGAAACCGGTTCGGTTTAAACCGGTTATCCGGTCAAACCGGATCGGATCCAATCCGGTTAAAATCCGGTTTGAAAAAATTCCGGTTTGAAAAAAATCCGATCCGGTTTGAAAAAAATTCGGTTTTTATAAAACCGGATTCGGATAGTTTTTGCACAAAATCGGATAACCGAATTTTCTATGCACCTCTACTTCCAGTTGACTTACAGGATTACAAGACAGCCTAAAGAATAATGAATGGCATTTTGGGCCTCCATCCCTTTGGGCTCTTTTTTCCTTTCTTTATTTCCCTTTCTTCCCATTCTTACCAGCAAATCAGCAATAGATTATTGGCCATTCTTTTTATTGCCTTCTGTTTTGGTTTTTTCAACTTAAGTAAACAACTAAACAAGCACCAACACCTAATTTTTGAATAAATGTACAATACATAGTATTAAATCTCAATTTTTTCTTTTTATAAATAGACATTATTTTACTAGTGCTTTCAGATGATCGTGGATAAATAAAAAACAAATTATAATAGAATAATTTCCAAGTTAAAAGTATCATATTTCATTTCAAGATAACCAAAAAATTCTTATGTTAGTTTTCGACGATAAAACTATAAATTATAATAGAATAACTTTCATCTGTTACTCTGCTGAGAAATAGTTTTTACTCTACAACTCCACTGAAAATGGATAACAGATGTTCTTCGTAGTAGGGGGTGATATTTTTCGTTTTGTTGATATTCTTCCTTTTAATTTTTGGTTTGGGTTGTCCATGTTATGGATTGGTCATTTGGAACTAGTACCTCTCATCGGTGTTAAATAACAAATATGTTACTCTGAATATGGAGAACAAATAACATGTTAATTTTTTTTATTTATATAGGTTTTCTATATATTTGAATTTTGGTGATTAGGGTGGCTTGATTTGGGGTTGCGTGTGTGTGTGTCTTTTTTTTTTTTGAGTTTGTGTATGTTTTGGTATGTGGTGATAGGAAAAGATGTAATTGTTGGAGAAGGAAAAAAGGTATACGCCATCCTCGGAGGCACCCTCACTGTACCGGTTCCACGACCATCATGGAGGGAGGTAAATCATCACATGCATTCTATTGGCATAGGTGTGGTGCACATGGCTTGAACCTGGGACCTCACACATGGATTACTGCTAGGACAAATTAGAGGGTGATCGGAGAAGGTGATAGAAGGAGTGGTAATAGGCGAAGAAGATGTCAAAGTATGGTGGAGAGAGAGTATTCAGATATTTAAAAGGACTTCTATATTTAATGGTTAAAAGAACAAACAAAATCCTTAATTTAATGAAACATCTGTTAATAGAGTTAGGATACCACCCAATTTGTAACAAAAGTCAAAGCTAGAGTGACAGCTGTAATTATTTCATTTAAGGGACTCACTCTAAAGTTTCATGTAATTATAGGGATGAAATTTGTAATTTACTCTAAAACGGAAGAGTAAACTTCACTTTGGTCCCTAAGGTTGTTCTTTGAAAATGGGACCTGAACTTCAATAAGTCAATATTTAGTTCTACGAGTTTAGATTTTGCTTTGAAAATCCAACTCCGTTTATTTTCATCGTTGGTGTCAGGGGTAATTTTGTCTTCTTTTTTGTAGTTTTTTTTTATTGTTTTTTTTCTTATTTTTGTAAAACCATTAAATTATAGAGACTAACTCTGTTATTATCTCATATATGTATTATACACCGTGAGCATCTCGTCACTATTTCCCTCTTTCTTCTCGAGACACAAGGACCAGCTCTATCACTGTTTCAACTACATGAAAGGATTGTCAGAAGGACAACGTAAGAGTCCCATATGTTTTGACACATGAAGTCGAAGGGCAATCTCTGTTAGAACAAAAGTAAGAGGATAAAAATGATTTGATTTAAATAGTCAAACGATGATGTGATTATATCACTATCCTTAAGAAATATTAGCCCCGACTAGGTTGTTGATGGAACTATGCTAATTTCCTCCGAGGACCTCCTTGAGTTTTAAGAATGTAGGTAACGATCCTACAAGTTCTCATGATTATGGTTGTGATATTGTGAAGAAGATGGAATGTGGATTAAACCAAACTAAAGCTATAAACCATGCATTTATAGTAAAATTCCCAAGGGGTGCAACTTTTCATGAACAAATGCAACCTTTCACGAATAGTTGCAATGGTCCACAAATAAGGAAAACAACTGAGGGAATATGTTTCTGAAAGCCGATACAGTTAGGTGAAGTGAACAAATTCTTTGAGGCTTGACAAGTATTGACGGAACAATAAAAAGACTTTCCTTTGCATTTCTGTCAGAAAAACATGGTTGTCCTTTTGTGCAATTTGAAGATAAGACAAATCTGGAAATCTTTAGCTTCAAGTCTCTGATCAACGATTAGAATGGCTGGCGGTTTTCAGTGTTTGTCGAGTCTTGAACTTCTGATTATCATGTGGTGTAGTAAAATAGGTTGATATCACTGACTCCGTCTTTAGATCACGATCAGCCTTGAATATTTCATTAGCTACTTCTTCGACTTCTTTGACATTGCCGATGGTTTCTTGAACGTGACTTGTTTGTTTTGAAGGAATACTTAGCTGTTACAATGCAAGCAATCAATGATCACTGAACACAATCAGTGTGTAACACCCCAAAGCTCAAAGCTATAGGTTGGCCCAATAACTTCGAGTTTAACTAAAAACCATGGTGGAAGTTATTGGTAGCCTATGACTTAAGGCTTATAAGGTGCTAACAATTTCTACTTTCTATCCATGTGGGACGGGTTGTTACAAACTCCCCCACTTGAACTCCTGACGAGATTCTGGGTAGGCCTGACGAGGACGTCAGGAGTTCAAGTGGGGGAGTTTGTAACAACCCGTCCCACATGGATAGAAAGTAGAAATTGTTAGCACCTTATAAGCCTTAAGTCATAGGCTACCAATAACTTCCACCATGGTTTTTAGTTGAACTCGAAGTTATTAGGCCAGCCTATAGCTTTGAGCTTTGGGGTGTTACAAATGGTATCAGAGTCGATGCTTGTACCATCGGGATGGTGGGGCAAACCTCATCAAGAAGGATGAGTCCTCGGGGGGGGGGGGGGATGTTGGTAACATCTTAGGCAAATCCCACATCGCCGATGATAAGGAAGAAAGATTCTGGGTAGGCCTGACGAGGACGTCAGGAGTTCAAGTGGGGGAGTTTGTAACAACCCGTCCCACATGGATAGAAAGTAGAAATTGTTAGCACCTTATAAGCCTTAAGTCATAGGCTACCAATAACTTCCACTATGGTTTTTAGTTGAACTCGAAGTTATTGGGCCAGCCTATAGGTTTGAGCTTTGGGGTGTTACAAATGGTATCAGAGCTCTAGGTTCTATCTTGTAGAAAACCAAATAGGTTTGACCTGTGAGTATGGATAGTTTTGGTCAGGATATTTGAATGGTATAGCGGAAGCGTGGTGGTTAGTTGACTTAGCTTTGTTAATTTAAATGACTCCCTAGTTGGTTTGTGGAGTAGTGAGTTGTGTTTTTGGATTCTCATTAAGGTTGATTATTTTCGTTGTCTTAGCTTTGTTAATTTAAATGACTCCCTAGTTGGTTTGTGGAGTAGTGAGTTGTGTTTTTGGATTCTCATTAAGGTTGATTATTTTCGTTGTCGACGTGGTGAGAGGTGGTATGTTGTTTAAGTATTGGTTTGCAATGTTTATGGTTAAATAGGTGGATGTCACTTTAATGTTTCAAAAAGTCTAATTTCAAGGATTTAACTAAGTACAATGATTTTATAAGCCTTTAGTCTTTAAGTGATTAAAGCTAGAATGTTTGGATGCATCATATAGTGGACCTTGGTTATGTGTAAGAATTGTCACCTTTTGGTATATTTAGAATGTTTAGTGTCTATGAGATAGTTATACGAATAAGATGATTGTGAAAAGTACTATAAGGATTAGTTGGAAGATTGGATTTTACATACTTGATGGTACTATATGGTTTTGGAAAATTTTGTCATCAATTGTTTAACGGTTTTTAATATTGGTAGTATAGATGTTTTAGGATGGCAATCATGGTTTGCGATTCAAATATATTGAAAGATGTTTAGTTGGGGTTATTTAATTTCTCAAGTCGACCGCTTTGAGTTTGAATTTGATCTCTAAGACGATATTAGTTGCCAATTTGTGCTTAGAACCAAGATATATAGTACTTATAAATTGGTGATTTAGTGGATAATTTGGTACCGTGTTGTCATTGATGAGAGTTATATTATAGTTGAGATGTTAAGTAAGATTTTGAAATAAGTTCGATAATTTATTTTTTGTAATAAGACCAAATAGTGACTTATGAGTATTGATATTTGGAGACTTTGGGTGATGAACTTGGAAGACGAATTCTTTTAACTAAGGTGGATTGCATTAGACCTATCGTTTGGATGGTTGGAATTAAGATATTTTAATAAGTACTTAGTGACTAGTTTTTTGATTCAATTTTGAGAAATTGCAAGGTATGGTAACCTTAGATCGTCATGCTTACGATTTAGAAGATTAGGATATGAGATTTGGTGATATTTGTACTTCTTTAAATTCCGAGGACAGAATTTTCTTTAAGGAGGGTAGATTGTAATACCCCTATTTTTTTAGGACTTATTAAGCAATTGTGTTTTATTTAAGTTGGCAACTTCATAGAATTACAAGGGCTAGTTTTGTCAATAAGTTGACCTTGGAAATTCCAAGCTAGCTTTTTGATTGGGACGCAATAGCTATTTGATCAAATTAGAAGTTGTGAATTTAATTATTCTTTTGGTTTAAGTTTGAAACCTTATGAATTTAGAAGTACCATTTTTGTCAATTGTTAAAAGATTGAAGTTAATCCTTATCCTATGTAACCGTGGCATTTGGTTGGCATGTAATTAGGAAGTTAAATTTCTTTTTTATCTCATTAACCGATCACCTTAATGTGATTTCAAGAAAAAAGAAAATGGTTAAAATTAGGTTCTCTTCTGAGGCTTTAATGGCGGCGGCTATACTTCTAAAAAGAAGTTATTGATTCTAATTGGTATATATGCGATCATATGGTTTATGGATTTACAAAAGGAGGATACAATATATACGTAGAGTTATGGTTGAAATTTTGGAGTTCAAGCTTTAATACTACACTTAGAGATCATGTTAGCGGTTGGAATTTGATGACGATTTTAAGGCTCGTTGAAGAAACTCGATGGAGTTTTTATTAGCGTTTCTAGCTGTTAACTAAGGTACGGATTCCTTATTTCTTTGATATGTACATGCGATTGCTAAATTCCGTTTGCGTTTATTTGATACGTGTACGGACTCCTTGTGTTTTCATTCGTGTCATTCTATCTATTCGTTCGTGCCTAATGTGCTTTATTGTGTTTATGTTTATTTAATTTCTCGTCCATTCATTTAGTTGATTGTTCGGTTAGACGTCTTCTTTGATTATATATTTAGAAACATCTTATTATAATTGTAAAGCTGCCGAAATATTTTCTGAAAATTATATCTTACTTGTAAAAATCATAATTTTTCGTTCGTTTATCGGATTTACTCATACGATACGTTTTTAAAAACCCCTAGACGTCTACTACGATTTACTGTCACACGAGAAATCTGTGATTCTTAAGCTAAATCATCTAAAATCTACGTTTTCCAAAACTGGACTCGTTTTAGACGAGAACAGCGCCACTGCTTTCAAAAATTCATATCGGATTCATTTTAGACCCGATTAAGTCCGTTCTAGATTCGTTGGATTCCTAAGACGTTTATTTAAAACTTCCGTTTAGATATGCTTTTATAAAACCAACTGGAAATATGTTAAAATGTTCGATTTCTAAACGTGTTAAATGCTGAAAATCGTACGTCTCGATTTTTTAAAAGTCGTGTTTATCATTTTCGTTTGGATTTGATTCGTTATGCGTTTTCCTTGTAAATATTGTGTTTGCTTGTATCTGAATTTATGTTAATAGTTTACGATATTTGATCATTTTAAACTCTTTTCGGTTTGTAATCCGTTTGATTAAGTGACTACGAATTTATGAACATTTTAAGGGATTTGGTTCATATGTGTTATTCGTTTTATAATTTGTATGGATAGTTATTCATTTGATGTGATCACATGAGTTGTGATATGCTTTTGAGATTTTTGTGTTTTGCTAACTACCTATGGAGATACCATAGGCACGTCATTGTGGCACCGATGGCGTGACACCACCCGTGGCGGTGTGATCAGTCCGCGGCGTTTCCTTTTTGTATTTGTGCTCATGTGGGAGCTATTTGTGTGACCGGTAAGGAGGCGTATGGGTCGGCCCTAGAATATGTAAGGTGAGTGTCGGTGTGTGCCCAACACCGCCATCTCACAATTAGTACAGTTGGATGTGTATGCCCAACGTACGGGCCTTTGTGGCCAGATGTCTGGCACTTGTCACGTCGGTTGATATGCAAGTGTATAGCGTTCGAGCTCGATATTTGTGATATGATTTGACGATTTGATAATTGATGATATTTTATATGTAATCATATGATATAAATTTGATTTAAGCTTTTCAGATTCGTTAGTATTTAATTAATGTTGTGCCTTATGTGATGGCTTACGTTTTTGACAAGATTCACTAATTTTGATATAGTAAGTTTGGATATTATCATTTCGTTTCGACTTTTGATTTGACATCTATATTGGGTTATTGGTTCAATTTCTCTTTGTTTTGTTTGGTTTCCTTTTGTGGGTGTCTCGATAAGTTCTGTTTACTTCATATGAGATGTGTCTCTTACTAGTTACTCGTGCTAGATCTCACAAGACCTTAGAGTTTGTGTTTGTTATTTGTTTGTATCCGCCCATTGAGCGTTTGGCTCAGCCGCATTTATTTCTTCGCGGCAGGTATTCGAAGGGAAGCTAAGGAGTGTGTCCCGAGGTGCCAGCATATCTAGGAGGTTTGATTATAAGCATTTTATAGTTTTGTTATTGGTTGGAAACTAGTTTGGAAGAGAAATGTAATTGATGTATCATTCGGGACATTTGTTATCTTTGATGACATTAATTGTAATTATGGATATTAGTGCTCTGTTTGTTTTCAGTTAAAGGTTGGTATAAGTTTGATAGTGACCTCCCCTTCCGTCTCGGGAGGGGGGTGTTACAGATTGGTATCAGAGCCGATCCTTGTACCATCGGGATGGTGGGGCAAACCTCATCAAGAAGGATGAGTCCTCGGGGGGGGGGGGGGGATGTTGGTAACATCTTAGGCAAATCTCACATCGCCAATGACAAGGAAAGAAAGATTCTGGGTAGGCCTGACGAGGACGTCAGGAGTTCAAGTGGGGGAGTTTGTAACAACCCGTCCCACATGGATAGAAAGTAGAAATTGTTGGCACCTTATAAGCCTTAAGTCATAGGCTACCAATAACTTCCACCATGGTTTTTAGTTGAACTCGAAGTAATTGGGCTAGCCTATAGCTTTGAGCTTTGGGGTGTTACATAGCGACTCATTGATGTTGAACATACAAGTGAGTAGGGGTGCCTCGATTACCAACCACTCACCGACGTAGGTGGCAGCGGTGGAGGGTGAGAGGGGGAAGGGTGGAGACGGGGTGAAACTGGGCAAATGGAGGCAAGGCGATCGTAAGGGTGGGCAGGCAGTGTGGCGTGAGACCCTCCCCACCACCACCCACCCATGTAGATAGTGGGGGTAGGTGGCAAGAGGGAGCGGGTCACCCCCTTTGCTACCACCCACGTAGCAGGAAAGGGTAAGTGGGTGGCAATGGCTAGGGGTGTCGTGCCAATACTATGATCGTCGTAGCTACTACCCCCACTCCCCACCCACAAAGAAAGATGAGGATACCAATTCTCTTAAGAGAGTTCATTCCAACTTGTACTAACCAAATCAAAAGTGTTTGATATATTTCAATTTCACTAAATTCTATTATGTTAACCAAATGCATCTTTAGAATCTCATCTAACAACTCATAGCAGCCTGACTTAAACTCATTAAAACAAGATCCTTTCATGCATAATCCACAATTACGTGTGATCTGTCTTGTCACAATGTTTCTTATATGACCAAAGAAACATGTCATTTGTACTTGAAAAATACTAGATTAATAGGTAATAAAAATATTTTTTACTTTGCATATTACTTCTTGAACCAATAAGCTAACATTTTCTCCATGTATCCATCAATAGCTTATTCTTTACTATAAGGTTTTATTCCTTTCATACAATCATCAAACATCCACATAAAAAGATGAGCTTTTACACAATTAAGATAAAAGTGTGAGTCTAGTGCATGAATAAACACTCATATTTCAACATTAACGAACATCAATTTGAAAAAATATAATTTGGTAAGTCACGAGGACAGAACATAACAGAAGAATTGACGAACTTATTTGAATTACGTACACTAATCGTCTTAATCAAACTCTAGAGCACATATACAAACGACAACAAATTACACCAAAAATAAATACAAATCACACATCCCAAAACTCGTTTCATCAATCAACTCTTGACATGTAGGTTTTTTCGTTATTTCTCTTGAATACAGTAATGATGTGTCTACGATTGAGGGGCTTGATGGAAAAGCGGAATTAATTTGGGAAAGTTTTCAAATCGATATGCTATTAGGAATCCCCTTGCCCGTGAGCCCACCTTCACGACTATAATCCGAGGTGTTCGGATACAGTAACGTGTACGAAACCTTCACTGGTCCCAATCTATTCTTCAACCCCTCATCGCCGTTCCTTGTCTCTATCCTCTTTTCGATCTCGACCAGTTTATTTCCAAACCGCTTGAATGCCTCTAATGCCAAATCATCCGACGTCCAATATGGAGACTCGTTTTGCCCAAGATAAATCTCATCCGTCGAATGCCTTGATAAAATCTCTATCAAAGAAACTCCAAGCAACGTTTGAAGCTGGCTAGTGATGGTTTTCAAGAAGGCCTTTTCTGGGTCCGACTCGAGCTCAGAGTACTCGGGAGAACCCGGCTTCGGCATGAACCGCCGGCTCACGGTCGGCCTATTTGGGAGGTAACCCGCGTAGGGGTATTGACCAAAGTTGACTGCTGCATGGAGAGCTGAAGCCACCCAAATAACGATGGTGCATGTGTGGATGAGCTCGGCCCGTGTCTGCATCTGAGGCCACCAAGGCTCGTCTTTCTTGTCACCGTGGCCCTCCGTTCGTAGCTCCGTCCACCATTTTTGGAGTTCGACATCATCTTTAACCATGTCGTCTGAAAGGTAATATATAGAGCAATACTCGTTGCACCACTTTTCGATCGCTGACCATATTTCGAGTCCATCGACCGCAAACGGGTAGTCTTCTATTAGCAATCGTAACCCGTGGGGTTGGTTTGGGTCCTCAACCGCTACACCTCTGTATGTAATCCACGAACTCTTATCTTATAAGTTATCAAACACTAGAACAAAAATGAGCTTATATGACTTTAAAAAAGTCCTTGTTCCACGATAAACTGCTTTATAGAACCAAACAATTATGTGAAGATAAAAACATTGCAATAATGTTTTTAGGTGTTTTAAACATATTTTTTAGGATATTTTGAAAATAAATTATTATATTAGTTTTTTAGTCGATGGCTTTTAGAATTGTTCTATAAACGTATCTTGTTATATAAGACACTTTTCTAATAAACTCAAGTCTTATTAAATCAATATTAACACACTTGGGGGTTTACCAAATTATTATCATTTACCTTGTCGTGTATTTTTTTGTCATAAAAGAGGAGTATTGGTCAGGATCTTAAACCTGGTAACCATTAACCGGGTAAGAGAGTTGTTTCTTACACTTCCTAGGTAACTCTCTTGTCCTTGCCTTTTAAGACTTTTGTTCATTGTCTTGCCTCTTACCGTCTTGCTTCTCGGTCTTTGTCATGTTCAATTAATAAGGTCAATGATATATATGATACCAATAAGTGCTTACCCGGTAAGCATTTAGTAAATGTCTCCTTAGACATTTTTGACTTTACACTATGTAAACCCAATTTTGTTGGAGGCATGGGATCATGTTATCAAAGTAGCACTTTTGGTGACAAGTGCTTTTAAACTGTTGATAATTTTTTAATCAAATACCCTCCTATGAATTGCGGCTTAATATGGAATTGACCAGGACTTTTTGTGGGAAGTGCTTTTTGTTGTAACGATGGATAATGAAAATATAATAGCCGAAAATGTTGATTGGTGTGTAATTACCTCTTGAGTAGATCAGCGGGTAGCGCCTGCTCGGTGAACACCCAATTCTTATAAACAACGGCGGAGAGTTCCATTGCATATTTCGCAGGAAAAACCGTCATTTCAAGTATACCAC
Source organism: Centaurea solstitialis (assembly GCA_030169165.1). Taxonomy (NCBI): domain Eukaryota; kingdom Viridiplantae; phylum Streptophyta; class Magnoliopsida; order Asterales; family Asteraceae; genus Centaurea; species Centaurea solstitialis. The sequence goes on from CM058047.1 coordinate 25,939,208, forward strand.
CTGCGTTGATGAGTATTTGTCGAGCTAGTGCGTTTATGTTCATTGTATCACGAAAATGCGGCTGCAGAAGCTTGAATATCGGATGCATCACACTTAACTGTCTATTTGTAGCGATTATAAATGGTTCTATTACTGCATGTGTGTTCAACCTGCACCACCAGTAAGATGTTCTATTATGTAATATTTTATTTTGAAAGTGTCAAAAAAACTTGTTATAACAATTTTAGGAGGTATAAACATTTTTGGTCCTACAAATTTAGCTCTTAGGCCAGGAGTACCCAACCCTCCCAACCCCACTAGCCACATCAGCTTTTCCCCAACCCCACAATTAACCCTCTGAACCCTCTCTGATTAGTACTCGAACCCTCTCGGATTAGTACCCGAACCCTCTCAACCCTCTCATTTAACACACCCCGCACACACGCACCACACACAAAAACAGCGGTGTGAGCAAACCGCTTGAAGCCAAAAGCCGCCGAGCACACCATCCATGTAGCAGAACCCGTTGAAGCCGGTGGGCTTCAACCCGCCCAACCCAGCCATGGGTACGCATGGCCTTATAAAGTTTGCTATTAGGACTTTTAAACATTTCAAGCGTTCTATAGACCTAATGTCATGAGAACTAACACTTCTAGAAGGTTTGCAATTAAAAAACTTATACTACATTTTTTTTTAAATGACATAAGAAACTTGTTAAAACGTTCAACAATGTCTTATAAATTTACTGGAAAAGTTTTTGTATATTTTCGACATAATTAGTTGTTTGATCCTATAAGCTCAAAGTCTTATAGAATTGGCCACCTACGGCCGTCAGAGACTAAACTTGACCTCATAATGCTAACTCCTAGACTCGAACCTTTGGTACATGGGATATTAGAACATGTCTCCCTAGGCTTTTTTGCCAACACACCACCATCTTTGTGGTTCACTTTAACGACTTATCTATATATATTTTATAGTGAGTAGAACTCAAGAAATGTACCAGTGGCTAATAAGTTGATGATATCCGGAATCATTGACCGCAACATAAGCCTTGGCCAACTGCCATATTGTGCCTTGGACCCCGTCCGTGGAAGGAGTAAAAACCTCACTGGTGCATCCATCGCTGTCCTTTTCTGAGTTTGGCAAGCTTAGCTCGATCGCTAGTGGCTTTAGTGTACCATCATTTTGGAGCAAGAGAAGCGTTCGAGTCGCATATATCTTTGATGCCGTAGAGTTGATTCGAGTAAGGTATGGCATCAATGCATCATGATGATCCAAGATGAACAACTTATTTTCTTCCAAAGCCTGTACGCCGGATCCAAAAGTCAAAAAAAACACACATATAACACCTCAAGGACTTGTCGGTTGGCCTAGTAATTTTCAAATTAACTTAAAATATTGGTGGAAATTATTGGCAGACTGTACTTTGAATTTATATGAAACTCACAAATCTACTTCTTCGATATATTAAGGGTGCTTTTGGTTGTGGAAAACTGTTTTCATTTTACTAGAAAACGTTTCCAGAAAATGGAGTTGAGTTTTCATTTTCAGTTTTCTATGAAAATTTTAGAAAACGCGTTTGGTTGAAATGGTGGAGTATTCATTTTCAATTTTAGAAAATTAGAAAACGCGTATAGAAAATTTCGAAAAACTACTAAAATCAGTTTTCTAGTTTACATAAAAGTTTGAAAAAAGAAGATTTTCATTTTCTTCAAAAGCTTTTGAAAACTGAATAAAGCAAACGCATTTTTTAACTTTTCATTTTGTCTGGAAAATTTTCTTGGACAACTGGAAAATTTTCCGCAATCAAACGCACCCTAGTTGTTACTGCTCCTGACTCAAAAAGTACTCTTACTTTTTCTACAGATAGACCATTCATGTTGGGTTCAAGATGTTCCTTTGTGATGGTGCTTGTTTGGTTGCCATATTCCTTTGGATCTAGCTTGCTTGCTGGTGGGAACTCCTGGTAGGGAAGAAACAAAAAGCTCCAATTATGTTTCTAACCAAACAAAACCCATAAGGATATATACTCCATGTCTCCATCTAAACAAGTATCACTATAACAAAATTGAATTTATATCTTGGACGCTTAGATTGTTTAAAGGTTCTGACTTAAGTTTATATAACCAAAAAGTAAAACGTCATATCTAAAATTGTTGAAATAGGCTTAAAAAACGCTTTCAAATGACGTAATAAGTTTTTAGGACGTTTTAAAAATAAAGTGCGTTAGTAGCGATTTTATAAGACCATATTTAATAAAAGTCATATAAACAACGGGTCCTACTAAAAGGTTTATAGAAAACTTCTCAAAAGTGTCCTATAAAATAATTAGCAAAACATTTTATTTTTAAAACATTCTAAGAATTAGTACAATGCCTTAAAACGTCATATAAATTTATTATAACACATTTAGATTAAACGATTTGTTTTTTGATTCTACAAACTTAAGTTTTATATAACACTCAATTAAGACATTTAAATATTTTAGGCGTTCTATAAGCATGATTTTGTTAGAGTGGATGGTGATTTTTGTTTTTTTTTTATTTTTTCCAAAAATTATATTTTAAAAAAGAAAGTGACCACAAAGGTTTGAGGAAATATGTAAAAAGGGTAAAAGACATGAAGTATTTTTATAAGGACGTTAAATTGAAGTTACTTGAAGTCGACGGATGATCACAGGATTTACTCCGGCTAGCATTTCTCTTCCAAATTCTTCATCTTCTCTCCATGCAGATTTGTCATCTATCATAATTTCACAATATTATTTCCCGAGTTGTTGTAGAAACGAATTTCGGAAAAATTAGTATGAAGTTATGTACCTTTGATAACATCAGGCATGGGGAACTTAAGTGGCTTCTCTCCGTCCGAACGTAAGAGTTCCTTCACTAGCTCCAACGGAATTTGATTCTTGACCTTTCTTACAGATTTTTTTGGGAGCTTAACCCCATCTCCATATAACTCTAATATATCTTTAAAAGTATCAAACTCATTCGGAGTTTTATCAAATAATGCTTTGATCTCAGGTCGAACCACTTGTCCTATGGATTTCGCTGCATAACCTAAGAAATCTGAGAACTTGATATGATTGAATCGTTCATCACGGGGCACATAGATATTCAGGCTGAGAAGAAACAACCGTTTTTCACTATTTGGGTCCTTTTTGGTTGGTCCACGACCCGTCCTTCCCCTTCGTGGATATGGATACTCCTGAGATCCACCAAGAACCGGGCGCGCATATTTGGGCCCCTTGTCAGGGAGACCCAAATCATTATAGTATGCATAGTCATACACCCTGTCCCATTCTTTGAGGTTTCCCGTACCGGTTCCTCTTAGATTGATGAGCTCTTGTTCTCTGTAATATCGCAATGGCTCGGGTGTTGAACAAGGTAAGTAAGCCTGATTTAAGACAAATTAGATCTTGGTTTATCTTATAATCAAATATATATACAAACAAGATTATTATAACTTTATAAGCATAAAACTTTTGATAAAAGTTATATGCTGCTATATATAGTCACACTTACACGTACGTATTCTTTAGTGTACTATAAATCATGTATCCCATATTCTTTCAACTAAATTTTACTAACAAAGATAAGTTTATAGCACATAAAATAAAAAAAACGTACTAATAGAATATTTTATAAGACCAAACAAAAGAACGTCTTATTTTGATGTTTTACAAAAAGTTTATAGGACATTTTAAAATGTCGTAACAAGCTTTTTAGGATAATTTCAAAAAAAAAATCGTATTAGCTAATTTTATAAGACGTTTTTAAAAAGCGTCCTATAAATTGTATGTAACACTTTTAGACGTTTTTTTGTTTGGTCCTATAAAAAACACTCTGTTAAAATGCTTATTTATTTTAAGTGTTCTATATAAACTTAATTTTATTGCATCACAAGATTATTATTGCATACATATATAGCTTGTTAAACTTCCGTGTTTAAATTCTATATAAAATGACTAATCATCAACTAATTAAAAAGTTCAAAAACTTGTTAAATTATGATAATTCATCAAATACAAGATTAAAAATGCCAACCAAATAAGAAAAATTCTAATTTGGCGTCGATTTACGAAAATCATTGTTATTTTTTCAAATTAATTATTTTATGTAATTGTTGACCAACAATCCTATAGTATGCTTACAAAATTAAATGGGTTATTTTGTTAGCAGTTTTCAAAAGTAAATGATTCGATAATAGCTTCAAAGTTTTAAAGTTAAAAAACTTATGTCGGTTTCAATGTCTTCACACGCACATCATTCAAACCTCTCACACATGCCATCGTCCCCACTCCATAGTCCTAGCCGCACGATCGTCATCCATTCTCTATTAACATCGTTGGCTCTACAATTGATCTTCCTCTTGTTTACCAGTACTCCACATTCCTAGCCACACGATTGTTTTTTTTTTTTTTTTTTTGTCTATGCGTACTCCTTTAAATTACTAAATAAGTGAAAGAATCGAAAGATAGAAAAAATAAATAAATAAAAGTCAAATTGCCGGGGGTGGTAAGAAAAATAAAGAAGATGGGGCCACGAGGGGGTAGCTAGGTTGATGGGTGTACGCATTCAGTTTTCAAGAATTGTAAAATCATTTATGGTTTTTTACTCTAAAAAATTTATTCCTAATCTGTTATAGGTAGGGTTTTTTTTAAAGTTAAAAGAATGTAGATAATCAATTTTTACAATGTTAACGATTATTTATTAAAAGAAAATCATCGACTTAAACTTTGAAAATAATAAAGTTCAATAAGTATGTTAATGCAAAAGAACTTTTAAAAATTAAATATTTAAACTAAAAAAGTTTAATGTTATATTTAAAATATGCTATGATACTTAATTAATTAATCTTCAGAATGAGAATATAGTGATTCGTTAAAAATAGAATTTGTTTACAATTTCTGAGCTTTTGTCTTATAATTATAACTTAGGAGAAAGTAATGAAAATGGAAGAAAAAGAACATGAAGGCACATGTATAATAAAATAACCAGAGTTTAATTAATATAATTTGTTCGTAGAATGAAAACATATTTTATTATTTATTACGTTTTATTCAAACATAATATGTCAACATTTATTTTTGCTTAAATTAAAATATAAGAAAGCTAAAGCATGTATCACGTGATGCGTCATGTTTAGTTGGAAGCATTACTTTGATATTTAAATATCGCTTTTAGAGATATGTAATGAATTTAAAATGTATATTTATAAATTTATTAATAGGTTAAAGTCATAAACAATGAAAAGCAATTTAATAAATAAATGCAATAAAACATAAATAAATTCCCACAATATTCTCAAATCTTACTTTTTGCAAATAGAAAATAAAGAGAATTGGCGAATGGAATATGAATGATTGAGAATAAATATTAAAAAATAACTGTATTTGATTATTGTTTTATAAAACCCATTTTAAAACTAGTTTTCGATATAAATATTATGATATACTATTTTAATTCTTAACCTATTGATCTTGTAATTTTTAATAACATACAAACATACATCATATATAATAAAAGGTTTATGAAATATTCACCACAGAGAACAACCAAATGGATGACAAATTACACATTTATGACAGCAAATGCTATAGAAAGAGAACATTTTTAAAAGTTATTATATTGATTAAAAAATTTATAACTTTATTACATTATATAACAATTTTTAAAACTTTGTTATAGGATAAATATCTATTAAATTAAATAAAAGCAAATTGCGTTGACTTTAGGGGTAATTTATTCAAATTATAGATAAGACTGTAAAAAACAATGAAATTAGATATAAAAGAATATATAGTGTTTAATTGCCAATTGCACCTTATTAATTATTAAGTTATAGATTATTTTTTTTATAGATATCACCGTCACAACAATTTTACATTTCGATACATAAAATGACCAGATTTTGACATCTATAAAAATATAAATTGCATTTTTCAGTTTTTATTGCATCACATGATGTGATCCATTTCAACCTTTTTGTAGCTAATTAAAATACTACAACTTTATGACTAAATTAAGTTTTTCATACTTATGGTTTGTTCATTCTATTAGTTCTCCTCGTGTATCTTTTAAACTATTAATTATATATTTATGAGCTACCATCTATTGTTGTTTTAGTTTTGTAATTTACAATTTATCATTATTTTTACTTTTTGGTTAAACAATTTGTTGTTATTTTTTTTATAATTCATTTATTTTAAAAGTCTTTATATTTCATTATATGAGTTAACTTAAATTGAAAAACTTTAAGGCCATGAGTAGCACGGTCTCCGGCTCACAGTGGTTTCCAGAATTTTTTAGCGGGTTCAGACACATATGGTATGCGTGATGCGGGTTTAACCCACGTCAAGGGTGGGATCCAGAACCCGACCATTCCCGCCCTCTCTCTCTCTCTCTCTCTCCCTCTCTCTCTCTCTCTCTCTCTCTCCCTCTCTCTCTCTCTCTCTCTCTCTCTCTCTCCCTCTCTCTACATATAATATATTTTTTTTAAAGAAGGGTATTAATGGTATGAGGGTATGAAAGGTTTATGGTACGGGATTCGAAAGGTTGGTAAGAATTTGAAAATAGATTAGTACGTAAAAGGCTAATGTGATTCTCATATAATAATAAAAAGTTATTGGTTTAAATGAATGTGCTATTCATGGCCTAATAAATTATAAACTACAAAGAGATCACTACGAATTCAAAACTATAGGACAAAGATAATAATTCTACAAATTAATCATAAAACCAAAAAGTAATTTACTCTAATTCTTTATTACCTTTACCTCAACGTTTTTGCTGTCCAGGAGACCAGGACTATATAACAAAAGTGGGGCTCATTTATTTTACCACTGTTTTATCTTTAACTTGTTATTAAATCCCATCTTCTAATTTATTCCAATTTCGATATAGTGTCTACAATAATATTGATGGGATATTTTTTATCTACTTTTTCAAAATAGAAAGAATAAAAATTCTGTGTTGCGTGAAGTTTTGACACATCGGGACATATGAAGTCCAATTTTTCTTAAGAAATAAGAGTTCAAGTATTATCAAATTTGAGAAATATGTGAGTTTTTTTTATTAATCTCTCTGCATTATGTGATAGTTCTTAGAAAGGTTGTAGTTTTGAATGTAAATTATAATTTTTGCATACTTAAGGATCTATATTGATTTATTATAGCAGTTGGTATGAGAAAGGTTCAAAGGAGAAGTGCTAAAAAAATACAAAGTAGAAAAGTGATCTGAACTGTTGATACGGTTGAGATCATAGTTGACTAGTCAAAGATTGCGGCTTTTACCTGTCAAAGCTGTCATCTTTGACTAGTCAACTATGATCTTAATCGTTGATGAACATGATTCACGGAGGGTGAACTGTCAAAGCCGGCTTTATTGATCAAATGAGTTGTGGATATCACTTTTATACTTTGTATTTTTTTAACACTTCTTATTTAAACTAAATACAAGTTGAATTTGTGTTAAATATTTTCATTTGATTTTTATTTTATGTATTCAATGTGATTTTATTGTACATTCGATTTAAAGAAGGTGTGCACTCAACCGACTTTTTTTGTACTAGCTAGTTTTCTTAATTATAACTAAAGTTTTTATTCGTGTGAATAAATCATCCTATGCTTTCCTTATAGCCAGCCATTTCTTTGTTAGTAACCATGGCGGCCATGGGTAGGTGGGCGTAAGTCTAGGAACTAAGATGAAATAGTGTCTAATTTTTTTTAATGTTTATATAAGGTTTATACGAAAAGGTAACGATTTAAGATACCACAAAAAACTTTGTCAATGTAAAATTTTATATGTGATTCATGTATAAAAACCATATAAAATTCACGTATCTATCATATATAATTCACTTACAAAATCATATATGATTACGCGACTTTAAGTCGCGTGACAAGTCCCCGGCCCGTGTACATGAGCGAAATTTTTCGTATTTTATTAAAAAGATAGTGTCCTCGTTTGAACCTCTTTCTATCTATATATAATTATATATAAAGAGAGAAACGAGATAGAGGAGGATAATCAAATACAACCTTATGAAGTATTGAAACCGTACAATCTCATAAAAAAACTTTCATTTTTAGCTCATTTATTATGATTGATTACCTAATTCATTAATGATTATTATCGAAGTATTTTCATTAAATGTTACACTAATAAAATGCATATACATGTGCATATAGATGTGAATCGAATTCCATGCACATCTATATGCATTGATAATGATAATTTCATTCATATCTATATGCATACCATTAATGCATGCATTACATGTAAAATTATTGCATGAAATCGGTAATCATTTATGAATCAAGTAATCAATCTTAATGAATATGCTAAAAATAAATGGTTTAGATGAGGTTAAATGGTTTTAACCTTTTCAAAAGGTTGTATTTAAATGTCCCTTTCTTTTTTTCTCTTTAAAATATTTTTAAAGGTGTCATTTTTTGGTGTCGCAACAAGCGTCATATGTTAAAATATTTTTAAAGGTGTCACTTTTTTGGGTGTCGCAAGTATTTAAGATGACCCAAAAAGAATGTAATATTAATTAAGGTCCCAAACGTTACCTTATTAATTAATTATATTACCAAAAAATATGTAAAAGGATAATTGATCGTTCATTTTATAATTAATTATTCTTTCTCTTTAAGTTCTTTTATCTACCATTAGCGTATAAACACATTCTCCTTTTTTCACTTCTATCGAATCTTTTGATTATTCCATTTACATAAATTGAAAGTATCAACATATAGTAGATTTTTTGTTATTAAATAAAAAATGTCTATGTTACTCTAAATAAATGATATTGTGGCCCATATATGTCTGTCCATATAAATAACTAGGGTGTCGCCTCCTGTTCCCCCTTCGAATCGAACCCAAGTAGACAGGGATACCATCCACTGCCCCCCTCAGGATGTTATCGACCGTTGAGCTACAAAGGAATTGACAAATGTCCTTAATTTGTGCATGGGAGGATTCGAACTTAAGTGGACACTATGTACCCTCCAAGCACTAACCACTCCACCACAACCTTGGACTATAACAGGGGCGGAGCTAGAGATTAATTTGTAGGGGGGCAAATGTCGAACAACAATCTTAATTCTAAAAAATATTTGGTTATACACAAAAAAACCTTTAAAATGTCAACAATAATCATAATTTTCCGTGTAAAGCTGATTTTTAAGGGGGGCAATCACCCAAATATCCTTAATATATAAAAAGAAAACTAATAAAATTTAAAATGTTAGGGGGCAACTGCCTACTCTGCCCCCTCCTGGCTCCGTCAAATACATATTACTTCAATGAATATTATTTATATTAGAAAGGTAAACCCCATGAGTGGATCTACGTGTATGGGGTAGGGGGCTTATATAGGTAGTTCGAACTATAAAGATAATCTTACCTTTGTTAGTTTCCTACTTGTGTACATATACCAATTCCGATTTGCTACAATTTATTTATCTGATTTTACCATTATTGTCTACTTTATAAAGCAGATTTTATCGACTAGTTAATTACTCACTTATATATATACCAATTCTGAATTGTTGCAATTTATTTATCTTATTTTACCATTATTGTCTACTTTATAAAGGAGATTTTATCGACCAGTTGCTCACTTGTTCTTTATAAAGAAGATTTGTTGCAAAAAAAAATTATCTGATTTTACTAATTTACTTAATCCATCCTAATATAAATACAACAAAAAATTGAACCAAGTATGATATTCTTGTTTGTTTAACCCCAAAATTGTACAACGACAACCTGGTTTTGCTCCGATGTGATTTTCACTTTTCAATTATATATCTATATTACTATATATATATATAAACAAGATTTCAAATAGAAACTCAAATATGATTGTGATCGTAATGACCACTGAGGTCATGCCATGTGGCATATATATCAACTAGAATAATCATGTATTATTCCACCAGAATGAATAACACTGCATTTAGTGTTGCTTAAAATGAATAATGTTGAATAATACATGATTATTTAAAGTTAATATGACACGTGACACGCTCTCGATATATATATCTATATATATTATAGATCTAGAGAGAGAGAGAGAGGGTATGCCCATAACTAGGTTTTTGAAAAAGAAAAAAAAAGGCAAAGAAGGAGGAATAGATACTGGTGATGGTAAGAAGAGAGAAATTAATGTTACCTTGTTGGCGAAGAAGATGCGATCGTACTTGTAACGATGCACAGGGTACACCCACGAATTGCAGACGAAATTGAGGGTCCCGTGGCCGGGAACATTTTCTAAGGTGACAGTCTTGAGGTAGAACTGACTATGATGATGGTTCTTTACCATCAAAGCTCCTGGAACTCCCATGGACTCTTCCCACTCAAATGTCACCGAGAAAGAAGCTTCTCCAGCTGCCATGCCTGTCATCTTCCTCACCCAATCTTCAACCCTAGCTGCTTTTCCAATCGTCCCCTTCGATCCATCGCCTAAATCCATAAAGACAATACCAAACATGTTATACATACATACTATATATATATAGGGTCGGGTTCAAATAAAAACTCAAATACTATATATATAATATTCACTCTGAATAATCATGTATGATTCAGAGTACAGGATTCAGTGTTATTCAGAATAAATAACTCACCATTCAGTGTATTATGATTATTCATTCTGAATAACACTGAATCATGTGATGTTATTCACTCTAAATAATACATGATTATTTCAGAGTGAATATGTTACATGATGTGATCACAATTAGATTTGAGTTTTCATTCAAACTTTTGTGTGTGTGTGTGTGTGTGTGTGCATATATATATGTAAAGAAAGAAGGAAAGAAGGAAAAGGAAAGATCAACAGACGTGGGTCATGATGAGTCGAACTGATAAGTTGGATCGAGACCCGTTTTCCGAAGATTTCGTAAAGACGATCAAGGATGGATGATCCGAAATCATTGAGATCAAGGAAGTTTTTCTTCATTAAAACCACCGTCCCATTGATTATCTTCTTCTTGGCTCCTTCTATGTTTTTTTCTGAATTCTTGACGCATAACATCATATCCTTCACCCCCATACAAGAAAGATAGAATAAGGGTTTCTTGCTTCAGGATGTATATAGGTTTCTTGCTTCAGGATGCATATATATATATATATATATATATATATATTGTATGTATGTGTGTGTGTGAATAATAATTAAGAGGTGGTTAAGTTGTAGGTGGTGGGAATGTTTCTTATTCTAGATTCTTGACTTGCAAACACTGTTTGTTTCATTGTTTGTACTCACTGCTTTCTCTCTCCTAATTCACACACTAACGGTGTATGTGCGTGTATACGTATAGAAATGTAAAAGTGTCATAAAGTTTGATGGTGCCCACTTCTCAACCAATTTCTCCTGTTGTTTCTTTATCTTGTACGAGAAAGCATGGTCAAAGTCTTTAACAAATTAATAGAGTATATTTAAGATAAATATAGAATAAGGGTAACACTATTACGCTCTCAATACCCAACCCTCCTAACTCCATTGTCATATCAGTTGTCACATCATATTTTTTCTAACTCTCTCATTAACCATCTTGAATCCTCTCTAATTAGTACCCGAATCCTTCCAACCTTCTCATTTAATTAAACACACCCTACCCACAACACAATCGCTGTGAGCGGCGTGGGTAAGCCGCCCAGCCTGCCGGCTTCAACCCACCAGCCCGCGGGGTACCGCTACGCATGGCCTTACTACTAAAAAAAATAAGGGTATTATTATCGACGGTAAAATAGTCAGTAACCGTTGGAAATAAGCTTACTAACGATTTTCTAACAAAATAAGCGTCGTTAAAACTGATCGGTAAAAGCTACCAATGGTTTTTCCGAAGACCTTTATTGATGGCTTTCCGATGGTTTTTCGACAATTTTCCAACTGTTTCCTACCACTACAAGAAAAAGAACTTTTAGAAAAAATAAAGTTTTAGAGAAGAATTTGTAAGCGTATGTCAAAGAATTTGGAAGCGTATGTAAAAGTGTATTTAAACATAAGCTTTTCCTATCTACGTGTATGTGAAAGAATTTGGAAGCGTATGTAAAAGTGTATTTAAACATAAGTGTTTCCTATCTAAGTGTATGTAAAAGAATTTGGAACGAATGTAAACGTGTATTTAAACATAAGCTTTTCCTATCTAAGTGTATGTAAAACCCTCTTAAAACTCTCACTAAAACATTTTCCTACCGTTATATAGGGAATGTTGTTGACGGAAGTAAAAGCTTCTCTAAAACCTTTACTGAAGCTTTTCAAGCTTTAAATGCAAAAGAAAACCTTCTTTAAAAGTCATATTTCTTATAGCATACGGGTTTTTGACAACTAATTAAAAAATAAATAAAAAAAGAAACCGTCGATATACCATCGGAAAATCGTAGATAATATATAATTTTTTAGTAGTGTATATTTGGAAACTAATAGAGTTACTTTTGTTATTAATAAATAGCTTCTAAACACTTACCTATTAAATATTTATTGAGTTATTTTTACTTTATCGGATGAATATATAAGGATTGAGAATCTTATCCGGTAAGAGCGATAAAATTACCGATAGCCTTAAGTGAATGTAACGTACAACTCTTACCTAATTAATAAACAAATACGTTTAATACACTGGACATGACATAATAGACAAGAACAAGGAACAATGTTCCATGTTTGCAGAACTTTTGGGTAAAAAAGACCGGAACAGAGTATAACTAAAGTAGATGAGACTTGTTCTCACCCCACCTATGGAACAAAGTGGAACATACTTATAATATCTTCCTGCTTTTATTTTATTCATATTTTAAGTTTTATTTACCGTAGTTTATACTCTCTAAACTTTCACTTTTTTTTCAAAAATGATTAATTATATACCGTTGCTATATGTTGATTAACTTATGTTATTTATTAAATGCTAATAAAAAATATAATATAGAAAAAGTATAAAATAAAGGTAGAAAACTAATTTAAACTTTGTGTCATTTTAATCATTTTGCAAGACATTCTAATTTTATATTTGGTTATAAAAATATTGATTTTATTACAGAAGTTAATTAATTTCGTAATTAATCAAAATATATAAAATATATAAACAACTCATTAGAGGTAAGTTGGCTATTTTATCTATTCTATTATGTTTTGTCCAGTTTTGCCTCACTAAACATTGAATAACTGTTCTATCCTACTCTGTTCTATTCTACTTGTCTTCTTTTGTTTTATCTTGTATGGATACCAAACACACTTTTATCAGATAATTTGTTGCATACAATGCCATTTTAATGGACTAAAAATCTAAAATTTTGTCTGATAAGTTAAAGGCCCATAGTTAGTCAATTAGTTAACTATTGATAAAATTAGCTAATAAGTAAAATAATAATGTAAAATTTTTTGTTTAAGGAAGGAGTTAATTATTAAATTTAAGAGTAACTGTCATTTTTGTTCTTATTATATATCTATTGTTCCCGGTGAGTCCTAAAAAAGGGGAATTAATATGAACCATTGGATCAACACAACTTTTAATCTCAGCCACTTAAAATAGGCTATTTACAGTTACTTCTCCTCTCCATCTCTTTTCAGCTTTCTTCTCCACGACTTCCTTTCTATCCACTCCACGACTTCCTGATTTCTCTCCTCAATTCTTGCTGGCAACCTCTCTATATCCCTAATCCCATGCCTTTTAACTGTATGCTCCATCTCTCCCACGACCTAAACTCCTCCCATCACCCACATTCAAACTCATCTTCAACCTCCTCCCATCTCCCACGACGTCCATCATCTTCAACCTCCATGTCAAAGCTGTATAAATTGGGGAACTTTCAAAATCAAATGGATTCTTACTGCACTTCCCCCATTCAATCACATTCCTTCTTCTTTCAACAGCAATCGTCTTGCGACCATCGTTTTCCGGTAAACCTCTATTCGCAATTTCAAATTCGATAATCGTTAACTGATAAATTATGAGTCATTTTAAAATTTTGGTTTTTAAAAGTTCCCAACCGCATTTTTTTTGGTCTTTCACGGTTGTGATATTTTGCACTGAATTACAAGAATTCTTTTGTTTACACATTTTCTTGGTTTAATATTAGGTTTTCGAGATTGTGTATATGGTCAATTTCATTCTCTAACCACATGATCAGTTTCGTTTTTGTTAGACCCTACTTTGAGGTTGTGAAGAAGTCAAGGGTCTATCTTGTACTTTACTTATTCTTACTTATGCTTTAGTTTATGTTTGCCCTCTTTTGTAAAGAGTCATAGACTCTAAGGGCTTGTCTTGTAATTTCATGATACCTAGTGCTATATATACCAAGCTATAGCCTAGGGTTTGTTAGACTTTGTTGGTAGCCTACTTTATTTATGAGAAGCAATCCCTAGAAATTCCTTATTCTCTTTTGTCTTCTCCATCACATTTACCAACATTCTCACCATTATTGTTATTCATTGCTTAATCTTTAGCCTTAGTTTCTCTCCATCTATCATTCTCATTATATTTGGGACTCACAGTTTTTTAATTTGAGTAGTTAAAGAATCATTTTATTATTTCAATATGGGTTGTGAAGTTGGCTGGAATCATGAGTTGTTGCTGCAAAACCTCTGTACACCAGGTGTTTGTGGAAATGTCTATGTGAACTAAGAGACACATTGATATAGAAAGTGGGACTCACAGCTTATTCAGGCAGTACATGATATTTTGTTAGTGGCTTAATGATATAGAAAGTGGCTTATTCAAAGCCGTCTTAATTTATTGACCGGATGAATGATTGGGATTCGTCCACACGTTTTCTTAAAAAGTTATGTTTCTCATTTGAACCTTTCTCTCTCTATATATATAGTTGTCGATTGTGATTACCCAACATGGGAGTTTTTGATTCATGTGATTGAGATTTGTATAAAGTTGAGGCATTTTTTGTGGGTGTTGGCATAATTTCTTGAAAGATTGTGGGTGGTTGAGTATGGAAAGTTTCTTGATGTTACATTTGTTTCTCTTTATTTCTTTGATATAGTTGTTCAATTGGGTGATTGGTTAGATATACATAAGTTGTGGAAAGAACCATGGAAAATTTGCAGGCTTTATTTGATTTAGTTAGGATAGTAATTTACCAATTTTACGTTAGTGATTTATATCACATGAAGTAATGACTTCACCTGTTTGACTTTATGAAGACCTTTTGAAGAAGAAAGAAAAGATATCACAGTTATGATGTCTTAATAAAATTGTCCAAAGAGATTAAAGATGCTTAATTAGTTACAAATTAAAATTGTTTTGATTGAAAGAACTACATTCATATTGTTGACTTAATCCACACGGATAGTTTAATTCATTCAGATAGCTTAATCTAGACAAGGCCTAAGGGATGTTTGGCTGGTTTTCCATTAAGTGATGTATGGATAAAGTTGTCCATGGTTTTCCTTAATATGTTTGGATGAAATGAGTTCACCTTGTCGATTCCAATTATATTTGGAATTCAATTCAGCGATCTTTATTTTGGAGGTCACAAAAGCATATTCTTTTGGTCAAACATTTGCCTCTAATTATATTGATTTTGTGGTTCTTGAGGTATGGTCAATCTGCCGTTTGTTTTTTTAATTGTTATTTCAAATTCTTTTAGTTAAATTGTTTTAACATACGGGTGATGTTTTGAGTTCATGACATTTTTGATGATCAGGTAAAGTTGTATCACCAGATATGATCAGGTATGTTTGTGACTCTTTCTTTTGTTTTTGCTTTGTGAAATAGTCACCGGGTGCGCTGATTGATTGTTGGGGGGAGTTTAGTCCTCTTTGGTTGTTTCCAACATCATTGTGGATATCAAACAAAATGGAGGTATATGTCGTCATTCTAGCTTGAACCATAAACTTCTTTTTTGGAAGGGTGTCCGGGTCAAAGCCCGACTAATCTCCATCAATTTTTGGGGCTAAACATGCCCCACTTAAATGCCCCCAGACAACTTTTTTAGTACAATCTCTTATCTTACTTTTTAATTGTGCAATATCACATGATATTTGACTTATTTGAGTTCTAATTTGTTATCACTAGTACAAAAATGGTTATTTGTGACGGTTAAAAACCGTTACTGTAGGTAAACAGTGACGATTTTCATGAACATAAAAAACGTTGTCTATTTTGCCGTCACTTTTGATATACCTTTTGTTACGTTTAAAAAATGTTACCAAATCACATCAAAAACTGTTACTATTGACTAAAACCGTCACCTTTGATATGTAAAAAAAAGTAAAATATTTCCTAAAACCGTCACCATCAGATAACATACGGTGACATTTATTTATCAAAACCGTAAAAATAGAATGACATTCTATGACTTTTCTTTTTAAAAGTTGTCACTGTAAAATCACATAAGGCCACGCTTATTTTTCAAAACGTCACTAAAGCAAGAGATATCGTAATGTTTTTTTTAAACTGTCATTGTTGATTGACATTTGTTTTTTAAAACCGTCAATACAGATGACATACGGTAACGTTTATATTTTAATATCGTTACTGTAGCATGACATATAGTGACATTTATATTTCAAAATCGTCACCACAACATAACGTATGGAGACGTTTATTTTTCAAACCGTCAATATAGCATGACATACGATGACGTTTATTTTTCAAAAGCGTCACCGTAGCTTGAATTATGGTGACGTTTATTTTTTAAAACTGTCACGATAGTATGACATATGGTGACGTTTGTATTTCAAATTATTACGATATCGATGTGGTTTGCCCCATATCTCGAACGACATAGGACCGGCTCTGATACCATTTGTAACACCCCGTCTTTCTCGACACAACATTGTCCGCGTTGCCCCACTAGCTCATGACCTTGTTTCTAGTGACTTGGTGAGAACTTCCCAGGAGGGTCACCCATCCTGGTACTACTCCCATCCAAGCACGCTTAACTACAACGTTCCAAGAACATGTCGTGCATATGGCCCCAAATCGCGTTGTTGTTAGGAATTGCAAAATATTAATTATGAACCCAACATCACTCATGTCCACGGAAATATAGGATTTGCCCAAGGTGTTACAACATTATTCTGAAAATCGTCATGTTAGCATTTTATTCTAAAATGTATTAAAATTTTCATTTTTCTTTTCAACAAATTATAAAATTATAATCGTCTCGACAAAACTGTCATTTTAGAATGACATACATTGACACTTGTTTTATAAAACGTCATTGTAACATTTATATTTCATAACCATTACTGTATCTTCGCATAAGACATGCAACATTTATATTTCATAACCATCACCGTAGGATGGTCTATAGTGACGTTTATTTTTTAAAATAATCACTGTATCACAAAGTAAAAAGATGTTTAAAATAAAAACCGTTGTCATCGTAACATGACATGGTGACATTTCTTATACAAAACCATAGCCGTAGCATGACACATAATGACGTTTATTATTTAGAAGTGTCACCGTAACATAACGTACAATGACATTTATTTTCAAAACCATTACTGTAGTATTACAAATGGTAATCAAAACCGTTACCATAGAATGACATACAGTGACGTAAAATTTTCAAAATTGTCACCGTAGCATAACATATGGTCACATAAATGTAGCTGAAACCGTTACCTTTGAATGTCATTCGGTGACGTAAGTTTTACAAAATCGTTACTATAAACTATTTTTGGTAACCTAAAATTTAAATACCGTTACCATAGAACCTCGTGATTTACGGAAACGGTTTTCAAATAAATGTTGCGATATATACTATAGTTTTGCCAATGGTTATTTTAAAACCGTTACAACATAAAACAACGGTTTAGACAAAACCCATTACTAAATGGTCATTTATGACAATGGTTTTTAAAAACCGTCACAAGATAAAATGACGATTTTCAAAACCATTACCGTATGGGACTTTTTAGTAACACTTTTGTCTAAATCATCACTTTTAGGTTTCTAGGTTTTTGGTAGTGGTAACGATTTTTTATAAAAATTGTTACTATAACTACTCTTTAAATGTTTATGCGACTTTTTGTAATGGTTTTTTAATAAACCGTTACAAACCAGATTTTCAAAACCGTCACAAAAAGTCATTTTTGTACTAGTGTATGTTTTGTATCTTGCAACTCATTATACGAAAGCAAGGCCAAATAGTGTACAATGGATCAGTCTTTCTCTTGTGATTTGCTACTTCTCATTTTATTCATCTTCTGCTACTTCCAATATGTTCTCCTTCTAACTTTTATTCACATTTAATCTGGTTTTCTAAGAGAATTTATATAAACAACTTGACTTACTATGAGTTATGTGGTTGTTGTTATTAATTATTTTTCTTGTGTTTCGATATGTTTTCGGGTATTAAAGTAAAGGTAAAGGTAATTGTTTCATACATTTTGGCGATTTCATGAATCTATAATGTGTTAAACATTCTTGATATTGTGATATCTGTTTGAATATACATATTAAACAACATATTGGTTTAATGATGCCTATTTAGCATGCAGGTTTTATATGGAAAAACAATTCATTGGGGAATTTTACATAACATGTCATAGTGGTCAAAAACCGTTTTTTATATCCATTGTTGGATCAAAGGCAATAAAGCTCTCACCACTCCTGAATCCTCTTGGAAATGATTAGACAAGAAATTTCTATTCATAAAGGCATATCCATCCTCAATTTATCTTTTTATTATTTCAGATTGTATGAAGTGGTTCCGGAACAAAATTGTGAAACATCTGCTTCTTTCTTGGATGATATTATGCTGATATTGCAATCAGATTAAGACAATGCTTATTTTGTACAGGTACCTTGCATTTATTTACCGTGTTCATACAATAAAACATCTTATTATTTTAAGAGGACTTAAATCTGTTTCTTTTTTACTTCCCATGTAACGATATTTTTGTAGGTTTTGATGTGTTCTTTTTTTTTTTGCATGTCAAACATACTTTATGTCCTATATAAAGGATAAGGTTTTGTAATCTTTTTCCAGTCGTGCCTCCATGGGTAAATGTTGATAGTATGCATCCATTCAGGTAAAGAGTTGTACCCGCAAAACTTAAAATTGCTTGTAACTTTCTTTGAGCTTCCATCAATTTTAATTAGAAAGCATCAAGAAAGTATTGCTTCTCTATAAGCTACACTTCATTAAGTTAAACTGTTATAGTGTTGCAAATAAGTGAGATTGCAGTTCCTTTACCACATTTTTGTTTCAAAATTTTGCATCATTCTATACCCTCACCTTAAAACTTGCCCGGACCTTCATATTTTGTGAAGAGACTATTTTCATAACTCAAACTTATGACTTAACGATCAGTTGTTAGTATATTAGTGCTTGCTCCATGAATACATTATGTTTTATCAGCAGATTTTTTACATATCTTATGTTTCATAGGAGCATCTCATCATCTTCTGCGACCATATATAGTTCAAGGTCAAGTTGGAAAAAATATGCAAAAAACAAATACTTGTATGAGTGCATTTTTGTTGATGACATACAAGCAACATGATACAGGTTCTGAATAGTGAAACATAGTCCATAATGGCGTCATGGAGACTTATCTTCATCATCTCCTTGGAATCATTTAAAGATGGATCATTTGAGCACCAATTAAAGTCAACCATGTTCTAAAATGTGTTTATGAACTAAAACTGTAGGACTTATCTTAAATTACTATGGAGGCCTCTCACTTCCATTGATGGGACTGCGGTTTGATTTGAACAATCTTTCTAGAGTAGCTAAACTGAATAAATGATAAATTCATTTGCATTGAATGGTTGATAAGTTAAGGTTGGTGTTGGTCTCATTGATTCACTTGACCAAATTGCTAAGCATGTCGAGAGTTGGGGTGTTTCCCCTCTTGAAGCAATCGAGAAGATCCCTAGGCCGACGGCCCAATTTAATTTGGTAAAACTACTAAGTTTCGGTATGAAATTGAAATTGTGTATAGGTAATTTTCAAGTAACATTTCTTATTCTCCATCTGACAGGAACTCAATCAACATGCAACTTCTGAATAATGTTATTATCTGATGCCATTTGGGAAGAAAATCATGTACCACAAAGATCAAACATAGATTGGTCGTTGGGTTCTCTTTTAGACACAAGTATGGTTGATCTATTGAAAAATTTAATGTACTTTTTGTATTTGATTGAAGATTTATGGGTTATTGTGTCTTTGTACACCTACATATATTCTTAAAATAAGGTTTTATTTTCTTTCATATTTATACAGTAAAAATCTATATTTACCCGGGCTTGATTGATTAATGGTGGATTAGGTGAGACATTGTATTTTGAAGGGCTGAAATATTTGTCGAAAGCCTTTTTATGTGCTAGAAGTGCTACAGTCATTTCAAGAGATTGGTATATTGATCTTTATCTTTATTTTCTTTTTCTTTCAAAACATGAAAGTTTCGGGATTTACCTTTGAAGTGCTACAGTCATTTATTGATCTTTATCTACCGGGTAAGGCTTGGTGTTAGGGAAAAACCCACCCAGGTTCGAATCCGGGGTTGAGCAACCAGGGGCCACTGAGTATTAATCCCAGAGGAGCATGCTTTAGCTCTCGGTAAAATTTACCAAGGATGTAGTCTGGGCAAACCCAGGTGAACCTTATAAAAAAAAGACTGTGGAGTTTTAGAGGGTGTTTGGGATTGAGTTTTGAAACTCCTTATTGACTTATTGGCTTTTCGAAGAAGTCAATAAGTTAATAAGCATGTTTGGGTAATGTAAAAGCATTTTTAAAACTCCATTTTGAGAAGGCATGAAATGGTGTTTTTGAAAAATAACTCCTACATGACTTATTGACTTATTAACACAAATTCTTCTCAAAGTTGATAAGCTAAACACTTTTTTTTTAAAGTTGACTTAATTATATCTCACAGACCAAAACCCGGCCTACGGACGGGTATAGCACTAGTTGTTAATTTGTTGAAAATTTCTATTTTGTCTTAGTGGTCTCACAATTTTGGTTTATGTCTCCACGGTTATAAATCATTATTAGTTTCGTTCTTATAATTTAAATAAATCATTATTGGTTTCGTTCTTATAATTTAAACTAGTTAATGTCCCGTGTAATACACGGACGATTTAAACATATTGTTTTAGTTTTTAATAAGAATTAACATTTGCATTCTAAAGTTTACAAATAATTCACCACAAACCAAACGTAATATCCAATTAACATTATAAATATGACTTAGTTAATTGATAAAAGAAACATTAATGATTTAGTTTAATCATAACCATTTAGGAAATTATATATATAATATTTAAATTACTTTTTTTTCATTTTTTTATTCAAAACTTTCTTTGAAATTGAGTAAGTAGAGAATTATTATTTATTAAAATAATTCTATTTAATCAACGATTTAAATGAAGAAAAATTACTCTTACTTTATTATTAAATATTTTAGTCATCTAATAGTTGTTAAAATATCTGAAATTCTTTTGTTCAAAGGTTTGGATTTCGTGAATGATTCTAAAACGGGAGGGATTCTGAAATAAATTATATAGTGTTTTTGATTTGTAGGGTTTTAAAAAAATTATTATTTATAAATGATCCATAGAATTAGTAAGATTAAAAGGATGGAATCTTTAAATTTCAAGAACATCAACAATAGCGTTTTAAATAAAATAAACTTTTACTATTTATAAATAATCTATAAAAAAATTTAGATTAAAAATAGGAATCTTTAAATTTCAAGAATATCAACGATAGAATTGTAATAAAATGTAAACAACTTAATTTATATTTATTCTTAATATTTACTAATATAAATAAATTAAAAAAATATTCAATATTATACTCATTTTGAAGGTATCGTCGAAACGATTATAAGGGTGTAATTTATTAAAAAGAAAAACAAAAAACTTAAATGGTTTTAATTCATATACATAGAATGTAAAGTGAAAATTGAAAAACTAAGGGGTAATAAGTAATTTAGTCAAATAATTATAAGGATACAAAATGTAAATTATAAAAGGGAAACTAATAAATTAATGAGAAATTTTAGGTATGTAAATTTTGGAAAAAAAAAAGGAAATAGATTATGACATCATCATTTGATAGGATTTGTTTAATTGACCAATGAAATCACTCAATTTCATTTTGATGACATCAGCAAAAACCTTCTTTTAATATATATATAGATTTGATTGCGCTATTTGTTTATATGGTTTAAAATTCATTTTCGATTTAGTCCCTTATATTTGAAAATAATAACTGGTCAATAAAATAAATTAAAAATTCTAAGAACAAAAACCATAACGATGCAATTCTCAAATTTTAATAAACTATTTGGATGAAAAATTATGTTTTTAATGATAAACATGTATTGTCGTGAAAAACCAAAAGTGAGCTTTTTAAAACATGTTTTTAGCATGAAGTAATTTCTATTTTGATGTAAATTAAGTAAAACCAATAGTCACAACTAAAAAAATTCAATATTATCGATCGGCATTGCTGACTGTTTTTCGATAGTTTACCAACTATTTTTTATATTTTTTTTATATTTATTTTTTAATAAGTCGTCCGAAAACCGTCGAAAAAACAGTCGGAAAATCGTCGGTAACCCGTCGGAAAGCAGTCGGTAAATGAAACAGTCGGAAAGCAGTCGGTAAAAGTCATTGGAAAAAACCGTCGGTAATTTTACTGACTAAGTTTTTAGCGACACTCGTTTCATCGGAAAACAGTCGGTAAAGCCAATTTCGACTGTTTACCGACTGTTTCGATCGTCGAAAATACCTTTTTTTTATTAGTGAGTTAATGAGTCAATTTTATTTTATTATCATATTTGGTTATATTTGAAAAGAACAAAAGATCCTATTATAGATGAGAAAACTCCAAAAAACTACTTGCAACTTAACCTGAATGTTTTAATTTGAAAAGAAACCAAAATTTGTTTATTGTTATTAAACTCTACACCATTCAAACCATATACAAATACGGTATCACTCGGTTCACCATTCCTTGTTGCCCCATCGTTGTATGTTCTCCATATCATCCATTATGTTTTTGGCCTCTATTATCAATCTTCATTTTTTTAATTTGACTTTTATCTTTTGATTATCCTTCTTTTGAGAGATAAAAAAACAAAAGAGAGATTTCAATGACAGACACCAACAATATGATAGGCGATACGGGGAGCGGATAACAATGTGGCGACATTAGCAACGAGTGGGAGCGATCCCATGGAGTTTGAATGATATGTAGGTTTTGCAATTGGTAAAACTGATTTAGATTTCTTTTGTACTTTAAAGCCTTTCTAGGCGGTTATAGGTTGGTCTTTTTTGGTGAAATGATGTAGATAACCCATTTTCAAAAGTTCGGCGGTTTATTGAATCAAAAAAAGTTCAGCATTTTAAAAAACAGTTTAAGAGGGTGTTTGGGATTGTTTTTTGGGTTCAAAAGTGCTTTTTATCAAAAGTGCTTTTTATCAAAAGTGCTTATTGACTTATGGTGGTAGGAAAAAGGAGTTTCTAAAAAGGTGTTTGGATTAGCTTATTGAGATGGTGTGAGATGGTGAAGATAATAAGTCAATAAGTTAGATTTCTCTAACTTATTAAAAACCCCATTTCCTTCCTTCTCCAAATGGAGTTTTAAAAGTGCTTTTGCATTTGCCAAACATGCTTTTTAACTTATTGACTTCTTCAAGAAGTCAATAAGTTAAAAGGAGTTTCAAAACTCAATCCCAAACACCCTCTAAATACTTAATCATTTAAAATGATAAAGTTTAATGATTATTTCATTCAAAGAATAGTTTAGTGACTTAATTATTTGAAATGAGATGATTCATTGTGTTTTTTTGAATATTTCCTAACTCAGATTTATTGTTGTATATAAATCAAGGTTCCAAATAACGTGAGGCGTGGCGTGGCGGCAATGCCAAGCCTCAAGCCTTGGAAGCCACGGCGAGGATATGGCGTTTTCCAAGGCGTGAATTATGGCGGCAAATCTCTGTATCCTATATAATATTATACACATAAATATACGTTTTACTACTATTACTCAATTAACCAAAGATAATAAACCATTTAAATCAAATTATATAATAAAAACTATCAAATAAGACATTAAAAAACAAATTAAATCAAATATTAGGTTTCAAAATCCCGCGCACTAATCTATGGCGTGCCTCAGGCATAACGTGGCGTGAAACACAAGCCTTGACCACAGCGCGCCATGGCGGCTGTTTCGGCGAGCTTTTTCGAACATTGATATAAATTAATAAATATAGATGTACAGTAGAAAATGGTATATTACAACAGATTACCGATAGCTATTTCTTGTTGGTAATTCAAATGGATCATTAAGGACCAACTTTTGAATTGTTAATAGGTAAATTTTGTTGGGTAAAAAGAAGACTAGCTCTTATTGTTTCAAAAGTACCCTTAGAAGGATTTTAAATCTTGGCTCTACGTTCACGGTTCACCATTCAAAGCGTTGATTTCATTCTCAACAATTATAAAATAACCATATTTCATTTTACATTATATAGTATAGAAGCCTCTTAATCAATCATCCTGATCAAACATACAATACTAAACCACTCAACAACTGCTAACAACCCTCATATCAAACAACTAAATTGATTTTTGTTGGTGATCAATCTTTCAGTAATAAAAAACGCTGATAAATAATAAAATAATTTAATTAACTTAAAATTTTTGGCTAATTTTTGTCAATAATTACATATAGATTATCAACGAAGAATTAAATGATTTAATTTTATTTTAATTTTCCCATAAGTCGGTATACAGAGATTAATTATTAGATAATTTAACTCATTTATGTGAAATAGTGTTGACTAATTTTGCTCAATAATATGAGATCCAAATTATTTAATAGCGTTCTCTTGATTAAATGTGCTCAATAATAATATGCATTTATTTTTGGCATTCTAGCTCAAATTTTAAGACTTATGCGTGACTTTATCTTAAATGTTAATAACAAAACAATAAGGCTAAGTTTGACAAACTAGTTGATAAGCTAGGAGGTGATAGCTGATACATTATCAGTTAAGTAATAAGCTAGCTAGTAGTTGATAAGTTAGTTGTTGAGTAATAAGCTAGCTAGTAGCTGATAAGCTAGCTTATTAGTATATAAAATGACCAAAAAGGGTATCTTGGGGTATAATAATTAACATTAATAATGGTATAATTGGAAAAAGATACAGAAAGCTTCTGAAACATCCAACTACCGTTTCAATAAGATAGGTTATAAGTTAGCATATGATCCATCTAAACATGTATTAGCTCATAAGCAGATAAGCTAGCTTATTTTTGCCAAACACAGCCTAAACCTATTTTGAAAATTGAAAGCCCTAGTGATTCACTGACATCAACTGAAATCCTAACATCGATCCATGTTATTTTTAAAGATAAACTTTGAGGTACATAAAAGATCCAAACCACCTAAACCAACCGAACCAAACCAAAATACGGTTTGACCGGGCTGGGCAACTAATGTCAAATTACTTGGTTTGAATATTTATTAAATCACCACTTGCGGTTTGTTTGTGGTATGAGGAGTAAAATCGCCCAAACTGGACCGCAAACACCCCTAGGAGATCCCCAAAAGTAAAAAACTGAGGATGGGGACAGGGCTGGGTATCGTGATCCCCAACCCGCCCATCCCCGTATATTAAATAATTTTTAATAAATATATTATATATTTATTAGTAATTAAGTAAATATATTATTTATAAAGAACTAGATTTAATATCTTTTAGATTAAGAAAAAACTATTTTGACCTTTTTTCCTATATACATTTTTTTGGCTCGTCTTACCTTTTTTGTATTAAAAAAAAACATAGAAAGCTAAACTCATTTGATTAAGTGTGATGTGATTTTGTTGACATATTACTATTTAATACTTTATAAAAGTAAATTTTGGAAATTGTGAGAATTAGATATAGACCATTTTGAATTGAATATGTTATTGACAAACTTGACTAAAAATATCTCACGTTAGTATAAAACAATCTCTAATTCCTCATCCTTTGGATCTCCGTTTGCCACGGGGGACGGAGATGTGATCTGTTGGTCCCAAGTAGGTGACCTTCAAGTAAGGATAGTGATTGGGATTATAGAAGGGGGGGTTGAATATAATCACACAAATTTCTCACTTTTAAATTCTTGTTTTATAAACGATATGAATTTACAGATTGTTGCGGAAATAGAGAAGACAATTAGTCTAAACTAAACAATCTAAGTTCTTTCACTATGCACTAAGTGAGAAGAGAATAAAGAAAGAAGATAGAGGGGATAAGAGAGAAAGGACTTGAGTAGAATTAGGATGAAGAAGAAGTATGGAGAACATCTCTTCACGTCCTATTTATACTCCATGCATTAAATGCATGTAGACCTACTATTGTGACGTGTCACAATGTGAATGGTCTGTTGTACTATTTACTATAAACAAATACTCTTTGCATGGTGTGCAAAAGAGGATGTTTGTAAACAGTTGCCTTATGGTCTGATAAGTACGGAGGGAACAGTAAAGTAACTGCCCTTATGTACTATTGTGTCAGAAAAGGCGTGTAATCCTTTTGTGCATTAGACTAAGACATTGTTCTAATTCCTTCAGGATCAGGATACTGATCAGTGACTAGAGTCCTGAAACAGGGGACGTTCAGGGTCACGTGTATCCTGATGAATCTTCAGGATGTCATACGATAGTGAACAGACTGCTATCACTGAGTTCCGTCTTCAGATCACGAGCATGCTGTTCCTGTCATCAGCTATTTCTTCGACGTCGCTGATGGTTCTTTTTGTATGATCTTAATGTCTTCAGGAGGAGGTCTTCACTTCAGTGGACAGGATCAGTAGACTGCAGAACAGACTCGTTAGTCTCCTGATCCTGATCCTGATCTATAAAGTTAAGTTACAGCATAAGTAACATGGAATAACACTGAACAGACTCAGTGATAATTCCTCAAGCTATAACAGAAGTAAAAACCTATTCACTAAGTAAAGAATCAGGATCATTATCATTTCATCAGGTCTTAGGAGAGCTGGATCAACAATCTCCCCCTAAATGATAATGATAAGACAACAGAGTAATTGTCTTAATCTAGAAAGGTTAGAAATAAATCTAAGTCTAGAACTAAACGGTAGGAAATAGAACTCATAAAGGTACATGTCCCATTTACTGTTTTGAGGGATCTTTTTCAGTACTATGATGGAATGAAGTACAATGCACTGAATTGCATTCTCATTAATCTCATTAAATATTACAAGAGTAAGGAAAATACAAAAGTACATTACAGGAGTACTGAAAGAAAAAAAAATTACAAGACAACTAGCTATCAGATTCTTCGCTAATGTATTCAGTCTTGACGCAAACAGGAACAGGAGTGTCGCTGAAGGCAAGTCTGTGATCAAGTATAGCTCTGACATTGCGAATGATCTCTTTGTTGTCTGGATTTTTCTTATCCTGTTGTGCAGTGAAGAGAACTGTCAAAAGATGTTCATAAGGCGCTAAGTGTAGCTCACTGAAGCGTTGAAAGCGTAGGATTGAGTTATGGCTAACACAAATGCCATGAACAGGTTCTCTGATTACTTGTCCTTCATAAAGGGTAATTCCTTGAGGGAATGAAAGATCAAGCATCGAGAGGTCCAGAGGTTTAACAACCATTCTGGGAAGACAGGGAGTTGGTCTTCTTGTAGAGGTGCCTGCAGATCTTCGAACAGGCTGCTGAGTTGGGAGTGGAGAGTAATGGAGTAGGTCATCAGGTATTTCAGTTGTCCTTCTGATGCGAGCAATAAGTCCTTCAATGACTTCTTCTACTTCCGTCCGATAGTTCTTGTTGGCTTTGGGAAGCAGGGATCTGATTTCGTTCCACTCTGACAAGTTGTAGCGATCTAACTTGTCCAGAGTGTGCTCTACGTCCTTTACTCCAGAGCGTTTGACTGTGATCCAGGTTTTGCCAGGATTATTCTTCTTGCCTCTTGATCGGCGAAGATGGATTCCTGAGATGGCAGCACCATGCTTTCGAAGGTGTAACCGATCTCTGCACCAGTCAAGCTCAGCATTTACTTCTCCAGTCTGTATCTCAGCGTTTTTGTTGAAGACCTTCAGAACAGCCTTCTGTGCAAGGATAGGATCCGCACTTATTTCAGCATCTTGATCTACAAAATCCGATGCAAGCCTTCGAGCGGCTTGAGCAGAGAGGAAGGCTTCCTTCTGCTTCTTATTATGCTCTAGTTGAGCCTGTACAGCCTCGTTGTACTCCTCCTGCGAGAGATAGGCGAACTCAGAGTCACAAGAGGTACGAAGAGGAATTTTTACTCTTGTACTCTCGAGTCGCTCTATCACGGCGTCTAAGCGCCCATCCCTGTCAATGGCAAAGGAACTGTCAGGGTAGTTTTCACCTTCAGATCTAGGAGAGTTTGAGGGAGGTGATCTGGGTGAAGAAGCAGGGGTAGAGAAGTCATCAGAGATGAATTCATCATCTGATGAGAGGCATATGGTTTCAGGGTTGGCTCGGATTTCAGGGGTTTGGGATGAAGAGGCTTCTTGGTTGAAACGGGTTGTAGGACGGGTAGAAATGGTTTCTTGGTTAAGGGGTGTGATCCTGAAGGTCATTTTAGCTAGTTTAGCTCTGGTCTGCTCATTGGGACTATTCTCCATTAGGCGAATAATGTCACCAGTGACAGAGCCAAAGTTGACATCTTGGGTTTCAGGATCGGATTGGTTAAAGGGTTCAGGTTCAGGGTGAGAGGTGCGTTCAGGAGTTGGTTCAGGAGAGGGTAGTTTGGGAGGTTGATAGATAACCATTTGAAGGTTATTAGGAGGGGAGTTTTCAGGTGAGGAGTCTAGGGTGATGGTTTCAGGGGTAGTTTTAGATTTTAGGAGGGTAGAAATAGGTTGGTTATCAGAGGAAGAGGGAGAGGATGGTGGTAGAGACGTACCAGAAGCATCAGGGTTCTCCCCCTGAAGTTGTGCTTGCCCTGGAATGGGCGCAGAGTCAGTGGAGATCTTCTCGATGAAGATGTCGTCAGCATCATCATCATCTTCATCATCATCATCGTCGTCTTCATTATTCCCCCCGTCTTCAGTGGTTCTCCAGTTTGTGGAGGGGGAATAGGCTGAATGGTCTCGGGGCTGTCTCTCCCCCTCAGCAGGTGCCTGCACTAAGGCAGCTGTTGTAACACTCCTTTGGAGGAGAGAGGCCATGTCACCCAGAAGCTTGCGCTGGATGAAGGACGATGTGATCAAGGACTGTAACACGTCCCTGTCCGCCGTGGTGAAGGACGGAGATGGCGCAGGAGCAGTGGTGAGGGCGTTGACAGCAGTGGAGAGCCCTTGCACCTGCTCCTGGATGGCTCGGAGAGCAGCTTCCTGAGCATCCAACCTCTGAACCACCGTTGTTTGAAAGGTGGTGAGAGAGTTGGTGCTGTTGATGATGTTGGTGGAGAGTGCAGGGAGTGCCGTGGCCTTCAGGTCATCAATTGATGCCTGAAGATTGGTGGAGGAGGAGGCAACTTGAGACACCTTGTCATGGATATTATCCAGACAAGGGATGGAGAGGGTGACGGCCGTGGGCGGCGGAGTCGCGGCGACGGCGGCAGCAGTGGCACTGGCGGCGGCGGCTTCAGCAGCGGCTGCAGCAGCTTGGGCAGCAACAAGTTCCTGTTGGAGGGACTGGAGCTGTGCCGAGTGCTCGGCCTCCTTCTGCTGGAAGGCTGTGCGGGCCTCCTGCAGGGTCCTCTCAGCGGACTGCCTGCGGAGCTCAGCTGCGTTCAGCTGATGCTCGGTGTCCGTGAGGATGAAGTCGTTGAAGGGGTCATCCTGTTGAAGATGCCCTTCAGAACCTGCTCCTAAAGAACCTGAGGCTTGGAGGGTATCAGGATGATTACCCACCAGATTCTCTGAGGGTTCGAGTTGAACCACCTCAGGTTCTTGTGTAACAGGGGCAGATGTAGAAGTATCAGCCGCCTGCGTCTTTTTCTTTTGCGCCCTAGATTTGGCGCGTTTTGTTGGAGGAGGAGGAGTGACAGATGATGGTTGGGGGCGCTTCTGGAGCGCAGAAGATGTGGTTGCAGCTGCAGTGGGAGCGGTGGATGGTTCAGCATCCTCCTGATCCTGATCCTGAGCAGGTTCAGGAATGACCAGGACGTCTGAGAGGGGGACGTCATCAGGATGATGAACAACCTGGTCCAGGAACCTGGGTCCCAGAGAGTAGTTGTTGGAGTTTCCAACCTTGGGGTAGTTTTCCCCCATGTGCAGCTCCAGGACGGCCGAGAAGAACCTTGTGAAGGCAACGTTGGCGACCCGATTCTTGCTTCGAACCTTCCTGACCATGTCGTCCCAGATGGAGCGAGCATAGTCGAACTCGCGATTCTTGATCGCAGAGTAGACCATCTGCTGGATGACCATTGGGAACTGCTCCGTGCTCCCTGTTTTGCCCGATAAGCACAGGCCAAACGTGTTCCATATGTAATAGAACACGGCGTTGAGTCCTGACTTATGGACAGTGGCACCGGTCTTGGGCAGCAGGACTCCTTCCTTGTTGACAGGCCATCTGTAGCCGATGGCGTCGAGGAACTCGATGATCTCGTCGGAGGTGGGGACAGGAGGGAAGCGCTTCTTCTTGGGAAAGTTAAGCACGTTCCTGAGTGTTCCGAAACCGAAGGAGATGAGGTTGTCCCTGATTTGGAACTTGATCACCTCGCGCAGGACGCCCTTGGTGTTCTTCTCCTTGGTAACCGTGGCTGTAGACCACAGTTGTTGTAGCATGGGCTTGTTCGGCTTGGGGTCCAGGGTGAAAGCCGTCTTCAGAGGGCTTCGTAGCATGAAGTCCTTGGCAGGAATTAGATATTCCTTGTTGTCAGGAATGTCAAACAGAGCAAGAACGTTGTTCTGTTTGAATTGAACGTCATGCGCAGGGATGACGATAGGTAGGCTTTCAGAGGATTGTAGTGGAGTAGCCTCAGAGGAAAGTTGAGCGTCCAGAGAAGAAGTAGTAGCAGCCATCCTGTGAGAAACATAAAAATAACATATATGGATGATTAAGAGTCCAAAATATGCATTTTTCTTCATTTTTCAATGAACACAAAATATGTTCATAAAAATGGTGAAATCCTTTATACGTAGAATAGATTAGATACCAAAATACACAAAAGGAATGTGTTTTGGTATTAAAGAGAACTTCTATTTTGATGAAAAGATATCAAAATAGGAGTTTATGACTGTTTCTTAAAAGAAATAAGAAAAATCATGTTAAACAGTTTTAACAAAAATCTTTGAAGATTTTGGGAAAACTAAGATCAAACGAAGTGATCTTAGGGTTTTTGGAAAAACGTTTATCAAAATAAGTTGTTTTTACAGAAAGAATGTCAACTTAGTTTGTAGAAAGAACAAAGAACAAAAGGAGACTTACGTTGATCTTGTTAAAAGAAGTGGTAAGTGTGTGTTCTTGATGTTCTTGAGGATGAGGATTCTTGCTTTTTCTTGCTTGAATGCTTAGAGAGTATTATGTGAGCGTAAAGAGTGAAAAGGATTACGAATGAGGTTTTTATACCTCGCGGTAGGAGAGAGAAAAAGGATGAGAGAGAAAAGAGCGGCTAAATTCAAACGTTATGATGAAAAAGAAGCTCGACGCGCGTTCACGCGCCTGACACATGTAGTGGGGAACAGGAAACGTCCCATTACGTGTCAGTGCAGATGAAAGGTTTGTTTTATTAGAAAAACTAAAAACCACCTTTTCAGGGGATGATTCCAATTTGGTGAAAGATATGTTTTATGGGAATCAGAGTACTTATCAGATAAGTACTGTTTTGGGAAAATCCTCTTATCACATTTAATGCGATAAGGTTTCAGTAGCAGAGGGAAGAAATACTTACCTGAGAATCATCAGTATTCGGATATTGAACAAAGATTTTGTAAGTACTGAATAGAGTCATCCTCTGAAGAAGAGTTATTCAGGAGTTGTTAATAAAAAAGGTCCTGAGAGAGTATAAGGACTTTAACAACTGTTTGTCCTGAGAACTTCTATTCTTCAGGATTTAACATCCCAAGTTCACTGAGGAGCATATTAAAACGCGTCACATCCAGTGGTTTGGTAAAGAGGTCAGCAAGCTGATATTCAGTAGGGACAAAATGGAGTTCAATATCACCATTCATCACATGATCCCTGATGAAGTGATATCTCACTTCAATGTGCTTTGTCTTAGAGTGTAAGACAGGATTGTTAGCAATGGCTATTGCTGAAGTGTTGTCACAGTAGATAGGAATTTTGGAAAGTTGTATGTCATAGTCCTGAAGTTGATTTCTCAGCCACAGGACCTGAGCACAACATATTCCTGCTGCAACATATTCAGCTTCAGCAGTTGATGTGGACACAGAGTTCTGCTTCTTGCTAGTCCAACTCACCAACTTGCCACCTAATAGGTGACAGCCACCAGTAGTGCTTTTCCTGTCGATCTTACATCCTGCAAAGTCACTATCAGAATAAGCTGTTAGATCGAACCCTGAGTCCTTGGAGTACCAAAGACCCATGTTAGGAGTTCCCTTCAGGTATCTGAAGATCCGCTTTACAGCGGTCAGATGGGATT
The DNA here is from genome assembly GCA_030169165.1 of Centaurea solstitialis. Lineage (NCBI taxonomy): Eukaryota > Viridiplantae > Streptophyta > Magnoliopsida > Asterales > Asteraceae > Centaurea > Centaurea solstitialis. Next base: position 25,971,726 of record CM058047.1, read on the forward strand.
CTTTGGGTTCAGCCTGATAACGAGCACAGAGACATGTAGAATACATGATATCAGGACGACTCGCTGTAAGATACAGCAGTGAGCCAATCATTCCTCTATAGAGAGTCACATCAACAGGTTTCCCTTTGGAATCCTTGTCAAGAGACAGAGGAGGAGCCATTGGAGTCTTCATCGGTGTACAGGATGTGAGATCAAATTTCTTCAGCATCTCATGTACATATTTACCTTGATTGATGAAAATTCCCTTTTCAGATTGCTTGATCTGAAGTCCTAAAAAGAATGTTAGTTCGCCCATCATAGACATTTTATATTCAGATTTCATGAGCAACTCAAACTTTTCGCAGAGTTTGGGATTGGTGGATCCAAAGATAATGTCATCGACATAAATCTGGACAAGAAGGATATGCTTAGGATATTTCTTCAGAAATAAGGTGCTATCAATCTTTCCACGAACAAAACCTTTAGAGAGAAGAAAGGTTGAGAGGGTATCATACCAGGCACGAGGAGCCTGTTTTAACCCATAGAGAGCCTTGTTTAACTTGTAGACGTGATCAGGGAACTTAGGATCTACAAAGCCAGGAGGCTGAGCCACATAGACCTCTTCATTAAGTTTTCCATTCAGAAAGGCATTTTTGATGTCCATCTGATAAACTTTGAAGTTCATATGTGCTGCAAAAGCTAGGAAGAGTCGAATTGCTTCGAGCCTAGCAACAGGAGCAAAAGTTTCATCGTAATCAATGCCCTCTTCCTGCCTGTATCCCTGAGCCACAAGGCGAGCCTTGTTTCGAATGATTGTACCAATCTCATCAAGTTTATTTCGAAAAATCCACTTGGAACCAATGATTGTACGTTTTCGAGGCCTAGGGACGAGAAGCCAGACATTGTTTCTGATGAACTCTGCTAGCTCTTCCTGCATGGCTGAGACCCAGGCAGGATCACGCAAAGCATCATCTATTTCTTTAGGTTCATTTTCAGAGATAAAATTTACATAAAGACAGACGTTACCAGCTTGACGTCTGGTTTTCACACCAGAAGAAGGGTTTCCAAGAACTTGATCAATGGGATGATCTTTGGTCCATCGGAGAGCAGGTGGTTGATACACCTGTCCTGAAGTAGATGCTTCATTGGATGATGGATCAGGAAGAAGATTTGTGGGAGAGGATTCACTAACAGTGGTTTGAGAGAAGTCTTCACTGTTAGTAGGTTGATCAGGTTCAGGTGGTGTGATTTGAGAGAGAGGGGTGGCATTTATGAGAGGTGGAGTGGTTATATCAGAAGGTGGTATTGGATTTTCTTCAAAACCATCAGGAAGGTCTTGAGGAGAGGGATCAGCAATAGGAGGTTCAGGGACTTGAAAGAAAGAGTCAGCCCACTGATTGATTTCAGTATTATCATTTGGGTGAGGAAAGGTAGGACCCGATTCATCAAACTTGACATGAATCGTTTCCTCAATGGTTTGTCTTCGTTTGTTGAACACACGGTAAGTTTTAGAAATGGATGAGTATCCGAGGAAAATTCCATCGTCAGATTTGGAATCAAACTTTCCAAGATTATCTTTGTTGTTCAGGATGTAGCAGACACAACCAAAGATATGGAGATGTTTGATTGATGGTTTCCTGTTACGAAAGAGTTCGTAAGCTGTTCTTCTGAAACGCTTGACAATCAGAGATCTGTTCTGAGTGTAACAAGCAGTGTTTACAGCTTCAGCCCAGAACTGAGTGGCAAGGTTGGCTTCACTCAGCATAGATCTAGCAGCTTCGATCAGCGTCCTGTTTCGTCTTTCAGCAACACCATTTTGCTGAGGAGTTCTCACAGAGGAGAAGTTTTGGGAGATACCTTTCTGTTCAAAGAAAGATTCCAGGGTACTGTTTTTGAACTCAGTCCCATGGTCACTTCTTATTGAACGAACAGTAAGGTTGTTGAGTTTTTCCATCTTCCTGACGAACAGGATGATTTCTTCAGGAGCATCACTCTTGGCACGTAGGAAGAAAACCCAAGTATATCTGGAATATTCATCTACGATCACCAGAGTATATTTCTTTCCACCAATGGATTGGACATTAACAGGTCCAAAGAGATCCATGTGGAGAAGTTGTAGAGGAGAGCTGATGGAGGAAATCTGCTTGGACTTGAAGCTAGCCCTGGTCTGTTTTCCTTTCTCACATGCTGAACAAAGAGATTCCTTTGTGTAGCGATAGTCAGGAAGACCAATGACCAGGTTGTTGATGCAGAGTTGATTCAGCGTCTTGAAGTTGAGATGAGAGAGACGCTTGTGCCAGAGCCAATTCATATCAGTAGAAGCACGTGATACGAAACAGAAGTTATCAGTGGAAGTATTCATATTGATGATGTAGATATCTGCATGTCTAACACCATTGAGAATGACTTCCTTTTTCCTGTTCTTGACTTTGCACTTTTTCTTAGAGAAAGAAACTTTGTGATTCTTATCACACAGTTGACTGATGCTCAGAAGATTATGCATCAGGCCTTCAACATAAGCAACTCTTTTGAAAGTAGTTACTCCGTTGGTCAGAGTGCCATACCCTCGGGTTTGGCCTCTACCGTTTCCGCCAAAGGTCACAGCAGGACCTCTTTCTTCACGGTAGTTAGTGAGGACAGATTTAGAACCAGTCATGTGTCGAGAGCATCCACTGTCCAAGTACCAGATGCCCTTATCCTGAAAAATACAGAGTTTAAGTTTTCTTTGGTACCCATAGAACTATGGATCCAGAAGTATCAGTAGGACTGGTTGAATCAGTGTCAGCCTTTACTGAAGTATCAGTACAGGAGGCTGGAGTCTTGACTGAAGAAACAGTCTTGACAACCTTCTTTCCTTTGACTGATTTCTCAGTCTTGGGAATCTTCTTTACCTTAGCTGATTTTTCAGCTTTGGTAGCATCAGGACACTTACTCGCAATATGGTCATTTAATCCACAGTGATAGCATTTGCGATATTGAAAGCGTTTAGTGTGGTCCAGAAAGTTTTTGAACTTTAGGTGAGCAGGACCAGCACCAAGTATGCCTTTAGCATTTGACATTGGAGGAATTGGTTTCTTCTCCTGAGTCTTTTGCTTCAGGTCAATCTTCAGTCTAGGAACAGGACTCTGAGAAAGAGACTTAGTTCCAGAGACTGAAGGACCACTACCCAGAACTTTGTTCTTGGGTTTAGGACCCTTGGTCTTTGAAGGTGTTTCAGTTTTGGATTTATCCTTAACTGTATTCTTTTTGCTCTTAGGAGCACCTTCAGGGTGAGTGTTAGAAGAAGAAGAAGAAGAAGAAGGGGTGTTTTCAGAGGCATTACGAAGAGGAATAGAAGAAACAAATTTTCCAAATTTGAGCATGGAACTATCAGACTTAGTTTCTTCTTTCTTGTAACCACGAAAGAATCCAAGACCTCTCTTGCTTTTATCAGGTCTCCCTGAAGCTAATATTTCATCAACTTTTTCAGAGGCGTCACTCCATCCTTTGATGGTGACTTTTTCAGCATTTAATTGGGCAAGGGCCTTCTCTTTGGCAGCAAGAGCCATTTCTCTTTCAATACAAAGAGTTTTGTTTACAGTGACCTGATCCTTATAATTTTCTTCCACAATGGTAAGCTGTTTTAATTTTTCTTGACATTCTTTGAGTTGTCCTCTAAGGTCAATATTCATTTTTTCAGCAGATGTTTTACCATTAAGGGCTTTGTAAAGGTCAAGAGTGACCAGGTCTAACTGTGTTAAGCTTTCAAGAGGGATGAGAGGAATAGGTACCTGACTGGAAGAATCAGTCGCAGAGGTGGAAGCTTCAGGAGTTGTGGAAGAAGAAGCTTCAGGATCCTGAGGAGGAATCTCTTCAGGAACCTCTTCTATCTTAGCCATGAGAGCTAAGGTAGGTTCCTCAATAATGGCCATGAGTGCCACTTGAGTATCTTCCTCATCAGACGAGTCATCAGAGGAGACATCATCCCAATCGCAGTCTTCTGCGATTAAACCTTTGCCTTTACGCTGAGTTTTCATCTTTTTGTACTTTTCCTTCAGGCGTTGGTATTTGGGGTTCTTGGAAGAAGATTTTGCAGAGGAGGGAGCAAACTGACTTTTTCTGTACCTGCAATCATTAGCAAAGTGTCCTTTGCCCTGACAGTTGTAGCAGATAGCAGTAGCCTTGTCAACAGGATCTGACTTAGGCTTGTCAGTAATAGAAAGATGTTTCTTTTTATGGAAGTTTCCCTTTTTGGCAAACTTTTTGAAGGATCTAGTTAAAAGAGCAAGAGATTCATTGAATTCAGGATCTTCTGACATGTCAGAGTCAGAAGATTCTAATTCAGTAATAGTTACTGAAGAAGAAGTAGCAACAGGAGGAACTGAATCAGAAACCAACGCAACAGATGTGCTTTTGGATTCTTTAGAATCTCTTATGAGATTCTTTTTCAGTTTCTTCTGTTGTTCACGGTTCAGAAGAATACCGTACAGCTCACTTAGAGTGAGTGTCTTTATGTCCTTTGACATAGTTAAACAGGAGGTGTAGATTTCCCAATGTTCAGGAAGAGCTTCCATGAACTTGGTAACCACCTCAGAGTTAGAGTAGGTAGTACCGATGGTCTTCAGATCAATCAGAAGACAGTTGAATCTCTGATGTAGCTGGGAGAGAGTTTCATCCTTCTGATGAATAAAGCTTTCGTACTGACGAACCAAGAAAATCTTTCTTGATTCCATTAGTACGGCGGTACCTTCATATTGAACACAGAGAGTGTCCCATATCTCCTTAGCAGAGCGAAGGTGACAGACAGAATGAAAGACGTCATCAGGGAGAGACATGGCAATGAGAGACCTAGCCTTGGTGTCAATGTTGACCAGGCGTCTATCTTCATCATTCCAGTCAGTTACGGGCTTTACCAGCTGTCTTTCAGGAACAGCAGGTTGACCAGCAGCAGCAGCAATGGGGTGGACGGTTTGTGTAGGCACATGAGGTCCGTTTTCCAGAAAATAAGGAATCTGGGGATCAGAACCAGAGAGGAAAAGTTCCATCCTGGTTTTCCAAAGAGAGAAGTTGTCTTTGTTAAACCGAGGAGGCTTTCCAGCAGAGCCGGTATCAAAGTAGTTATCCTTAGCTTGAAGAGCCATAGAATAAGAAGAGAGAGGATCACAAGATTTTTCTAGAGAAGAAAATGAGAGCTTGTAACCGCTCTGATACCACTTGTTGGTCCCAAGTAGGTGACCTTCAAGTAAGGATAGTGATTGGGATTATAGAAGGGGGGGTTGAATATAATCACACAAATTTCTCACTTTTAAATTCTTGTTTTATAAACGATATGAATTTACAGATTGTTGCGGAAATAGAGAAGACAATTAGTCTAAACTAAACAATCTAAGTTCTTTCACTATGCACTAAGTGAGAAGAGAATAAAGAAAGAAGATAGAGGGGATAAGAGAGAAAGGACTTGAGTAGAATTAGGATGAAGAAGAAGTATGGAGAACATCTCTTCACGTCCTATTTATACTCCATGCATTAAATGCATGTAGACCTACTATTGTGACGTGTCACAATGTGAATGGTCTGTTGTACTATTTACTATAAACAAATACTCTTTGCATGGTGTGCAAAAGAGGATGTTTGTAAACAGTTGCCTTATGGTCTGATAAGTACGGAGGGAACAGTAAAGTAACTGCCCTTATGTACTATTGTGTCAGAAAAGGCGTGTAATCCTTTTGTGCATTAGACTAAGACATTGTTCTAATTCCTTCAGGATCAGGATACTGATCAGTGACTAGAGTCCTGAAACAGGGGACGTTCAGGGTCACGTGTATCCTGATGAATCTTCAGGATGTCATACGATAGTGAACAGACTGCTATCACTGAGTTCCGTCTTCAGATCACGAGCATGCTGTTCCTGTCATCAGCTATTTCTTCGACGTCGCTGATGGTTCTTTTTGTATGATCTTAATGTCTTCAGGAGGAGGTCTTCACTTCAGTGGACAGGATCAGTAGACTGCAGAACAGACTCGTTAGTCTCCTGATCCTGATCCTGATCTATAAAGTTAAGTTACAGCATAAGTAACATGGAATAACACTGAACAGACTCAGTGATAATTCCTCAAGCTATAACAGAAGTAAAAACCTATTCACTAAGTAAAGAATCAGGATCATTATCATTTCATCAGGTCTTAGGAGAGCTGGATCAACATGATCATATTTCCAACGAGGAAGAGGAGGGGAGGGGAGGGGAGGGGAGGGAAGGGGATGGGACAAGGATGGAAACAGAGATGGGGACCCAACTAACATATTCAAAAAGTATAACGTAATCCAACCCAACCCTTCTGGATTGTGGCGGATTGGACGGGTTGTGCAGTTTGGTAATATAAATAAAATTAAAAAATTTAATACGATATCTACTACAAAAAAAAAATATATATATTATATATATAACAAGAAACTATTTGTTATTACAATCATTATACTAAAAATATACTAAACATACGTAAACAAACGAACATATATAACATAAAGAAATGAACACAAATGAAAAAAAAAAAAAAAAACCCACCATCAATCATCACTTCATTCCTAATTAATCATTTACATATTAATGTCAAAATATATAAATAGAGGAGAGTTATTTTGTTAACCACTAAATTTGTGTTAACCGTGTTAACTCATAGTTGCATACGGAAATCAATGAAATTTTTTGTAGAGTTGTTTAAGATGATGAAAATGTTTCATAAACTTCAAGTTTTGATGAAATTGTTTTATATTTCGGTGTTTTTATTCCTATGAAACTTTTTCTTATTCATGTGAGCTTTTTTCATTTCTATGTAAAAAACACCTTCATATGAAACAATATCATCAAAAAATTTAGTTTATGAAACATTTTTTATATTTAAACAACTCCACACAAAAAATTTCATTGATTTACTTGTGCAACTATGAGTTAACACGGTTAACACAAATTTAGTGGTTAACAAAATAACTTTCCCCTAAATAAATATATCTAATATATAAACCAATGTAAAAGAAAATAAATGAACAAATATTTAAGAACGTAAATGAACAAACAAGACCATTACTCATGTTTATTCATTAAACTAAATGAACAAAATATTTATAAAAAGAAAACTAAATATTACTTTTTTAACGGTTCAAATAAGAACTTCAATTTACCAAAATACTAGAACAACCTCTTATCCAAGCATTATTCTATATGGAAGCTAGCTAATGTGTTTATTACCTACACTAATCTTTGATATACTTGTTTCTTAATCTTTTTACGAAATTCATATATAATATTTTTTTGTTATTTCACCTCCAAATCTCCATGTGCGTTTTCAGTTTCTCCAGACAACCCATAAATCTCACCAAAATTTCACCAAAATTCTTCAATTCAATCCACCAAAAATGGGCAACTCTACACCACCAAACCCAAAACCCCTTCTACACTTCACACAAATTAAACACCCACCGATCCAACCATCAAACAATTAATTAAAACAATATAAAACTTATGAAAAATAGATAACCACATTAGTACACTTAATGATTTGTTTTTGTTTATATGTAATATAAGAATATGGGTTAACTGTTAGAAATTTTGGCTAGAATAAAAGAAGAGTCTTGGAAGATTTGTCTCACATCGATGAAACAATGAAAAGTAAAGGTGACTTCAAGCCTATAGAAGGAAGTCCAAAGCTTTGGTTTTAAAGCGTCCCATAAAATACACATTAAATATTTTTTTCTTTTTTCTTGGTCTTTTGTTTTAGAGAGCTAAAAGATGTGGGTTAAATCTTTGAGAGTGTGAGTGTTACTGGGTGATGCTTGAGAGATTAGAGCTGTGTGATTGTAACAATTTTTTACATAGTGGATTTTCTCTCTGGAGGCTAGGGGTGTGCATGGTTCGGTTTGGTTCGGTTTTGAGGTAAAACCGAAATCAAACCGAAAATTTCGGTTTTCAGAAAAACCAAAACCAAAACCAATCGGTTTTTCGGTTTTTGGTTTTCGGTTTTAAGTTTGGTTTTTGGTTCGGTTTTCGGTTTTTGGTTCGGTTTTCGGTTTTTAATTCGGTTTTTGGTTTTTGGCTTTCGGATTTCAATTTTTTGTCCAAAAATTAAAATCCAATATCATCAATTCCTGTTTATCGCATCTGAATTTTTAAAATATAGAGTTGGTGTTTTATAGAACTATGACTTCAATTTAATATTGACTAATTTACATTATTAATCGTTATCATCATCATAGAATGACTTCAATTTATTATTTGTCTCATCATTTTTTAATATAAATGTTTTCTATGTTATGTCAAGTCATTCATGAACTCAACTAATTAAGAGAAGGAGAATGCAATTATGCAAAGGGTAAAATTATTAATTCGTCGAAAACTAAAAGAAAATTAGCAGAGCACTGGAGATAAATAAGAACTCATAAACAAGAAAATTATCAGAGAACTGGAGATAAATAAGAACTCAACAAAATCTTCCAGTATTTACTAAATAACTAGGGTAAAACTAAAAGAAGTATTTATTCGGTTCGGTTCGGTTTTTTCGGTTTGGTTTGAATCATAAAACCGAACCAAACCGAAAAAGTCGGTTTTTGAAATTTTAAAAACCAAAACCAATGGTTTTGGTATTGGTTCGGTTTTTTCGGTTTGGTTTTTTTGGTTTTTTCGGTTTTGGTTCGGTTTCGGTTTTTTCCTGCTCACCCCTACTGGAGGCCCGTGGTTTTTCTCCGGTTTTGGAGTTCTTACGTAAGTTCTTGTCTTATGCTTTGTCTTTTATTTTCTCTATATTTGTTTATTCCCTTGGGTTGTTGGGAAAATATTAAGGCCAATTTCCCAACATTAACTAAGGTGGAGGCCTACAACCACTCTTTGATTTTTGCAAATAGAGAGGGTACTCGTCTGAACCTCCACTGCGATCTCAGAGGTCCTCACGTTTGCCAAAATTATACACATTTCTAAGTGTCGATATCCTGGTTTTTGCATTCGTTTTGATCTAAATCATTGTATTTTTGGTCTAAATTGTTATAATTCTTGATTTTGTAGGTTTGGAAGTCACGTGAGATGAAAAACTCCGAAAAAGGCAAAAAAAAGGAGAAAAGTAAAACTACCCTTGACAGTAGCTATTTCTAGTCGCAAGATTCTTCGGACATGGGTTTTTGATTTGAACTGTTTGATAGTTTTGAGTCGCGAAGAGGTTTTCGGTTCGCAAAGTTTGCATGGATTGTTTTCCTCATGCAGAAGTTTACCCCCGCCCCCTATTAGGAGATCAACACAATCTCCTGTATTTTTGGAAGAGATAATGATCTCGCTCAGAAGAGTACTTTCGACTCGCGAGGTGTACACGACCTTGGATTTTATAAATTCGATTTCTAGCCTAGGGTTCATTATGAGATACACTTCAGAAAATATTGTGAGTTTTATGATTTGACAATTGAAGAAGGTGCTCAACCTAGTGATACTCTACCGATCATTACGCGGAAGAAGATTACCGGTGTCTCATCTTCAATAGCTATACGATGTGATTTAGTGAGTTCAATCTATTACTTTGTTTCTAATATATTTAGTATATCTATGTCTGCTAGATTTATTAGTAGTCATTAAGGGATGATGAACTTTATTAGTAGTTTGATTTTAATATTATGATATGATGGTTTGGTTTTGAATGCTTGTTATTCCAATTCCAGTTTATATCTTTAATATTCGTTGTTTTGATCAATTAATTAGTCGTATTTAGAGGTTGAGAAATCTCCTTAGTTAATTAGTTTTCTCTGCCTTGTTGCTTTGGTGACTTGACAGACAATCTACCGAAAACAGAGATTGGGATTGGGATCCAATAACTTAGTTATAGATTTGATAAAACGATATACACCCTCTTTGATGTGACTTATTTGTCTTTGAGGTAAATCTTAGCTGTTTACAGTGTAAGCTATCAATGATCACTAAATAGACTTAGTGAGGATCACCAACACTAACAAACAATATAATACATGGTTTTGGAATAAGATATCACTGAACAGACTCAGTGATACTTCCTCGAGCTAGAATTTTAAGCGAATACATTTTTCACTAAGTAGACTAATGGGTCATCATCAATTCATCTATTCCTGAGAGAGTTTGGATCAACAATATCCGCCAAATTGATGTTAACATAAAGAAAATTGCTAAGTGAAAAATAGTAAGGGAATAGAACCCTTAATATTTGTCTCATTTACTATTTTGAGGGATCTTTTTAGTATTACGATGGAATAAAGTACGCTTTAAAGTTTCATTCATATTTGATATTGAATATTACAAATACAAAGTAAATTTACAAAAGACAACATACTTATGACTACTGAAAGTAAATTACAAGTGAATAAAGAAAATTAATCAATGCGGTGTATTTCTTCTCCTTGGTTTCTTTATTTCTTGAGTTCGTTCTTTATCATCTTCTCAAACATCTTTCCATGCAAGTTAGGTACGATCCAGATGAAAAGATGAGTCAGGTATATAGTAGGAGCAATGGGTAGTTTAGAGGCTTGCTAGAAAGGATATACACCCTCTAGCTCCACGAAGATCATCCCATGAGTAGATTTGAAGAGAACCATCCCAGGCATATAGTTTTCTAAGACAAGGGTGAGATAAATTGAGCGTAGAAATCTTAGGGGATTGAAGGTGAGCAAATACTTCATTAGCAGAAAACCTATATCACTTTCTTTGTGAGGGACCTTCTTCAGCGGCAACTCTGACTTTTTATTTCTTCTTTTCTTGGAGAGGAGGTATCTCAATTAGCTGAGACATCCTATCAAATAAGGTGTTTAGTTCCCTTTAGATGACCTCTTTGTCTTTAGACTTGGACTTTTGAAATGCATTCTTGATCTCCAACCACTCATAAAGTCCATTCTTCTCTAAGAACTATGGATATTGACGATCAAAAATCCCATTCTCCTTGAAGATCAGTAATTCTTTCCTAAAGCTTGTCATTGACATCTTCAGCTATGGAAGCTCAATGTTGACTATGGACTCCAACTTCTCGACCTTAGCAGTGAGGTCGGAGAAATCCTTGAACGTGTCATACAAACCTTTGAAGCCTAACTCGTAGCACTGCACTCGTTTAGAGATCTAATGGAGGTTGTCATGCGTGATGTGAATAATTGGAAACTTGAACATTATAGAGTTTACTTTCTGAAGGGTTGTTTAGGTTCCATAGGCTTGGTGTCAGCAACACCTATATTAAGACGTATAGGAATAATAACTAACTGAGTAATTAAGGACACAAGGTTAGTTTTCAAAGAACAAAAGGGGTAAGTTGTATGTGTATATAAGGGGTGAGGTTTAGCATCCGAAGGTATGCTAACCTTTTGTCGAGACTGCTTGTGACTTGTGAGGAGCACCCTCAAATCCTAGTTTGCTTTTTCCTTTAAGGCTTGCAACAAGCAATGCAACTACTTCAGCTCCCTATTTTTGTAAAATATTATCAATTGTGTGGCCAGGCACAATTGAGTCATTGGCTAGTGTAGAGACCATCAGAGGATACTGAGAATTAGAAGGTTTAGATATTGGCCTATTAGGCCAGTGAAGAGATAAGGTAGTGGATATACTTGACACATTGGTGTCAAGGATTTGAGTCCATGACCCAGCTTGGGGAGTTTCCACCTATACCTTAGGAATATGAGTCCCTAAAGTGTATTTTAGTGTGACTGTAGTAGTTGATGAGGACACACTAGATTCTTAACTACTTTCCTGCCGAGAGGCAGGTGTCACTGGTTGTTTTGAGGGTTGTCCTTTAGGTGCCTTACTCTTGTGAGGAATAACGGTGGTGTCAGAGGAAAATCGCTTACACGATTTAGATTGAATGGGATCTAAAACAATTGGGGAGTCAGTAAGAGGTTAGTAACTCACATAATCGTTAAAACAAGAGACGTTGAGAGATATGGTAAAGAGATGTTAGAAGTCATACATTGGTAGATGTGGGTGGCTGAAAAAGGAACATCATCATGGAAAGCCTTGTAATCAAGGACCCTGGCACTGATGGTAGAATATCCATGTCTCCATCGAATACTCCTTATCCATGTAAAAGTTGAAAATTGTCGAGAGAGACCTGACGTAGATAACAAGTTTGTCCCTCCACCTTTTGTTCAACTTGGTGGTCTGGTCATCAAAGATGATATTCGCATAGTCCACCATGTTGACCTTTATTAGTGAGTAGCCAATGTTCAGGGCAACTTGGCTAGCTTGGTCAAGACACCCTGTCTTGTTGCCTAAGCATTGGATAAAGTGAATGAACATGTAGTTCCACTCAGCAGTCATCCTATTTTTTTCCACCTTCGTGATGGCTTTGTTCATGACAAGGTGCCCATCATTGTCCTTCTTAGGCCAGTCACACTTGATATCGTCTAAGAATTGAACGATATCTTCCTGAGAAGGTTCACCAAGATGCACTAATCAATTCTTTTCTAAGCCACAATTCATGGGAGAGCATATTAACAGTTTAATAATTTTTCTCATATTCTTCATCAAAAAATAACACTTCTCACACAATCTCGTACTTATATGTATAAGGTATTTAAATAACGTATGTTTTTATATTATATACTGATATTTATTTTCTATGAAAAATTAGATAAAATAGTAAAAAGACCAAAATATTTTAAATGTAAGAAATTTTAAAAATAAAGTTATATATCCATAGGCATAAAAACAATGACATGGAGACCACAATAACAAAAAAATCGAATTCTAAAGATTAGGAGCAAAAATTGTTCTAAATTACAAACCACAATAGTTTACTCTTAAGTATTATAAGTCTATAATCAATGAAAGTTAGCGTATAGGTTTGCACCATTGTTAAATTAGTATTTAAATTGAAAGTCGTCTCTTAAGCGTATTCATTTATACACAAAATATGATTAAATATATAAAAAATATTAAAACAATTCAATATTAAGCTAGTAGTTGATTATATAGTGTTTAAGAAAAAACGTTTGTATGATACGTTCTAAAACATCATAATCTATAAAAACAAATAGTTATATACAAATCTTTATGACATGGGTGTAAAAGAAAGAAGGCAAAAGTTCAAAATACCACAACAAATTATTTCATTTTAAATGGTTAAGTTTCTAAATAATTTTTTTAACAAAAAAATCATTAAACTTTTTCATTTTAAATGATTAAGTCTCTAAACTATTCTTTTGAATGAAAAAACCATTACACTTTTTCGTTTTGAATGATTAAGTCGTCGAATAATTTATTTTCTATAAATAAACCATTAAACTTTCAAAATTTGGTTACTTGCTCCCTTTTAATAAAAATAAAATATAACCGTTGGTTTTAATGGTAAAATATAACTATATTTAGTTTTTTTTTGTACGGCAATAAACTCACACACGCACCCGCGGTATCCAGGCATCCAATTGGGCATCACCGACTAATCCGCGGCGACCCAGCCCAGTCCACATAGATTGGACCCACTCAGGCACGACTAAGCCTAACCTATGGCCAAGCCCGCATGCCTATAGACTAGCATGACCGTTACCTAGACCCGAACCGACCCGAAGGTCGGTCCGAAGTCTGGGTATCGCCGAAGTGCTACTCCCATAATTTGAACTTGAGACCAATGAATACCATCCATTAGTCTCAGACCTTTTGCCACTTAAGCTACACATCTTTGATGCTACGTTAGTTTAGGTTAAACAAAAAGAAAAGTTTATTAATTATGCCCCATTTCAGGGTTAAAGATTGGTTATTTTTTACTAAAAGACAAATTACAATAAATAATAATTGTTTTCAGTTCTAATTTATTAATTAACCGCTAAAATTTATGAAACAAGTTATTGTTTTTGCAGTAAATATAATCTTTTTAACAATAACCAAAAACCTCGTGACGAAAGGTGATTATTTCTAAAAGTTGGATAGTTTTATAAGTGTTTTTAGTAAAAAGAATAATTCTATAACCATGTTATTTAATAAAGTTTATTAAGGCTCGGGCAAAAATAAGTTATCTTACCTAGTCCATCTAAATATTTACTTTAAGCTAGCTTATTAAAACTCTAGTTAAAGTATCATTTTGGAAGTTTTTTGTAGTTTTTTTCAATTATACCCTTATTAATATTAATTATTAAATTTAAGTATACCCTTTTTGATCATTTTACATACTCATAAACTAGTTTTTGTTAATCATAATTTATTTATAAACTAGCTTATCAGCTACTAGATAGCTTATCAATCAATAGTTGATTTATTAACTATCAACTAGTTTATCAAAGATAACCTAAGTGATAATAGTTTTTGACAACCGAATGATTTCAGAAATGGCTTTCTGATTTTAGTTATTAAATTAAGAATGAAGTAAAATTAAGTTTCTTTATTGCAATTATTTTTGGCTAGCTAAGTACAGTTTTACCAAATATTTATTAATTATTGGAGCAATCCTGATTAAAGATTATTCCCCTTAAAGATTTTATTTGATTTACACTCCACCCATAATGAAGTTGGAATCGTCAAAATATTTATAATCTAAGATTTTCAAGTTTTTGTTTAATCATAGGTTCCAATTTAAAATTATTTTGATTGTTAAGTTAGTATTTAAAATAAAGTTGCACTTGAAATATTTATATGGTTCCCAAAAGAATACGTATTTTTATTATTGCGGTCGCAATTTATTATCTCAAAAAATGGTGAAAGCGAATGAATGAGCTTGCACATTATTCACACGAAAAGTTGAAAAGTACAAGAAAATATATTATAAGATTATTTTGAAAGACTATTTTTTTGATGGAGTAAAAACCCTATTACAAGATTTTCAACAACAAAGATATTTGATTAAATTAACAACTAAGAGTAATGTTAAGAGTCATCTTGCATTCCTACTCCTTTCATAAAACTTTGTTTGACAATTTCTTTTTAAATGTTGAATTTCACATATGAGTAGTTCTTATGATTTCGATAATAATTAATACCGAACTTCACATAGTTTTTTTCTTTTATTTTGAAATATCCTATTGTTCATAATAAATTTGTGCTCTTGATAAAAAGTTTCTAATAAAGAAAAGAAAACAAAGTATATCCAATTTTGATATAACTTACCCTAAAAGTTAATATCTAATTTAGTTTGTGAGAACACATGAAAAACATTTAACTTAAATATAATGAATTTTTATTAATTTTCATGTCCGAGCATAGCAACACTTTTCATAAAAAGCAAAGGAACTTTTATTATCTTATTATTTTTCTTTTATATTAGATGATAAATTAGTTTACTTTAAAAACGATCAACATATTAATTCTCCGAAATAGATTTTTCGCACATTGTGTATCATATATTATATTAATTTTTAATTATAGTTATGATAAGGTCAAGTTATTTTACTTTCTTGATTAAAATTAATTTCAACAATTTAAAACGTTTAATTTGTGAAAGTTAAGCAGGGTTGGTACATGTTGAAAAGATCTTTAAGCTATTACCTGTTATTCAAGTTTACGAAATTGAATTATATAAAAGTCATCAATATTCAAGAGTTTTAAATAATATAACAATAATACCTATCTAAAAATCTAATTTCTTAAGGATACTACCTTGTCTTAAAGTGATCATGCATTATGAGTGGAGTTTCAAATCTAATTATATAGGTCAAATCATTTCTTTATCCTTTAAAATCCCTATTAAAATTGGCGTCGGTCAATTATAAAAAGAAATGAAATTGGTTAGCGTATTCCATTTTATTACAAGTTGAGGCTTTGATTAAGTGATTTTGATAGATGAGATATATAGGTCATCAATATTCTTAAAGGTTTTAATTCGATTTAAGCCTCCCTCCCTCACACATAGAAAATTATATATTGTGGAGTATACATGAAGTCAAATTGTTTTCACGAGATTAGTGAAATCATATATTTTTATATTTAAAAGTTCATAATAAAATTTTACAAGGTAAAATAAAATCTGAATATTCACAATAAAAAACACTGTGAAACTTACCTTTACAATATTTTGTTATGAAATTTCAAAAAATATGGTTTTTATTGGTCTCACAAAAACATTTTTGGTCTCACGTGTCCTAACTTTATAAATATATACATATATGTATGTATATATATATAGGGTCGGCTTCAAACGAGAACAATATTTATTTAAAAGAACAAGCGAACCAACAAAATTATAATTGATCTTGTGAAAATAAAAACACTCGGACGACTCTTTAGCCACGACTTAGGTCGCGAGCAAAATCGCGTGAATCATATTTGATTTTATACATGAATCATTTGTATATAATATATATATATATATATATAGAGAGAGAGAGAGAGGGAGTTTAATTTCATGGATTTTTTTTAAAAGATTATTCATTTTCTATATATTACATATTTCCATAATCATTGACTTTTCATATATTTCATATTAAATATGGAACTATTTCATAGAATTTTATAGGATTTCATAAGTTGCATCGGTTTCACGTTAAATATGGGTTGCGAATGATTATCAAAGAGAAATGCTAAAAAAAATGAGGAGAAGAGAGGTGATCTTGCTTGAAACACCAGATAATTCCTAACATGAGTATGTAGAATATATAGGGGTAGTTTTATAACTTTACAATTAGACGGAAAACAAGTTCATATATCAACTTATGATTCATATATAACTATTAATTATTACATATATGAATCGATTAATCAGTTCACATGTGAATCACAAAAGGTTCACATATGAAAATATAGTTCATATATGAGTCGGCTAAAAATAGTTATGGGAATTACAAAAGGTTCATATAAGGTTAGTATATGAACATGTAATTCATATATGAAAAAGTTAAAAATAGGTAATATTTTATTATAGTGGTTCCATTCACATATGAACATATAGTTCATATGTGAATCATACAGGTTCATGAACCTGTTATATGCTTATTTGTAAAAGTTACGTAGCAACCCCTTTATTTTTGGCATAACTACAAATTTTGATTTGTCAAAGAAGTAATTATTGACTAGTCAAAGTTGCATTTCTTAAGTAGCCAAATTTGATCTTGTTCATCTCAAGGACTATGATCACATTTTCACTTTTTTAACATTTCTCATTTTAACATCTGACTATATGTGTGTGTGATGTGGTTCTTCAAACAAGCTATATATAAATATATTTTTTATGGTTGTTTAAAAGCCAAATAAGAAAAATATGTTATATTTGTCGATATCTTCTTGGCTAAATAGAAACACTTAAGTAATATTTGGGTGGACAATGGGTAAAGGTAAATCTATTACCCTTATATTTCAACCCATTGGATAAAGACGCTAGTAAACAAAATTTGACCAATTTATTTGTGATCCGTTTATTTGAAATTTTAGTAGATAGGGTATAGATAAATGATTTTTTGTTATCCATTACCCATTATTAGGGATCGCAATAAGTTGAACTTGGGTTCAACTCATTTATTAAAAAGATTAAAAAACCTAACCTAATCCAACTTGTTTCATTAAATGGGTTAAGATTTATCAACCCAATCCAACATGTTACCTAAATGGGTTGACATCAGGTCATCTTGTTTATGATTCTTTTAATTCAACGAGTTAAATAAATCAATTAAACCTAGATTGATCCATTTAATTTTAGTGTCAGGAGCTAGACATATTATTACTTTAATAGGGATAACTTTCATACATTCATTTCATTAGTTGTCTAACTCATTTCATATTTTTTATGCAAGTAAATTAACATTAAAATAGATATTATAAATTAAGTAATTATAGTTAACTAAAAATAAGATAAAACTACATAAATATTTTAAATAAGCTAAGCATATATAGGACCGGTCCATGGTTGCCGAGAATTAATCGGGTACCCATATGGATTTCAGATACCTCGTCGACTTCGTGTTAGGACGTGTAAGTTATCTGCCGTTAAAAAAAAAGAAGCTGAGTAAAATACGTTTCTTTAATCAATCTCATGTTGTATTTATTTCCTGAAACGGTCAAACGACTAAGATTCGTAAATTTAATTGATGAAATATTTCAACAACACAAATTGGTTAAATGCGTTCACTCAATTGCCTATTATGCACTAAGGGTCGTAAAGGTAAAGAATTTGTTTCTCAAAAGTTACTTAATTGAGATGAAATTCTGATATGCGATGTGAGTCATTCCTTTTTCTTGGTAGCAAATTGGTTAATTGCCTTTGAAGAGATGCAAACCAATGACTCAATGTATGCAGCCGCCATTATTTCTTTCTTTTCACGAAGTCAATCATTTTGAAACAAAATAAGTTATATCTATAAATTGTATTCGATTGTTTGTGTCAAATGTGATGCTTACACTTTTGGTAGCGCAACCAACAAGCCCATAAAATCTAAGTTGTCATCAACTTTATCCACAAGCCCTCACCAAGCCTGAAATAGGAGTATCACTACCCACAAATCTAAAAACCCACCCAAGTTCGAATCGGGGTGAGCAACTAGGGGCCACTGATTGTTAATCCCAGGGGAGCATGCTTTATCTCTCGATAAAAATTATCAAGGATGTAGTCTGGGCAAACCCAGGTGAACCTTATCCAAAAAAAAAATCTAAATATCTATTATATATAAAAAAAAGAGAAAGAAGGAGAGAGAGAGAGAGAGAGGTGTGTGTGTGTGTGTGTGTGTGTGTGAGAGAGAGAGAGAGAGAGAGAGAGAGAGAGAGAGAGGCAACGGGTAGGAGCGGGTTGCCAACCCCGCTCACGATCCCGCTCTCCAATCCCGCATGGGGGCGTAACACAGTCCAGTCAAAGCTGTCGAACCCGCACCCATGTCCGTGATCAAGTAAATTATATATGTGACATCGTAATAACCGAGTACCTTCTGGAAGTTGGGGGTTTTGCAGTCTCGCGCCGCAAGACATTATCCTTGCGTCGCGAGGTCTTCTCTGTTTCACTCGATCTCTTTGTTCGTTTATCTGACGGGCTAGGCGATCTATATCAATCTTCCCCACCCCTAAAGAACTCGACCTCGAGCTCTCATCTAAGGGAAAATCATCACCGTGATAGTCATACATATCGGCTATGTTGAATGTATTAGAGATGTGAAGCGAATCAGGAAGAGCGACGACATAGACATTGTCGTTAATCTTTTACGTTGATTGTAAAGACCATCACTCATCATTAAGAGGTGCATTAATTACGAGGATTGAAGCTATATAAGCAATATCAAGTTGTTTTAGGAGCATCCAAGCAAACAATCTCATTCTCTCTCGAAGAATCTCACAACACTCAATTTAATTTGCTTAATTTACGATTCAACTTAAGTTCACGAAGCACGAAGAATCTTACAATTAGTTTATTTTTGTCTTATCGTAATCAACCATATTCTCGACACTTGTACACAAGGATGATGTCCGTTATTGACGTCTATAGTGCACCGATGACTTCAATTGTCGTCCGCAGTTTTCACCTTTGACGAGTTTTTTCGCATCACCAAATTCTTTTATCTCCTTAATTTTCTATTGTTTGGCATGTGATTTATCAAAGGTTCCTATTCTTTAGCCGGACTCTAAGTTATCTTTTAATAAGGAAGTCTTAGGTTCAAATCTTGATAGGTAAGTTTTACATTTTCTTTACATTAAATTTGATGTTTGTCTAATCCCATCTCATAACTCATCAATAAATAGCCAACACAATCTATTTTGCTTATTCTTTTATTTTCTATTGCTATATTAATTTTAAGCAATATATTATTTATATTTTATGTCATATTGATTTAGAATTATAATAATTATCTTATGCCACCGATACAAAATGAATTATGGGTCCGTCTACGGTACTACCATTTAATTTATATGTATACTTGTTACATTTACATATTGAACTTATTCCTTCACAAAAGTCAAAATTTAATTAAAGACAAAGAAAAAGAAAAAGATAACATATTACGCAGGCTAAGATACCAAATTTCTTATGGTCGTTATGGTGTTTCATATGCTTCAATGATAGTGGCAGACATGCACTTTACATAATGGAAACACTCCCCTCCTCTCTTTCCGAGTAAAAACCCAAAAACCATACATTGGAGGAGATTTTCCATACTCTTATTGAAGTTGACATCATGTTATTATTGTCAGATATATAGCTTTGAATATTTTTTTAACGGAAAGTTAACACGTACACGTTCTTGGGGTGTCTGGGCTCACAAGGACATCCGATTAATCTCTGTCGACTATGAGTCAGTCCAATTAAGAGTACCATTATATGGCAGAGACCTATGATTTGTATATTGTTGCATGCTCACCATGGGATTTGAACCCGGATAGTCGAAGATACCATTCACTGACCTTCCTCGATGTTATCTTACCCCTCATCCTCTACGGTGTTACCCCTCATACCCCTCATGTACCGGTCTTCTACCGATGCCATTGCGGATGGCCATAAGGGGATTTTCTCATTTTATTATATTTGTTACAAATTGATTATGTATAACATGTGATTTAATTAAAAATTAGTTTTATGGTTCATTCTTTTAGCCATCTTCGTTTATTAGTAATAATTTGGATTTTGTTATTTGATTTAACTGAAATAGTAAAAGATGATCGAGATTCAAACCAAATAAGTTATTTTTATTCGGTTAACTGAACTGTTTTAATTAGGTTAAGACTATTTTGTTTTAAAAAAGTTTGATACCTTTACACATTTCCGGTCATTTAAGTTTTCATATCCACACAAAAGATAGTCAATATTTTTACTTTAACAAAATTGGGTTTATAGGACATCAAAAATAAATAAGTGTCCTAATAAAATATTTTATAGGACATAAGTTTATAACCCCAAACAAAAAAAATGTATTTGAAAGTGTTACAATAAGTGTATAAGACGCTTTTGATCGTCGTATCAAGTTTTTATACGACATTTTCAAAATAAAGTATCATATTCGCTAATTTATAAAACGTTTTTTAGAATGTCCCTACTATCTCATCTTTTAGATGACATTTATGTTTTTAGAACATTTTTTCATATAATCTCATACAAAATAGTTAATATGATACTTTATTCAAAAAATTACTTTTTAAAAAGAATGTTATCCAAATGTGTCCTATATAGTTTTTAGAACATTTTTGGATAAGACTTTTTTGTTTAATCCTATAACTAACCTTTATTCCTATATAGTTTTTATTTTTTGTTTAATCCTATAACTAACCTTTATAATTAAACACTTTATCATTATGTTTATTTATTTTAGCCATCTTATTCTTATAAACTATTTTTTTTGGTAATGCCTCCATTTAGACATAAAAAGTATAAAATCCCTCACGTGTTGCATGCCGATTTAGTAATCCCTTATCACGAGTTGTAGAATGTTACGTTCTACAATCTCATCTTTTTAAATGACACTTGTATTTCTAGAACGTTTTTTCAAATAATATCATATAAAATAGTTAATATAATATTTTATTTAAAAATTGCTCTAGAAAGCATGTTACAACTTTTTATAACATCTTTAAATATGACGTTTTTTTATTTGATCATATAAATTTTGTTCCTATAAAACACTGTATTATTACGTTTATCTATTTTAGCAATTTTATAAACTAAATTTCTCCTAAGCCTCCCATTTAGACGTAAAAATATTAATTAAATCCCTCACGTGCTACATGCCGATGTAGTAATCTCTTATCATGAGTTGTAAAGTGATCACGACTTAATTATCAAACTTTAATTTGGATAAAAAGCGTATATATATACAGTAAGCATTGCAACAACCCATCACTCTTTCACATTCACAAACGTCCCAATCAGGCTACGTGGCCTTTAGGTTCATTTTTCATTGGGTTCTCAAGCAATAAAAATGTCTGTATAAATTAATCTGTCAGTATAAATCGAAATTTTTTTAGTTTTAGAGAGTTCTTTTAATTAGATGGAAGTAGCGTACTTTGAAACGGATTTAGGTTGTGTTTGGCAAACTAGCTGATTAGCTAGCTAGTAGCTGATAAGCTAGCTTATGAACAAATTATGTTTGGTAGAAATTAGCTTATAAGTATGTAAAATAACCAAAAATGTATTTTAAAGTATAATGACTAATATTAATAAGAGTATAATTGGAGAAAGCTACAAAAAACTTTCAAAAAGGCTACTCCAAATTATCATTTCAATAAGCTAGCTTATAAGCTATAAGCTAACTGATAAGCTAGCTTATGGTCCATCCAAACACACGTACTAGATTATAAGCCACTTTCTAGATTATTACACCACTACACAAAAGGCATATATTTAATCAAATAATTCTTAGTTAAGTCCAATTAAGCTCATTAAGAGTGATTCTAACCAAAGAGACCCTAATTAATTCATGTACGTCCATAGACTTGCTTCCTTTTTCTTTTCATGATCATTTTTACATGATTGCTTTTGATACATGTCCATAACTTTAATGGCATCAAAGAACTACTTTATTAATTTATGGTGGTCCAGTTAATTTCTTTTTCTTTTGCTTCGTTTTCAATTTTCTTTTTGTGGAGAGCTGTATCGATCATCCGGTCTCGTATGACACAGCAACTTATCATGCCAATGATTTTGAAACATTAGCAAATAGATATTGATGATCTACGTTCATGCATGCTCTTATTGTCAGAAATATAATCATCAATGATAATTAAATTTCCCAATTATATGTTTTTGATCACTGTATATATACAGAAAGACCATTACTAGCTTAAATGCACTAAGATTTTATTACATATATATAGAGATAACGGTTTATAGGCATTTAATCAGGGCCGTCGATTAGCATAAATGTTATTTTTTGAACAGGGCATTTAAAAATTTTGAGGCCCAATTTTACTTGCATTTGGGGTATGAATACATGTAGCCCAACCTAGCTAAGAACGTACCTCAATGAATACATATCTAATTTCTTTCGAAATTAAAAACTATTAGCTTTAAGAAACCAACAATTTTTGAGGATGATAACAATGGAGCGACTTTTATTGAATGGAAGTGCAGAAAATTAAAAAACAAGGAAGAACACTTAAAGAAGGAAGTCGACTCTAATTTGATTCTCATAAAAAATCACACTATCAAAATTACAAGGCATTCCCTATTTATACTAGAGAATTGACCTACACTAAGCCCAAACCCATTACACAAACAATACAAAGCTCAAATACAATGTAAAAAACAATTACAAAGTAAAAAGACTTTCTTTATAAAACTTCTAAATTATTAGAACAATATTTGTTCTAACAAAAACTGCTATATAATTTCAGAATTTTTGTAGATTAGAATTTAGAACAGAAACGACTATTTGATATTTTCCTCACTTTGTCATTTTAAACGTTTTCTTTGTTTTAATTCATAAGATGTTTAACACGATATGAAATTTATATATCTTATTTTATTTATTTCTCATTTTAGACTATCTATAGTTTTAATATGAGTGTATAACAGGACCTCTAAAAAGATTGGGAAGACGTCCACATTTTAGAAGGCATGCATGAGCATGACTTTTTACGGTTCTTCTAGATCCAAAAGATTAGAGCAACAGATCAAGGGTGGAGATTTGTAGCTAGCCAGCCTCGATGGGAATAAGTCATGATCTAAAGAGGCAGAGAATGGGGTAGATTAATCAGTGAATTAGTATGTAGTCCTTTCCTATTGTGGTTATGTTTTCTTGACCTTTTTTTTAACTGGCCAAAGTTCGACTAATCCACGGAAATTTTGAGGGTTAAACATGGCTCCACCTAAATGTCCCTAGGCATGTGCACGGAAAAACTCGAACTCGGTTAAGATAATATGAACCCCGAACAATAACTAATCCGCCATAGCACTGGAAGGCTGCCCCTTCTGTATGTTTGGAATTGTGCTTACATCCAATTCCTTTTCTTTCTTTCTTTCAAATTTTATCACCGCATGTTGTTTTCTGTTTCCAATGTTGATCTTTTTCTTAAAAAAAAATTTGACCAAGCTTTATTCTTTTAATTTTTAGAAACAAACGTTATACTCATTAATTAGTAAATTAATAGACAAAGCTAACATGTTAAACTAATCCATCCACGTGTTCAAAAAAGAAAATTAACCCACTACAACATGTATTAATTTTTAAGATTTTATTATCTAACTAGTTTTGATCCCGTGTAATACACGGGATAATTTCAAAAAACTAAATCATGCTAAAAACCTTATATTACAAATATGAATTGTTGTGTTGTTGATCTTTTAACATCAATATTATTTTCTATTAAATACATTAATTATATAAAAAAGAAACTACAAACTTTATTAACTTTTAATTAAATTCAAATTATCCCGATTATCATATTGATCATAAAACAGATAAGGAAAAAAAGACAGAATTATACATAAGGATATTCCATATGAATACACACTTTTATTAAGAAAAAAAACATATTATAATGTTTGCTATTTGTTAGTAAAAGTAATATATATATATATATATATAATGTGGAGAAGAAAACTTAGTTATGCTTCTACTGATGTAGATCAAAAAACTAAAAAAAAAAATCAAGCAAAAAACCATAAATCAGGGGGAAATCAAACCATATGATTTAGTTCATTATAAGAAAACAATGACACAAATTTTCTTAGCATTCTTCAAATAATTGCAAAAACAAATAATAAAAAAAATTATGCATGAATGTTCTTCGAAAAAATGGTTGACGAACTTACCTAAGATGTTTGCAAAAGGAGTAATGGAGGAACTTGAAAAATTAAAATGGAAAAGGTAAGGTTATCTGCTTAGTATTTAAATATCAATTTAGGGAGAGAGATAGAGATATAGATTACTTCATACCAATAGATAGAGATAAAGTTTGTTATATTTAATGCTTAGTATTTAAATATCAATTTAAGGAGAGAGATAGAAATATAGAGGACTTCATACCAATAGATAAAGATAAAGTTTGTTATATTTAATAGATAATTTTGGATTAATTTTTAATAATTTTAAATTTTGAATCAGTGTCATATGTCAACATATGACACATGACAAATATGCATATGATGTGGCAATGGCTCACCAGAGCGCGACACGTGTTAATGAGTTACTCAGAGCGCGACACGTGTCAATGAGTTACTATTTTATTATATATAGAAGATTGAGTTTATAAGATACTTAGAAAATAAAGTATTCTAATAAACCATTTTATAGGACTTAATTTATAGGATCAAAAAATAAATCGTTCTATCAAAAGGCGTCATAATACGTTTATCGTTTTTAAACGTCCTAAAAAGTTTTTATACATACAATGACATTCTTAATACAACTTGTCGCATTAGCTATTTCATAGGACACTTGTGAAAAGTGTCATATAAACCCATCTTTTTTATGACGCTTTTTCAAATAGCATCCTATAAAATAGCTAATACAATGTTTTTTTTTTCAAAAATGTCCTAAAAAACTTATACAACGCCAAAAAAATGTCATATAAACTTATTACAACGCCTTTAGATATGACACTTTATTTTTTGTTCCTATAAATTAAGTCCTATAAAACCATCTATTAGGACGTTTTATTTTTAGTGTACTATAAACTTAATTTTGTTGCAATAACCGTCAACATACCTTTGAATGTATAAAAGGGTCAACTAAGAGCACCATACTAAAATGGTGATGCTCTATCAAGTAACAACCTAGAAAAGATACTAGGTTTGGTTATTGATGAGCTATAGCTGATCAATATTGATGCAAAGTTTTGGATCGATTTTGGATGTTCAAACTTTTACTGAGTGGTTAATTACGTGTATTGAAAGTTTAGATGATGTATCATGGTTGGATTTATTGTGTTGGAACTACGTTGTACAGAAGTGATCTCAATCGTTGATATGGTTGAGATCATAGTTGACTAGTCAAAGATTGCGGCTTTGATCCAGTCAAAAGCCACAATCTTTGACTAGTCAAAATTCGGTTGGACGCGATTCACGAAGAGCAGAAGTCAAAGCCGTCTTTATTGACCGGATGAACGGTTGAGATCACTACTTTGTATTTAATTTTTAGCACTTCTCATTTGAACTTGATATATATATATATCTATATAGAGGGAGGTTCATACAAGAACACACACATTTACAAGAACAAAGGAACCAAGGAAATCACATGTGATTTTGTACTAAATCACATGTGATTCCCCTTTGGCAAGTGTAGTACACTCTCCCGACAAGGCAAGTGGGTGGTGCGAGTGGGCGAGGTGTAGGCCAAAATCACATGTGATTTTGTTGGTTCCTTCATTCTTGCAAATTGGTTTGGTTCTTGTTTGAACCTTTCTCTCTCTATATATATATATATATAGAGGGAGGTTCAAACAAGAACCAAACAAATTTGCAAGAATGGAGGAACCAAGGAAATCACATGTGATTTCCTACTAAAGCTCGCCCACTCGCACGACCCACTCGCCTTGTCGGGAGAGTGTACTACACTCGCCAAAGGGGAATCACATGTGATTTAGTACAAAATCACATGTGATTTCCTTGGTTCCTTCATTCTTGCAAATGTGTGTGTTCTTGTATGATCCTTCCTCTATATATATATATATATATAGAGAGAGAGAGAGAGAGGGGGAGGAAAGTTCAAATGTGAACTCAATTTTGGTTGTGAACTTGAGGACGAATCTCAGCCGCTCATCTGGTCAATAAAGGCGGCTTTGACCAGGTCCCCTTCTTTAATAATCTCCACCGTCCCATGAATCGCGTCAATCTTCTGTGATCGGGTCCATCGTAATCAAAGATGTGTGGCTGAGATTCGTCCTCACGTTCACAACCAAAATTGAGTTCACATTTAAATATATATATATATATATAGTCTCCTTATTTTGGAAACCATGAAATTTGTGGAAACTTTGGAAACTCGTTATTGTCCGTTGATTAAATAATTGTATGGCTGAGATTGCGTTTGAAATTCAAATTTTGAAATCCTAGGTTAAAGAGAAGGTTATGGCTGAAATTCAAAATTTGAACCCCTATTTTTAAGCTTCTAATCTCAGCCATACAATTATTTAATCAATGGACAATAACAAGTTTTCAAAGTTTCCACAGATTTCATGGTTTTCAAAATAAGGAGACTCTATATATATATATATATATAGAGAGAGAGAGAGAGAGAAAAAAAGTTCAAATGAAAACTTATTTTTCATTGTGAACGTGAAAACCACTAAAATTACGTCACGTGATAATATTCAATCTGAACCATAATAACATTTCCATAATTATTTTAAAATAAAAACCATCTATGCAATAAAGTGTAACCCAAAGAGACCAAATATGTACTTTATCCATTAATTTTTTTAGTTTCTCAACTAAATTGATTTTGATCATATTTTCCATACTGTATTGCTTATGTTCAAGGTTTTCTATTATATATCATGTTAGTCAATAAGATAGTAGTATGTGTTCGGAGAATCAGTGTTAGACAAAATAAGTTTTGGATTTGCATCACAATGAGTAGTATTTTGCTATTTTTATAGTTTTGTGTACATACATAAAATAGGACTATCAGTGACGGAAAATTTTGTTGGTAATCCGTTGGTGAAAGCATGATCAACCGAATAAAAGTTGTGGAAGATGGTATCACCGACATATCCGTCTTCGATGTATCTGTTCGTAATCCTACGGTGATCTATTGAAAATTACGGACGGATTGATAGCCATTTTTTGGAAGGGTATCCTAGGTTATGCCTAAACTAATCCCAACAATTTATGACTCTAAGACATGAGTCCCTGATAACTCAGTGGCCACAATGGTTGCATACGCATGGATTCGAACCTGGTAGATGGGATATTCCACCACATCCCCCAGGGCCTCGATTGTTGGTAGTGATATTTATGAATAGACATGGTTCTCAACAAGTTTGGATTTGCATCATAGTGTGTTACATTTCGCAATGTTTATTGTATTGTGTATCTATTCATGAATAGAGGAGATCACATTATCGGTACATATGTAAAATCATACTAGTATGTTCATTTTGTTGTATCGTTTTCGTGTGTTACATTTTGCTATATGCAATTGTCTTGTGTATCTATTCATGAAGAAAGGAGTTTTATCACGATATCAATACATTTAGGGATCGTACTATTTTAGGTATCACAGTTTGTTACTTTCGAATATATTCATTGTTTTTTCATATCTAGTCAAGAATAGAAGAGTTTTATAGTAATCGTATATTGGTATCATACTTTTTTGGGTATCATACTATTTGTGTATTGTGTATCATGGTGTTTTGAGTATCATAATGGTTGCATGGTGTTACCAAAGTGGTCATTATTCATTGTTTTGGGTATCATATGGTGATTCTTTTTCACAATGGTTGTATTGCGTATCATATTGTAATTGTATATTAGATATCATACTATGGTATCCCGAATTATGCAAAATAAAGAAATTGTTCTATTTAACATTCGTCGAAGAGAGGAGGCCAGAGGAGGATTTACAAAAAATGCTACTTTACCTCTATATATTATCCATAAATTTAAATCATTTGAAAATTAATGGATAATTATCAAAGTTATTATTTATATTAGTCATTGATTATCAATAATGAAAGGTTTAGGTTGGATCTCACATCTATATATATATATATATATATATATATATTAAAGAAAGGTTTTTGCTGATGTCATGATTAAGAAATTGAGCCATTTGATTGGTCAATTAAAAAAGAATCATCAAATGATGATGTCATCAATTATTCTTATTATTTTAATACCATAATTATCTTTATAATTTACATTATCCTTAGAATTATTTGATTAAATTACTTTTTATCCATTAGTTTATCATATTTCACTTTACATCCTTATCATTTTAAGATAATAATATATATTAATTAAAATGTATTAAAATTTTTGTTTTTTCTTTTTAATAAATTATACCATTATAACCGTCTCGACAATACCTTCAAAATGAGTTTAATATTGAATATTTTTTAATATTGATTATTTTATATATATTATACCTACTAAGTTTTTTTTATAATTCATATACAAATTTTATTCAAATTAAACTATTCTATCTTTATTTGTTAATTTAAATATTAAACTATTTTATCTTTATATTTCCCTAATATAAGAATCTTTAACAACCATAGAGATATGAAATTATCCTCATATTTTTACTCTGAAGTAAATTGTTTTTCTCATTATTTATTCATTGTTTAATACATATTCATAAATCTTGATGTTATTATTTTTGTCTCTTTCTCAAATTTTATTTTTTGAGGTCTACATTTTATTGCGTTTCATTTCCCTCCTTTATCATATTAAAAATACAGAATCATGGATTATAGTAAATAATTTTAATTAAGCAAATCGTATTTGTAATATTACTTTTCTGGTATGATTTTTTTTAAATTACCCCGTGTATTACACGGGATCATAGTATTTGCATTTCAATTAATCCGTTGAGCATCCATCAATATGTATGTATAATAAATTAAGTTTTACGGAAATTAATATATTTAATATTGTAAAACATATAAGTATATTTAAATTTATAACCGGACTTTTAATTTTGTTCTTTCATTGAACTTTTAATTTTTTTTCTTTGATAGTTAAATTGTTATAGTAGAGAGAGATAGAGATAAGAGATAAAATAGGTAAATTAGTTTAATATTTAAATTAATTGAGTTTAATATTTAATAGGATAAAGTTTAATAATTTTAAATTTTATCAGTTAATATTTAATAGGATAAAGTTTAATAATTTTAAAAAAAATTAAAAAAATCAAAAATCGGCTCACCAGAGCGCGACACGTGGCAGAGGCTCACCAGAGCGCGACACGTCTGCCACGTGGCAGACCAGTTACTCTTTTATTATATATAGATAAGTAATGAAATATTATTTTATTTAAAACTCAATTGCTAATATTTTTGAAATTTAAAGATTCCATCTTATTTAAAGAAGTAATGAAACACATATTTTATTTCTGAATCCCTCCAGTTTTAAAATCATTCACGAAATTCAAATCTTTTGAAAAAAGAATGATAAATTTTCAATTTTTAAAATTTTAACACCTGTTAGATAACTAAAATATCTATTGTAATAAGCAATTATAATGGCAATTGTCGTATAACATATAATTTACTTAAGTATTTAAATGGTAATGACAATTGTCATGTAAATGTCTATTCTTATTAAAAATTAAAATAACATGTTTCAAATGCCCGTATAATATACGGGTCATTAACTAGTTTATCATAAACAAAAGTATTAGGTTCTCCCTTGAAGGATCCCCAACATACATCTCTCTCTCTCTCTCTCTCACACACACACACATATTATAGAGTAAAATATAAACTTGGTCCCTGTGATTTACCAAAAGGCTCACTTTTGGTCCTTACAATTTAAAAAATACACATTATCCATCTGAATTCACTTTTTCGTCCAATTTCGGTCCCTGAGACTAACAGTCATTAAAGAAACCAGTTAAGTCAGAGGTAGTTTAATTTTTCTCCATTCTTTTCTTGTTTTTGCTTTAAGAATAACCACAGGAACCAAAAATGTAATTTACTCTATTTATATACATATTACCCTTCCTCTTCATCTTCATCATCTACCATGACCACCCATGACCATCACCACCACCACCACCAACCACCCCACCAACACCACCCACACACACCCATCTTCATCATCCACCACCACCCATTACCACCACCACCACCGACCATCATCACTTCACCCACCTCCTCTTACACCCTTTAACCTACCACCATGCATGACTCCACACCACCCACCACCATCATCCATTTTACCCACCACCACCAACCATCAACGCCACCCATTTTACCCACCCTTTCACCACCACCCACCCACCATCACCTCCACTTCACTGTAAAATAAGATAGGTTCAACCTCGTCGGAAAATGAGAAATTAGGATTGGATTTGAAAGAAAAACACCATTAACAACAAGCTCCGGTCGAATTACTCCGAGATATCAACAAAATCAGGCATTAGCTTCGACGGATTCAGTTCCATCGACAGCGATTGCTTTCGATTTGACGGTGGCGATTGCGGCGATAGGGGAGGATATTGTTTGATTTGCGTGGCAATGACTTTGCCGTCGGAGAAGAGCTCGTCGGCCATGGTGGAATACGATTTTATTTGGATCTGATTTTAGAATCAGATCTGAAACTCAGAAGATGAAGAGTAATATGTATATAAATAAAGTAAATTACGTTTTTGGTCCCTGTGGTTATTCTTAAATCAAAAGCAAGAAAAAATTGAGAAAGATTAAATTACCCCTGACTTAACTGGTTTCTTTAACAACTGTTAATCTCAGGGACCAAAATTGAACAAAAAAGTGAATTCGGATGGCTAATGTGTTTTTTTTAATTGTAGGGACCAAAAGTGAAACTTTTAGTAAACCCTTAGGACCAAAATTTTATTTTACTCTATATTATATCATATATGTATCAGGTGGATATATAAATGCATGTATTGGGCTTGATGGGCTCTAGTATCGTACTATTGATAATTTGCATCTATAAAATGTGAATTTGATACGCTGTATCAACGGAAAATATAATTGATGTGTAAATATATGTATATAAATGAAATAGGTACTTGGGTTTATAATTTATTAGGATAATTAATTATTCTATTTTATTATATTTTATCATTAAACTTATTTTTGTATTTAATATACTATTGATTTTTTTAAATGTTCAAATCTTAACATTACGACCCGTAGCCCATAGGTATTTGCTTACATGACATCTACATGGCAATTACTTATAATAAGTGGCGTGGCAAGGTAAAGAGTTAATACCTGATGGTTTATGTTCAAATCGCGTAACACAATCTTTCATACCATCTACATTTTTTTATATATAAATAAAGGAGAAAGAAAGAGGGAGAAAGTGACAAAGTGAGCGAGTTGGGGAAACCGCCTGGGAAACCACTGGAGAGCATATCACATGCGACTTGAGCCCGTCGAGCCCACCACCAAACCGCTCCCAACCCACGGGTGTGGTACGCTTGGCCTTAGAGGGTGTTTGAGAGTGTTTATTTGAAGGTGTTTATGACTTATTTGCTTCCTGAGAAAAACAATAAGCTGTTTTGGAATGTTTGGGTAAAATGTTTATAGTTTATTCAAAAAGTTATAATGAGTTCTTTTAAAAAGCAAAATTTTTTAACCTTGTGAAAAAGCTGATGAACACTTTTGTTCGTTCAAAAGTGAGAAAAACAACAAATTAAAAGGACCAAAATTGCAATTTAGTGATGGCTGAATGTAATAAGCCGTTTGATTCAGATATATGGCACCACCACCATTCCACCAACAATAAAAGCAACGGGAGACCGTAAAACCAGTAATGCAATTTTCTCAGCCGACACCATTGCAGCCTTCGTCTTCATAATCCGGAAATCATGGATGTGATCATCTTCTTTCTTCCCAATTTCATTTTCCATCCACCAATTCCTATTCTCAATTTTTTCCTTTTTTACCCAATTTCGAATGTAAGCAACCAATTTGAATATGGAGAGAGAGAAAGGGGTTCTATTTTATGTTTTTAGCATGTAACTGAATAACAACAGGAAGAAAGAACAACAATTCTTGTAATCTCTCTGAATTTTCTCACCATTTAGAGATGTCTATTTCAGGTATTAAGTCTTTTTCATTCATTCTTTTTACTGCTATGATACCTCTTGTATTTTTGAATCAATCATGAAATTAGGGTTAATGTATACATACAATTTTTGAATGTGAATTGTTTCACGCACCAAATCAAAATATTTAATTTGTTATTATAATATTCGGGTAAAATACAACTGAAAGTAGAATGCTATAATAAGGAAATTGATGAAAGTAGGTTGCTATTTCGTGCATTTTGTCCGTAATATTCTGGTATTTGTTGGATTGAACTTGGATTATGTAAGGTTTACAATGATACATTTCTGTAATCAATTGAAATTTTATAAAAATATGGAGTTTATATTAGGTTTCATTGTTGTTGTTGTTGCTATACCTGTTAATCAATGGTTGAGCTTATTCCTTGGCACCCTGCAGCCATTGTCATATTGCATTTTAGCTATATTGTGGTTATCCAACATTATGGTGTTACCATGTGAAGAGATGTTATTTATGCTAAGCTATTTAGGAAGTTGGTGTGGAAACTTTTCATTAGTACATATGGTCCAAGGTATCAAACTTTAATTATGAACCAATACTGTGCCTAATAGAAATTCTAGAAGACTAGAGTTACTTTGTGTCCTCTGTAAGATGAGTGTGTTCATTAGTGTATTACAAAGAAGGGTTATGGTTTCTACATGTACAATGCCTAAACAAATTGTGGGTACTGTTCCACCTTTGCGGCAACACTGTGGCTAAATGTTAATTTATGAACTTCAAACTTTTACCGTATCTTTTGTTACCCCCCTCCTTAAATGAAGGTTATATAGATAAGCTGGTTAGTAGCTGTTACATTATCTTCCAGTTGTAATCCTTGTTAGTGGTTCCAAATATTAGTTTCATGTTTCACTGAAATGCGTACCTTGCCTTGCTGCTCCACAAAACGACAATCGTTGCTTTTTCCAGTACCTCTGTATGCACTTCCATTGATTTGGAAAGACTGACCAATGTTCTTCTAAACTCTAATCAGCATTAGGCAGTATGACAGAACTACCTGAAGAAGCATAAAAACAGAATTTTTAATTTTAACTAGAGCCTTGGTGACACAACTTTATTTCGACACCTTAAATGACGTTATTGAATCGATAAGTCACTAAAAGTGGATATTTTAGATAACGTTAAGATGTTAAATGAGTGAGTTACATAACTAGGTAATTGGTAGAATGTTGCTATAAGCGTGTTTATTTAGGTAATTGGTTTTTCGATTTATTTTTAAGCAATGACACTGAATTGGCTTATTCTCTCAGCCGTTAAGCCACCGTGTATCTGCTCTTCATATTCAACTATCTTATTTTAGACAAAAAACAGCTTCTTAGTTATTAATAATTTAATCAAATTGACCTGATAAGTAATTTATTGAGTGAGTGAGTTCCTAATTGTCATGGAGTAGGTTGGAACATCTTTTTTGTTGGGTCAACATCTGTGTATATTAAAGGTTTAGAAATGTTATCCCCATTCAATCCTTGGTGTAGTAAATACAATGATGAATGAATCATAAGTAGGTAACTAGTATTTGAATGTATGTAAAACTACCACGACGACGTAAATATATTAAAATAACTGAATGAAGCTACACGTTTTCTTGTTAGTGGATAACTCATCTATAATAATTCTCATTTACCGCCTCTACTAGCTTCATTCTATTTCTCTATAATAACGCTTACTTTTATGACACATGAGATTGTTATGTTTATATGTACATTAAATTACATGCCTATAACAGAAATGTCATAAAGAAACTTAGGGAGAGAGAGAGAGAGAGAGTGTGTCTTAATAGTACACGGACCATACAAGGCTATCCACCGTTCGTAAGAAGTTAGAATGGCAAATATTGAACCTAGCTCTTTCTTGCAAGTATGTGCCTGCTCAAGAAATGGAATTTTTACCTACAAGTTCTAAAATATAGCTAATAGAAAACAGAAGGTAACAAGATTTCTGATGATCTTATTTTCTAGTGAATAGTTTTGAATTTGATCATCATATGCGACCTAGTTATTAATAATTCTATAGGCTTTTTCTGGCAGATAATTAAAAGCCCCAACATTTATCAAATGTAAGATACTATTCCTAAGCTACAGTAGTTGTTATTATTTTTTCTATTTTTTGTATTTTATAATATATAGAATTTTATATATTACTTTGAAATTTCATTTACTACTTTTTCTATCTATGTTATATTTAATACTACATATTTGTTATATGTCATTTTTTTGTAAGTCGGTCTTAACATATATTTTTTTTCGTTTACACATGTATTTAGACGCAATTTAGATTATCGGTTCAATTATTTCACAGATACCTACTCCTTCTTGAATCTCTCATTAGTTCAATTTTTTTATATCTTTTCTTCTACCCATTTAGCATGTATAACATAATCCAAATGCATCAATTATTAGTTCAATTATCTCACACGTACCTACTTCTTAAATCTCTCAATAGTTATTTTTTTATATCTTTTCTTTTGCCCCTTTTAGCACATATAATATAACTCAACAACATTAATTATACATTTTACACCATTATTAAAGAAACAAGTATAGGCTTAAACTTCTTTAGATTTAAAATATATACAACAGTCTCTAAAGATGAAATACAATTTTCATGACACTTCTAATTTCATCGGTATTGTTATTTTCTAATTGAATGTTCTTTTATTCGTGATAAATGTTTGGTAAAAAAGATCTTATGTTTTCTTTATTAATGTTTATCACGTGTTTGATAACATTTCAAACTTACCCAAATGTATTCGATGTTATGTTACATGCTCTACGAAAAAAGTCAAATGATGTAGTATAGAAATGTTTCGTAATAGAAAACGTGATTTTTAGGGTTTAAGCTCCTAGAAATTCAAATAAGCATCCTAATTTTAATCCTTATATTTAACTAGAGATATAACTAGGTTTTTTAGAAAAAATCCCTTGAGAAAATCCCTTTCCCTGCAACGCGGGGCGAAAAAACCTAGTTAGTAAGTATTATGGATTAGATTTGAACAGCTTTTTTGTTGGGTCAACATTTGTGTATATGTAAATTGTAAGGCTTTATGTAGAAATGTTATCCATTTGTGGCTTATCCCATTCAGTCCATGGTGAAGTACATTCAATGATTAGTATGTACACTGGAGTAGTTTATGGTATCACTAGGTACCCTTCTCTTTGTAGGATGCTGACTAGTTCAAGTTTGTGAGTGCCACATTTTCTGTTAAGGAATATCTTGTAGCAACCAATTTAATAATCCAGCTCTATCTAAAATAATTGTTAATGTGAGCAAATTGCGATAAATATCGATAGCTTACTGCTATGCTACGTAGCGAATAGCGATAAATAACAACCGCTATTTAATATTTAGGCGATAGCCTTCTAAAAGATAAATGATTTATTTATATATTTATATATGTTACCTTAAAAAGTCTTTAATTATTATATAAATTAGAGAACAAAACATAATACTAAGTGTCTTAAGTCTTAACTTATTATATATATTAGAGAACAAAACATAATATTAAGTGTCTTAAGTCTTAAACTATTATATATATATTAGAGAACGCAATATAATAGGTAAAAACCCTAGTATTTATCAAAGTAAAAAAATAAAAAATAATTACAAAAATAACATCGCTATCACTATATACCCTGATAGTAGTACATGTTTGCTATCGCTATCGCTATTTTCTGCTATTTATCGCTATTGACAACAACATCAGCTTTCTTCTCTAGAAAGTGCCTATAATCTAAAGTCTGCTGATAACACATGACTCCTCATTGGATTCTCTACAGTCAGACAAATTTTACAGGTCCCTTTATTTGAAAATAAATTGTCAATTAATTTTCATGGATAATGTTTCTCATTTGGTTTATTGATTACTAATAGATAACCTCACAAAAGAACTCATGCATTTCCCAATATAAAATTAAATATCGATTGATCTTGAATTTATATTAATAGAACTTGCTATGCGTGTTTACATAATACAATTTTTTTTTCATTAGACTGTCACTAATATGTGCTAATTATTTCTGTTAAGCAAATTAGAGAAAACTAGAGAGAGAAATCTTTATTTGAATTGGAATTAGAATACAAATGAAAGTAACCTACACTATTTATAAGAGCTAGTCAACTATCTAACAACTAGTCAACTAACTAACTAACTACTTAACCCACTTGGAAATAAAGCCACACTAACAAATCTCCACCTTGGCTTTAATTCCAAAAAAAACTTTAACCCACAAAAACAAATCATCTCTTGATCTTGATGAAAAGCCCAAATCATCAAGTAAACCTTTCAACCAAACTCGGAACTAAGAAGCCTTCTTGACTTCTTGCTTTCATCCATATTGCGCGCCGCTACCAACACATCGGCCTCCTTCGATGTGACCGCTTCTTTGTACGTGAACGGCTCAAAGAACTCCACACCTTCCGCAACTTGCAATGCGTAAGCCACCACATCATCAAAACCATACCGAACGGGCCTACTAACTTGCCTCCGGGGCTTATCAAGCGCAATAGATCTAAATTCAGCCGGGTTTTGCTGATTTTCGGACACAATTGGGTCGTTTTGACTCATATTTATGGGCTGTCCAACCGGGTTCTCGCCTTCGTCGGGACCATTCAACTCAAACTCCACTTGTTCGGACACATTTTCCTCTTGAACACTCGGAGTAGATGAACCCTTTACGCCTCGTAACATGCTTTCCTCATCAAACACAACGTCACGACTAAGAATTACCTTTCGTTTATCAAGACACCAAATTCGGTAACCCTTTACACCGTCTCCATAACCCATAAACAACCCCTTCTTTGACCTCGGCTCCAACTTTCCTTTGTTAACATGATAATACGAAGGACAACCAAACACCCTTAACCCCGTGTAATCCGCCGGCTTTCCGGACCACACCTCGAACGGGGTTTTACAATCAATAGCCGTTGCCGGAGATCTATTCACCAAATAGCAAACCGTGTTCAACGCCTCGGCCCAAAAACCTCTCGACAAACCCGCATTGGAAAGAACGCATCTAACTCTTTCCAACAACGTCCTATTCATTCTTTCCGCCACTCCATTTTGTTGTGGAGTGTGTCTAACCGTTCGATGCCTTGCAATTCCTTCGTCTTTACAAAAACGGTCAAATTCACCCGAACAAAATTCCAACCCGTTATCCGTTCGTAACCGCTTTATTTTCTTCCCGACTTGATTCTCGATGAGAACCTTCCAATCTTTAAACTTCCCAAACGCCTCACTCTTATGTTTCATGATGAACACCCACGTCATCCTAGAGTAGTCGTCAATAATCGAGAGAAAATATCGGCCACCACCAAGCGAAGGAACTTGCGAAGGACCCCAACAATCCGCATGAAGGTAATCAAGAGTCGACTTGGTCGTGTGGACTGCCTTTGAAAAACTCACACGCCGTTGTTTTCCAAAAATACAATGCTCACAAAAGGCTAAATCCGCAACTTTATGACCTCCAAGAAGCCCTTTCTTGCTAAGGATTACCATGCCTTTCTCACTAACGTGCCCCAATCTCATGTGCCATAAACGCGTCAAATCCGACTCGTTTTCCACCAAACTATGGGCCGGAGCGGCGGACCCAACAATCGTACTACCTTCAAGAAAGTACAAGGTGCCTTTCATGACCCCTTTCATGACAACTAACGCACCTTTAGTGACCCGAATGACTCCACCTCCACCGGAATACTTAAATCCAATTTTGTCGAGTGCTCCCAAAGAGATTAAGTTTTTCTTCATCTCGGGAACGTGACGAACATCGGTTAGAGTTCTCACTATGCCATCATGCATTTTGATACTCACCGAACCAATACCAACGACATCGCACGGCATGTCATTTCCCATCGAGACGCTTCCGTTTGCAACCTTCTCATAGGTACTAAACCACTCCTTATGTGGCGTCATGTGAAACGCACCACCGGTGTCAAGAATCCAATCAACCGAGTAATTTATCCGATCACCAACCGAGAGCACCAAATCACCCTTCGAACCCGAGTTATCGTTTGCGACCACCGTTAGCACCAAATCGTCATCCGAACTCGAATCATTATTCACAACGGCCGCGGATCCCTTTGCTCTCAATTTCGGACACTCGTTTTTCCAATGACCCGGTTCTTTACAATAGTGACAACCTTCACGTTGCCATCCACCCGGACCTTTTGTCTTCGATCTTGATCGGCCTTTACTCTTCCAATTCCCCTTTTCTTTCTCTCTACCTCGGTCTCTATCTCCGTTAACCACCGACAAGCCTACGGATTGGACTTCGGAACCACTTCCCGAAGCTTTATGTCGCAACTCTCGTGAGTGCAAACTTGAACGAACCTCCTCCATAGTGATCGTGTCTCTACCAACGACGAACGAGTTTACAAAATTCTCGTATGAGGGAGGCAACGAAACCAACAAGATGAGTGCGGCATCCTCATCATCAATTTTTACCTCAACATTCTTTAAATCCATAAGAATGGAGTTCAACTCATCAAGATGCTCTTTCAAGAGCATTCCCTCCTTCATACGCAACGAAAACAAACGTTGTTTTAACAACAACTTGTTCGTTAGAGACTTAGTCATGTAAAGACTCTCGAGTTTCAACCATAGAGACGCCGCGGACTCCTCATCCGCAACTTCGTAGATAACTTCATCCGCCAAAGACAACAAGATTGTAGAGTGCGCCTTCTCATCTTGTTTCGCAAACTCCGACTCGGTCATCTCATCCGGTCTTTCACCGGATAACGGAGTCCAAATGCCTTGTTGCTTGAGGAGAGCCCGCATCTTAATCCTCCATAGACTAAAGTTATTCTTCCCGGTGAACTTATCAATCATAATCGTGTGCGAAGACATGGTTCTTGAAAACCTTGACAAAAACTTCAAGAAACCTCAACAAACTTCAAGAACCTTCAAATGAAACGTCCAAGATCCTTCAAATCTTCAAGAAACCAACAAAAATCTTCAAGAACACTAAAATCTTCCAAAAATTGACTTCAAGAATGAGTCAAACTACACCAATGGCTTCTCAATTGGGAGAAACTCCACCTTGAACTAAAGACCACTAAACCCAAATAATTTCCAGAAAATCACAGATTCAGATTCCAAATGCACTTCAAGAAACCCAAAAATCATAATCGCCAAATTGCCTTATCCAAAATCAGTCGCTAAAATTCCCAAATGCGACTCAAACTT
The DNA here is from genome assembly GCA_030169165.1 of Centaurea solstitialis. Taxonomy (NCBI): domain Eukaryota; kingdom Viridiplantae; phylum Streptophyta; class Magnoliopsida; order Asterales; family Asteraceae; genus Centaurea; species Centaurea solstitialis. Next base: position 26,011,436 of record CM058047.1, read on the forward strand.
AGAATCGAAGTCCAAACCGATAGTCACTTCCAGATCGATTAAACAGCAATTAAATCGCCGGCCAAATTGGAATCGATATCCAGGACGCAGACCAAAAGAATCGATTTCAAACAGAATTGATTTCAAGCAAAATCAGATGCGACTTGAAATCAAGAATTCGATTCCACGAAAATTCGACCAAATCAGATCGATTAACAAGAATGAGAATCGATAACCAGATTGCAGAAATTGAAATTGAAATTGAAAATCTGAACAGGAAACAAAATGCGACTCTTGACCAAAATTGAAATCGACTAAGAATCAAAAATCAATTGATCGACCAAATTCAAAAATTGATAATCGATGTCGACTATCAAAACAAAATCCAAATGCGACCTCAAGAATCCAAAATTGAAACGCTACTAAATCCAATTCAATCGTCGACCAAGAAACTGCAATCGATTATACGAAATTCAAAGTTGATAATCGATTCCAGAATTGAAATCGAAAATCAATTATCTGAGAAAACAAATTGCCGACTCAAAGAAATTGATTGACTCAATTGAAATTGACTCGTGAAATGGAAACGACTAAATCCAATTTCGAAATCTTGATCTGAAATCAAGAAGAAACCGAAGAACCAAAATTGAAATCAATTGAGACTAAGATGGATGATTAGCGATCAACACAACAACAGAAAACGAAAATCCAAATTGAAGCGTATTGGATGAACTGATCAATAGACAAAAACGCGACTAACCAAATTGAAGAACAAATTGAAGCGAATTTAGATGAACCTGGCTCTGATACCAATTTGTTAAGCAAATTAGAGAAAACTAGAGAGAGAAATCTTTATTTGAATTGGAATTAGAATACAAATGAAAGTAACCTACACTATTTATAAGAGCTAGTCAACTATCTAACAACTAGTCAACTAACTAACTAACTACTTAACCCACTTGGAAATAAAGCCACACTAACAAATTATTTCAAATTTTCTTTTACCATTCTGGCCTTCTAAACAGGTAGGTGTTCCTTTAATCATTAATGGCCTATTTTTATTGGCTAACTGATTGCTTCTTCTTGTAGGATTACGTCGGAAACATAAACGGGAGCTAGACAAATTGACACTTACATTACAACCTTGCAAAACACTAAAGTTTTTTACTTTGGCTATTCTTCAACATATAAGTAGATCGGTGGAATACATTTTCACACATGGTATCTTGCTTATACTTTTAACAGCAGCCACAGTGGGGGTTGGAGTCTTGCTTGCGACTGATGATGGTCCCTATAGAGAGGTACTTCATATTCTGTTTGTTTTGCATTTCATGTAACATGTGGCATTTTCAATGGATTAACACCACTTCCTGCGATTACGTATCGGAAGTTTGGACCTCTAATGCCTACAACCACTCCCGAGCTTCTATCTGATCATCTATAAAGTTTGTTTGTGTGCATTAAGCTTCGTCAGAGTTGTCTTTCTTAATGAGCCAACTTACGTCCTTACCTGTGGATTATCATCATCCTCAACCTTTTTGTTAGATGATACAATGGTGGTAGATACACTTTTTATTTCTGGCAACATTTAGTCAGCATTTTTAGCGCTAATGTGGAATGGTTGTATGTGATTTCACCTGTTCCTGTAGCATGTTGAAGTGCTTCTTGAATATCTACGATTTGGATTGTGGTGGGTGGCTCTTGGCGTTGCATCTTCTATTGGTCTTGGTAAGCACAAGTACTAAACAACCATGACACCTTCTAATGGCTTAAATTTCTTGCTTAGTTCTTTTCATGCATTGTAAATTATTAATTTAAGTGAATAAAGGAGTGAAAACTTAAAGCAGTAAGCAAACCAGGAACTTAAAGTTCTATCTAACCATCAAGAGCCGCGAAAATGTATGTATGCAGGAGTGGAACAAACTTAGCCACCTTTGTTTTTGTGTTGGGGTGCGAAGGGAGGGGGCTAGGAAGCAGAATATTCCAGCAGTACAATCAATTTGCTTTATTTTGCTGACTAGGGGATTCTCTTGTACACTTGCATATGTTAAAGGGGTCAGAAGTCAGTAAAACAATGGCTTACAGTTGCTATAAGTTTTACAGAAGGCATCATTAAATGAGTCTGCAATCCGTGTTTCCTTTGCACTTCTAGTTATCTCCTAACAAAGTGACCATCCATAGTCCATTTCTAGGTGTATCATTACAGAGTGATACACAATAATAGAGGAAATAGCATATAGGATTAGTACTGTTGCAATTACGTCAAGATAAGAAGGGAGTAGAGATAAGCAAGTCATGTGGCAAAATTTGCAGCCATTGAACTTATTTTGACCGGTTTGTCTCTTAGAAGCCTATGAAATTTAAGGGGTGCCATGCAAATGCTACAATATATCAACCTGTAGGGTAAGAGTATGTTGCCCAATTACCACCCAAAGAAGTATGATGTTCCAGTTCGTTCTTGAATGAGAGTAACAAATGCTTCTCATGGTATGTTGTTAAGGCGAGTCATGATGGTAGGATGCGATGTTGACAAGGTCATATCATCCATAAGGTTACAAATTATTCATAATGTATAATCTACATACTATTTAGTTTACCTCAACGGCCAATGAACTATAACTGCAAGAACTGTATACTACAATCACACACAACTATATCATCTTTACACGATTAGGGACTAGTCTTAATGAGATATATAAACCTTGCATTTTGCTCTTTAATTCTCAATATTTTTCTGTTTTCGTGGAACTAAATATGATATTAGAATTCACGACAATTGGAGAGAGGCTTTATAACATGAGATCAACACATTCAACCCACGTGGAATTCTTCACAAAATATCAACACCTCCAAACACAAAAAGTAAGTAAAAAGGTTTAAATCTTACAATGCCAAATTGGCTATGAAGGAATGGTGTTTAAAAGAATTAATTATGATAGATGTCACTGCCAACATTAATGTTCAATTTGGATGTTGCACACCTCCCCTGCCCGTGTGACCTTCACCCACAACCTTATGTCCTGTGGTCAAGCCTTAATGAACAATCAAGTTTCTTGCTAAACTTTTTGATACATGTGTTGTGACCTTGAGATTGGGTGTACAACCAAGTCATTGCATAGAGCAGGTCGAGGGTTTCGGTATATAAAATGAGACCTTGCCATACTGGGAATGTGAAAAAGGTGTCTAAGATCCAGCTCGCACAGAAACAAATTGGGATTGGGCGGCCTTGATACATGTCCTAAGGTCACCTAAATCATCCAATAAAAGACTGGTGCTAAGGCTGATCTCATTAGACATTCCAATCACCATGGAGAAAGACCGTATATCTTGTGAAGAAACAGACAAGAAGACACAATAGAAGTATGTCTAACCGTTACAAACATATTCAAGGCCTTTCCTTTGTCAATATCCCTTAACTACCTGTGGAGCCTTGTATCATCCATCACATTTAACCTTGGAGATTCACCAACAGCTGTAGCTAATGACATGATTCGTTTTCGATGGTGGCATACAATCGAAGTTGGTTTCTTCTCCACAAATGTATGTCATCATTCTTGGCTTAAAGCCATGAAGCACTATCACGTGCCTTGATGCTTTGTTATCGTAAGGATCTTTAACATTGAACGCATAATCAAACTGTTCACTGAAGCTCATGTTTGCATACAAGTCCCTGTACCTTTTACAAGCTCATCGTGTGCGTTGGCTCCTCCAAGCTTCTTCGTCCTTGTGGATTTCCTCAATATCTCCACTTTGATTTTCAATCCTCCCTAAACTTCCAACAATTTTAACATTGGGGTTGGCAAGTACTACAAAATTAACTGCAATTCATGTAAGAAGAAAAAGCAAACTCTACCTATATTTTGTTGCACAAAAGATAAAACAACTAACTAGTAACCATGACTAGAAGGTTGACAATGATACAATTGCCTTTAAGTATAGCTTTTCATTCTTGACTGGAATCTCAAAGATGATGCCTTGGTTTCCTGCCTTATGAAAGTTGGAGGGAAAAGACAAAGATTTGAACTTAGGACTCTTTTTTATAATTCAAATGCACAACATTTAGTGGGATCCCTCTCCTTGAGGAGGTGAGGTAGGATATGAGAGAAGAACTGGAGGAAGATTTAGTGATTTCCTTAAATGGTTACCGTGCATGCATACAACGACAAACATGACCTAATGATTTGTTTTGAAGTGGATGCTTCTTTTCCTATTTGTTGGGGGAATATGGTTACATTAGTGGATCGTAAGATTATGTTATGGTTCTATGGATGTGTTTGAGAGTTGATACACTAGTGTGGCCCAGGGTTTGTTACCTCCACATTTATTATTATTTTCGTCCAGTTTGCTCTTTGTGCACTTTCCCTTTTATCATGTATACTTGAAACACCAATACTCCATATTAAATTACTCTTTTTTTAAATGTACATGGAAAAATAAGATGAATCCCGTAAAGGTTATCAGATATGGTACCATTGGGTTTCATCACCATTCACTAAGGTTCAAGAAAGTTCCTTAGCGTTACAACGGTTGAGGTAGCAAGTTTGTGTCTAGTCTTCCCCTCAAATATTTTCTAATCAACACTTCTCCTGTGTTAGCTGAAAGTAGATAATTAGGGTTCATTTTTCTAGTTATATTTCATGTATGGTTTTCTAAGTTGTGTATATATTTGTGTACTCTCTTCTCCTTATGAATGAAAAAAATAGACTATGCTTATTAACATGGTATTTTAGCATGGTCCAAACCGTAGTCGTCGCGATTTCGAACTGTCACCGTCCACAACTTCGACCCTAGCCATCATTTTCCGAAATTCAACACTTTCTTTGAATCCATCGCATACAATAGCTACCCTGAATTCAAATTTGAACACTGTCTTTGGACATGTTACAAAACCTAGCCGGAACCAATTAGAAATCAAAGGTCTTTTGAGGCTGTCATGACATTTACTGGTCTCATGTATGCAGATTGTTACTTCTCTTCGTTGATGAACATGGAATCAATTGCTTATGTGATTTTGTAGTCCATGTGTCTGACTTATCCTTGCAGCTTTGCTACTTGTACTTGCTATTGTTTGCTTGTGCTTTATACTATGCTGATTTTGGTTGAATCGAAAAGGGAAAGAAATTGGGCTCTCGTTGGGTCATCTAATTTTGCATTGTTTCCTAAGTTTTTTAAAATTATTACGACTTTTGCTTCGTTCTAGAAGTAAACTGGTTAGAAAAAAAAATTAGTTTATGAATGTTTTACAATTTCTTTGAGTGAGAAATTTAGGCTATCATGAAAGGTAACTTCATATAATTATCATGATGAGCAGAAAAAAAGTACAAATAAAAAATACAAATGTAAACAGATAAAAAATGGAGCTAAAAGTAAAGGAAAACAACCTTCTCTAATACTATGTTGGATAGGAACTGAATTTTGTTGATAAAGTAAGAATTTCCGTTTAAAAAGTGTTCTTTCTAGTAAAGTTGTTACCATATTATTTATCATAAACAATTAATTTAAATCATAACGGTGTCGATTTGTCGCTTAGGAATGAGAAACAATACGTACTACAAATGTTACTTTATATTTTTTTTGAACGGAAAAATGTTACTTTATATTATTTGTTGTTTGAAGAGAATGTTATTGTTACAAAAGATTTTCCTGATAAATATTGTATTACTTATGAGTAAAAGGTGCTTTCCTTTACATAAGTTCACTTTTATGATATTTTGAGGACTAAACAGTTACATGCATATTATACGTATATCAGTTTTCAAAAACAAAGAGTCTTTTCAATTCTGCTTTTAGATTTCAACACCACCTCTTATCAATAAGAAATGAAATAAAAATAAGACTTCAGCACCTCTTAAAGAACAAATAGCACCTGTCTCTCCAAATTGATTTCCCAAGTAGTTAAAGGATGTTGTTTGATCACTTAGGGGCCGTTTACTAACACTTACTAGGTAGGTGCTGACCCAGTTAAGAAAAATAGAGGGGTAACTAAACAGTTACATGCATATCTATTTATCCTCATGGAGATAAATAGAGGGTAAAAACCAGTGGATAAGAAAAAGTTGGAGACATAAGCTATATATGTTCTAATGAAAAAGCCATCCTTGGTTATCTATGAAAAGCTTCCAAAGTGTCATGTCCCAATCGTGGTATGAGACAAAAATTTCCAAATACCTCCAAGCTTCTAAATTCTTTTCTTCTTTATTCAACTGGAATGTGATGTGACATTGCTATAGCTGGCACGCTTCTCCATCGATAATGGTTGGTTCCTTATAGTCATTTATTTTTATTTTTAGTAAAGAGAACTCTGGTTCCCTCACCTTTCAGCGTTCTGGGTCTTTATAAAGCAAGTGTATATTCTGGATTGGATACTGTGTGATCTGGTTAACAGGAATATGGAATAGAAACTCTCTCCTTTCATAACTCTCGGGCCTTTTAAAATCTCACTTTTCAGCCTAGAACACATCACAATAGATTATTTTCACATCTAAGCTCCGTAAACCAGAAAGATCTAAAAGATTAACCAAAAAAAGACTTAAGCATCCGTTTAAGGATATAAAAGCATAAGAGAAACGTGGGGAAATGTTGTTATAGCATTTACATAAATCGTAGTCATCTGTTATTGATGAAAACAGAACTCTTAGATTAGTGTTCATTTATGCCAACATACTTGTGGCTTTCTCACGGTATCAGGAACCACTCAAGTCGTTATGTACGTGTGTCACCAACTAAGGTTAATTGCATTACATGTCTTTTTTCCTCATCCTCAAAATGGATGATTGATTGATTTGGTTCTAATGCCACTCATAATGTTAACCGAGACACGAAAATTGGGAGCATAACCTTCTAGTGCTCCTAGTTGTCAAAAGCATGCATGAGATGCGCCTTGGCTCCGAGTCATCTAAGGCTCAAGGTCTTGGGCTTTTTAAAGTCGAGGCTCAATATATTCAGGCTTGTACTGTTGGTTGCTGCAGGCTTGTACTTGCTGCATATTCGAGTTGTGTGTAACATTGGGTGTGTGTGTGTGTGTGTGTGTGTGTTATATCGCTAAGATGGGCCTTGCATTCTTGAGGCCAGAATCTCAAGCTTGCGCCTCGTGTGTAGGCTCAGGACCCCTTTGCGCCTAAGTATGCCTTGAGCTTTTAACAACTTTGGCAGTGCTCCAATGCACCTTACACAGTTTATGTCCTCTCCTGTGGTTCATTGGCCAATGCTAAAACTAATTAATGCTAGATGGAAAGAGCACCCAAACATTATAGACATACTAAATGTTCTTAAGATGCAAATTCGGTAGTCTCCAAAAATGGATAGAGTTCAACTTATGGATATTGTACATTTGGATTGAGGGAATTCAGTCCAGTGGAAAAGTAAAAGCAAAATGCCTTCTCAAGATCCAGTACAGAGTTGTGGAGGGGAAATTTATATTTGTTGTCACAATGTGTGTGAGATAATGTGGATATAAGACCTGGCCAACGAACTTGTGCGGCAAGCAAGCTCATTGTCATATTGCATCTAATAAGCACATTGAAATTGATTGTCACTTGGTTAATGAGAAAAATTCATCAAGGCTTAACCTCTACCAAATATTTGAAGCCCGTAGAACAATTAGTGAACATCTTCACGAAAAAAATTAAACGGGGTTCGCTTTGACTATCTTTGTAACAATTTTGCTATGATTAATATAAATATATGCTCCAACTTGAGAGGGAACACTAGCTGAAGGTAGATAATTAAGGTGCATCTTTCTAGCTAGTATTTGTATACTTTCCTACTATTGTTTCCTAAGTTGTGTATGTACTTCGGTACATCTGTTCTCAATATGGAGGAACGAAAATTAGACTACCTTTAATTACTTCATGATTAGATATCTGTTATCCCTGGTAAATTATTCTGCTTTTCTTATTTTTTTTTCCTTGTATTTGATCAGGATCTGGTTTGCACACTTTCGTCATGTATCTGGGTCCCCACATTGCTTTCTTCACGATGAAAGCGATCCAGTGTGGTCGAGTGGATCTCAAAAGTGCTCCATATGATACAATACAACTAAACAGAAGTCCTACATGGCTTCAGAAGAATTGTTCAGAGTTTGGTCCCCCGGTGTTTTCATCTCCAGATGGCCCCGAGGTTCCGGTTAGTAGCATTTTAGGACAACTTCAGTTAGAAGCTATTCTTTGGGGTTTTGGAACTGCAATCGGCGAGCTCCCTCCGTATTTTATTTCAAGGGCAGGTTCGTCAGAAATCAGGTTTTCATGTGTTCTTAGATTACTATGCCTTTCTTTAGTTGCTTTGTATGCTTTATAGTTTTTGAATCTGTGATCTTTTTAAACTAAAAACAAACAGGTTAGTAAATGTTAATGAAAGTTCAGATGAGGTTCTTTTTCCTTATTGATGAGGTCCTGATCAGACTCTCTCTATTTGTACAACTGATCATTGTCGGTAGTTTTGACATGCTTTTCATATTTTATTTTCAATGTCCATTTTACACCCTTTTTTGGCCAAAGATTCCTTTATTTGCTCGGATAAGAGATAAATGGTCCCAAAAAGAGATGAAATGTTGGAAAAAAGCAATTGTTGCATGGAATAGAAGGAGGATTGCATGGAATGTTGGAATTAAAGCTTGAGGCCAATTTGAAAATAAGATTTTAAGTTTGAGTGCATTTAGGGGCTGTTTGTTTTTAAAAAAATACCTCTTAGAACCTCTTGAGTCTGAAAATTAAGGGGTTTGCAAACTTAAGACTGTTTGTTTTATTTTTAAGAAAATGTCTGAAAACCTCTTACTATCCTTTGAAATTTTAAGAGGTGCACCATCCACACCCCCTTAATTTTTAGATGTGAAATCAGACTTCAGATTCCAGACCTCTTAAAAACAAACGACACCTTAATGTCTCCCAAATCTTCTATCTTACAACAAATAAGTAAGTACATATATGGTTATGCAGCAAGTATGTCGGGTAGAGAAGCAGAGGAAATAGAAGAACTTGATGGATCTTCTCCAAACACAAATCAATTGAAGCGCTGGTTCCTTTCACATGCTCAATATTTGAACTTCTTCACAATTCTAATGCTTGCTTCGGTTAGTTCAGTTTGACTTCTTGGTTTCTATTTTCACTTGATAATTAGCTTTTTTATAGTAATTAACCTGATTTCCAATTACATTGGATCAGTTCAATTACTTGATCCGTACGCCTTTAATTAGCTGAAGCGATTTGTAGGTACCAAATCCTCTCTTTGACCTTGCTGGCATAATGTGTGGCCAATTTGGGATTCCGTTTTGGAAGTTTTTTACTGCAACAGTTATTGGGAAGGCATTCATGAAAGCTAACATACAGGTTTTCAATGGTTATGTTCTCTTCCTTCAAATTCTTATACACACACACACATAGGAAAGTCCATTTAGAAACCATCATAAGAGTAAAAACCGTACAAACCGATGGTTTCATAGCTTAAATCAACAAAATTGGTTCATGAAATTGTTTAATATGAAGAAAATGTTTCATATAATTTATTTTTTTTGATGAAATTGGGTCATATTTCGGTGTTAATGACACATAAGCATAAATGAATTGATAACGTAAAAGCATCCAGGTACATGTTTAGGCGGGAAAAACCAGAAACCGGCTCACCAGAGCACGACATGTGGCATCCAGTTACTCTTTTATTATATATAGATATATTCCTTCATCTAGTCCTAATATTATATATATAATTTTGGACTAATTGTAATAAACAGTTTGTATCACAAAAGTAAATTATTTACTCAGTCTCACGGAATTTTTGCCTATGTTTGTGCTTTATGGATATGTTTCTCAATCTTTTTTTTCGCTGTCTTATCTGAAACAGCCTCTTTGTCTGTTTCAAGCTATGGCTAATCAGGAAGGTTTTTGCAGACTATATTCATCATCTTAGTGTGCAATAATCAACTCCTAGAATGGATAGAAAGTGAGTTGATATGGACACTTAGCTTCATCCCTGGTCTTGCTTCTGTCCTGCCTGGAATCATAGCAAGATTGCATAAGCTAAAGGATAAATATATGGCGGTCCCTTCTACAGAGTCCTCAAACATCAAGGTGGTAACTCATTCCTTCCTATATTCACTTTATAAAACAACTTTTGTATACCCGTGGACGGTGGACCGCTTTTCAACGTGGTGCACCTCTTTTTGCCTACAATGAGACCAACTCGAACCATATATAAAAGATGTTATCAACAGTTGTTTCTTCCAACCTTACATGTATATGGCTATATGCTATTGTTTCTGCCTATGTGACCCATTTTTACTATGCATTAGTCTTTATATTTTTCTCATGTAATTGTAGTTCCTGTATACTTTTTCTGTTATCATCCTAGCCTAGTGGATATTCTTTTAGTCGTAAAGGCGCATCTGCCGCAATTTGATATGTGTCATTGTCACATTAAGCTACGGGAAACCAACCACTCATTTTCCATTTTAAATGAAAGCGAATTCTTTTCATTTTAATTTACGTAGTTATTTGCTTTGTAAGTCGGGATTTTTGACTTTTTGTTAATGGGTCCGTTTTTTTTTTTTAATGTAGTAACATGTTTTTTTTTTTTTTTATCTTGATGTTTCTCAGGTGGAATCATGGGATCTTTCCTTTGCGACACTTTGGAACACCATCATATGGCTGATGCTATTGAACTTTTTTTCCACGATTGTTAGTTCAACTGCGCAAAGCTACCTGAAGGAAGAGCAAGAAAAAGAAATGGCTGCATTGAAAAAGAAATTAGTGAAACCAAATGATGCCGTCGATTAGTTGTTGCTGAAACTTGCAAAACAACACCATACCTTCTTCAATTCGCATTCTATGTTTTTTTCCCCATAACATATGTATATTTCTTTAGAATTCCTTCCTTATTGGAATCACCCCGAAAGCATATACCTATACGTATATTTTGGGTGTTTGCTTTGTATAAAATTATTTATATCGAGTCTTCTACTTTTGATGTATTTTCGGCCTTCAGTGTTTGGAAACCTGCAGCACTTGTAAAAATCATCATGCACAGAAATTGGAGAAGCGAAAAGACGATGGCGCCTTTGGATGACCGAAAGCGGTTTCCGTGTATATAAACTTAGTTGCATAAGGTTTAGTGTTGTTTTCTTCTTCTCGTTTTGTTAGCGTTCTTGTAAGGTCATTGTTTCAAGCGTCAAGTTGTTCATATATGTATTTTTGACGTAATTTATTGTTAATCGGACGTTTCGTCTCCGATTTAAATCACATGTCTAATCCCTATCTCTCCTACTAAATCAACATCTTCTACATTGTTAATTTTATATTTATTTAGTTCTTCTTGTTCTATCTCTTTAGTAAGTTAATGATGTATATTGGTTGATAGACGTAAATTATATGGATACCAAGTGATTTGTATTCATCAATTATAAGGGTGTAGTCTAATCGAGTTGAGTAGTAAGTTATTTGAGCTCGGCTTGAAAAATAATACCAAACTCGACTTTAGAGCTCGAACAACTTTTTGAATGTAGTTATGGAGCTCAATTCAATGCTCTTTTATGGGTTTGGATTCATGATCTTAACTTGTTTATTGACTCTATTTTGATAACTTCTATCTTTTAATTGTATCATTGACTGACAAGCATGACCATGTTTGGCTAAAAAAAAGTAATTTAGGAAAGCTCGACTCAACTCGAATAAATTAATCGAGTTATAGAACGAGTTGAGTTGAAAATTGATTTTATGAAACTTGGTTCATTAAGGTGAACGAGTTTAATTTGGTAATTAAGATTAACTTGAGTAAAGAATTATTAAGCTCAAGCCTTAAGTAGGTTATTAAAGCTCTCACTTGTTCACTAAAACCAATTTGTCTTTGCTTCTTACTATGGTAATGCAAAAATATTATCGTTGGTTACAATGATGACTTTTTCAAGCTCTTATATCTTGCCACATATACCATCATGTCGTTTATTCTACATCTAAAACATAGTGAATGTTACCATGTTAAATATATTTCATTTTGAATTATGATATGAATAAGGTAAAATCAATTACATACCAATTATCAATATATGTATACCAATGATATCCAGAGGTGGATCTAGATTATAAGGCTATCTGCACCATTGCCATCGGGCTCCAGCGGGTTGGGTGCGACCCCATGGTACCCGGCGGGCTGGCGGGCTTGGCGGTGGCATGAAGCCGCTTTGTTTGTGTGTGTGTTGTGTGAGAGGGTTGGGTAACAGTTGGGTAAGAGTTGTAGAGGGTTATGAGAGGGTAAAGAGAGGGTTGGGAAAAAGATGATGTGTCAGCTGATGTGGCATTAAAAAAGTGAGTGGGTTGAGAGGGTTGGGTGTGGGTAGCCTAAAAGGTGAGGGGATGGGCGTGTACTTAAATCTTTTCTTCTTTTATTTATGTTAAAATTAATCATATTTTTGTACAATTTCTACCATAATCCCCCAATATTTTTTTGTCAGTGCTCCACTAACATAAAAAGTATTTAAAATCAATAGAAAAACCAAAAAAGCCTTTAAAAATCAACCAAAAAAGTCAAAAAGTCCCTCCAAATCGACAAAAGAAACTTAAAAATTTCTCAAAAACGGTAAAATCAAACTAAAAACATATCTAACAACTTAACGGTCTATAATCTAGCTAAAAGGTGCCTCGTAAGAAAAAATTCTAAATCTGACGCTTATATGGATTGGTGCCCCAAGATTACAAACCTATAAAATTGAATATAAAATGTTAAAAGAGGAGTAAAACACGGTTTACCCATTAATAATCCAATAAATAACATGTGAACCTAATCAATATTGTTTTTCCAATGTTTATTCCACTCTTATTCTTTTAAAGAGTGAATTATATGTTTGGTCCCTTGTGGTTTACCGATTGTAACATTATGGTCCCTAAAATGAATTAGTACAGGAAAAGGGCTTTTGTGGTTTCCATTTTCTAATATTTACGTTATGGGTCCCTCCTAATCCTAAATCCGTAAAGCTAGGTTTGCATGGAGATACCAAATTCAAATTGAAAACCTAAGTGTGTGTGTGTGTGTGAGATTGCTTATTAAACTGCTTTGTGTTGAAGATAGGGTGGGTTCCCTTTAGACAGGAGGAGGTAGTTGAGGCCCTAGATGGTGGGGACGGCCATGTAGAGCCTCCACATATATAGATGTCTTAATATATGTACTTAAATTAACAAACAACCACATATATAGATAAACAACAATAACTTTCATTTAAGGGGCCGTTGACTTGACGCTTACCCAGTAAGTGTTTATCGGGTCAATTTACCTTACGAGACAAACATGAAAATGACTAGATCTAACCCGGAAAGAAGGATAGTATGAACCAAGAGTCTTGCCTGGTAAGTGAGATCGACAACTCTTACCCGGTTAGAGTTTACCGGGTCCGACATGGTAGTGATAGTGTTCAATTTTACCGGTAAGCACTTACCGGGTAAGTGTTCAAGTAAACGGCCCTTGAATCGTTTATTATCATTGTTCACATTCACTTAATTTGCAGTTTTAGTAACACACAACATTTGATTTAACTTATATTTTTAATGTCCTAAAAAATTGTTGTAATAGGTTTGTAAGACATTTTAGACGTTTTAATGGGTTTTTAGGACACTTTTAAGATAAAATATCATATTAGATATTTTGGAGGAGATTTTTTAAATGTGCCTTGTAAACAAATCTTTTTATAAGACAATTATTTAATAACATTTAATTTTAAAATATTTTAAAAACCTTGATAAGATGTTTAAAAACATCCTATTACAACACTTTTATACAGAAAATTTGATCGATTGACTCTATATACTTTTTATCCTTTATATAGATTGTTTTAGTAGGTATGAAAAGGCCATCTAGAAGAAAGCAAAACTTGGGTCTTGGGTTCTTATTTTGTAAATAATGGGCCAAATTTCAGTTTTGTTTAAACTTTACGGTAATGTGCAAATTATGTATGATATTATATTAACACGTAAAAATAGTAATACACGACCATAAGTGATAGTTATGGTTATATGATTTAATTTGCATATGTTACGTATTGTTTAATAACGTATATTTAGTTCTAAATTGTTAAGTATTTGAATCTATACAAACAAAATTGACTAATATAACTAACTTATTTAATACATGACCAGGATCAATTATAAAGTTTCCAATACTCCATGCAGGAAGATTAAAAAAAAGAGTCTTTGAGAGAAGAAGAGAGGTTCCAACATATATAGTGAAATTTGGTCTAAGTTTAGCCGATGTGGAACCCCGTATGTAATCTCCAAAAAGGCCCTTGAGAGGATAAGAGGAGTTCCAACATATATAGTGAAATTTGGTCTAAGTTTAGCCGATGTGGGACTCTAACACACCCCCTCCAACAAAGACTAGATGAAGGGCCAAGAACAGCCAAGAGAGAGTTGGCGTGTCAATCCCTAGAGTGGTAGACCTTGGCTCTGATACCATGTGAGAATATGTGGAACCCCTAGATTAATCTCCAAAAGAGCCCTTGAGGAGAGGATGGGGGTTCCAACATATATAGAAGATTTGGTCCAAATCTAGCCGATGTGGGACTCTAACACGCCCCCTCCAACAGAGGATAGATGAAGGGCTAGCCACGAGAGGGCCAAGAACGGCCAGAAGAGGGTTGGCGCATGTGTCAGTCCCTATAATTGGAAGGTTTGCATATCGGCTAGACTTGGACCAAATCTTCACTCTATATTTTGGAATCCTTCTTCTCTCTTCAAGGACTCTTTTGGAGATTAATCTAGGGGTTCCACATATTCTCACACCTCCATGGTTCAATTTTTTTAATAAACACAATGTACTGTTCAAAAGGGTTGTGACTATGGGGGCGTCACCGCGTCAGTTTGCGAGCCAAGGCTCGAACCTAGACCATTTGATATTTGTTGCAAACTTACCGACCATCCATTACCAACTGAGCTACAGATCATTGACGTTCATAAACCAATATTAAAATCATAATTAACAACATATCAAAACTTGATACCCTTTTAGCTCATAATATCCTATATAATCGCACGTGCTGCATATGATCAGAGCCGGCCTTTTACATGAGTGAATACAAAACGATCAATAGTCCCAAAGTCTTGATTTTAATATAAGAAAGAAAATTAACTAGTAGTATGTCTTTATCATTAGCAAGCATTAATGGATTTGCATTTGACCTAACCCTCTTCAATAATATATTAATAGAGAAAGGTTCAAACAAGAATAAAGTCAATTTGCAAGAACAAAAAAACAATTCTGGATCACATGTGATGTGGATCCCACATAATAAAAAATCATATATAATTCAGGTGGGTCCCACCACTAAATCATATATGATTTTTTATTATGTGAGACCCACATGGGCCCACATCAATGTATGACTCAAAATAGGTTCATTTGTTCTTACAAATACCCTTGTTCTTATACGAACCTACTTCTATATTAATATGTATCAAAGTTAAAATGTCACGTGAAAATCACCAAATAGATACACGTATTTGACACGTGGAAAAAGATATCGTATAAAGAAGATCCACGTGTAACACCCTATAAATTAATTATTTTCATGATAACATAAAGCGACAAAAAAAAGAAGTAAAGTTAGAAAAAGGTTGAGTCACTTTTGGTCAAGGTTGATGGCTCTTACTTATATATTATTTATTTAACTTAACAATAAAAACTTGAGAAAATAGTAATAATCTACATATAGGTAATATATGATTTTATATATGACATTAAAATTTATCACCTTATGTTACATCTTAAGAAACGTAGTGCCTTTGCTACAGCATGCAAGACTAGAGATTGGACTTTGTTATCATGTCACATCTTACATCATTTTAAACCTTGGTTATATCATATTTTAAAGATAAAATAACTATTTTAGTTATACGTTATAAGTATATGAGAGACTTAACCGATAAAAAATTAATTTCATTTATTAAAGGGATCAAAGATTGACACTCAAAGGGTTCATAGCATCGTGGGAATATTTAAGTAGGGTCATCTTTAGTCTTTAAAATTGTTGGAGATTAGTTAGGCTTTAGTCCAAACATCCTTAAAAAAAATATCTATATATTACAAGATTTTCTTACAATAAAAATATATAGAAACTCAAATTAAGAAAAACAACAGACTCTGTAAAACTAAGATATAGTAGTATTTATTAGTTTAGAAAAGGAAGTTGCCAATTATTGTGAATATGCAATGCATCTGTACAGTGGGGCCACAACATAAGACAATATTTGTGGTCCACTTTAATTTCTTTCTATATATGTAAATTTAATATCTATGAGATAAATTTGTATACTCGACCCAATTATGAATTATCGGGTGGAGAAAGAAAACGTTAAGATAAGATAAAAAGTGTAAGAAAATATTGGATTATTCATCATTTGTAGTCTTAAATAATCTTAAATTTATTCATCGTATATAACAGGAACTAATATGATCGGTGTGTCTTATTTTAATATGACATAAAAAATGAAGATCTATTCTTACCTTTTTATGACTTCTTTGCTTCTTATTGAAACTTTAAGCCTTATATTTTATCTTTTACTTTTTGAATACAAAATATTGGTATTTCATGTGTGTATACATGTATAATCTTACAATTTATATAATCTTACTATTATTCTAAATACAAGTTTATTAGAATGAATTGAAATGGGGCCAGGAAATGGGATCCACAAGAAATATAAAACTCCGAAGACTCATAAGTCATAAGGAAACCAAAACAATAAAGGAACACGAAAGAAATAACTAGAATATAGCCATAGAAGAGAGCTCAATGACTATAGTGTAAGGGGTGCACAACTAATAAACCTAAGAAATTGATAAGGTTTGTACCTCGTGAAGATCAATGTTTGAATCGACTCTTTTAGACTGCATTTTGGTATATTAGATTGGACAGAATATGACAAAACGCATTGTCTCATATTTGATGCAACATAAAACATGAGAAAATTCATCATTCCATGTTTGACGTGACTAGGGATTGGGTGGGAGTGTATGAGACAAAAAGGTTTTTGTTCCACCTATTAATAATGGGAGGAGGGATCTACACCCATTTGATATAACTCTAATATTGTATTTTGGGAGTTGTAGGTCTTTTGATGAGTTGTGGGAGTTGGCAAATTAGAGGGGAAGAAATGGTAAGGGGATTAGAAGATGGGTGGCAACTTCCTGTTGTTTATTATACTTCTTATGGTCAAGCAGAAATAAATTAGTCTTTTGTCAAGACAATAAATCGCTAGAAGAGTTATTCCCCATCTTTCAGTTAAAATCATTCGAGTGGGTAACGAAGCGAGATAAAGATCTGGCGATTGACAGTGCCTCCTTGATGCGGGATCATCTTGATGTGTGATTGGAAGCCCTGATATTTCCGCACGAAGTTTGGGCTGTAGTATTTGTTTTGTTTTAAATTTGATGAAGGCAGCAGTAAATTAAGAAGACTGATTCGATAATATTTGAAGATTCAGTTTGATGGAGTTCGAAAATTATTGGGGATGAGTGGTTGGCGCCTGATTGTTTATGACTTATAAGCTGATGGAACCTTTTTTTCCTTTTACTTTTGTGTTTGATTTCAACAGTAGCCTAAGCTGTTCGTTTTTGGTTTTCTTTTGGATTGGTAATGGTGTTTTTCTCCTTGTGTGGGCCTGGCCTGGTCGTTTGTTTTGTTGTGGGCCAAGGTAGCCTTTGTTTCCTTGTAATTAGAGGTGCACATGACCGGATTTTTATCCGATCCGGATCAGATTTATACTAAATCGGTTTTTTTCGGATTTGTCAGAAACCGGTTTTGTTAGAAATCGGTTCAGATTTCAACCGGTTTTTTCGAAAAAATCCATATCTGATGGAACCGGTTTCGGATCGGATTGAAACCGGATATTTTTTAACCGGATTTATACTAAACCGGTCCTCTATTGGGTCTTTTTTTTGCCAGAAAATTCAATTGAAATATGAATTGGTGTGGGCCGTGATTTTTTGATGGGCCGTGATTTTTCTTTTAAAATTAGGCTCAGCGAATTACATATGGAAGGATGGATCATGATGGAAGTGTCTTGGATTTTTTTTCAATTGAAATATAATCTGAATTAGAGTATTAGACTTACTGACTTTGACTTAGTTGGACACTCGGACTTTCAGGCCCATAAAATTTGGGCTCCAATTCACAATGATCTATCATTACTCAATACTCATTACTCATTAGGCCCTGATCTATCAGTAATCAGACTATCATTAGGATTTTAGGCCCAACAACAGTAAGCCCACATAGACATTACCGGTTTGATTTGAAACCGGTTCGGTTTAAACCGGTTATCCTGTCAAACCGGTTCAGTTTAAACCGGTTATCCGGTCAAACCAGATCGGATCCAATCCGGTTAAAATCCGGTTTGAAAACAAACCGGTTTGAAAAAAATCCGATCCGGTTTGGAAAAAAAATCGGTTTTTATAAAACCGGATTCGGATAGTTTTTTGGCAAAATCGGATAACCGAATTTTCTGTGCACCTCTACTTGTAATTGTGTTGGTTTTGGTATATATTCCCTTTTGCTGTGCAAAAATAAAAATATTGTATTTGATCAAATGGTCACCACTCTCTTTAACAACCATGTTTACCCAAAGTTCAATTTAAATAAATTCATGCCAAAACATCCCCAAGTCAACATAACTAAAATAAGTATGCTAGAGTGTGAGCAAAACCGCTCTTATAACTGAGAATTTAGAATTTGTCTAAGGATGAAAGAAACTAAGACCTTTCCACGGCCTTCCTCGTACGAAGCCTTCTCCTTACCCTTTACCAAAGCCTCTCTACACGGCTTCCCTGAAAATGGTTTTAATTTTGTAGAAAAGAGTGAGTTCCCTCAAAACATCATTATCACACCATAAATTGCAGTTGATAAAACAAGCATTTCTATAAAGAAAATGATTGTTATGCACACACTAAACATGCAATCGACTATGCTATTGGACACGAACACCTGTGACAGTGTATATGGCTCACACCAGCCCGGTCGTGTCATACCTCCCGTATTTAATCGATTCATGTCCTTCCCCAAATGCATATGCACACTCACCACATATATGATCATGATCATGTAAAACATTTGCAATGAAAACCATTTCAAAAATAGCATTTGCATAATTTAAAATCTTTTACGAAAACAGTATGTCTAAGTAAACTTACCTGTCGTCCACGTCGGTTCTCATACCGAACGAATTCGCCTCACTACCAGTCACCCAAATCACATGACGTAATGTAGGTGTCAATCACTCAATTATTCCCAAAACCTACCTTTTACAATCCCTAGGATAACCCTCTAATTGGTGCCTTGATCCTAGCCCCAAACGAGAAACAAAGCAAAAACCATGATTTTAATCCCCAAAAAAGAAGAAAAGTCTTCTAACCATTTCTAACATAAAGCCGTTAATAAAACATCCACTTGATTGATTGATTCAATCCATCGAATCCAATCCCAATATAAATCTAAAATGGTGATAAAGCTCCACCAACAATGGTGGTTTTGAATCCAAATCAACTTTTGAAGATTAAAACGTAATGAATCAATTTATCTATGCTTATCCCCTTAAAACTCAATAAGAAATGAGGAAAAGGTTCAAATCTATCCAAGAAATCCTACTAGAACAAGTCTACAATGTTGATGGGTTTACCTACAAGGATCCTTCCTAGCCTCCAAATACATGAATGAGGGAAATACAAGGGTTTAAGGGGTTTTATCCATTTCCTCTTGATAAAAGACTAAAATGCCTTCACCAGGGATGAGTTGCCTTGTGATTTGTGAAATCCGAAATATCGAATATGTCAATACTCAATACGATAGGCCAATGAGCGATTGGGATATGGGGAAGAGTCAACTATTGATCCGTTGAGGAGATGATGAGTCGACTAATAGTTTATTGCATGGACGGAGCTAGCTTGGGGCACACGGTGGCATGGGCCACCGTTAAATTCCTCCGTCGTAGTGTAAAAAATTACGGTGCCACCGTATCAATTTGTCGTGTGCCACCATATATATTTTGAAACTACAATCAGAACACAAGTTTACTTTGGGTGAGTTGGTTAGTTAGTTGCCTTATAACCTTTAGGTCATGGGTTCAAGTCCTATTAGAGACATTTTTTTAGATTTTTGCTTTTAATTTCAAATTTAGTGTTTATATAAAAAAATTGCTTGTACCAATAATTGAACCTGAGACTTCACCTTTGAAAAACAATGAACCAACCACTAGACCAATAGAGGTTTTATAAAAATTTTCTATATATATGTTCTTTATAGTTAAATGGTGCCACCGTCTGAAAAAAGTTCTAAATCCGTCCCTGGTTTATTGGATTTTTATTAAGACTTTAAATTGGAGGGATAATGGGTTATCCGATTTTTTCATTCTCTTCCATTTTCAGTTTCATTTTCATTTTCATTTCTTTAATAATAAACCAAATATCACTAAGGATATGTTGTTTTTAATGGTTTTTTTGTTTTCCAAATCTTTTAATTTCTTTAATAATAAACCAAATATCACTAAGGATATGTTGTTTTTAATGGTTTTTTGTTTTCCAAATCTTTTATCAACCTGGAGTATTAGAATATTTATTGTTCAATCCAAAACTTTCAATTCTTTATTTTATATTTTGGTCTTCAATCTTCATTTGTTATTGTAGCCAACAAACATTCCTCTTTTAACTCTTCTACTCCCAATGTTCATCAATACAAAAATATTGGATCCTATTGATAACTTTGAGTATTTGCTATTTTTTACTTTCTAGTTTTAGCGAATTTTTTATCGAAGTTTTTTTTTATTATATGTTTTTTGAAAGTTTTTAAAATTTTGAAGTTACCGGTTTTTAACAATAGGCGACTTATAAAACGTTATATTTTATATGTTTTTGAGATTATCTATAATAATTAATTAATACTATCTTAATTGTGATTTTTTTTAAGTAAGGAAATTTGAATCTACTTACTTCAAGTGTCAAAAAAGAACAAAAGATAAACAATTGTTAAAGGTCAACAAGTAACCATGGATCAAATTATTATCTAAGAAACATTGTAATGTAGTAAAAATAATATACTAAGTAGTATTCTAAAATAATTTTAAGGGCCACTATTATTCATTGTACATGACCTTCGAAATGTCAGGATCGGTCTTGGATTTTAGCAATACTCAACCCGACTAACTTAAACGTTATGTAAAGTTTAGTTTATTTGTTAGCGTTCGGTTAGTATTTCTTATTCGAGGAAATCAAGTATTTGATTATAGAGAAATATTTATTCTATTTATTGATGTTTTATTGAAAATTTTATATTGATCGCCTTGTCCAAATTTTAAGCCTTGGGTAGTTGGGTGATGTTAAATTTTCTTTTCTGTTTTTCTTTTAATTTTAAGAAACAATATTCAATTTTTATTCAAATAAAAAAAGAGAAAATTCGAATTTTAAATATTTTGAGGATTTTGGATTATTAAGCAACACCAATTGTTAAAACATCTCGATTTCTCAAAATTAAAAGAAAGAAAAAAACAGATTTTGTATATTTTCAATAGTTTTATAAAATTTTCTGAGAGAAAATAAAAAGGACTTTCTTTGAATATAAATGACTTTAGACTTGGTAAATGTATCGTGTCGTGTCGTGGCGAGTTTGTGTCGGGTTTAAAATTAAACGGATTAAAAATATTTGACCCTAATCCAACCCATTTATTTAAACGGGTCATGAATTTCAACCCTAACCCGGCCTGTTTAATAAACGGGTTGAAGATGTTTGACCCTAACCGAACCCGTTTATTTAAACTTGTCATGAATCCCAACTCTAACCTGACTCGTTTAATAAACGGGTTGACCCGTTTAACATTTATAAAATTAAGAGTTAATCACACTGTAGATCCCTGTGGATTGCTCAAAATCCAGTTATGGTCCCTACTTCAAAATAACTCCTTTTTTTGTCCTCATGGTTTGCATTTCATTCCACTATGGGTCTCTATCACTAACACAGTTAAATTAAGTCTCTTAACTAAAAAAAAAAAAACATGTTTAAAAATTGATAGTGTAAAAAGTAGCAACTAGCAAGGGTGTGTATTTAGAACAAAATAACAATAAGTCATCTAAATGTTAGTGAGAGTAACTTTTCAAAATGCTAGCTTATGGTTCATACAAACATATTACCTAACTCATAAGTTGACTTGTAAGCTAACTTATAAACTGATTATTTTTATTAAACAATACCTAAATCCAATGGAAGACTATGAAATAGAAAGCATAGCCATTAGAGCATCCACAACGTAGTTTTTCAGGGGGTTTTCAGAGGTTTTTCAAAAAACAAAAACCTCACTTTGAGGTTTTTCATATAGTGTAAAGGTTTTTCGTGAGTTTTTGCGTCATAGGTCGTAACTGTACGACCTGCTTTTTTAGAGGTTTTTCGTATTTGTGAGAATGTGTGGAAAACCCATGAATAGGGTTGCGTGTATTATTAACAATATATAGACAATAAAGATACAAAGGGGTCCCTATACTATACAAATATTTAACACACCTCCGTAGTTTGATCAGGGGGAACACGAATGTTCAAATTGTCTCTAAAATCAAGAAACATACTAGAGGGTAGACCCTTTGTAAAGATATCTGCATACTGATAAGCGGATGGAACATGCAAAACACGCACATGACCAATTGCAACACGCTCCCTAACAAAATGTAAGTCTATTTCCACATGCTTGGTTCTCTGGTGCTGAACAGGGTTAGATGCTAGATACATGGCACTGACATTGTCACAGAAAACAACGGTGGCACGAGAAAGGGGACAATACAACTCGAGTAGGAGATTTCGTAACCAAGCAGTTTCAGCAACGACATTGGCTATCCCCCGGTACTCGGCCTCGGCACTAGAGCGAGAAACGACATGTTGTCGTTTGGAGGACCAAGAGACGAGATTATCACCCAGATAGACACAAAACCCTGAAGTAGACCGACGTGTAGTAAGACAGCCGGCCCAGTCGGCATCCGAATAGGCAACCAAGCAATCAACAGCTGACGCCCTAATATGAAGACCATGAGTCAGAGTACCCTGTAAATACCGTAAGATGCGTTTAAGCGCATTGAAATGCGGAAGACGCGGGTCATGCATAAAGAGACAGACCTGTTGAACGGCATAGGCAATATCAGGACGAGTGAAAGTCAAGTACTGCAGGGCACCAGCAAGGCTTCGATATAAAGTGGGATCGGAAACAGGCTCACCATCAACAGCAAGCTTTGTTTTGGTGTCAGCCGGAGTGCTGCAGGGATTGCATGAGACCATATCAGCCCGTGCAAGAATCTCCTGAGCAAAGGCAGTTTGAGAGAGGAAAAGTCCGGACTTGCTGCGAGACGCAACGATACCTAAGAAGAAGGACAACGGACCCAAATCAGACATGGGAAACTCAGAGGATAACTGAGAGATAACCCTAGAAATGAGAGAAGGAGAGGAGGCAGTAAGAATAATGTCATCGACATAGAGAAGAAGATAGATCGTGTCAGAACCGCGATGATATGTGAATAAGGAAGTGTCAGTCTTACTGCTAACGAAGCCTAAAGATGATAGGTAGACAGCAAATCGCTGATACCACGCACGGGGTGCCTGCTTAAGACCATAGAGAGCCTTGCGCAGACGACAGACATGATCAGGAAAATTAATGTCAATGTAGCCCGGAGGCTGACTCATGTAGACAGTCTCAGTGAGGTCACCATAAAGAAAAGCATTTTTAACATCAAGCTGATGAATGGGCCAGTGTCGAGAGATGGAAATGCTGAGAACATTGCGAATAGTGGCAGGTTTGACGACCGGACTGAAGGTGTCATCAAAGTCCAGACCGGGTTGTTGAGAGAAACCCTGAGCAACAAGACGTGCCTTATAGCGCTCAAGACGTCCATTACTGTCAAACTTATGGCGAAAAAGCCAACGACGACCAACTATGTTAGCAGCTGGGGGCTTAGGAACAAGATCCCATGTGTGATTAGAGAGAAGAGCAGTCATTTCAGCATCCATGGCGGCCCGCCAATTAGGGTCACACATAGCCTGAGCAGTAGACCGGGGAATGGGAGAGATGTCACTAGTGACCGAAAGGCTGAAGATCTGCTTAGGCTTGAGAGAACCTGTGCGAGATCAAGTAGTCATCGGATGACTGGAAGTGACAACCGGAGCAGAAGAAATAGAGGAGGTGCCAGGGGGCTCAGCGGTCGGAGGCGGAGATGAAGGAGCAGAGGCAGAGGGAACAGCTTCCGGCGGGGGGGGGGGGGGGGAGGCTGATTCAATTACTGGAGGAATAGGAGGGGCAGGCTCATCAATGTCAAACGAGTCATAATCCGCAGCAGAGGGGCTGGGCTGAAAATCAGGATAGGGAAAATGGCTTTCGTCAAAGACAACATGCATAGAGATGATGACCTTTTGGGTGATGAGATCTAAACAGCGGTACCCACGATGGTCAGTGCTCGGGCCGAGATACACACATGCGGTAGAGCGAGGAGCAAGCTTATGTGGAGAAGTGGGAGAGGTGTTGGGATAGCACAGGCAACCAAAGACACGCAAGTGAGAGTAGGAGGGTGAAAACCCAAATAACATCTCAAAGGGTGTTTTGTATTGAATAGTTGTGGACGGAAGCAGATTGAAGGTGTGAACAGAAGACAGAAGAGCCTCAACCCAGAATGTGGGTGGAAGGGAGGCTTGGATGAGAGACGTGCGAAGGGTGTTATTGATAGTACGAATAGTGCGCTCAGCCTTCCCATTTTGTGGGGAAGTGTACGGACAAGAAAAACGGATTTTGATGCCATGAGTTTTAAAAAAATCCAAAAGGGGTTGATTGTTAAATTCACGGCCGTTATCACATTGAAAAAGTTGAATGTCCGTTTTAAATTGATTAAGTACATAAGCGCGAAACGATTGAAAAACCGAAAACACCTCAGATTTAGCACGTAAAGGAAAAACCCATAAGAAATGAGAGAAATCATCCAAAAACAGTACATAATATTTAAAACCACTCAAACTAGTGACAGGAGAAGTCCATAAATCAGAATGAATAAGTTCAAACACACGAGAGGTTTTAGTGGAAGATAAAGAAAAAGGTAGACGACAATGTTTTCCCAACTGACAAGCATGACATAATGAAGAGTTTTGACTAGAACAAACAATAAACTTGCGGGATAAAAGAAATTGAAAAACAGCGGCACCCGGATGACCAAGACGACGATGCCAGACGTCAAAGGAGACAGCAACGTTGGCCGAAGAAACTGTAGACCTAGGAGAGGGAGGAAGAACGGGATAAAGCTCATGATGATCACTGTCGCAGTGCTGAAGAAATGAACCTGTTTTAAGATCCTTCACAGTAAAACCAAACTGATCAAACTCAACAGATACAGAATTATCAATGGTAAAACGTTTCACAGAGATAAGATTTTTGATGAGTTCGTCAGACACTAAGACATTTTTGAGCTTTAGAGGCCACTGAGAAAAAGGTAAGCTACCTTGACCAACGTATCTAGCGGGAACCACAGCACCATTACCAACCTGAATGAAACTAGAGTTACAAGGAGTTAGAGAGTGCATAGTACCTTGATTGAAAGTCATGTGCCTGGATGCACCTGTATCCATGTAAAAATTGTTGTCCTGAGGTGGCTGAACAGACATAGCCTGAAAAACAGAAGAGAGATCAGTGTACTGTGGCTGGCTGTACTGAGTAGCATGCCCTCCAAAGGATGGCTGAGGTGGCGGATGTCCGCTTAACGGAGGCTGAGTAGGCGGTGGCACTAGCATGAATGGCTATGCATGCTGAGTAGGAACCGACATCGGAGTTGGGGATGGAGGGAGCCCATAGTGGTACTGATGTGAGTTCACCAACGGCTGATGGAAGGGATGAGCTGGGAGCTGCGGTGGTGCACTAAGCATCGTAGGAGACGGTTGAGGAGGACCCGTCCCAAAGGATGGCACAGGAGGTGCGCCAAGGAGGCCTGGCTGAACTGACGGAACATGACCAGGAGAATTCCCGAAGTACGCCTGAGAGTGTCCCTGGTTACCTGCAAAAGAGTGAGAGCTTGCAGAAACATTAGTATTACCCCCCCCCCCTGGAAGCAGAACGCCCATTATTTCGACCCTTGTTAAATTTATTTTTCGGTTTTCCATTTGGGGCAGATTGGGCAGAAGAGTACAAGGCAGCAGAAGAAGTGAGAGGGGTATCGTTGTAGGGTTCAACAGACTCTTCACGAGACTCGTGAAGGAGAAGCATGTTTTTGGCTTCAAGAAAGGAAGGGAAAGGTTTGGTGTTGGTGATGACATCGACAATGCTATGATAGGAGGGTGGTAACTGGCGAAGGATTTGCATAACCAATTCAACATCAGTTATTTTGGAGTCACAATCAGCAAGGGCGTCGGCCAAATTCTTTAGATTATGGCAAAAATCAGTGATGGACAAGGTACCTTTCTTTGTGTTACGAAATTGCTCTTGAAGTTGGAGCATGCGGGACATTTTATTATTCAGGAAAAATTCTTCTAGTTTGTCCCAGAGGTCTTTAGCTGTGCAGCTATCACTAGAGATTATTTGCAATAAATTGGCATCACAAGTGGAGTAAAACCAGGATTTGATGCGGGAGTCAATAACCTCCCAGTCCTCATCATCATCACCACTAGGTTTAGATTTTCCAGTGATGTGACCATAGACTTTTGCACCCTTACACATATCCAGAAAAATACGACGCCAAAGCTTGTATTTGGATCCATCAGTGGAAAGTTTAAAACTAAACTGAGAGTATACGTTGGTTAGGGCAAACACAAGTTGGCTAGCAGTGGGGGCAGTGAGGGTGGTGGAGGAGGCTGAGGTAGTCATGATAATTAAATGAAAAACAAAAAATAAATTAACAAACGTGCGAAAAAATAAGGCAAATCGCTTAACCGCGGGTAGAGGGAAAGTAATGTACCACAAACCCTACACACGACAGCGGGACGGCAGCAACAGCGATGATGAAGAGAAGTTTGAAACTTCAGGGACTGGCAACGTAAAAATCCAAACTTGTTTCAGCAAGCAAATACAGTTGCAAACTGCAGGGACCAGAACTGTAAAAAGCCAAACTTCAATTACTTTTATTGTAAAAAGCAAACTGCAGCCCCGATGATTTCAGTTTCCACACGTGATTTCGGCCGGTGACGGAGGGAAACCGACGACCGATCGGAGCAGGGTATCACCGGCGGCAACGATCGGGGCAGGGTATCACCGGCAGAATGTCTGGTCGCGGCGGCGCTAGGTCTGGGCGCGGCGGCGCTGAGAGATGTTCGCGGCGGCGATGCTATACCGGAGATAAGGCGTGCGACAGAGTGATGCGGTATCAACCGTCGCTAGGGTTTCGGCGGTCGCTAGGGTTCCGGTGACACGGCGAGGCGGCGTCAGGGTTGCAACGCGGCGGCGACTGGAACAGAACCGAGCGGTTTCCGGCGGCGATTAACACAGAAGTGGGTGGCGACGGTTACGGGCAACTAGACAGTTTCCGGCGACGAAGCAGGTAGCCGGCGATTAGGGTGTCGTCTAGCAGCAAGGGGAAGACCAGCGGATGGAAGATTCCGGCGGTTGGCGGCGGTTCCATCTGAAAGAGGTTAGGGTTCCGGCGACCGGAGGTTTTCCGGCGAAGGTGGCTGAAAAAAAAAAGAAAAGAAAATTAGGGTTTCTTGTGTGGCTCTGATACCATGTGAGAATGTGTGGAAAACCCATGAATAGGGTTGCGTGTATTATTAACAATATATAGACAATAAAGATACAAAAGGCTCCCTATACTATACAAATATTTAACAGTATTTAATCTGTTTTAACTTTATACTATTCAAAGTACATCGATGTAAACTTAATCCAATGGAACTCTATGAAATAGAAAGCATAGCGAACACGTGGCAAAAGGCCACAAAGATCCACGTGTCGGAGTAGGACACTTGCAATTATTGACAAACCCAACTATTCGTTTCCATATACCGAAAACAAAAGTTCGTTTTAGATTAACTTTTTATTGGTTACCCATTTATATGGCTTTCTTCTATTTACCATTAGAGCTATTTTTGGATAATCAAATTAAGTTAAAAGCATTTAAATAATCCAATTCTAAATTTTGGTTTAAAATTCTAGTCTAACCTAATTTAAACAAAACTATATAACCCAACTTAAACCACGCAAATTAAATTGATTGGGTTGATATATGTTGAAATTTTAGTAGTTTATTTTATAATCTAACTTTTTTTTATATTAAATGAAGTAAAATATAATGTAAAAAATAAGAAAACGGGTAAACTCAAAATAGAAAACTTGAAGGGGAATGCATATAAAAAGATAAAATTACAGTTTAAGTTCTAATATAATTTTTTTTAAGTATAATTAATTATTGGTTAGTAGGTTTAAAAATCAAATTAACTCTATATATAAAAAGACATTCTTTGGGTTCAACGGGTACTTTGAGTTCAAATGACCCTAATCCAATTTCAACATAATAGGTTTGGTATAAATTTGTACCAACTACTTATCGGGCTACTTCGATTGAGTTTTTAATGTATTTTTAAGTTGCGTTAGGTTGGTATAATTTTGTCCCAACTACTCAATCAAAGGTTGATTAGGTTGGTCGGTTTTTAAGTAACCCTAAATTTACATCATCTACACTTTACATGCATTAAATAATTTAGAAAACTTTAAATATTCAAAAATATTTATCATTAATGTAATTGTACATAATAGTGATATTATTGTATGCATTTTATGTACCTGTTTATTTTTATTTTTGCATTAATGTAATTGAAAACATTTAGTGTTATTGCCTTATTGGCACTTAGATAGAAAATGGTGGGAACTAAGATTCAATTAATCCTTAAGGTGGAACTCGTTCAAATAGACAATAAAGGTATATAAGGGCTTGAGAGTTGAGATGTAGAAAATATGGAAAAAGCTTAATTTTTATTGATGAAGGAAAGACCTTTAAATAGGAATACAAACCTAACTACCTAAGATATATACACCAACTCAATTTATAGCTATAAAGGATATACATCAATTTAATTTACAGCTAATTTAAAGATAAACTATAACTATATTTATCTATAACTAACACAAATATCACATGTGTTATTTATCTTCAACATGCCCCCGCAAGATGGACGGCCTTTGGGAAAGACCAATCTTGGAAAATAGATCTTCAAAAAGTCTACGAGGTAGTGGTTTTGTAAGAGCGTCAGCTAGTTGATCAGTACCAAATATGTGTTGAACCCTTAGAGTACCTAGTTGTATTTGCTCCCTTACAAAGTGAAAATCAAGTGCAAGATGTTTCATTCTGGAATGAAATATTGGATTAGGAGCATATTGAGTTGCACTTAAATTATCACAATATATACTTGGTTGTTGATCAAGGTTAAGACCCAACTCTAGAATAAGAGATCGTAACCAAAGTAACTCAGCAGTAGTGGATGCAACAGCTCGAAATTCAGCTTCAGTAGACGAGCGAGAGACGCCTTTTTGTTTCTTTGAACTCCATGACAATGGATTTCGACCGAGATAAACGATATACCCTGTCGTTGATACATAGTCATCACGATCTCCACCCCAATCTGCATCACTATATGCATGTAACCTTAACGGTGAATCTCGATGAAGAATAATTTCGTGGTTAGATGTTCCATTAAGGTACCGGAGCAACTGCTTTAGGGCAGCCCAATGCACATCCGTTGGACGATGCATGTATTGAGATTAGGGGTGAGCATCGGAAGCGGGTACCCGTCTTTGGAACCGGAACCGCTCCGGAACCGCCGGTTCCGGAACCGGAACCGATGTGAGTGGTTCCGGTTCCGGTTCCTAAAATACGGAACCGATCAAGACCGGTTCCGGTTCCGGTTCTCATTTTTTTGGAACCGTTACCCGCCGGGTACCCGCTATATTATAAAATATATATATATATATATATTATATATAATTATTAATTTAATATATTACCCATACAAGGTTGGATTTAGTATAACCCAAATCTCAATTCATGCTAATCCAAAATGTGTCTTTGTGGATTTGCTTATGAGTTTTGAATGGATACTTGCTAGGCGTCTGCATTGTATGGGTTTTTATAAGAAAATTCCATGAATCATCATATAGGTTTCTATATGGATTTGCAATCGATTGCTAGGTTTTTGTATGGATTTGCAACCAAGTTTTGCAAGTTATATTAACATGAGTTTATAATAAAGTGACACAGTATATGAGATTTCTATATGGGTTTTCATATTGGATTTTCATAATAAACTGATGCATATGTTTATTACTAATTAGAAAAGAACCACTTAACATAATAATGATATTATCATATTTATCATTTAAACTTGGTATGTATTACATTTAAAATGTATGAAATGTTTAAAATAAAAATTAAAAAAATCGAAACCGGGTACCCGGTACCGGAACCGGTTCTCGGCGGTTCCGGGACCGGTTCCAAGAAATGAAGAACCGGTGTAGGCGGTTCCTGTTGGTCCCAAAGAGGTGACCTTCAAGCAAGGATAGTGTTTGGGATTATAGAAGGGGGGGGGGGTTGAATATAATCACACAAGTTTTCACTTTTAAATTCTTGTTGTATAAACAATATGAATTTACAGATTGTTGCGGAAATAGAAAAGACAATAAGTCTAAACTAAACAATCTAAGTTCTTTCACTATGCACTAAAGTGAGATGATGTAAGAAAGAAGATAGAGGGAATAAAGAAAGAAAGGATTAGGGTAGTATTAGGATGAAGAAGAAGTATGGAGAACATCTCTTCAAGTCCTATTTATACCCAATACATTAAATGCATGTAGACTCACTTTTGTGTACGTGTCACAATGTAAGTGGTCCTTTGTACTATTTACTATAAACAAATACTCTTTGCATGGTGTGCAAAAGAGGAAGTGTGTAAACAGTTGCCTTGAGGTCTGATAAGTACGGAGGGAACAGTAAAGAGACTGTCCTTATGTACTTTTGTGTCAGTAAAGGCGGATAATCCTTTTGTGCATTAGACTAAGACATTACACTAATCCTTCAGGATCAGGATACTGATCAGTGACTAGAATCCTGAAGCTGGTGCTGTTCAGGGTCACTTGTATCCTGACGAATCTTTAGGATGTCATACGATATTGAGCAGCCTGCTATCACTGAGTTCCGTCTTCAGATCACGAGCATGTTGTTCCTGTCATCAGCTAATTCTTCGACGTCGCTGATGGTTCTTTGAGTATGATCTTGATGTCTTCAGGAGGTCTTCACTTCAGTGGATAGGATCAGTAGACTACAGAACAGACTCGTTCGTCTCCTGATCCTGATCCTGATTACTATAAAAAATAAGTTACAGCATAAGTAACATGGAATAACACTGAACAGACTCAGTGATAATTCCTCAAGCTATAAAAGAAGTAAAAACCTATTCACTAAGTAAAGGTTCAGGATCATTATCATTTCATCAGGTCTTAGGAGAGCTGGATCAACAATCTCCCCCTAAATGATAATGATAAGACAATGGAGAAATTGTCTAAGTCTAGAAAGAAAAAAAATTCTAAGTCTAGATAAAACAGTAGGAAATAGAACTCATAAAGGTACATGTCCCATTTACTGTTTTGAGGGATCTTTTTCAGTACTATGATGGAATAAAGTACAATGCACTGAATTGCATTTTCATTAATCTCAATAATGTTACAAGAGTAAAGAAAATACAAGAGTACATAAATGAAGTACTGAAAGCAAAATTACAAAAATATTCTAACTATCAGAGTCTTCGCTAAATTCTTCAGTCTTGACTACTATTGGAACAGGAGTATTACTGAAGGCGATTCTATGATCGAGTATAGCTCTGACAGTGCGAATAATCTCTTTATTATCTTGGTTTTTCTTGTCCATTTGAGCAGTGAAGAGAACAGAAACCAAGTGTTCATATGGTGCTTTGTGTAGCTCGCTGAAACGCTGAAAGCGTAGAATCTTGGAGTTGTCGCTTACACAAATACCATGAACAGGTTCTCTGATGACTTGTCCTTCAGAGAGAGAGACTCCTGGAGGGAGTGAAAGATCAAGCATCGAGAGGTCCAGTGGTTTAACTACCATTCTGGGCATGCAAGGAGTTGGTCTCCTTGTTGAAGCACCGGCTGATCTTCGAACAGGTGGCTGAGGCAGTGCTGAAGAAGGCTGGAGAAGGTCATCAGGAATTTCGGTTGTTCTTCTGATGCGTGCAATAAGTCCATTAATGACTTCTTCTACTTCAGCCCGATAGTTTCTGTTGGCTTTGGGAAGTAGGCTTCTGATTTCATTCCACTCTGACAATTTGTATCTTTCCAACTTGTCAAGAGTGTGTTGCACATCCTTGACTCCTGAGCGTTTGACGGTGATCCATGTTTTTGCTCTTTTGCCGCGAGTTCGGCTGAGATGGATTCCAGAGATAGCAACACCATGTTTTCTGAGGTGTAGGCGGTCTCGGCACCAGTCAAGCTCTGAGTTCACTTCTTCAGACTGAACTTCAGCGTTTCTGTTGAAGACCTTCAGCGCGGCCTTCTGTGCTAGAACAGGATCAGCACTTATTTCTGCATCTTCTTCAACAAAATCTGATGCAAGCCTTCGAGCAGCTTGAGCAGAGAGGAAGGCTTCCTTCTGCTTCTTATTGTGCTCCTCCTGAGCCTGTACAGCATTGATGTACTCCTCTTGCGATAGATAGGCGAACTCGGAGTCCCAAGAGGTACGAAGAGGAATTTTTACTCTTGTACTCTCGAGTCGCTCTATCACGGCGTCTAAACGCCCATCCCTGTTGACAATAGCAGAGTTGTCAGGGTAATTCTCACCTTCAGATCTAGGAGAGTTAGAGGGAGGAGATCTGGGAGAAGAAGCAGGGGTAGAGAAGTCATCAGAGATGAATTCATCATCTGATGATAGGCAAATGGTTTCAGGATGGGCTCTTATTTCAGGGGTTCTGGAAGAGGATGCTTCAGGGTTAAAGCGGGTTGGTTTAGAGGGAATGGATTCAGGGTTTAGAGGAGTTACTCTGAAAGTCATTCTGCTTAGTTCGGCTCTTGTCTGTTCTGATGGACTATTCTCCATGAGGCGAATAATCTCACCAGTGACAAAACCAAAGTTCACATCCTGAAAGTCAGAGTTGTCTTGGTTTTCGGGTTCAGAGGTTTGTTTAGGAGAAGAATGAGGTGATGGTTCAGGGGTAGGTTGTTTAGGTGGTTGGTATACAACTAATTGTAAGTTGTTTGTGGGTGAGTCTTCAGATGAGGTGTCGAGGGTGATAGTTTCAGGTGTAGGTTTGGATTTAAGGAGAGTAGAGATGGGTTGGTTATCAGAAGATGAGGGAGAGGATGGTAGTAGTAACGTACCAGGTGCACCGGGGTTCTCCCCCTGAGAGTGTGCAGGCCCTGGAGTGGGCGTTGAGGCTGGTACCTTCTCGACGAAGAAGGTGTCGTCGTCTTCATCATCTTCATCATCATCATCTTCATCCTCGTTTGTTCCCCCCTGTTCGTTGGTTCTCCAGTTGGTGGAGGGGGAATAAACGGAATGGTCTATCGGCTGTCTCTCCCCCTCAACAGGTGCCTGTTGTAAGGCAGCTGTTGAAACACTCCGCTGGAGGAGAGATGCCATGTTGGCGTTAAGCTTCCTGTTGATGAAGGAAGATGAGAGCAGGGACTGGAGAAGTTCCCTATCGGCCGTGGTGAACGATGGCGGCGGAGGAGGAGCAGTGGTCAGTGTATTCACTGTGGTGGCAAGCTCAGCCACTTTCTCCTGGAGGGCTCTAAGGCCAGTCTCCTGTGCATCCAACCTCTGCACCACAATTTGTTGGAAGTTGGTGGTGGAGGTGGAGATGTTGTTGACCGCTGTGGAGAGAGCGGG
Organism: Centaurea solstitialis; assembly: GCA_030169165.1. Lineage (NCBI taxonomy): Eukaryota > Viridiplantae > Streptophyta > Magnoliopsida > Asterales > Asteraceae > Centaurea > Centaurea solstitialis. The sequence goes on from CM058047.1 coordinate 26,045,258, forward strand.
TAACGCCGTGGCCTTCAGGTCGTCTACAGACGCCTGAAGGGAGGAAGAGGAGGTAGCCACCTGAGAGACCTTGTCATGGATGGCATCCAGACAAGGTATGGTGATGGTGACACCAGTAGGAGCAGGGGCGGCAGCGGCGGCAGCAGCAGTGGCAGAGGCTGCGGCGGCTTCGGCGGCAGAGGCAACGGCCTTGGCTGCTGCAAGCTCAAGCTCCATGGCCTGAAGTTGGGCCTTGTGAGCTTCTTCCTGTTGCTAAAGCGCCGTTCGGACCTCCAGCAGTTGTCGTTCAGCGGATTGCCGTCGAAGTTCAGCTGCGTTCAGCTGACGATCGGCATCCGTGAAGATGAAGTCGTTGAAGGGGTCATCCTGATGGAGTTGGGACTGCCCTTCAACTGCTGCTCCTAAAGAACCTGTAAACAGAGTAGCTAAGTGAGTACTAGAGGACTCAGTAGCTTTCATAGAAGAAGAAATGGCAATATTATGCTTAATAGTATTACCTGAGGCTAGGAGGGTATCAGAGCGATTACCCTCCACGTTCTCTGAGTGTTCGAGATGAACAACCTCAGGTTCTTGTTGGACAGGAGCAGAGATAGGAGTATCTGCAGGTGAAGAAGTTTTAGATAAAGGAGACGGTTTATTAAACATTTGAGGCAGGGTAATGTAGTATTTCTTACCAGCTGGTGCCTTCTTTTTCTTTGACGCCTTGGATTTGGCGCGTTTGGGCTGAGGTGGAGGAGAGGAGCCAGAGGGAGGAGGGCGCTTCAGAGGCGCCGAAGATGTTGTTGCAGCTGGGGAAGTCAGTATTGGGTTAGCTACTGACATAGCATGCAGAGAAGAAGAAGAAGATGGTTTGGAAGAGAAGAGAGAAAACATACCTTGAGCAGGAGCAGAGATGGGTTGTTCCTCTGCGTCTGGTTGTGCTTCAGGGACAACCAGAACAGCAGACAGAGGAACATCGTCTGATTTGGCAGACAGCTGTTCCAGAAACTTCACGCCTAAGGCGTAGTTGTTGAAGTTTCCCTCTGTTGGGTAATTGTCACCCATGTGCAGTGCCAGAACTGCAGTGAAGAACCGGGTGTAGGGGACGTTGACCACCCTGGTTCTGTGTTTGATCTTCTTGATCATGTCGTCCCAGATACAGCGGACATAGTCAAACTTGCGATTTTTTATCGCAGAGTAGACCATGTTCTGTATGACGGTGGGGAATTGCTCCGTGCTCCCCGTCTTCCCTGTCAGACAGAGACCAAACGTGTTCCATATGTAATAGAACGTCGCGTTTAGCCCCGTCTTGTGGACAGTAGCAGCAGTCTTCACCAGAGGATGGCCTTCCTTCACAGGCCAGTTGTAGCCAATGGCATCAAGGAATTCGATGACATCGTCCGAGGAAGGAGCAGGAGGAAACTTCTGCTTCTTAGGAAAGTTGAGGACGTTCCTCAGAGTCCCTATGCCGAACGAGATGATGTCGTCCTTGATTTGGAACTTGATCACCTCGTTCATCTTGCCCTTCGAGTTCCTCTCCTGGGCAGTGGTAGCAGTGGACCACAGCTGCAGGAGCAGGGGTTTGTTGGGTGCAGGGTTGATGGTGAACGCCGTCTTCAGGGGACAAGACAGAAGGAAGTCCCTGGCAGGCTTCAGAAACGCCTTGTTTGCAGGGAGGTCAAATTGCCCAATTAAGTTGTTGGGTTTGAACTGCAAGTCATGTTGGGGAATGACTATCGGAAGGTTTCTAGTAGCCGTCATGAGAGTTGTGGCCTCAGAGGAGAGCTGGGCGTCCAAGGATGTAGATGTAGTAGCAGCCATTCTGTTAAAACATAAAAACAACATATGTGGATGATTAAGGATCCAAAATATGCATTTTTCTTCACTTTTCAATGAACACAGAATATGTTCATAAAAGTGGTGAAATCCTTTATACTTGGAATGGATTAGATACCAAAATACACAAAAGGAATGTGTTTTGGTATTAAAAAGAAACTGTTATTTTGATGAGTAGATATCAAAATAAGAGTTTATGATTGTTCTTAAAAGAAATAAGAAAATCATATAAACTGTTTTAACAAAAATCTTAGAAGACTTTGGGAAAACTAAGATCAAACGAAGTGATCTTAGGGTTTTTGGAAAAACGTTGAACAAAATAAGTTGTTTAGATGAAGAATGTCAACTTAAAATGTAGAAAGAACAAGAGTAAAGAAACACTTACGATGATCTTGTTAAAGAAAAGTGATGAGTGTTCTTGGTGTTCTTGAGAGAAAACGTTTCTTGCTTTTTCTTGCTTGAGTTCTTAGAGAGAATTATGTGAGCGTAAAGAGTGTAAAGGATTACGAGTGAGGTTTTTATACCTCGCGGTTGGAGAGAGAAAATGGATGAGAGAGAAACGGGCGGCTAAATTCAAACGTAATGATGAAAAAAGGAAGTTCTACGCGCGTTCACGCGCCTGACACATGTCGTGGGGAACAGGAAACGTCCCATTACGTGTCAGTGCAGATGAAAAGTTTGTTTTATTTGAAAAGATAAAAACCGCCTTTTCAGGGGATAATTCCATTTTGATGAAAGATTTGTTTTCTTGGAATTGGAGTACTTATCAGATAAGTACTGTTTTGGGAAAATCCTCTTATCACATTTAATGCAATAAGGTTTCAGGAGCAGAGGTACTTACCTGAGAATCATCAGTATTCGGATATTGAACAAAGATTTTGTAAGTACTGAATAGAGTCATCCTCTGATGAGAGTTAGTTCAGGAGTTGTTAAAGAAAGAGTCCTGAGAATAGTTATTCTATAGGATTTAACAACTGTTTGTCCTGATAAACTTCAATCATCAGGATTTAACATCCCAAGTTCACTGATGAGCATATTGAAACGCGTTACATCCAGTGGTTTGGTAAAGAGGTCAGCAAGCTGATATTCAGTAGGGACAAAATGGAGTTCAATATCATTATTCATCACATGATCCCTGATGAAGTGATATCTCACTTCAATGTGCTTTGTCTTGGAGTGTAAGACAGGATTGTTGGCGATGGCTATCGCTGAAGTATTGTCACAGTAGATAGGAATTTTAGAAAGTTGTATGTCATAGTCCTGAAGTTGATTTCTTAGCCACAGGACTTGAGCACAACAGATTCCTGCTGCAACATATTCAGCCTCAGCAGTTGATGTGGACACAGAGTTCTGTTTCTTGCTAGTCCAACTCACCAACTTGCCACCAAGTAGGTGACACCCACCAGTGGTGCTTTTCCTGTCGATCTTACATCCTGCAAAGTCACTATCAGAATAAGCTGTTAGATCGAACCCTGAGTCCTTGGAGTACCAAAGACCCAGATTAGGAGTTCCCTTCAGATATCTGAAGATCCGCTTTACAGCGGTCAGATGGGATTCTTTGGGTTCAGCCTGATAACGAGCACATAAGCATGTAGAGTACATGATATCAGGGCGACTAGCTGTGAGATACAGCAGAGAGCCGATCATTCCTCTATAGAGAGTCACATCAACAGGTTTCCCTTTGGAATCTTTGTCAAGTGACAGAGGAGGAGCCATTGGAGTCTTCATCGGTGTACAGGATGTGAGATCAAATTTCTTCAGCATCTCATGTACATATTTACCTTGATTGATAAAGATTCCCTTTTCAGATTGCTTGATCTGAAGTCCTAAAAAGAATGTTAGTTCACCCATCATAGACATTTTATATTCAGATTTCATGAGCAACTCAAACTTTTCGCAGATTTTGGGATTTGTGGATCCAAAGATAATGTCATCGACATATATCTGGACAAGAAGGATATGCTTAGGATATTTCTTTAGAAATAAAGTGCTATCGATCTTTCCACGAACAAAACCTTTAGAGAGAAGAAAGGTTGAGAGGATATCATACCAGGCACGAGGAGCCTGTTTTAACCCATAGAGAGCCTTGTTTAACTTGTAGACGTGATCAGGAAACTTAGGATCTACAAAGCCAGGAGGCTGAGCCACATAGACTTCTTCATTAAGTTTTCCATTCAGAAAGGCATTTTTAATGTCCATCTGATAAACCTTGAAGTTCATATGTGCTGCGAAGGCTAGGAAAAGTCGAATTGCTTCGAGCCTAGCCACAGGAGCAAAGGTTTCATCGTAATCAATGCCCTCTTCCTGCCTGTATCCTTGAGCCACAAGGCGAGCCTTGTTTCGAATAATAGTACCAATCTCATCAAGTTTATTTCGAAAAATCCACTTGGAACCAATGATAGTACGTTTTCGAGGCCTAGGGACGAGAAGCCAGACATTGTTTCTGATGAACTCTGCTAGCTCTTCCTGCATGGCTGAGACCCAGGCAGGATCACGCAAAGCATCATCTATTTCTTTAGGTTCATTTTCAGAGATAAAATTAACATAAAGACAGACGTTACCAGATTGGCGTCGAGTTTTAATGCCAGAGGAGGGATTACCAAGAACTTGATCAATGGGATGATCCTTGGTCCATCGTAGAGCAGGTGGCTGATACACCTGTCCTGAAGTGGAAGCTTCATTTACTGATGGATCAGGGAGAAGATTTGTGGGAGTAGGCTCACTAACAGTGGTTTGAGAAAAGTCTTCACTGTTAGTGGGTTGATCAGGTTCAGATGGTGTGATTTGGGTAATTGGAGTGGCATTTATCAGAGGTGGAGTAGTTATTTCAGTGGGTGGTATTGGAGGATCTTCTTCAAAACCATCAGGGAGGTTTTGAGGAGTTGGATCAACAATGGGAGGTTCAGGGACTTGAAAGAAAGAGTCAGCCCATTGATTTATTTCAGAGTTTTCATGAGGGTGAGGGAAAGTAGGGCCTGATTCATCAAACTTGACATGAATCGTTTCCTCTATGGCTTGTCTTCGTTTGTTGAACACACGGTAGGTTTTAGAGATAGAGGAGTATCCAAGGAAGATTCCATCATCAGACTTGGAATCGAACTTTCCAAGGTTATCTTTGTTGTTCAGGATGTAGCAGACACAACCAAAGATATGGAGATGCTCGATAGAGGGTTTCCTGTTACGAAAGAGTTCGTAAGGAGTTCTTCTGAAGCGCTTTACTATCAGGGATCGGTTCTGAGTATAGCAAGCTGTGTTAACAGCTTCTGCCCAGAATTGAGTGGCAAGGTTGGCTTCACTCAACATTGATCGTGCAGCTTCAATCAGGGTTCTGTTTCGTCTTTCAGCAACACCATTTTGCTGAGGAGTTCTCACAGATGAGAAGTTCTGAGAGATACCTTTCTGATCGAAGAAGGTTTCCAGGGTACTGTTTTTGAATTCAGTTCCGTGGTCACTCCTTATTGATCGAACAGTAAGGTTGTTGAGTCTTTCCATCTTCCTGACGAACAGAATGATTTCTTCAGGAGCATCACTCTTGGATCGAAGAAAGAACACCCAAGTATATCTGGAATATTCATCAACGATTACCAGAGTATATTTCTTTCCAGCAATGGATTGGACGTTGACGGGTCCAAAGAGATCCATGTGGAGAAGTTGTAGAGGAGAGCTGATGGAGGAAATCTGCTTGGACTTGAAACTAGCCCTGGTCTGTTTTCCTTTCTCACAAGCTGAACAAAGAGATACCTTTGTATAGCGAAAGTCAGGAAGACCAATGACAAGATTGTTGATGCAGAGTTGATTCAGCGTCTTGAAGTTGAGATGAGAAAGACGCTTGTGCCAAAGCCAATTCGTATCAGAGGAAGCACGAGATACAAAGCAGAAGTTGTCAGTGGAAGTATTCATGTTGATGATGTAGATATCAGCATGTCTCACTCCAGTGAGAATAACTTCCTTTCTTCTGTTCTTGACTTTGCACATCTTCTTTCAGAATGAGACTTTGTGATTCTTATCACACAGTTGACTGATGCTCAGAAGATTATGCATCAGACCTTCAACATAAGCAACTCTCTTGAAAGTAGTTACTCCGTTGGTCAGTGTGCCATACCCTCGGGTTTGGCCTTTACCGTTTCCACCAAAGGTCACAGCAGGACCTCTTTCTTCACGGTAGTTAGAGAGGACAGATTTCGAACCAGTCATATGTCGAGAGCATCCACTGTCCAGGTACCAGATGCCCTTATCCTGTAAAATTTAGAGTTTAAGTTTTTCTTGGTACCCATAGAACTATGGATCCAGAATTATCAGTAGGACTGGTGGAGTCAGTGGCAGCCTTAACTGAATTATCAGCTTTTGAGGCTGGAGTCTTGACTGAGGAGACAGTCTTGACAACCTTCTTTCCTTTGACTGAATTGTCAGTCTTAGGATTTTTCTTTACCTTTGCTGATTTTTCAGCTTTGGTAGCATCAGGACACTTACTCGCAATATGGTCGTTTAATCCACAGTGATAACATTTGCGATATTGAAAGCGTTTAGTGTGGTCCAGGAAGTCTTTAAACTTCAAGTGAGCAGGACCAGTACCAAGTATGCCTTTAGCATTGGACATTGGAGGAATTGGTTTCTTCTCCTGAGTCTTTTGCTTCAGGTCAATCTTCAGTCTGGGAACAGGATTTTGAGAGAGATTTTGATCCTGAGACTGAAGGACCACCACCCAGAACTTTGTTCTTGGGTTTAGGACTCTTGGTCTTTGAAGGTGTTACAGTGTTAGATTTTTCTTTGACTGTGTTCTTTTTGCTCTTAGGAGCACCTTCAGAGTGTGTGTTAGAAGAAGAAGGAATGTTTTAAGGAGCATTAGGATCAGGGATAGAAGAAACAAATTTTCCAAATTTGAGCATGGAACTATCAGATTTAGTTCCTCTATGAGTGTATCCAAGACCCCTTTTGTTTTTAACATTTCTTCCTGAGGCTAATATTTCATCAACCTTTTCAGAGGCGTCACTCCATCCTTTGATGGTGACTTTTTCAGCGTTTAACTCAGCCAGGGCTCTTTCTTTGGCAGCAAGAGCCATTTCTCTTTCAATACAGAGAGTTTTATTTACAGTGACCTGGTCTTTATAGTTTTCTTCCAGAATGGTAAGCTGTTTTATTTTTTCTTGACATTCTTTGAGTTGTCCTCGAAGGTCAATATTCATTTTTTCAGCAGAGGTTTTACCATTAAGGGCTTTGTAAAGATCAAGAGTGACCAAGTCCAGCTGAGTTAAGCTTTCAAGAGGGACGAGAGGAATAGGTACCTGACTGGAAGAATCAGTCGCAGAGGTGGAAGCTTTAGCAGTTGTGGAAGAAGAAGCTTCAGGAGCCTGAGTAGGAATCTCTTCAGGGACCTCTTCTATCTTAGCCATGAGAGCTAAGGTAGGTTCCTCAATAATGGCCATCAGTGCCACTTGAGTGTCTTCCTCATCAGATGAGTCATCAGAGGAGACATCATCCCAGTCGCAGTCTTCTGCGATAAGACCTTTACCCTTGCACTGAATTTTCATCTTTTTGTACTTTTCTTTCAGGCGCTGGTATTTGGGGTTCTTAGAAGAAGATTTGGCAGAGGAGGGAGCAAACTGACTTTTCCTGTACCTGCAATCATTAGCAAAGTGTCCTTTGCCCTGACAGTTGTAGCAGATAGCAGTAGCCTTATCAACAGGGTCTGATTTAGGCTTGTCAGTAATAGTAAGATGTTTCTTTTTGTGGAAGTTTCCCTTTTTGGCAAACTTCTTGAAAGATCTGGTTAACAAAGCAAGAGATTCATTGAATTCAGGATCTTCTGACATGTCAGAGTCAGAAGATTCTAATTCAGTAATAGTTACTGAAGAAGGAGTGGCGACAGTAGGAACTGAGTCAGAGACCAATGCAACAGAGTTACTTTTGGTATCTTTAGAATCTCTTATGAGATTCTTTTTCAGTTTCTTCTGTTGTTCACGGTTGAGAAGAATATCGTACAACTCACTTAATGTGAGTGTCTTTATGTCCTTTGACATAGTTAAGCAGGAGGTGTATATTTCCCAATGTTCAGGAAGAGCTTCCATGAACTTGGTAACCACCTCAGAGTTAGAGTAGGTAGTACCGATAGTCTTCAGATCAATCAGAAGACAGTTGAATCTCTAATGTAGCTGGGAGAGAGTTTCATCCTTTTGATGAATAAAGCTTTCATACTGTCGAACCAAGAAAATCTTTCTTGATTCCATGAGAACAGCAGTACCTTCATATTGAACACAGAGAGTGTCCCATATTTCTTTAGCAGATCGAAGGTGGCAGACAGAATGGAATACATAGTCAGGGAGTGACATGGCGATGAGAGACCTAGCCTTAGTGTCAATGTTGACCAGGCGTCTGTCTTCATCATTCCAGTCAGTTACAGGCTTTACCAGTTGCCTTTCAGGTACAGCTGGTTGGCTCGCTGCAGCAGGAATGGGGTGGACGGTTTGTGTAGGCACATGTGGTCCATTTTCCAGAAAGTATGGAATCTGGGGATCAGAACCAGAGAGAAAGAGTTCCATCCTGGTTTGTGTAGGCACATGTGGTCCATTTTCCAGAAAGTATGGAATCTGGGTACATCGATGTAAACTTAATCCAATGGAACTCTATGAAATAGAAAGCATAGCGAACACGTGGCAAAAGGCCACAAAGATCCACGTGTCGGAGTAGGACACTTGCAATTATTGACAAACCCAACTATTCGTTTCCATATACCGAAAACAAAAGTTCGTTTTAGATTAACTTTTTATTGGTTACCCATTTATATGGCTTTCTTCTATTTACCATTAGAGCTATTTTGGATAATCAAATTAAGTTAAAAGCATTTAAATAATCCAATTCTAAATTTTGGTTTAAAATTCTAGTCTAACCTAATTCAAACAAAACTATATAACCCAACTTAAACCACGCAAATTAAATTGATTGGGTTGATATATGTTGAAATTTTAGTAGTTTATTTTATAATCTAACTTTTTTTATATTTAAATGAAGTAAAATATAATGTAAAAAATAAGAAAACGGGTAAACTCAAAATAGAAAACTTGAAGGGGAATGCATATAAAAAGATAAAATTACAGTTTAAGTTCTAATATAATTTTTTTTAAGTATAATTAATTATTGGTTAGTAGGTTTAAAAATCAAATTAACTCTATATATAAAAAGACATTCTTTGGGTTCAACGGGTACTTTGAGTTCAAATGACCCTAATCCAATTTCAACATAATAGGTTTGGTATAAATTTGTACCAACTACTTATCGGGCTACTTCGATTGAGTTTTTAATGTATTTTTAAGTTGCGTTAGGTTGGTATAATTTTGTCCCAACTACTCAATCAAAGGTTGATTAGGTTGGTCGGTTTTTAAGTAACCCTAAATTTACATCATCTACACTTTACATGCATTAAATAATTTAGAAAACTTTAAATATTCAAAAATATTTATCATTAATGTAATTGTACATAACAGTGATATTATTGTATGCATTTTATGTACCTGTTTATTTTTATTTTTGCATTAATGTAATTGAAAACATTTAGTGTTATTGCCTTATTGGCACTTAGATAGAAAATGGTGGGAACTAAGATTCAATTAATCCTTAAGGTGGAACTCGTTCAAATAGACAATAAAGGTATATAAGGGCTTGAGAGTTGAGATGTAGAAAATATGGAAAAAGCTTAATTTTTATTGATGAAGGAAAGACCTTTAAATAGGAATACAAACCTAACTACCTAAGATATATACACCAACTCAATTTATAGCTATAAAGGATATACATCAATTTAATTTACAGCTAATTTAAAGATAAACTATAACTATATTTATCTATAACTAACACAAATATCACATGTGTTATTTATCTTCAACATGCCCCCGCAAGATGGACGGCCTTTGGGAAAGACCAATCTTGGAAAATAGATCTTCAAAAAGTCTACGAGGTAGTGGTTTTGTAAGAGCGTCAGCTAGTTGATCAGTACCAAATATGTGTTGAACCCTTAGAGTACCTAGTTGTATTTGCTCCCTTACAAAGTGAAAATCAAGTGCAAGATGTTTCATTCTGGAATGAAATATTGGATTAGGAGCATATTGAGTTGCACTTAAATTATCACAATATATACTTGGTTGTTGATCAAGGTTAAGACCCAACTCTAGAATAAGAGATCGTAACCAAAGTAACTCAGCAGTAGTGGATGCGACAGCTCGAAATTCAGCTTCAGTAGACGAGCGAGAGACGCCTTTTTGTTTCTTTGAACTCCATGACAATGGATTTCGACCGAGATAAACGATATACCCTGTCGTTGATACATAGTCATCACGATCTCCACCCCAATCTGCATCACTATATGCATGTAACCTTAACGGTGAATCTCGATGAAGAATAATTTCGTGGTTAGATGTTCCATTAAGGTACCGGAGCAACTGCTTTAGGGCAGCCCAATGCACATCCGTTGGACGATGCATGTATTGAGATTAGGGGTGAGCATCGGAAGCGGGTACCCGTCTTTGGAACCGGAACCGCTCCGGAACCGCCGGTTCCGGAACCGGAACCGCCGGTTCCGGAACCGGAACCGATGTGAGTGGTTCCGGTTCCGGTTCCTAAAATACGGAACCGATCAAGACCGGTTCCGGTTCCGGTTCTCATTTTTTTGGAACCGTTACCCGCCGGGTACCCGCTATATTATAAAATATATATATATATATTATATATAATTATTAATTTAATATATTACCCATACAAGGTTGGATTTAGTATAACCCAAATCTCAATTCATGCTAATCCAAAATGTGTCTTTGTGGATTTGCTTATGATTTTGAATGGATACTTGCTAGGCGTCTGCATTGTATGGGTTTTTATAAGAAAATTCCATGAATCATCATATAGGTTTCTATATGGATTTGCAATCGATTGCTAGGTTTTTGTATGGATTTGCAACCAAGTTTTGCAAGTTATATTAACATGAGTTTATAATAAAGTGACACAATATATGAGATTTCTATATGGGTTTTCATATTGGATTTTCATAATAAACTGATGCATATGTTTATTACTAATTAGAAAAGAACCACTTAACATAATAATGATATTATCATATTTATCATTTAAACTTGGTATGTATTACTATTAAAATGTATGAAATGTTTAAAATAAAAATTAAAAAAATCGAAACCGGGTACCCGGTACCGGAACCGGTTCTCGGCGGTTCCGGGACCGGTTCCAAGAAATGAAGAACCGGTGTAGGCGGTTCCTGTTGGTCCCAAAGAGGTGACCTTCAAGCAAGGATAGTGTTTGGGATTATAGAAGGGGGGGGGGGGTTGAATGTAATCACACAAGTTTTCACTTTTAAATTCTTGTTGTATAAACAATATGAATTTACAGATTGTTGCGGAAATAGAAAAGACAATAAGTCTAAACTAAACAATCTAAGTTCTTTCACTATGCACTAAAGTGAGAAGATGTAAGAAAGAAGATAGAGGGAATAAAGAAAGAAAGGATTAGGGTAGTATTAGGATGAAGAAGAAGTATGGAGAACATCTCTTCAAGTCCTATTTATACCCAATACATTAAACGCATGTAGACTCACTTTTGTGTACGTGTCACAATGTAAGTGGTCCTTTGTACTATTTACTATAAACAAATACTCTTTGCATGGTGTCCAAAAGAGGAAGTGTGTAAACAGTTGCCTTGAGGTCTGATAAGTACGGAGGGAACAGTAAAGAGACTGTCCTTATGTACTTTTGTGTCAGTAAAGGCGGATAATCCTTTTGTGCATTAGACTAAGACATTACACTAATCCTTCAGGATCAGGATACTGATCAGTGACTAGAATCCTGAAGCTGGTGCTGTTCAGGGTCACTTGTATCCTGACGAATCTTTAGGATGTCATACGATATTGAGCAGCCTGCTATCACTGAGTTCCGTCTTCAGATCACGAGCATGCTGTTCCTGTCATCAGCTAATTCTTCGACGTCGCTGATGGTTCTTTGAGTATGATCTTGATGTCTTCAGGAGGTCTTCACTTCAGTGGATAGGATCAGTAGACTACAGAACAGACTCGTTCGTCTCCTGATCCCGATCCTGATTACTATAAAAAATAAGTTACAGCATAAGTAACATGGAATAACACTGAACAGACTCAGTGATAATTCCTCAAGCTATAACAGAAGTAAAAACCTATTCACTAAGTAAAGGTTCAGGATCATTATTATTTCATCAGGTCTTAGGAGAGCTGGATCAACAGTTCCGGTTCCGGTTCCTTCTTTCCAGGAACCGCCGGTTCCGGTTCCGGTTCCGGTTCCATGAAAAATAGGCGGGTACCCGGTTATGCTCACCCCTAATTGAGATAAACGATTGACCGAAAAAGCAACATCCGGGCAAGTAAGAGACAAGTATTGTAGACTTCCTACGAGAGCTCTATATTCTGTTGGGTTTGACAAGGGTGTACCATCATTGAGAGAGTGTGAAGGATAAGTAACCATAGGTGTTGGAACTAATTTGGTATCTGTCATACCGGCTCTATTTAATAGATCGGTAATATACTTTTTTTGGCTCAGGAACAAACCTTTTGAGTGAGGATATACTTCCACCCCAAGAAAATAAGATAGTTCACCAAGGTCTTTTAAAGAAAAATGAGTAGCAAGATTTGTAACGAAGGTTTGAAGATCGGCGGTAGAAGGACCGGTGATGATTATGTCATCGACATATACCAAGAGATAGAAAGTAGTATTGTCTAGACGGTAAAGAAAAAGAGAGGGATCTGCGATAGAGTTTTGAAAACCATAGGATAGAAGAAATTTACGGAGCTCTTGATACCAATCTCTCGGAGCTTGCTTAAGGCCGTAAATGGCTTTTCGAAGCTTACACACGTGAGTAGGGTGGTCTTTGTCAATGAAGCCCGGAGGTTGTGACATATAAACATCTTCGTTGAGTGTACCTTGTAGAAATGCATTGTTTATGTCAAGTTGACGTATAGACCATCCATTAGTAACAGCTAGAGACAACGTGAGCCTAACAGTAGTGGGTTTGATAACTGGACTGAATGTTTCAGAATAGTCGATACCGGGACGTTGGTGAAAACCTTTGGCGACAAGACGCGCTTTATATCGCTCAATGGATCCGTCAGGTTTGTATTTTATACGGTATACCCATTTACTCCCAACAAGATTTTGAGTGGATTCAAAAGGAACTAAATCCCAAGTGAGATTTCGAATGAGAGCATTGTGTTCTTCTGTCATGGCAGTGCGCCATTGAGGATCCTTGAGGGCTTGGGTGATTGTATGTGGTTCAGTAGGTTGAGGATGAACATTAGTCAGATGTGCAAATTTGGGGTTGGGTTTGGTGATATTATTTCAGAGTCTGGTGACAATCGTTCGAGTAGGAGGAGGAGGTGGTGGAGGGTAGGGGTGTTCATTTTCGGATATCCGAATTTTCGGATATCCGAAATTTTCGGATAGTACATTTAGCTATCCGAATCCGTATCCGAAATTTCGGATACGGATACCGGATAATCCGAAATATCTGAATTTCAACTTTGTGAAACGTATACAATGGCAATCAAAGGGAAAGTTGTTAATCAGATGTTAATCAAGAGTTATATTAACTCCTTTTTTGGGGAAAAAGCCACAACCATTGTTTATAACCCAACATATATACATAAAATCATTAGATCCAAATGAAAAATTAGACACATAACCTCTGAATCTAAAGTGCAAAGCATGCTACTATTCATCTTCTTCTCTATTTCACGACCCTGGTAATCAGAGTGGTTCACAAATTACAGATCGAAATGGAGATAACCCACATCCTCAACCATAGTTCATAACCCACCACCATCGACTCACAGGTTTGCGTATTATGGATCGAGATAGAGATTGAAAACTGTGACAAAATAATGCAATTAAACCTTTGCAAAATAGCAAGATGCAAAAACTCAAGGCTTCAAACTCCCTGGGTCTTATTTATGTCGGCGGAAGGCAAACGAAAAAGATGAGAGAAAAAGTTGGTTTTTGTGTGGAATTAATTAGGTTTGCTTGGGTAGGTTATTATATTTAATATTTAATACAATATTATTTATTTTTATAAAAACATTTCGGATATTTCGGATATCCGAATATCCGAAATCTTGAAAAAATACTATCCGAATCCGAATCCGAAAATTCGGATATCCGAATTTTCGGATAATTTTTGGATCGGAAATTTCGGATTATCGGAATTCGGATCGGATACGGATAATTTTGAACACCCCTAGTGGAGGGGGAGAGGGAGAGGGAGAGGGAGGTAGAGGGGAAGGAGAAGGAGAAGGAGAAGGAGAGAAAATTGGGTTTTGTGGTGGGGATATATTAGAAGATGGTGAAGAAGAGATAGTAGATATAGGTGAAGTGAATGGTTGTGGTTTTTGTTGTATAATTGGAATTGTGAAAGTGCACCATTCATCAATCGAAGTTGTTATTGTGGGTGCATGAGAAGGACAAAACTCAAGATAAGGAAATACATGTTCAACAAATTTAACATGACAAGAGGTATAGATTCGATTTGTGGATAGATGTAGACAATAATAAGCACTTTGTGAGGGCGAATAACCCACAAAAATGCAAGGCAAAGAACGAGAGTCGAGTTTGTGGGACGAGTAGGGACGAAGCCATGGGTAACATAAACACCCGAAGTTTTGAAGTTTATGGTAATTTGGTGGAGTTCCAAATAGTTTTAGATAGGGTGACATATTTTGGAAAGTCGGTGTTGGCAAGCGATTTATTAAGTATGTGGCGGTAGCAAAGGCATGTGGCCAATGAGTAAGAGGAAGTTTGGAATGAGATAAGAGAGAAAGACCAGTCTCAACGATGTGCCGATGTCGACGTTCTGCAAAACCGTTGTGTTCTGGTGTATGTGGCGGAGATGTGAGGTGACATATGCCATTGGACTGAGATATGGAGTGAGTTTTTCATACCCTCCCCCATTATCTGAAAAAACTTGAATTATAGGAAGGTTGAAATATTTTTCGACAATAGCTCGAAACCTTAAGAATATGGCATATGTATCAGATTTGCGTTTAAGAGGATATAACCAAGTATATTTTGTAAAGGGTTAAGTACATGGGAGTGTATCGAACTTGTCACGTTTTATCATTGTATGTACTCAACTTTAAAAATTACCGATTAATGTACTGAACATGCTAAAATTGTCATTGTATGTATCCAACTTTATCAAAAACCTACCATTTAATGTATCAAACTTGTTACGAAAGTGTATCCAACTTGTCATGAAATACATTAAATGACAATTTTAACAAGTTTGGTACATTAATCGGTAAGTTTTAAAGTTAAGTACATACAATGATAAAACGTGACAAGTTCGATACACTCCCATGTACTTAACCCTTTTGTAAAATGATCTACAAAAATCACATAATATTTGTAATCGTCGTAGGATAAGATGGGAGAAGTCTAGACATCAGTAAAAATTAATTGAAGAGGTGCATGAGAGGAGAGTGTAGAATTAGAGAAAGGCAACTTGTGACTTTTATTAATGTTGCATGAATTACAATCAGCAATGGAAAAATCACTAATAGATAATGAAAACTGAGAATTTAAAATCCTAAGAATCGAAAGCAAAGGATGCCCAAGTCGATGATGCCAGTCGTGCATGGGTAATTTGAAACTTGTAAAGGCTTGAGGAGGGCTTGGTTTCCACTCATACATTCCATCTCTAGTTGGACCCTGAAGGAGTATCGTTCCGTTTGAAAGCTCCTTTACAAGAAAAAGAAAGGGTAATAACTCAATACTTGTGTTGTTATCTAGACAAAATTTAGAAATAGACAATATGTTTCGAGAGATTGAGGGAACATGTAAGACATTAGAGAACGTAAAGGTTTTAGAAGAGGTTGCGAGAGAGAAAGAACCGGTGTTACTAATCGGAAGTCCTGAGCCATCGCCTATCACAAGTTCCTCGGTACCATCATATGGAGCATGGAGTGATAGATTGTTGATGTCGTTGGTAACATGGTGTGTTGCACCGCTGTCCAAGAGCCATGTATTTGGAGATGAAGCTTTTGCGGTTGCCATATTAGCTTGGGGTGCATAAGGACGAGGTTGGTAGCTGTGTGTTGGTGCCCGGTGTTGAGGAAACTGGGCATTCGGAAATTGTCCTTTGAACACATTTTGATGAAGAGAATGTCCTTGAGCCTTGCACCATTGACACTTGCCAAGATAAGGACGTTGAGGCCGAACGGGTACTTGATTTTGAGGAAGTGGTAGTAGGAGTGGGTTTGAAGAGGACCATTGTTGTTTGCCACGATTGTTGTTGATGTTGGGACGATATTGAGCAGCAAGTACGGTGGTTGGCAATGGAGTGGAGATGGTGTTTTTGGTGGCAAGCTCCCTCGTGATTAATTTCTCATAAAGTTCTTCAAAAGAAATATCCCGAGCATTGACGGCATCAATGACAGGTTTGTAAGTCTCGTAATCAAGTCCTTGGAGAACTTTGTCAATGATATCTTCATGATCCATAGGTTTACCCATGGAAGCCAAACGATCGGTACACGTTTTGATAGCCTGCATATATTCCGAGATGGTTTAGGTATCTTTAGAGATACTGGTCAGATGGTCTTTGATTTGTTTTAGATGGCCACGTGACGGATTAGCATATGTTTTGGCTAGAATGGTCCATGCTTCATGAGCGGTGCTGGTCTGAGAGACGAGAGGTACCAAGTTTTGAGAGAGAGTACCAACAAGTGCACCAAATACAAGTCGATCTTGACGAAACCAAGTAAGGGCAGCGGGGTTCGGTGTGCTCTTATCGTTAGCGGTAAGCATGGTGGGTGGAGAAGGATGAGTTCCATCTACAAATTTGTAGAGGTCATAACCAAGAAGAGTTGCTTGAATCTGAGTTTTCCAAGCAATGTAGTTTGTAGGTGTAAGTTTGATGGAGTTTTGAAGTTGAATGAGGGTAAAAGGTTTAGTTGGTTCATTGTTGTTGGGAATTTCAGCCTGTTCAGCGGCCATTGGGAAGTAGAAGAAAATCAAAAACGGAAAAAAAAGGAGGATGAATTATGATGGATCAAAGCTCTGATACCATGTAGAAAATATGAAAAAAGCTTAATTTTTATTGATGAAGGAAAGTCCTTTAAATAGGAATACAAACCTAACTACCTAAGATATATTTACACCAACTCAATTTACAGCTATAATGGATATACATCAATTTAATTTACAGCTAATTTAAAGATAAACTATAACTACATTTATCTATAACTAACACAAATATCACATGTGTTATTTATCTTCAACATGAGATGATCCCTGAATAAGCATGCACTAAAGCCATAAATTTGAGGTATAGCTTAATAATATCAATAGTGGCAATATTCTTGTGTTTCTGGCACTTTGATGGAAACAGGTCCTTTCATTTTAAAGATGTCGTATGGTATATGTGGGAATATTTCTTGTTCCTTGCACTTGCGAGTAACATAGTTAAATATATCTTGTGTTGCTTACAAATGCAAGTTAAAATGTTTGAGGTCAATACTTTTCTTGTCAACATGTTTACCAACTCTCGTTAGTATAGTAGTAGATCTAGTACCGCTTTGAGGAGCATTGGTGATGCTACTTAGGAGCATCACTTTTCGGGAGCATTTTTGTGTTGAAGAGGGGTTTTAGAGATATGGTAACACTGGACTGTAATTTAGTTCAATTCAGGGTTAGTTATTAGTTGTTATTTACATTCCATTTTTCATGTTCTACTTATTTAGCAAACTCTAACTTCGTGGGTTTAAGTCTCGATCTTCTCTTATGAAAATTTATAGTTCTTAGAAGTGGTATTTTATTACCATTTTAGAACCCTCATACACCATCAAGTCCAAGATCGAGCACCAGCGAGCTCCTATACAACATAGTACATCGCAAAGAACGTAAAAAAATGCGGAATAAAAAACAAATACAGACAATCATATATCTATTGATATGACATGGTAATTAACTAAGCATTCTATTGTTTTAAGTCGTCATAGGTGGTTTTTAGTTGCAGTTTAAATATGTTAGTTTTGATTTCAAGATGAAATAGAGTGTGAGAGAGGGGAAGATGAAAGACCAAAAAAGAGAATATGTTAAACATAGTTATCCATTCACCAGATATTAAAGTACAATTTTTGATATATAAGAATGCATTGAGGTTATATTAAAGTAACTGAAAAGCTGGTTGTTATTGAGTAAGCTTGTTAAAAACTTAGTTACACTGGTAAAAGTTAACTTACAATCTTGATAAAAGTTCAAGTTACCTAAAAATTCTAACTGATATGTACGTAAAATATAAAAAACATAATTAGAATACACTATTAAAAATAGTCAATAAACTTAGTTATGTTGGTAAAAATTAACTTAAAATCTTATAATTTTATAATATCGTTTTTGGTCTTAATTTATAAAGAAAGTTATAATAAAATATTTTAGATTTTATTTTATTTATTACAAACTGAATCTATCTATATTGGCCTTAAAAAATAGAACGACTCTAGCTAACTTATGTAAGTCTGGTTAAAAAAACATACAAGCTTAAAATTCCCTTTTTCAAAAACATAAAAGTAGATATTAATTTTGTAAAAGAAAAGCCAAGTGGCCTATTATTGTCTAGCAACTGTGTAAATGCATCAGAAGGTGCCACCAAATAAGACAACATTTTGGCCCACTTTCCTCTATTATTTTCAAAAAGCCATCGGATTGGGGGCACTTTTATTACGTGGCCAAATAATTTCATAATAGCCTCTTTAAAATATTTTACATAAATTGTATTAAAATAAATTCTCTTTTACCTTTATTTTATAGAATATAATTTAAAAGTTTCATTTTGGTGTATACAATCAAGAGGACCGGGCCTAGGATTTTTAATACAGGTGGTTCTCTTGTTTCAACTATTTTTGGTCAAGACTCAAGATCTACAATCTCTTTTAGAATGTGTTGAATCTCTAAAAGTAAAAAAATTTGATAAGTAGTGCAACATAAGCAACCGTTTGTATATGCTCTTGAAAAGCTCTTATAGATACCAAGGAATACATGTGTGTGAGCATGTGTGTGAGTCTTAACATGAGTTGAATCAAAGAATTCTTCACATGTTCTCCAAGATCTCTCCCTTATGTTGAACCATCACCCATTTGGATAATTTGTAACGTTTAATCGACATGGTGGTACGTGGATTATTGTCTTGAATGTTATGTGATCCAGGTGTTGGTTGTGAGACCGGTTAATTTTGTGGGCACAACTTTTGGACTTTAGACCTCGACAAAATTCATATGTAAATTTATTTTTAAAATGCATATGGACCTTCCCTTAATTGTCTCTTCGTATCTTCTAGCGATATTTAACATCTTATTTTTAGACATCCCATGTTTGATTGAAATTTATGTGTATGCTCATGACACATGTCTTGAAGAATCACTAAGCGTGTGTAAACAAGTAGTCTATATTTTGAAAATGCATGAACCTATTTTTGTTCCACATGATGTGCTTATAAGTCTTATTTGAAACTTTTTCCCGTGCTTTACAAATATACATGTGAATTTTATGTAACATGTTTTGAAAAGATTTTTTTTTTTTTGGATATGGTATGTGAAATCGAATTTTGAAATACATGAAATTGCATTAGTATGTATGTCGCATATGAGGTTTTTTGAAAATTACATTTTATGTCATTTTATTGCTAAAGAATTTTGTATTGAGTTATGCGTGAATGTGTTTTGTTGCACACCACTTTGCTCGTTAGTTGATTAACCTACATGGCGTGACTAAATGTATGATGGAAGTATGATGGTCCATTTGAAGTGTTTTGTTGTATGCATTTTGTTTGTTGTCGTCATTATATTTGCACAATAAAAATGCATTTTATTGTTTGATTTTATGTGTACGACATTACTGAGCACACATGTCTGCTTAGAGGTGGTATTACTTTAATGTGCATACGTCAAAATGTTATAAAGATTTTCGTTAGATCTTCTAAAATGCGAATTGTTATAACTGTTGAGTTAATATGCTTGAAAACTATAAACTCACATGCGTTAAGGTTTAAACCTCATTGTGGGTAGGGGTGTTCACGGGGCGGGGCGGGGCGGGTAGTGAGATTTTTGATAACCATATATGCGGGGCGGGTACCTAACTTTATTATCCGAAACCGAACCGTGCGGGGCGGGTACCCGCACCGAACGGGTAAAAAAGAGCGGGTACCCACGGTTCGGTTCATGGGTACCCGCATTTTGTCGAATTTTTTGATGTACACAAATATATACTAGAAGATAAAGTTATTTTATGACAAACTAACACAATTACCCATAAAAATATTAGAAAATGAAAATAAAAGTATCGAGGATTGTCGTCGATATGGGTATGCAAAAATGATCTAGATTAAATTTGACCAACAAACCAACGGGAGTAGGGGGTGAAGGAAAAAAAAACATGGTATGTAATGAAGATTTTTTTAAGATTAGTAATTTTTAATTATAAAGTATTAATAAATATATTTTTCTTATTAAATTAATTATATACGGAGCGGGGCGGATACCCGCGGGTAGTAGATTTTAAGAACCGAACCCGACCCGCGACTTAGCGGGTACCCTTATTTTTGGGTTTTTCGGGTCACGGATTACTCGGGTATCGGTTTTCTCGGTTTCGGATCATACGGTTCGGTTCGGTTCGGTTTTACGGTTTTCGGTTTTTTTGAACACCCCTAATTGTGGGTGATGTTATATTTACAAAGTAGGATTGTAGGAGTGTCTTTAAGAGTGAAGGATAGTCACATATACAACTGTAGGTCCCTATTGGGATGGCAATAAACAGAAAGTCGGTGGCAGATCACTAGAAGGATGGCAATAAACAGAAAGTCGGTGGGAGATCACTAGAAGGGCTATAGGGGACTAAGGCCCCTATGATTTTCTTGATTATTAGACCCCAACATAAAACATGTATTTATATTTTATTTTTCTTTTTTCACTTTGACCCCTGACTCTAGTCAAGTACTAGAACCAACTCAAGATCTTTTTTTTTTTGAAACAGCAGCAAAGGAAAAGTTTCATTACCACCCAAACCAAACAACAAACAACACAGGTCCCACAAGGAATAAAACCCACAAGGGAACCAAACCACAATTCCAACCAAAATCATCGAATAGGGAGAAAAACATAACCCAAAAAGCAAACCAAAATCAGACCAAAAATCAGACAGTTTATGAGATAGAAGCTGGACTATATAAACAGTAGAATGTAGTGGCCTTCAGCAGCCGAGAGCTTTCGAACATCTCTACCCGAAGACAACCAAACAATTTTGAACAGCATCTCTACAGAACTTCAGAGTTGTCACCGAACCACATCTCTACCCGAAGCCAACATGAAGACTTCCGAAACAGCAGCCGATTACGCAGCAGAATGTTATGCGTTCAAAGGATCCGACAGCCACAATCTCCAATCTATTCTCATCATTTTGCTCCGCTGCGATAACCATTCGAAAACTCTTCTTTGAAATTCAGCCATCTTATCACCGATATCTCCTCTTGATTGCTTGAATACCAATTTATTCCTGTCCGACCATATCAAATACGCCATACACCGAATAGTTGCCTCCCAACGTGTCATCCCCTTAGCGCTAGATCCACTTCGAGCCGCTAACAACAAGAGATCCCCAAGAGAACCAGTGGACGAGACATCTAAATTCCACCATCTCCCCACGAGTGACCAAAAGTTTTTTACCTTTTCACAAGAAAACAACGCATGCGGGACCGATTCTACCTCCCTATTACATCGCGGGCACAATGTAGAATCCAAATCAACACCATACTTGTCCAACAAAAGCCGACACGGTAGTCTTCCGATATTAGCTTTCCAATAGAATACATTAACCTTAGACGGAATCTCCTTTACCCACTTAGTAGGTTCACCTCTCCTACCTACCACTCTCCCCCCGACCTTTTTTCACCTAAAACGGTTCTAAGCACCTTAACCGAGAACCCGCCCACCGGGTCCAACAACCAATTAACCTTGTCAACCCCATTAGAAACGGGTTTAAAATTATCAATCAAACTACACAACTCCAACAACTCACTCTCCTCCCTCCCTAACGGCGGTCTCCTCCAACACCAATTCCACCCCCACACGTCACCTACGAAACTCCCTCTATCCGCTACTAACACCTCCTTACAAGTCTCAAGATTGTAGAGCCTTGCAAACCTTTCCTTAAGCACTACCCCTCCCGCCCATCTATCCTCCCAAAACTTCGTACAACGCCCATCCCCAACAACCTTCCCGAAGGACCCCGAAAAGTTGCACCCCACATCATCTATTATCCTACCCAAATTGATGACGGACCTCCACACCGAACTTCCTCGAAACACATGCCCCTCCCCCAACTCAAGACCACCACTTTCACCATAGATACTTTGGATAATCTTTCGCCAAAGAGCTCCCCTTTCATCTAGAAACCGCCACCACCACTTCCCAACCAAACCCCAATTCATCTCTCTAAGGCCGCCGATATTAAGACCACCCCGCTCAAACGAATCTAAAGTTTTATCCCACTTAACCCACGCACGCCCTCTCTTTGATTCCTCACTACCTCTCGAACACTCCCCCCCCCCCAAAAAAAAAAAAAAGAAATCTCTTCTCACACTCTCTAAAGATTTGATTACACTCACCGGGGCATGGAACAAAGAAAAATAATATAGAGGCAAGCTACTAAGAACCGATTTTACCAAAGATAACCGACCTCCGAAGGATAACCACCTTGCCTTCCAACTCGAGAGTTTGTTCTTGAACTTAGTGACTACCTTTTCCCAATGGACAACTCTTTTCATCGAAACTCCCACCGGTAAGCCAAGGTAAGTGAATGGTAGCGAACCACTACGACATCCAACTAATCTTGCCCAACCTCGGACTTCTTCCTCCGGTACACCTATGCCAAAGATGTTGCATTTGTTGAGATTGACTTTGAGCCCGGACACCTCATAGAAGCACCTCAATAATTTTACGAGGTTGACAATATTCTCCGCTCCCCATTCTCCAAAGAATATAACATCATCCGCGTATTGGAGATGGGAAAGATCCACTTCTCCTTTTTCCACTTTTAGCCATTTGTAAAGACCCTTCTCGATAGCCTCTTCCACCATTATATGGAGGCCTTCGGCCACCACAAGAAAGAGGAACGGAGCCAACGGATCACCTTGTCTAATGCCCTTCTCCATGGGAAATTCTTCGGTCAGGGACCCATTCACTAAAATTGATATTCTTGATGTCTTAAGGCAAGTCGCAATCCACTTTCGCCATTTGATTCCAAAACCCATATTTTCCAACACTTCCAAAAGAAAATCCCAATTTACCGAATCATATGCCTTTTCAAAATCAACTTTAAAGATCAAACCTTTTCTTTTTGCACTTTTTAGGTAAGATACCGTCTCATTTGCTACTAACACCCCATCTAAGATGGATCTTCCTTTTAAAAAGGCGCTTTGCTCGTAACTAATGACGTTTCCCATCACCGACTTCATCCGCTCCGCTAGTACCTTTGAAATTACCTTATACAATATCCCAACTAGACTAATTGGTCTAAACTCATTTAGTCCAATAGGATTTGTATTTTTTGGTATTAGAGTAACAAAGGAGGAATTGCACCCAACACTTAGTGCCTCCTCCTTCCAAAACCAATCCAAAGCCGCCATAAGGTCCCCTTTGATGACCTCCCAAAACTTCTTTATAAAACCGCTTGTGAACCCATCCGGGCCCGGAGATTTATTGCTACCACAATTTTTCACGGCACTCCACACCTCGTCTCCGTGAACTCTCTCTCTAACAATAAGGCTTCCTCATCCGAAATCTTCCTCATTCTATTCATCCTCAACTTTGCTCCCAAACGATTATGCTTTGAGTATTTTTGCTTGAAGAAATCAAACACGTACTTTTTAAGTTCTTCCGGGTTTTCTGACCACGTACCTTGAATATTTAACCCTTGGATCCGATTCCGCCGCTCCCGAAGCTTACAAGCCGTATGAAATAATTTAGAGTTCTCGTCCCCTTCTTTTGCCCATTTGAGTTTTGCTCGTTGTCTTACCATGGCAATCTTCTTATCTTCCAACTCCCTCCACTTTTTTCTCGATTCAATCCACTTTTCACGGTCCACCTCGTCTAACATGCTAACATCTTTATTATCCTCCCAAGATCTCACTTCTTGCCTTGCTACCTCCACCTTTTTATCGAAATCCCCCCATCCACTTTTCCTCCACTCTCTAAGCGCTACTTTCACTCTCTTTAATTTATCCCGAAAGATACAATCCGGCCTCGTCGAATTAGGCCTTTCTTGCCAAGCCTCCTTTACCAAATGATAAACGGAATCTTCTTTAAGCCAAACATCGTAGAATTTGAAAGGAATCGGACCAAAATCATCTTTATTATCCTCCCAAGATCTCACTTCTTGCCTTGCTACCTCCACCTTTTTATCGAAATCCCCCATCCACTTTTCCTCCACTCTCTAAGCGCTACTTTCACTCTCTTTAATTTATCCCGAAAGATACAATCCGGCCTCGTCGAATTAGGCCTTTCTTGCCAAGCCTCCTTTACCAAATGATAAACGGAATCTTCTTTAAGCCAAACATCGTAGAATTTGAAAGGAATCGGACCAAAATCATCCAAATTATCTCTCAAAAGAATTGGCGAATGATCCGACCACTTCCTCTCTAAAACTCTCGCACCGAGAATTTTCCAAAGGTCCCCGAACGATCTTGATACCAAAAACCTATCCAGTTTACTAAACTTGAGCCCATCGTCGCTTACTCTTGTGAATTTATTCCCCCCAAATCAATGTCTATCAAATTGTTCCTCCTAATAAAGTCATTGAAATCCTCCATTCCTTTTTTTGACGCCACCGAATTAAATCTTTCTTGAATTCTGCGAACTTCATTAAAGTCTCCAAAGAACACCCAACTAACTTCATCCTTCTCACAAAGACGGTCCAATTTTGACCACAAGTTCACCCGGTCTCTCTGATCATTCGGCCCATATACATTGACACACCCTACCAAACCCTCTTTATTTTCCCATTTTCCAACTATTGCAATAAAATTCTTTTCTTTAACTACGAATTGACCCTGAAAGACATTTTTGTTCCACATTGTCAACAGTCCACTTGGAATGTGTTTTCAATACTATTTCAATTTTTACCTGTCTTTTGATTTCTTCAAGTTTTTAATTTCAATATCATATTCATAATTTTCTAGATTAGATCTTTAGTATGAATATCTGATTTGTGTAATGTTAATTTCTTGAATTTCTCTTTTGTGTGATTTAGATTTAAGATTAGGGATTTAAGCACTTCCAAATGATTTGCTTTCATGTGTTAATGATTTAAATTTTAGAAAATATGGATTACTACCATCTATTAAGTTATCAAAAAATAAAATGATGATACTATATTAAATCAAAATACACACAACTTTATATGAATTAAGTTTATAGTATCAAATAATTATACGTGCTATATAGACGTATTCTTGTTGAACACTTTTGAGAAGTATTATATAAATACATATTCTCATATGACATTTTCTTTTCTAAGATACATTTTAGTTAATATATTATATAAAAAAATATGACATTTTAGTTAGTTGTTTTTATTAAAATGTCCGTTAATATCCTATATATTTATTCATCGAAGGATAAACCTAACTTAAACAAACTTACACACATAAGAACTTTACTTGCAAGCAGGGGCAGAGCCAGGATTCTAGTATAAGGGGGGCTAGAAGATATCTAACGAAATAAATCAAACTTGTCGATTTAAGTTATCCAAACAAAACTTTAATGTGAGATATCAATTAATCTTTGTTGTTATAAATATTGTAAGACTTTGAGAGGTTTTTTTGAGGTGTGGAAGGTGTAGATAAAAAAACAAAAACAAAAACAAAACTATGAATATTGTGGGTTTTGTAAATTGTATGTTTGTAAAATTTTAGAATTGAAAAGAAAATTACATTAATATATTATAGTGCTAACGGAAACTTAAAGCATATTTTTATTATCAAATTAAGCATTATATATATAGCATAAATAACGTCAATATAAATATCAATATCAAGTATGACATCCATTTCAACTATAAATAAATTTCATAACTACTCCTTAGATCAAAAATGATATGCAATTTTAGAATGAAAAAAATGATATTGTTTTTTTAAACAAAATAATATTAATATTGAAGTAATTATTTTGATTTTAAATGTAATGATTCTTGTAAAATTTTAAGAGTAATAAAATTTTAATAATAATAGAAGCAATTAATAAATAAAAAGAACAGCATAAGAATGATTTATCGATTAAATAAATGAAAATCAATTTAATAAATAAAAAAGGGAAGAGCAAAAAGCCTCTTGAAGAGACTCGAACACGAGCATCCTTCTTACAGGGAGATAGTCTTCAACCAACCAAGCTGCCATCACATACCATTACCAAATCTGTATATTAATACTTTAAACAAGACCATTAGGGGGGGTTGAGCACCAGCCAGCCCCCCTATTGGCTACGCCCCTGCTTGCAAGGAAATGAAGAACACTAAGTTTTCTTCATAGACATGTGAGAGTGGAGGAAAAACTTGATTTCCTTGAGAATGCACTCAGAGATTCTTCATGTAAGCCTTGGTGTGCATTGCAGATGCATTCGGCCTTTTATCCTCCTTCATGCATTGAATTCATGGGGAAATTGGTCACCTTTGGATAACAAGGTAGGGTTTGACTTAACCACGATTGATATATCATTTTTATCATACTTTGTATGCCTACAATACTATTCCAAGCTTGTACCTTTACATGTGAAAGTATGTAGAGACAAACCTATCAATAAGGATTATCTTTATCAGGTACAAGTGCTAGTATGTAAGCAATGTCGTCCCTCGGAGAGGGCGGGCCGGGCCAAAAATAATAGGGGCCCGAAATTTTCTAAAATATTGTAGTACTAAAAAAATTAGTAAATGAAATGCATAAGTTTTGTTAGCATCTAAAGGACTTATATTATTTTGTATTATATTAAGAGCCCAAACATATATTATTTAATTAAATTTATGTAAAATGCTAATTGATTGTTCATTTAGTGTATTACTTATTATAGTTTCTCTATGTTTTTATCTAGCACCAAAGTCTATAATTATTTTCATAGAAAACCTTGATATATTCTCCACCATCCATTTCCTATTGACCTTTGATTACTCAAAATCTTGGTGCATGAAGATCTTTCGGTCAGCTAGTAGCTTGAAAATATCTTCAATCTTCAAAGCAACGAGTCTCGGTGTACATTTTAGACAATTAGTCCAGAGTACGACATTGGTGACCTTATGTCTTCACATTTGCTAGTCTTTAAATTTTTCTAGGGATTTAAGTTTGTACCAAGAAACCTATATATATAAGAAACAAATTATTACTAATTGTTGATTGAATAGAAGAAGAGATTGGAGGGTATCACCAAATCAATTGGTACTCAGCAACAACTCATGGTTCATCTTGGAATTCCAGCTTGAAAAGTCAATGTATGTTTGACATAGAGGTATATTTTTATGTATAAATCCTTTTATCTAGGCTTTAAGCTTTCTGTTTCAGCATCTTTGATTGAAGCAATATGTGAATGCATGCATGAAGGTTTGTTTTGGACTTCTGGGAACTTTAATATTAGTTGTTAATAGTGTATCTTTAAGTGAGTCCTTGCAATTGAAGGAAAACTTTGGTACGCGCAATCAAGTCTTGTGGTTATGTTAGGTTCTAGTAGGAAAATAGCTTTAGGTTGATATTGCAGGTCGATGCCTCATGATAAATTAAAATTTGCTCTTACTACCGAGCCGAGAATCTTACTGTTGTACAATGACATACTGTAGGAGTAACTCATTACCTTCTAAGTGGTTGGAACAAGAAAATGTGGCATTTACTTATGTACTCAAATTTGTAGTGAGGTCATTTTGAGGTAGTTGGTCATTCGACTCTAAGGTATTTGGACCATTCGGAGTATTTGGTGTCATATCCATTGATTTTCAACATGTATTTGTAAAATAACTTTGAAAGTAGTTGGATGTTTGTGATTAAAGATTGTTGAAAGTAAACATCTTGGTCATTAAGGATTTTAGTGTTTTAGTTAATCTTTTCTTTGGTGTATCTTGAAAGTTGTGAAATTGATGAGTTTGAGTTCATTGACTTCCTATGCAGCATATATTGTGTTTTCCTAGAAAGAACACTAGGTTAACAACATAGATGGTTTGGTTAAGGGATCTTGGGAATTGGTATAATGTCGATGCAGCAGCCAACAGATTGGAATATAGTTTAGATTAGTAGATTTACTTAACATGGCAATACAAGTTTCAAGTTAGTTTGTAAAACCTATGTACATGTCAAAAATGTTTGTTTTTTGGAGTTTTCAAGTGTTTTGCTTTAGATATATGAGATGTTGTTTATTGTTTGATTTTGTTACATCTTAGGTGCATATGATTTTATAAAACCCTAAGAAATACTTATGTTGAGGTTTTTGGACATATTGGTAACCAAATTATAAAATTGAGTCTTTTAATGGTATATTGTATATGATGGTGATTATTTGACATTATTGTATCTTGGTATATTTAATGGTATAAACCTTTGGGTATGTGTATTATAGAGTTGTTAAATACTTTGGAAACATAAGTTATATCATTTGTGTCCTATGCTGCTTTATTACAACTAATAGTTTTTACTTTTGGGGCATAAGTCTACATAAACTTTAGGTAAATACATTTTATTGGCTTATGTTGACTCTTATTGGTAATCAAGTAAGTTGGAGTTTATTAATTTGATATTGGTTGAAATTGGTTTTGGGGTTTTACTTGATTTATATTACTCAAGGATGATCTTTGGACACAATTTGCGTACATTGCAAATTTATTAGTAAGTGCATGACCTTAAGTGTTTATCACCCCAAGTACGGAGCCATATAATTTGGGATTTAATGCAACGGATGATAATCATAAGAGTTGGTCGTGTTTGGCAAGTGAGTAATTTGATATTCTCACTTTGTGGGCGGTACTTGAGTAGGTACTATAGTTGTCTCGGTATTATGGAGGTGAACTCTTATGAGTCGAACTTTTTTTTTTTTTTGGTAGGGTATCCGAGGCTTTGCCCCGACTAATCCCGGCAAGGTTCACCGACAGCTAAAGCATGCTGTCCTGAGTTAATCCCCAGTGGCCACAATCTGGAAGCGCCTGGATTCGAACCTGGGGTAGAAGGGTTAACTAGCCACTTCCCCCACAGGCCTTAACCAGTACTGGTATTGTGGTGATGAACTCGTGTGAATTCGAACATTGGGACCCTTCTTTTTAAAATTGTGACCAGTAAAGTTCGCACCAAGTCATTGGGAGCATTGCATGGATGAACTCATATGGAGTACGTCATGAGGCCATTGATTTTGAATGTGTAACTCAACTTCGGTGAGAGTTGGCACTAAGATCTTCTAGATATTGTAGAGATAAACTCATGTGAAGTTGGACTCCAAGACCCTTTGGGTATTGCGGTGGAAACTCATTTATCGGGACCTTAATCTTAAGGTGCTACTCCAATGTATGGCTTATTTTGTGTTTTAACATGTTCAAGAGAAATAGCTCTCTTTTCTATCATCTCAAGGTATTGGTCTCAACTCTCAAAGTATGGTTTGGATATAAAGTGTTATTCATTATTTGTTGTTTTTTTTTTCTGTTGAATCTTTTTTATCGGTATGAATCGTGTTGTGGATATTTAGATTTATCCATGATTTGATGTTTGAAAATTTAGTTTGATTTATGTTTTGGCTGGTTTGGTTATTTGGTTTTCCCTCTAGGTATAAAATTTTCATCATAACAATGATGATTTTTAACAAGTCTTTGGGGATGAGTCTATTTTTTTTTTTAGATATCTATATTACTTAGGGCGTTTGAGATTATATGATTACCAATTTGTTGGTAGATTTGGTCCGAGCTTTTATGGGGTTATCTTTCAACCTTTAGTTGTCAATTTAATCTTTAGCTTCAACACTTTATTTGTGGTTAACAATTGTTATATCATTGTTTTTGTGTTTAAGGGGGTGTTTGGAATTGCTTATTAAAAAACAACATATATTTTCTGATAAGTTAATAAGTCGTTTTTTAAGGATGTTAGGGATTATTTATACACGTAAAATGACTAAAAATGTGATAAATTATTACAAATAAATCATAAGTTAGAGGAAAGTAATTTAGGAGAAACTTCTTTCTTATCAGTGCCAAAAAACTATATACACTTCTCTTTTTTTTCCCATCCAAATCCCCGTAGCACACTGGAATAAGTGAATAAACACTTCCTAAATCTTTTGAGTTATAACGTTTTGGTCATGAGAGTATCCATTATGAGATATTCAATTAGACTCTCATTGGCTTTGTTCTTATTCCAATAATGGACAACATCATTTTCTATTATTGTCAGTGTCATTCTACATTTAGCATCAGAAATATCCTAGTCATTAAAGTTGCAAGTTTGACTTTGCTTCATCTAAGATTAACTTGTTGCTTGTGAAAGTACACTTGGTCATCATCTTGTTTATAAAATGACAATAAATCTACCAATCAGCATCTTTACCAATGAAACCTTTACTCTTTCATTAACAAATATCAATCTAAGAAAATGTGTGGACCTTTTTTATTTGAATACAAGGTTTTGGATAAAAAGGTTGGCAACCCCAACCGGTCCACAGTCGTCTTTCAATTCCGTAATGTGAGAGGAATATTTGACTCACTCAACATGTGTGGCTATGGAGACGCCCCGGGCTCGAACATATGACCAATTGATTTTGAACAAATACAACCCCTACCCGTTGTCAACTCATCTAAGGTATTAAAAATATCCGAGGAATCAGATAAAGATGAATCAATAATTTCAATTTTTTACAACCTATCTTTAAAACTTTTCATTCAAGAGCCAAAATAAAATCAAGTAGAGCAATTATTGGGCGATCCAAAAGGATGATAACATGGAATCAATATTCACCACCACCATCGCAATCACCATCACTATCGCCATCATATAAAGATGAACCAACCAACCAAGTAACCAAAAGAAAGATTCAATAAATAAAATTGAAGTGGGGTTGTTACTCTCCTTATACGTGGCCGACATATATATATATATATATATAATATACATACATGCTTGCATATATATATATATATATATACATATATATGCACATCCTCCCTCCCATTCCATATTTCCATTTCATTTCAATTCATTTGATTTTCTTGTTTTATAATAATAAATATAAAAATATATATGTCCAAAAGATATTGTTTGAAAGTCTCTCATATATCTCTTTCAAGGGAGAAAATTCACCAAAAAGAAACCCACCCCCTTCAAAGCTAAACCTACCTAATAACCTTCAGCTCCACCTCCCTTTATCCACAGGCCCTTCCAAAATAAACCAACTGTTTATGCCAAATCGATCGCCGGCCCATGGATCCCTCTTTCCTTCCTTCCGATTCCTTCATCAAAAACGTTGATCCAAAACTGCTGGCTGCCCTCGGGTTCGGACTCACTCACTCCTCGGATCTTTACCAGCTTAACATCTGCGCAGCCATCTTCGTCTACTTCTTCTCAGGCTGCCACGTACGCAAATTGTCATTTCCTGGTCAACAAATTCAGTCGTTTTCCTCATGAATTTAATATCCTCCTTCAAATTTCAAATTTCATATTTTACGATGATGATGATGAAAAGACTAAGACAAACAACAAACGAAACCACCCAAACTGTTTGTTTCATCTAAAATACTACTCTTTGAATTGAATTTAACTGAATTTTGTATGCAAAATAATAACATACATAAAAACTAATAAAGAAAGAGAAAAAGGTTTGTAACGAAAGCCTACGACTCACCGGCTGGTTGTTTCTGCTCTGCAGGTTTCACCTGAACCGGAGTAGGAGCAGTGTGAACGTACTGCGGGAACCCAGCAGGCAAGAGCTGATGACCAGCATTCGACGTCTGTGCAGCAGCATATGCGTGTATAATCCCTTGCTGTGAACCACCACTACCACCACCGCCGCCTTTCAAATTGCTGGTGGCGGCTGCAATTGCTTTTGCAGGATCAGATGTTGTACCACTAGCTAGCGACAGCATGCCCGTTGAAGATGATTGCGGATTTTGCTGCATCTGTTGCTGTTGCTGTTGCTTTCTTGGAAGATAATATCCGCTTGTGCCCGTTGGTGGTGCCGTTGCAGCGCCACCCGAGTGTTGTTGCGCCTGAGACTGCTGAACGGGCATGTAAGGATGGGTGAAGAACAAATGCGCCTGTTGGGCTTGTTGCTGCTGCTGCTGTAGTAATGTTTGCTTTGGAAGCTGTTGTTGTTGCTGCTGAGATTTTGCGGGATTTGAGTTGGTAATATGGGGGTTACCGAGAATGGAAGGTGAAGGGGAAGATCTCTGGGTTCCTACAGGCGAGTTTTTAGGCTGTTGCGATGAGGACAAAGAAGGTTGAGAAGGCTGACCGGTTCTACCACTTGTGGAGGCTGATGCATTTGTCCTTGGGCTTCCGGTAGTACTAGTGGCAACACTGGTGTTGGTATTACCTTTGGAAATGGAGGAAGTTGTGGGAGAGCCGACCAACATGGGAGGAGAAGGGCACTGGTTACTACTATTACTACCGGGATTCTGTTGCTGCTGCTGCATCTGTGATGACGACGTCGTAGAAGGAAGTTTCTGCGTGGCTGCACCAAATGAGATCTGGGTGTGCGATTGTGCGTGAGATCGGTTAGACTGCTGTTGCTGGGATTGGTGAAGGTTCTTGAGGGATGATGATGATGATGATGTGTTTGCGGAAGCAAGAGAAGATGGAACCTGAGAAGTGGTTGGACCTCTCATCGAGTTTCTCCACTGGGGGGATTGGGCTGGGCTGCTAGTGGTGTTGCTGGTTTGGACTAGGTTCTGTGGGAAAGACGAGAGTGTGTTTGGGAACTTGGCAATGGAGGCCATAGACGAAGATGAAGTAATTAGGTGGTCCGGGTACGCGCTCCCGTTACTTGTCGGTTGGTTTTTACTCCGAGCATTCAATGAGGCATTCTGTTGTTGCTGTTGTTGTTGCTTCTGAAGCTGAAGAACTTGTTGCTGCTGCTGTTGTTGCTGTTGGTGGTGGTGGAATTGAGCATGTAAATGATGAGAAGATTGAGCAGCGGCAACGGAGGTGGACATGGGAGATCGAGATGAGCGATTATTAGAACCAAGGTTAATGTTCCTTGAAGAGCTATCAATGACGGAAGTTCCAGAGATGGGAGATGAACCAGAGGCATCTGCGGCAAGGTCTGGTCTCGCAAACGCAATGGACCCTGTCCTCCCAGCCAGACTTGTACTGCTGCCCTTTCTGTCCTCATCGCCATTGGAAGAATCATGGCCTACGGTTCTAGAAGCTTCTTCGGATAACCTGAAATCCTTCTTCTGTTGGGAATGGTGAGTTGAGGCGGTAACCGGAGGTGCTGTCATCATATGGTGGTAGCTTTGCCTTAAAGATTCCGGCAAGCTTTGGAAAATGGCA
Organism: Centaurea solstitialis; assembly: GCA_030169165.1. NCBI lineage: Eukaryota > Viridiplantae > Streptophyta > Magnoliopsida > Asterales > Asteraceae > Centaurea > Centaurea solstitialis. Next base: position 26,078,624 of record CM058047.1, read on the forward strand.
TGGTTTTGAGCCATGGATGATACGGCACCAGTAGTACCATTCATAGGAGCGAAAGACATTGCAAAAGTTTGAGGTGGCAGAGATGATGACTCCACACCACCCCTTTTTGAGCCCTGCTGCTGCTGAGTTTGTTGTTGTTGCTGATTCTGCTGCTGCTGTTTCTTGTTGTCAGCAGCCGCAATAGCCATCATGGCATTGCTCATCATTGCGAAGCTCGTGGACTGAACAGGCATGGCAAAATTATGGCCATAAACACTCATTGTGGTTGCCGCCCGTGACACCCGACTGTCAGCAGTGGAAGGGCTATCTTCCCCACCGGCCACCTCGTTTTCAAGATGGCGTGCTTGTGGTGGCGGATTCATGTGCTGAGCAGGCGGCTGGGATCTGCTGCTTTTGTGGCCCGGATAGCTGTTATGCAAATTCCCACCGTTTCCACTGCCACCGCCATTGACAGCAGCACCACCACTGCCTTGCTGCCTCTGTTGAGCTTGCAAATGTTTCTGCGAAGAAGAGGTGGAACCACTGCTGTTCTGATGGGTTTGTGAGATTTGTTGTTGGGAATGGGAATGGGAAGGGTGATGATTCTGGGCTTGGGTTGGAGGGGGAGCCTGCTGTTGGGGTTGTGGAATTTGTGAAGGGTGGATCATCTGAGAAGAATAAAAAGAGCCATTGAACAGAGGCATGGGTTGGGCATGAGGGTTGCCTCGGTAATTTGGTGGGGTTCCCACTGCTGGTATTGGGAAAGTGTAGGGATTGTTTTGCAAAATTGCCAAGTACTGGGTTTCATTGGCAGTCATATTGGGGTAATTGAAGCTCAATGTAGGGGCAGCTGGTGTTGTTGAGGCACCCATTGTGGCTGAATTGGCTGCTGAACCTGATGCACCACTTAAAGCACCTGCTGTGCTGCTAGTAAGCTTAGAAGAACCAGGCCGAACAGAGGCCGAAGCTGCTGCTGCTACTGCTTGTTGCTGGTTAAAGGGGAAGATGAAAGTCGGCCCATGCTGTAATAAAACCAAACCAATCAATACACAGATTATTACAACCTGATAGATGGATAGATAAAATTGGACAGGAGGGAAGCAACTTACTAATATGTTGTTGGGGGCGACGGGAGGCAGTGGTTGCTGAAGCAAAACCTGTTGTTGCTTTCTCTGGGCGCTTGGATCAGGAATGGTTGCAGCTTGAGAAGACTTGTTGTCCTTTCCAGGAGCGGTGTGGCCTGGGAAGATCTGTCCCTTATCTTGAACTGGCATATGCATCGGAATGCTTCCACGAAGTTCCGTAGTTAGAGGTTTTGTTCCAAAGATAGGTGGAGATCCAGATGCAGCTGGCCAGAAAGGGTTTAACTTCATGAATTGCTGAAGGTAGTGAATGTTCCTTGCAATGTAGCAATGCGTGGCACACCTTTTTGGCCTCGGATGTGAGAATATTGGCTGTAAGAAATGCATCATTTAACAATCAATAAGAAGATCATACACAACACATTACACACAATAAGGGAGAATTGTGAATAGATGATGTATAATAGTAACCTGAATTGGTGCTGAAGGCACTTTGTTTCCATCCATGGGTATGACTCCCTGCAATGGTGCCACATACCTGCCAACTCCATATGATAAATGTTTGTTCTTTGCATACATTAAGAGGGAAAATTAAGATCTATTAAGCTTACCCCATTGGAGGCCAATTAGCCACAGACATCGGCATAGTTGGCATGGAACCAGGTTGAGCTGAAAATGTTGAAAATGTAGAATACAACACTCAGAATCAAAAAGATTATATGAAATTTGGTAGTAGAAGAAAGAAGTGAGTTTTTGAAGAGAAAATTACCAGTCTTTTCTGTGTGGATTTCTCCACTGCCAGATTTAGCTGATAATTGCTGATGTTTGAGAGCTTGATGCAGCGATCTATTGCTAACGCTATCCTTGTTGGGTTTTTCCAAATCGATACGAAGTTCCACATTTCTTTCTTCATGCATACCTTGCTTTGACGATTCTCCGGTTTCATGTAGAATCCCTGCCTTCGGCTGCTTCTTCTCATCCATCAAATCCATCGTTTCCTCCTTACCGCTCTTCTTGAGCTTCTCATCTTCCTTATCCTTGAGAATCTTGTTCGTTTCCTGCGAAAAAGATATCTTGAGTTAAACAAAAGAAGATAGATTTGTCAAAATAATTGAGAAACCAAGAAAATCACATTACCTGCTTTGCCATCTGCTTGTGATCATTAAAACCAATATCACCATCTCTCTCTGGAGACGTTCTCAGTTGAGGAGGTGGAGCCTAAAAGAAAATTGGAAAGAATAAGAATCCCAAAAGAAACAAGATACCAAAATCAAGAAACCAGAGCTTGAAATATCTTCTCTCACCATCAGATCTATCTCGAATTTTTCTTCCTTTTGACTTTCAGACTCCAAAATAGCTGTATTTCTGCAGAAAAGAAGAAGAAAGAAACCCAGAATCATTCAACAAACTCCACCATGAAGTTGGAAGATTTAGAGAAATAAATACACCATAGCAAACAATTAAAGCATAAGATCCATAAAATTTACTCACATATTGGTCGCTGTCGTTGATGCAGCTGTCGTAATCATAGCTTCAGAATTACCATTTCCATTATTATTATTTATCCCAACTGCAGGAGATTCCTTCTCGACCTCTTCTTTAGTCAACACACCACATTTACCCTCTTTTTCTTCCACCGGCGGCTGCGGCGGCAAAGGCGGTGGTGCCGCCTCCGATGACGGAGCTGAAGGCACACTGGTGAACCCAAAAGAACCACCATTCTCATTAGCAGCAGCAACGGCGGATCCTGAGCTGTTGTTTTCTAGATAAGGGGAAGAATATCAGTCTTTGGAGACTGATGATGATGCTGATGGTGATCAATCTCGGTCTTTATTGAAGAAGAAACTGGACTACTCCGTACACTAAATGGATTCTCTGACACTTGTCGTGGTCTCTTCCTCTTTGGTGCTGTAAATCCATCATCAAAAAACATAAAAATCAATCACAAATTGAGGAATAAGATAGAACAAAAGAAGAAAAGTTGAACAAGACTTAATAGATAAGTAAATCTAACATACCTACGGTTGATAAAGAGGTTGAATTTTGTGGTGGGGCTGTGGAGTTGGAGATTGGGGATGAGACTCTAGATTTGGTGTCACTGCTGGATTTGTTGGAATCGAACTTCGTTGTCGAATCGTTCGATGGGATTTCTTTCTTGGATGGAGCTTGTGATTGAGTCATGAGACCGTATAACACCTCGGCTATCTCGATTTCGAGCTCTTCCGGGTTCGAAGATGACGATTTGGATGAAGATTTCGGTGGTCTTGGTTTAGAGCCGCCTCCATTTGCTTTCTGCAGAGAAGAAGATGAAAAGATTAGGTCAGAAAAAGCTGAGAAAATTTTACAATTTTACAAATCCAAATAAAAAATTAGGTCACAAACCATCTTCTTTCGGACTGAAACATTGGAAGAAGAAGGCGAAAGAGGAGCTGCTAAAGCTGGTGAAGCAGCTGATGAAGCAAGCCTTACAGGTGAAGTCGATGATTGCCGGTGACCTTGCTCTGTTCCGCCGCCGCCGCCTCCTCCGCCAACAACACCACCACCACCGCCGGAAATCCATTCGTGAGACCGCTTAGTAGATGCTGCAATTTTTCAACAAAAACAAAAATTAGAAATTTCTTCACAAAATTTTGATGATAACTATCGATTTTGTACGGTTTTCCCCAATTTTTACCTGACCGAGCCTTCCTAGGAACCGAAACACCGATCATTTCATCGGCGGCCTTCCAAGCAGGCGGTGGCGCTGCGGCGGCAGCTCGGAAGACTTTATTAGCAGAAGGCGGAAAACTCTTCCGATGGTGAAGCTGCTGCTGCTGCTGCTGTTGAGGATGAGGATTGTGATTACTATGATGATTACTCGCCATAGCCGCCGACGGTGCTGCAGTAGATGGATTCGCCGGCGGCGGAGGTAACATCCTCAAACCACCACCACCACCGCCTCCATTTCCGGCGACAGCATCGTCGTCGTCTTCTTCATCTTCATCATTCACACTCTCTTCAGACGTATCCTCTCCGTCTTCTCGATTACTCCCGGTGTTCACATGATGAATCATCATCCGATTCTCTCTCCTCCTCTTACTCCGGCTAGACCGCTCCCTTTCTCGATCCCGATCTCGATCTCCACGATCTCCTCCTCGATCCTTCTTCACCACACCTCTGTCTCTCAACCTCCCTGATTCCTGCAGCTCCACCGCTCCATCTTCATCTGTAACAACAACAAAAAACACAAAATCGCCATAAGAAATCAATTAAAACGATGAAATTGAAGGCAGATCTGAGAGATTTGGAGGTTGAAGAAGAAGAAGAAGAAGGAAAACTAACCAGGTGAATCTCGTAAACTGCTGCTTCGATGTCTCCGTCTGGACGACGATAAGCCATTCGGAGGAGCAGCCATGGCGGTGTTATTGTTATTATTATTACTAGCTCGTCTTCCTTCTCTATTCCTATCCATCAATCACTTCTTCTATCGATAGATCTACTACTATTACCATCACAGGTTCTCTTCTAACATAATTCGCCGGAGAAAACCTAATCTCGCCGGAAAAACCTATTCAGATGATTTCAAAATCGAAATTGATAACCTTTTGGAGAAGAAGATGAGATTGATTTTGATTTTGATTATATGATGATATGGTGATTCAGATCTCTTTTCTATCTATCTTCTTCTTCTTCTTCTTCTTCAATGGCTTTTTTTCTTTTCTCTCTCTTCCCTTCTTTTTCTCACACACACACACTCTCTCTATCTCATCATCTTTTCGGTATTTCACTCTCCACGAAGCCTACCCCTAACCCTCATCGACGGTTTAGATTAGACCCTTTTACTCGTCTCTTTTCATCTTGGCCGTCCGTTTCCCACCACTACATCGACGGCTCACCTTTACTTCCATCCGACATGGCATGATGCTGACCGTCCGATCGTTCACCTACACGTGGCGGTCTTTGCTTACTCGACAAGCTTCCATGATTTTTTAACATGAGAATTACTAATCTATTCCCTCAAAGCAAAACAGTTTCCGTTTTTTAATTCAATTAACCCTTAATCAAATATTAATTAGCAATATTGTAATGTATTCAACAATATTTTAATGTATTCAACGATATTTAAGTAATTCGTTTTTTATTTAGCTTGTGTTTGACAATTTAACTAATAAGCTACCTGATAGCTTAGGCTACACGCACCCATACTCTCCAACCCTCTCAACCCACTCACTTTTTGAATGCCACATCAGGTTCCACATCAGCTTTTGGTCAACCCTCTCTTTACCCTCCCATAACCCTCTACAACACACACCCAACCCTCCCAACCCTCTCACTTTTCAATTTATTTTATTTATTTCATTTAATTAAATAACATTAATTAAATAAAATATGGATTTAATTAATTAATAATAAGATTAATAATTAATTAACTAAAAATTAAAATTACATAATTAATTAACTAAAAATTAAAATTAAACATTACATAATTAAATAAAATAAACTAAAACATTAAATAAACTAAAAATTACAAGCCATATTTTTTTTTGATCTCCTCTTTTCGGTTGATAGTATCGAAGAGCTTTTTACCCCGGAGATGGCCGTGCGAGGTGGTCAAAAACATAATGTCTCTCTCTTGTTGGGTCGTTGGTGAAAGTTCTTCCTCATCGGAAGTGTCTTCCTCTTTTACGGGTTGGTAATTGGGTTGGTAACCGGGTACAAATTGTGGTTGATAAGGAGAACCAAAATCCATTGGAGGAAATTGTGGAGGAAACGGTTGATAAGGAAACGGTTGAGGAGCTTGTGAAGAGCTCCCGGGTTGATTGGGTTGTGAAGAGCTCCCGGGTTGAGGAACTTGAGGATGAGTAATTGTGATCGAAAAACCTTTCGGCGAAATGTCGAGATTGTAATCGGGTGGATATTCTGGAGGGAACCCGGTATGCGTAACGTCGACTTTGAAAGAGGGCTTCGAAGGGGTCTCGGGTTCCGCCCGACGTTTACATTTCGCGCGCCGTGATGAAGATCCGAGGTTTCGATCGTTTGGATTCATCGTTTGAAGAGTGGGAGGTTTGAAGAATTGGAGGTTGTTTGTGTGAAAAAAGAGTTGAAGAATTGAAGGTTGTTTGTGTGAAAAAAGAAGTTGGGTTAAATGAGTATTTATAGGGAGTAAAAATTGAAAAAAAAAAGTAAAAAAAGTAAAAAAAAAAATATTGGACCGTTGGAGAGCCGTTTGACAACGGCTCTCCCAACCCGTATGACCTCCAACCCGCCGGCTTCAAGAATTGGCGCACCCAAGCCATCAAACCCGCCGGCTTAACCCGCTGTGAAGCCGCTGTGAAGCCACAGGCGGTGCGAGCAGCCTTATAAAAGCATCTCTACTGAAGGTGTTTTTATAAGAACCTTTTTTTTACATTTTTTATTGTTACCTAATTTTCACTTCATCAAAACAAGAATTTATACAAAATGTCACAATGGTAGTTCTTATAAAAACCTCTTTTCTATGGGTCCAATGCATTTTTATAATTTTAACAGCTATTATTATAAATATTACTAACGTTCTTCAAACCACACATCAAGATAAGACCAAAGGTTCTTAATTTAAGAACCTAAAGAAGTTTGGATTTCTATAAAAACTCTCCACAATGGTAGTTTCTATAAGCTACAACAGTTTTTGCTTACAATAACCTTTGATTAGAGATGGTTTAAGGTGGTTATTAACTAATAAAAAAGCTAGTAACTGATAAATTATAAGATACATATTAACTAATAAGCAATATAATAATTGATAACTGATAAGGTAGATGTTAACTAATAAGCTAGCTAGTAGCTGATAATCTATCATATGGATAAATCATGTTTAACAAAAACTTAACTTATAAGTATGTACAAATACAATGACTAAAAGTAGTATTTTGGGTATAATAATTAATATTAATAAGGGGTTGTGTTGGCAATTGTTGAATGGTTTAATGTTGGATGATTAAATGATCAAAATGATAAAGAGGGTCTTATAATATGGTGCAAAATGAAAGAGGATGGTTTGGTAATTATTGAGCATGAACTAGATCTCTGAATGGTTAAGAGACATCCATGATAGTAAATCATTCAGATGGTTTTGGAACCATTAAGAGCCAATGCATTTTTTTTGCCAAACAGGATTAACGTCTTAGCGATTCAGTGATTGCCTCTTAATGGTAATGTTAAAAGGTAAACAAATACCACTAAGATTATAATTGGAAAAAACTATTAAAAATACTTCAAAATGTTACTTCAACTAACATTTCAATAAGTTAGCTTACAAAACTAGCTTATGGTGCATTTAAACACGTACTTTTTTTGAACAACAAGGAAACGAAACACTAGGTCCGGAGCTTTGGCAGGCCAACACCCCAAAAGCAGCGACCTGAAATTATAAGATAGCTTATTTTTGTCAAACACGATTTTAAAAATACATATTCTATTTTTATATTAAAAAAATATTATGTTGACTTTTTTTTCATATTCATATTTGATTTTGTAAAAGTAATTAATTAAAATATTTTTTAAAATATTATTATAATTATACAAATCAAGTAATTTAGGAAAGATTAAATAATGTGTAATAATGACTAGATATGCTTTGCTAGATACATATTTTATTGTTTTAAATATAGAAATGATTTAATATTTCTTTTTATATATATAAATATGCCAACTAGATAATAAATACTTTTTTAATAAAATAACATATAATAATACCGTGTTCATCTACCATCGTCTTCATGGACCATGTATATATATTTTATATATAAGGGCATATTCAGACAAATAATTAATGTACAGCCACGTCATCCTGTTTGATTTACCGGCTATTGCCGGTGATATTTACAAAAAGGAAAAACCTTTGGTAAAAGGCGCAGATGCCGATCGCAAAGGAATCTAGGTGACCGCATAAAAATACCATTTTAGCCGGTCAATATTCAATACTCCTTCCGGTTTTTCATTTATTTTATTTAATTGAATTTATATTTAATGCGGTAAATAAGAGACTATTTAAGTGGGCCCCAATAGATGATCAACGGCCGTGGATGTGTTTCTGTGTGTTGAAAAGTAGAATAATGAAAGGTACAGATTTCACTAGTGGGTTTCTGTAGGGCGTGGATCAGCGTGCCGAATGTGGGCCGTAGGATTGGGATGATCCAACGGTGGAGATCAAGAGATCACCGTGAGGTGTTGATAAGAGAGTCTAGAGTCACGGTCACGGAACTACCGAGAAACAATTAAGTGGGACCCACCACCCTTTGCCTTTATAATAAAATAAAAAAATAAGTGGGACCCGCATGAAATTTGGGAGCTGCCGATCTAGAAAATATTTTTTTCTTTTTTTCCTTTTTTTTATTTTTCTTTTTATCTCACTCGCGTTTTAGCCTTATTGTCACGTTCTAAGTATGTACCGTTGTTATTCGAATGACGTGGCAGGTGGGACCCACGGTCTTTTTTGTTAAGTGACAACCCCACGCGCCTAAGGGGTGAAGTTATGCTTTTCCCTAATAAAGTAACTTTTATTGCTCCAAACTGTACTTTTTGGGCCACGCGCTTAGCGCGAGTTGGGGATTAAATGCAGAGGGTTATCTGAGGTGTCGTCATGAAGACTTGACACGTTGCAGAAGTTTTGTCGTTTGGTGTTTGGAGATTGCAGTGACCACTGAAAGTTGATTTTTTTACAAAAATGGAATTAATAACAGTTAAGAAGTGATGCACTCAGGTAAGGTAGATAAGAAGAGTAATTAATAAATGTGGTTATCACTTTTTTTTTTTTTTTTTTTAATTTAACTTAAAACTACGGGAGCATCTCCAACAACATTGCTAAAATAGGAAAAATTGAGTTTTTTTTCCTAAATTGCTTTAACAATATTGCTAAACTAATTGCTAAAATAGAAAAAAGTTGATGTTTTCTCAAAATATAAAGAAATCTCTAAAACCTCTAAATGAGGAGAGAGAAACATTATTTTAATGTATTCTACCAATAGCATACTTAGTTGTTTAAAATATTTTAAAAAGTTTATTGAGATAATAAATATAATGTATATTTTAATTATATTAGTGATAATAAAATCTCTAAAACAGAAGAGCTGTTGGAGATGGGAAAAAAAGGTTTTAGGGTTTTGATGTTTCATCATTTATTTTAGAAAAACTTATAGCAAAGCTATTGGAGATGTTCTAAATTATATTGTTTTAGAAAATAATTATAAATTTATTTCTATTTATATAAGTGATGAAATGAAAATTAACTTGAGCTTAATGAAAAGTTTTGCTATTAGGGTAATAAATCTATTATATTATATAAATCAAACACTTTTCTTAAGAAGGAATGAAAATATAAACTTGTAAGGAATAGTATTAATTATTTTTTAATATCTTTAACCATATATTTCACGAAAAAGAATTAAGTAATATTGATGTGATTTAAGAAAATCTTTTATCATTTGAATCCTAAATAATAAGGCTTTTGGTAACGTAACCCATAGGTAACAAGTCCGAGATATTGTATCAATTAATTATTTCATATTTGAATAACAAATATTCGTATGTGAATCACAAAAGTTTATATATGAATTAGTTAAAAATAATCACTATGTGATAAAATAGGTTTATATATGAACATATACTTCATATATGAAGCAGTTAAAAATACTCAACATGTGAATTACATAGCATCATATATAAACTTAACATATATGAACCAACTAAAATAGTTAATATGTAAAATTAATATATTCGTATATGAACCTAAAAATAGTTAATATGTGAATTATACTGGTTCACATATAAATATATAGTTCATATGTGAATAAAATGATTCATATATGAATCCGTTTTCCACTGACATTTGGAGTGGTGTTAAGGTGTCCCCTTCCCATGTGGTTGTGGGTTCGAGTCCCATCGTGGACAGTGGTGTAGATTTAGGAGTAGATTTTAGGAGAGTAGATTAGTTGTGTGTATGTGTTTCTGTCGTTCAAAAAAATATGAATCCGTTTTCCACTATTTGTAAAAGTTATAAAACCACCCATCTATTTTAGGCATAATCGCAAATTTTTACCATTCGAAGTGGTAACTTTTGACCAGTCAAATTTGAACTTAATCGTATGGAAGGATTTGATCACTTTATTTACCTTCACGGTGTTTTTTTGTGAAGTTGTATACGTTAGGTCTTCGTCTCACGTGGTCTCACAGAAATAGCTTTGTCTAACGCAAACCTAAGTCTATAAATACACACACACACACACACACACACATATATATATATACATATAGAGAGAGAGAGAGAGAGGAAAGTTCAAATGTGAACTCAGTTTTGGTTGTGAAACATGAGGACGAATCTCATCCATTCATCCGATCAATAAAGGCGGCTTTGACCGGGTCTCCTTCTTTAATAATCTCCACCCTCCCATGAATCGTGTCGATCCTCCCTGATCGCGTTCACCGTAACCGAAGATGTGTGGCTGAAATTCGTCCTTATATATATTGTGTTGGTTCAAATGAGAAGTAATAAAAATTGGAGAAGTAAGAAAAGCAATCTTAGCAGTCCATCTAGTCAAAAATTGCAGCTTTGACCGTGAAGCATCGGATAAATTCTCGCACGGGTTGTAAGACACGGAAGGGCATATAAACAAATTTATTTTAAACCACTAAAACAAATATACTAAAACTGGGTCAGGCTTAACCGGATCTTGTTTTTTGTTCAAATCAGTAACCGAGTCGGGCCTAGCGGTCTTAACCGAGCTTCAACGGGCTTTAAAAACCGGGCTTCAACGAGCTTTTAAAAACCGAGCTTGATTTCAGTCATGTGCTCAGTTAACCGTCTGTAACCAGTCGGACCAGGCTTATTTGGTCATCTCTTTCACTTTATTAGAAAAATATTTTTTCCCTTCCAAATTTACTTTAAGTGCCTGTTAGAGCATCCACAATGAATGTTCTTCCTGAGGTTCTTCATGGGGTTTTTACAAGAACCTTCATTGTGAGAGAGAGGTTCTTGCCCAATCACAGGTTTTTATTGGAACCCGGGTGCTTGAACAAGAAGCCAGATTCTTGTAATAACTTCTTTTTCTGTTATATAATAGCTTACATAAATAAAATTTATATTATAAATAAGAAAGGGAATACTTCTTCAAAATGTACTAAACTAGCCCAATATACTATTGTGTGTATCAACCTAAAAAAATTCTTTTTGCATATATCAAACTTTATTTTTGACTCTTTTGTGTGTACGGCGACCTGCTCAACCGGTCATCAGCCGATTACCGGCAGTTCGGACATCCGCCGGAGGTGTTTGCGAGGGGATAGAGATCGGTGGTGATGGTGGTGACGATGGTAGAGGCGGGCGGCGGTGGAGATCAGCGGTGATGGTGTGAACGGTTCGATGGTGACGGTGGCGGTTCGATGGTGACAGTGGCGGTTCGATGGTGATAGTGATGGTTCGATGTATGGTGATGGTGACGGTGGCGGTTCGATGGTGATGGTGACAGTGGTGGTTCGATATATGGTGATGTTGATGGTGAACGGTTCGATGGTGACGGTGGCGGTTCGATGGAGATGGTGGTGATGATGGGCGGTGGTTTGATGGTCATGGTGATGACGGTGATGGTGCTAGTGGTGGTGACGGTGACGGTGGAGGTCGTCGGTGGAGATGGGTGGCGGTGGGTGATGGTGAAGGTTAGGGGTGTGCATGGTCCGGTTTGGCCGGTTTAAGCCTACAATCTTGGCCAAACCGGTAACCCCGGTTTGATAAATTTTCAAACCAAACCAGCTAATTTATTGTGCCAAACCAAACCGACCAAACCAATATAAACCGGTTTGGTTTGGCCGGTTTGTATCAGAATTCATAATACTACTAAAAGTGCATAAGAATAACCCAATAAAAAGCAAAAAACTATAAAATTTAAGAGTATAACTCAAGTTTGTTGCAAAAGAAAAACCAATCTAGAATTTCATAAAAGGAAATATTTTAACCCCATAACTCAAGTTCATTTGCATCTTGTATACTTAATCATATGCAATTTATATATATATATATATATAGGGGGGGGGGGGCAGGTTCAAATGTGAACCACTTTTTGGTTGTGAACGTGAGGACAACCGAGAGCGCGACACGTGGCGGATGACTAGGCGCTACGTCATGTCCACGGCGGATGACTAGACGCGATTCATGGGAGGGCATTGAATTAAAGAGGGGGACCACACTCAAAGACGCCACGTGTCGCCCTCTCGGTTGTCCTCACGTTCACAACCAAAAAGTGGTTCACAATTGAACTTTCCTCTATATTATATATATATATATATAATTATATATACACACACATACCCGGTCCGGTTTGGTTTAAACGGCCGGTTTTGTTCTTAAAACCACAAACCAAACCATATTAATGGTTTATAAAAAACGCAAACCACCGGCCTAAATAATGATAGCTAAACTGGCCAAACCGATAAAATTGGTTTGGTTCGGCCGGTTTATCCGGTTTCGGCCAAACCGTGCACACCCCTAGTGAAGGTGGGTGTGGCGGTGGTTCCCGACGGCGATGGTGGTTTTCAGCGGCAACAGTGGTTCCCGGCGGCGGCAATGGTGGTTCCCGACGGCGGCATGTGGAGGTGACCTGCTCAACAGGTTACAAGTAATCTGATACACACAATAGACTCAAAAATAAAGTTTGATATATACAAAAGGAAATTTTTTAGGTTGATACACACAATAGTATATTGGAGATAGTTTAGTACATTTTGAAGAAGTATTCCCAATAAGAAAAGGGAAGTGAGGTTTTTGTAAAAACCTCCATTGTAGAGCTTTAAGGAGGTTCTTGGTTTGTTGAGATGGTAATAACGTGGTAGGAAAAAATATGGTAAGTGAGGTTTTTGGAGGTTTCACCACTGTAGATGCTCTTAACGATTACTAAAACAACATTGATTTTTCTATAATAACAAGATTGGCCTACTTTTTATCCATTTTAAATTAAATAAGCTTAAGGATAAAATTGTTTCTCATGTTTCTTAAGTTGATCGTCTTCTTAAATGATCCTTCTATTCTCTCACATACCCTGTATGTTCATGTGTATGTATAATCTTAATCATTTAATAACTTCAAATTTTGTATGATATATTCTAAGCCATGAATTTGAGATCATTAATATTATTATTAAATAAAAAGTAAACATTTTTTGGGACAGCCAAATTCCAAAAATGTCTTTCTTCCTCCTCTGTCTCTATCATATACAAGCACACACCCAATTGAATGTGCAAACAAGTCAAGACACATTATGGAGTATGGACACAATGTAAATAATTTTAACAAATTCTTTACTAAGATGTTAATAATGTCTTCACATGGTTGGATTCAAATTGTAGTTTTAGGTTTGGGTGATGTTCACAAGTTATACCATATTTTGTAGATTTAAAGCATGTTCACAATATGTTTAGAAAGTATAATAGTATTCTTATGAATGTGTTTACAACATCTTCATTTTATGCTCCCATTTAGTTGTGTATGTGTACGCATATGTTATAAGAGAGGGAAGAGATGAACAGAAAATATGAGAGATGAGAGGTTTTCTTTAAAATATGTTAGATTTTATTTTTAACCAATCTTTTGTAATTTAAATTGAATATCACAATCTAATTAAAAGCTATTAATAAGAATGCGATATATAATACTACTGAAAAAACTGTGTATTATCGGCGATCGTTGCTGACTGTTTTCCGATGATTTATCGACTGTTTTTATTTATTTTTTAATTAGCCATCGGAAAATGTAGGTAAACCACTGGAAAGCTGTCAGTAAATGAAACAGTCGGTAAAGGTCATTGGAACCGTTTGTAACTTTTACCAACCAACTTTTTAGCGAGGCTCGTTTCGTCGAAAAACCGTCGGTAAAGCCTATTCCAAGGGTTTCCGGTTGTTTCTGTCGTTGGTAATACACTTTTATATATATGTAATATATATATATATAGAGAGAGAGAGACTAGGGATCATGTGAGACCATGTTGTTTTTGCCATATCCATGAAGCCATATTTTTGCACTTGACACTTCACAGCAAAACATTGTGAAGGTAACCTTTGTTAGTATATTTTGTATACAGCCCATAGCCTTCGGCCCTTTACTCGTAGTCTAGGGTTAGGGTTTCTCTTATTATATATAGCCTAGGGTTTTCTCATATATTCCTTGTAACACATATATTCTCTATCAATATACAACCTTAATCTTTGGCTTCTCCCTCGTGTGTTACCAGAAGATTTGGTCCAAGTCTAGCGATGTGGGACTCTAACATGCCCCCTCCAACAGAGGCTAGATGAAGGGCCAAGAAGAGCTAGGAAAGGGTTGGAGGTCTGGATAGAGAAGGGCTAGGAGAGTAGATTGCCTTGGGCGTGTTAGTCCCTAGAGTGGTAGACCTTGGCTCTGATACCATGTCAGATTATGTGGAACCTCGTATGTAATATCCAAAAGAGCCCTTGAGGGGAAAATGAGAGTTCCAACATATATAGTGAAGATTTGGTCCAAGTCTAGCCAATGTGGGACTCTAACACGCCCCCTCCAACAGAGGCTAGATGAAGGGCCAAGAACGGCCACAAGAGGGTTGACGTGTCAGTCCCTAGGGTGGTAGACCTTGACTCTGATACCATGTGAATATGTGCGCTTTATTCGTGGTGAATAATACAACATTCAGACTGAATGCTATATTATTCAGTCTGAATGTTACATTATTCACCATGAATAAAACATGAATATTCAGTTTGAATAATCATGTATTATTCAGATAGAATGTGACATGCGACACGTATCCTATTTGACTCTAATTGTAAATGTGGGGACAAAAAAGAGCACGACACGTGTCCTATTCGGTCAAATAATACAGGATTATTCAGACCGAATATTATACATTATTCATGGTGATTAATACGACATTCAGACTAAATAATATAGGATTCATTATTATTCAATCTGAATCTTGTATTATTTATCTTGGATAATTCATAATATTCAGTTTAAATAATCTTGTATTATTTAAACTGAATATTTATAATGGTGCACTTTCAACTTATCTTACGTTTAAAATTATATTTGAGTTTCATTTTAACTTTTGTATGAATACACACACACACACACACTGACACACACACACATATATAGAGAGAGGAATGTTCATACGAGAACCATATCAATTTAAGAAAACGTGAGGACGAATCTCAACCACACATCTTCGATTATGGTGGACGTGATCATGGAGGATTAACATGATTCATGAGAGGGTAGAGATTATTAAAGGGGGGGGGGGGTTCAAAGCTACTTTTATTGACTGGATGAGTGGCTGAAATTCGTTATCACGTTTTCTTAAAAAGTTATGTTTTTCATTTGAATCTTTTTCTATATATAGGGTAACACAGTTTAAATAGTTAACAAATTATACTTCTTATGTATATTGTAAGAAAGAGAGATAGATTAAATAATAGCGCACATATTTTATCTTAAAAAAATAGAATAACTATTCCTAAGAAGAAGTTTGAAATTGGATTTAAAAGAGTAATAATTAAATAATAATTGAATAAAATAATGGGAATTTGTCGCTTTCCATTTACCTAACATAATAATTAAAACACGATCATATTAGCATTGGGCTAGTCGATGACCATATCGCAATAAACAATGCAATAAAATATGAATATTATTAAAATAAGTTAATTCTTGTTTAAATATTCGATTAAAATACTCGAAAGCAGCAATCTAAGGGAATACTTAGGGATACTCATGCATAATTTAGTTACAAGCATATCTGGCAAGCAACTAAATTAAATAAGTGACTCCTACATTTGATTATTAAATACTTCTTTTCTTTCAATATTATTATTTCTAATGGTGGGTCCAAAAATAATTCACGAAATATCATATTGTAATTTAAAATTATTTATCCAACTATATATATATATATATCATAAAGTTAAAAAAATTGAAATTTTAATAATATAAGTATATTAAAATACTACATGTAAATCAATATATAACTACGCAATAATATATGAATATTATTTCTTAAAAAACTATGCTTCTTATTTGAACATTTCTTTCTTTCTATATATATATACTCTCTCTCTCTCTCTTATATATATATATGTATAGAGAGAGAGTTAGGTTCAAATGTAAACTCAATTTTAATTGTGACGTGAGGACGAATCTCAACCACACATCTTCGGTTACGGTTGATGCGATTACGAAGGATTGACGCGATTCATAGGAGGATGAAGATTATTAAAGAAGAGGACCCGATCAAAGTCATCTTTATTAACCAAGTAAGTGACTAAGATTCGTCCTCATGTTCACAATCAAAATTGAGTTTACATTTGAACTTTTTTTTCTCTCTCTCCCTCTATATATATATATATATATCATACAGTTAAAAAAATTGAAAATTTAATAATATAAGTATTAAAATACTACATGTAAATCAATGTTCTAAATGATGTGAGATATAATTATGTTAAAAACTTTAAACCTTATGAGAGTTATGATAAGATCACAATATTTCTAAATGTGTTATAAAATATATTATATGTACGTAGGAAAACGTTCAAATGAAAATTAAAAAATAATCTTAACAGTTGACGGTATTTTCCAATGGCAAATATTATGAAAGAAAAATAGGGTAAAGTATGACTATGTTTAAGAACGAAGAAATTTTGAAAAGGACATTTTGAAGCTTTTTACGATTAAATCGCTAATTCCCTTTTTTTTTTCCTTCAAAATACTTGCTCACTTTCCTTTTTAAATAGTGGTTAGATTATTTATTTTCTAAATTAAATTATCTAAAACATAACGGATATTTTATTCAAATAAAAAAGAATGTCATTATCTTTAGTGAGTGAAGTTCACATGAGAGCTATAAGACCAATATTTTATATTTGAAACTTTACAACAATACTGTGTGGAGGAAAAAAGAAATCGAATTTTTATAGCAAAAACACTGTAAAAGTTATCTTCATAATAATTTGTTGTGAATTTTAAAGTGTAAACATTAGTTTCTCGAGTCTTACGATAAAAACTTGGTCTCACGTGATCCCAAGTCTATCTTTAATTTAAGATCCATGATACATATATGTATATAGGGGCGGACATATGAAAAGTCATGTTTTATTGCGAACGTGAGGACACTCGACTGCATGACACATGTCACATCCAGTTTGAATAATACAACACTATTCAGAGTGAATGTTCATACATTATTCATGATAAATAATACAACATTCAAATTGAATAATACAATATTCAGTCTGAATGATTTTTATTAATCATGAATAATGCATGGAGATTCACTCTAAGTAATGTTATTATTCAGATTGAATATGACACGTGAGGACAAATGAAAAGTCATCTTTCATTGCGAACGTGAGGACACTCGACTGCACGACGCATGTCGCATCCAGTTTGAATAATACAACATTATTCAGAGTGAATATACATGCATTATTCATGATCAATAATACATCATTCAAATTGAATAATACAATATTCAGTCTGAATGATATTTATTAATCATGAATTATGCATGATGATTCACTCTAAGTACTGTTATTATTCAGATTAAATATGATACATGTCGTGTTTTTGGCTGTCTTTACGTTCATAATGACACGAGAGTCAGCCTGCATGTTAAGGTAGCGAGAAATTGAGGGGTTTTTTATTTGAGCATAAGTTCATCACTTCAACTCCGTTTTGAACTATTCTTTTTGCTAGAACCAGGATCCATTCAAGACTAGAACAAGAGATTTGAAATATTTGGTGGATCAAGAGCTCTTGGTATGGGTAGTTTCTTCATCTCTCTCAAGTTTTAAGCGAGAGTTTGGTTTGTTTTTCATCTCCAATCATTTTCCATTTTTGTCTTAGGTTGTGTGCTCCTTGAGGTGAAAAAGATATTTTGAAAAGTGTTAGAGCTAGGATTTAGATTATTGCTTGTAGCTCTAAAGTTTCTACAAAGAAAACTCAGGAGTTGGAATAAAACCTTGATTTAGCCAAAATTTATCAAGGTGAGTTTAAATTGTTTTGTGAAAATACTGTGCATGCCAAAAATGTGTATTTTAGGAGTCATAAATATGTTTACTTGACTTTAGCAAATGTGGTGATTTTGATAATATTTACATATTTGGTTTATTTGATTTTATAAACCTTGTAAACACTTATATTATGGGATTTTGGGCATTTTGATAAATAAAATTTTAGTATGGACACTTTTAAATGATTTATCTCATGATAAGAGATTATTTGAGGATAATGTATTTTAGCATGTGTGATTTGGGAGAATGCATGATCATTGTCATGAGACACTTTTAAAATATAGATGGTATGATTTTGTTTGGGAACATTATTATCTCAACCAATTATGATTTTTGAGATAATTATGCCTTGTAACATGTTTTTGCATAAAATGGTTTAAATGTGTTTTATCGCTTATATTGACTTCTTAAGTAGTTAAGTTGAGTCGTTGGGCTTTCTTGCTTGGTTTTGACTCATTGGATGTCCAGTTAATTTGTGTTATGTTGAGCTTTTAGAGTTGTATTCAAATTAAGGCATTGATATTTGTTGATTACATGTTGTGACTACATTGACCATTCAATTTGAATCATAATGTAATGAATCCATAAACAAGTAAGTCTTATTGTTTACCTGGTGAGACGACTAGTTTCCATAAGTGGCACGAAATAAGCATCACGTCTCTTGGTAAGTAAGACATGAACACGTATTTGTCAGACATTGTTCCAAGAGCAACAAGGTGTAATTATAATGTGCTTTATGTTTCCTTGGATTTTGATATCTTAAAATATAGATCGAGGGTGGTTGAATTTGAGACTCCATGAGCAATAGATCGAGAGTGGTTGAGCTCGATAGTCTTTAATTATAATCCAAGTGTTTGGTTTTTCCAACATGCTAGTGACCTATTTTTGTGTTCTGTCACTAATTTTGGATATCGGGTCTCCACCATTACCGAAAAGTGTTATTTTCGGATGTTATGTTTAATTGTTCATTCATGTTTCTAATGATATTTTAAGCATGGATCGTTATTTATGATTTATGGTTTTCAGTATAAACCTTATATATCAATGTTTCGATGTTTTCAGAGTTAGAGTTTGACGTATGTTTTTAGTAATCGGGTATTATTTTTTATTCATGTTTTGGATGAGTACATGCTCGTTCCTGAAATTTTATGGGCCCTGGGCGAAATGTAAAAAAGGACCCTAGCTATATCGGTTTTATCATAAAAGATAATATATTATTGAGTTTAAGATATACTAATAATTAATATAATATTATCGCCA
Organism: Centaurea solstitialis; assembly: GCA_030169165.1. NCBI lineage: Eukaryota > Viridiplantae > Streptophyta > Magnoliopsida > Asterales > Asteraceae > Centaurea > Centaurea solstitialis. Next base: position 26,097,988 of record CM058047.1, read on the forward strand.
ACTAGTTTCAAAGTGAAAAACTATCATATATGTAACATCCCGCCTACCTCAACAACAATAGTGTCCGCTTTGCCCCACCGGCTCACGGCTTTGTTTCTAGCAAGCTGGTGAGGACTTCCCATGAGGTCACCCATCCTGGTACTACTCCCACCCTAGCACGCTTAACTGCAGCGTTCCTAAAACCTGCCGTGCATTAGGCCCCAAAACGCGTTGTTGTTAGAAAGACCAAATATTACTTATAACACCCAGCATCATTCCTGTCCACGGCCGATATGGGATACGCCTAAGTGTTGGGAATCGTAGGCTACAAAAACATGCACAGCGGAATAAAACCTCGGATTCCCAATTGAGGATCCAATCCCAAATCACTACAGATACAATTGAGAGTGTTTTTTTTTTGGGATTACCTTTGCGCGAGAAAAACAATCTGAACTGCTGGTAGGGGTTACACCGCTACTGACACCACTCGAGAAAGGTTGCTAGACCACCGAGACTGATCAAAAATTTCGATCATTGTGTGTGTGAGGGAGGAGCCGGCGGCGGCTTATGAGAGGGAGAGAGAGAGAGTAATTTTTTTGGTAGAATTAATCAACTGATCATCAAGCCTTTAACCCTTTATTTATAGGTTTAGATAAGGCAGTGTTTTAATCTGATTACAATTCCTTTTATAATTATCTCTCAATTAATTCCTTAATTAATTAATCACTTAATTAATTAATTTACTGATTAATTCTAATAAATAATTATTAACTTATAATTATTTATTTTTCTCTTCTCAAATATCTCTTACACACAAAAGTTCTCAATTAGGTGTGCAGCGGTGTGACCTACTAGTGTCTTATAACATTGGACACGGTAACCCTGTTACTGTCTCGCACACAATCCTAACAGACTCCCACTTGTGCTAGACATGTAACTATGTTGTTACCATTAGCCTAAGGAGGTCCCTAGCCAGACACTTAGGTTAACCAGGTTATAAGATCTCTTATATCCAGAGACACAATTCACGCTTGAATTCGTACATAGGTTCATTCCTTTTGCACACGATATTTCTAAAATGATTTTAAGACATGGAGTGGAGGATTCATTTCTTAAAAACAAGTATTTATTGACTCTGATTTCGATTGCCTGCAATAACGGATATTACTAAATAACACCTGTTATTCTACCCGAGCGTGGCCACGCGTTTTCTGCCAATCTTAATCGTCAAGGGGCCCGGAAATATCTCTCTTCTGAAAGAGGTGCAAATCCCTTCTTGACTACTTGCATTTGGATCCACGGCTTCCGTTGCATCTAGTCACGTCCCGTATGGCCGCCCTGTTACGGTGCAGCGTTAGGACGTGCTAAGAGTACAGCAGTCCTCATGTTCCCAAACCAAGTATCTCAGGTCTGAGGACAACCTATCAAGTCAATGCTTATGACTGAGGCTCCATGAAGCAGACTTGATACTGGTCACTTCCAATAACCAAGCACTCTGATGAGTATCTATAAATACTTGGTCACATCCCTTGTGCTTTTATTCTCTACTTCGAATAAATCATCAAGTATTCATAATAGCGTTAAATTCCCTATTGAAATTCCCATTTCAATAAGTGGCTACGGAATTTTAGATTTTATACAAAAACTTTGTAAAATCATGGATACGTTAAATATGCGAAAAATAGTTAATTTAAAACAATCATGAATTAAAACCTCCATTTATTACATCAAAAAACTTTACATGATTGAATTGTTCTAAATTAAACTATAGTAATAATTAATAAACTAAAACTAGCTACTGGCGTCCAGGTACTGCATCCCAATGGAGTTTGCATGTGCCTCATGCTTCACCCTTGCTAGTGGCTTTGTCAGCGGATCTGCGACATTTTCTTCTGTTGGAATCTTGCATATTCTCACATCTCCTCTTCCAATGATTTTTCGGATGAGGTGATATTTTCTGAGCACGTGTCTTGACTTGTGATGCTCTCTAGGTTCCTTTGCTTGCGCCACGGCTCCTGAGTTATCACAGAATATATCGATCGGTCTAGAGATACTGGCAACCACTCTGAGATCCGACAGAAAATTCCTTAGCCAGACAGCTTCCTTTGTCGTATCAGATGCTGCAATGTACTCTGCTTCTGTAGTTGAATCTGCAACCGTGTCCTGCTTTGAGCTCTTCCACGAGATCGAGCCTCCATTTAGGGTGAAAACGTACCCTGACTGTGATCTAAAATCATCTCTGTCGGTCTGGAAACTAGCGTCAGAATAGCCGTTGACACTAATTTCATCTTCAGAACCTCCAAAGACCAAGAACATGTCTTTCGTTCTTCTCAGATACTTGAGAATGTCTTGACAGCCACCCAGTGAGGTTCTCCTGGATTCTGTTGATATCTGCTCGTAACACTTACTGAGTAAGCAACATCGGGCTTGGTACATAACATGGCATACATAGTTGATCCAATTGCTGAAGCATATGGAACCGATTTCATTTTGTCCTGATCTTGACTAGAAACAAGACATTGTGTTTTACTTAACACTATGCCATGTTGCATCGGGATAAATCCTTTCTTGGATTCATCCATCCTGAATCTCTTCAGGATTTTATCAATGTATTTACTTTGGCTAAGTCCGATAAGCCGCTTAGATCTGTTTCTGTAGATCTTTATGCCAAGTATATAAGCGGCTTCTCCAAGGTCTTTCATCTGGAAAGATCTGCTTAACCAACTCTTTACACTTTGTAAAGTTGGAACATCGTTTCCTATGAGTAGAATATCATCTACGTACAAGACCAAGAAGGTTACTATGCTCCCACTGAACTTAGTGTAGACACACGGCTCGAACTCACTTTTGGCAAAACCAAAATTCCTTGATTCGCTCATCAAAGTGTAAGTTCCAGCTTCGAGATGCTTGCTTTAATCCATAAATGGATTTTAGCAGTTTGCACACCTTATTAGGATTCTTAGGATCTTCAAACCCCTCTGGTTGTTCCATATAGACGTCTTCTGTTAACTTTCCATTCAGAAAGGCTGTCTTGACGTCCATTTGCCAGATCTCGTAGTTAAAGTATGCTGAAATGGCCATTAGAATCCTAATTGATTTTAGCATGGCCACTGGTGAAAAGGTTTCATCATAGTCGATACCATGAGTTTGCGTGAACCCTTTTGCAACCAGTTTGGCCTTGAAAGTGTGTACATTCCCATCCATGTCGGTTTTCTTCTTGAAAACCCATTTGCGTCTAACAGCTCTATAGTGTTGTGGCAAATCAGTCAACTCCCAAACTTGGTTGTCGTACATGGATTGCATCTCGGCCTTCATGGCTTCCTGCCATTGTTCAGACTCATTGCCTGACACAGCTTCTCCATAAGATGTTGGTTCATTCAAGTCTCCGCCGTCCTGAGAGACTAGAAACCCAAGATACCTATCTGGTTCTTGTCGTACCCTACTGGATCTGCGAAGGTCCTGTGTTTGCACTTCCTCAATTGCTTCTGATTGAGGTTCAACATTTTCATGTTGAATTTCTGGCTCAACAATTGGTGTAGTGTTTTCTTCGTCTACTTCCTGTAGATCTACATCCTTTCTGGTGTTCCCAGAACTGAGAAACTTTTCTTCCAGAAATTTTCCATTTCGAGCAACAAAAACTTTGTTCTCTTCAGGGTTGTAGAAATAATATCCCACGGTGGTCCTGGGATATCCAACGAAGAAACACTTGTCGGATTTGGGCTTGAGTTTTTCTGAGGTGGGTCGTTTGACGTAAACCTCACAACTCCAAATTCTTAGAAAAGATATATTGGGTTTCTTATCCTTCCATAATTCGTATGGAGTCTTTTCTACCGACTTTGTTGGCGCTCTGTTCAGTATATGTGCTGCTGTTTCGAGCGCATGTCCCCAGAATGATATTGGCAGCGTAGAGTGACACATCATCGATCGTACCATGTCAAGTAAAGTACGGTTTCTCCGTTCTGATACACCATTCATCTGAGGTGTATACGGAGGTGTGAGTTGGGATACAATCCCACACTCCATCAGATGATTGTCAAACTCATCACTAAGATATTCGCCTCCGCGATCTGACCGCAAAAACTTGATCTTTCTGCCAAGTTGATTTTGTACTTCATTCTGAAATTCTCTAAATCTTTCAAAGCTTTCAGATTTATGTCTCATAAGGTAGACATAACCATACCTACTGAAATCATCAGTAAAGGTAATGAAGTACCGGTATCCTCCTCTTGCCACATGACTAAATGGTCCACACACATCTGTGTGAACTATTTCTAACAAGTCAGTAGCCCTTTCATTTTCTTTGTTGAAAGGTTGCTTTGTCATTTTGCCAGATAAACAAGATTCGCAATTATCAAAAGGTTTATAATCGAAAGTGCCAAGAAAACCTCCTTTTAGGAGTAGTTCAACGCGTTTCTTGTTTATGTGGCCCAAACGACAATGCTAGACGTAAGTCTGATCCTCAATGTCTTTGGATCGTTTACTTATATGATAGATTTCACTACTGTTGTCTTGTAGATTTACTGTATATAGACCATTCACAGGTGTTGCTTTAAAATAGAAAATATTATTTTTAAAGACAGAAATCATTTTATAATCATACTTGTAATAAAACCTTGGTCTACTAACAAATCGAAAGACAAAACATTCTTAATCATATTTGGAATATAATAACAATTATCCAGTTCCAAAACTAGACCCGAGGGTAAACTAAGACTATAAGATCCTACAGCTTCAGCTATCAGCGGAGTGGCTTCACCAACTCGTAGGTTCGAACGGTCCTTCCTCAAAGTCTTTCTTCTAGTGAATCCCTGTAAATGATTACAATGTGGTTACCACTGCCTGTATCAATTACCCATGATTCATAAGAAGTGATTAAGCAATCTATCATAAAGATACCTGGAGCATCGGGTAAACCGATCTCTATCTGGTCGATGTTCATCGAGTGCTCGCAAATATCCTTGCTACCGCATTCTGGGCAACTCAGATCCCCCAGCTCATCAATCCAATCAGTATCCATGAGATCAGCAGGTGCTGGCTTCGGCTCTAGACTGGCCAGAATATTCTCATGTAGTGCTGCCACGTTAGTCTTTGGTTCTTTCATGTAGGCACTAGCTGTGTCACATATCTCCTTCGGGAGTGAGTACCATATGAGATACATTAACTCTTCCTGAGTTATCTTGTACCCCAAACGTGTCAAGCATTTAAAGAGCCTCCTCATTTCCATAAGATGGTCTTTAACTGACTGGTCCTTCTTCATCTTTAGTGAAAGTATCTCTTTCATTATCAGAAGCTTACCTGTATGTCTATAGAAACCTAACTGGCTTTCTATATCTTTCACGACCTCGTGGCAGGATTTATCTCTTAATCTATCCGTGAACTCGGATGATATAGAGAGTATCAGAATTGACATGACATCCGATTCATCCGCCATGTACTTGAAGTACTGAGTAAACTCCTCTTCAGGAGAATTACTCCTAGGTCGTGATACAGATTTATCTAAAACGTAAAACTTACCCTGTGCACGCAAGATATTATCAAGGTGCATTTTCCAAACTGGAAAATTTTGTCCTGTAAGTTTCCATTTTCCATTAATGAGCCTCAATGATTCCTCAGGGGTATAAAACGGGATTACAGAAAAGGACATCTACAATAAAGAATAAAATTCCAAGCTTAGTTTATAATTATAAAATCTCTAATAAATTATTGCCCTTAAAATAAATTTATTAGACTAGAATCCACATTTCACATGTGTCAGGAAGCATGTGATCATGTCAAACCGACTCATGCGATTTATGGTAGGTAAAACTATACCAATCGCAATTTAATTCGAAAATACGATTTCTAGATCGTCGGGACATCGGATATATAATCCGTGCATATTTAGTCCCTCTAGTGCATTTTGGCCTGGTACCACCCAGTGAGTAAATAATTACCAAAATAGACTGCACCACCCGGGACCTGGACAAACTCTGGCCGGTACCACCCGGAGATAATTCGCAGAGTTTTATCACCCTCCAGTTTCGGTTTGAACACGGGCGTTCATAGTGTGTGCACTTACAACGTCCTATGTACCTTACACCGGAGGTGCCCCTAAAGTGGGTTTGCACTTACTAATCTATGATTTTTGATAAGGGTTAAATTGCCAGTTTTCAAAAACTTTGGATCCAAACACAAACTGTATTTGTATCCAATTTTTCTTTTAAAACATTTAATTTTAAACCGTTTATATTTAAAAGAAATTACGTAACTAAAACAACCACACAATTTATATAACTATTAAATATAAACATTCATACAATCAAACATGTCATAGTCAAAAACCCTTAACTATTGTCGTTTCGTGAGCCAACACAAAACGACGGTCTTTTATTCCTAAGGGACAAATCTTCTCGGCGCTCCCACTGGCTCCAAGCTCCACGGTTATCTCCTTGGCTCCGTCTTCGGGTCTCTTTGGTTATTTTATTTATAAAGAAAAATTACATTGTAAAACCGGGTTGTAAATGGCACGCAGGCCTCCCATAACCAACAAAACACACATAATTATTAAAGACACAACCACGAGTCAAAGGGTTTGACTATGACGAAAATAGATAATTTAATTTGATTTCTAATTATCAAAAGATTAAAATTAAAATTAAAATTATCCCTAGGGTTTCAAACCTATCTGGTCTTAGATAACCCTTATCCGAGACAACCCACCATGAACAGTAACAGCTACCTGCTATCGCCGCCACACTGGTCGGTTTTTCGAAAAACTGCCACCATTCGTCAACCACGACTCGCGGCGCGAGACCGCCTCTCGTGGCGCGAGTTGGCGAACGGTGGTCCGACGACGACGATGGCCCAAAAGCTACCGCCGCCGTCCCCTCTAGTGATCGGAAAACCATAGTGGTCGACACCCCATTGTGGTGGTTGTCGACCACTGCCACTAACACAACTACGCCGTCGCCATCACCACCGCAAACGATAGTGTGGTGGTCGTCTGCGAGAACGACGGCAGCAGTAGCGCAACGCTACCACCACCGCCGCCTCTTGGCGGTTTCGTTTAAACAAAACCCATCGCCGCCACCAATTGCGCCGGCGACCGTGGCAGCTAAGCGCCACCACCATCGCCGCGTTTGAAGGCCACGAATCGAAAAACAAACGCCGCCACCACAATCGGTGGTGTGGCGGTCACCTATTAACACGACGGCAGCAGTAACAATCGTCACCACCACCGCCGCGTTCGGGCGCTCACGACAGCCACCGTCGATTGACGGTTCGATTAGGGACGATCCGACGACGGCAGCGACTACAGCCACCACCGTCGCCGTCCGATAAAACAATCGATCGCCACCACTGTGGCTTTCGATTTCGGTTTTGATCTCCACCATTGCCGTCGCCGGCTTTGGTGGTTGCACCGAACACCACCACCCCCACAATCGGTGGTGTGGTGGTTGGTTCCCGATAATGCCGCCGCCACCACACGGCTGTGTGGCGGCCGATTACGTAGCAGCCACCGCCACCACAAAACGGTGGTGCGGTGGTCTTTGGTGCAACGGCCGGTAGGCCACCACTGGCTGTGGTGAGCCGTCGGTGGTTCGACGGTTTTCTTGGTGGTTCGGCCGGTAACTGCCGCCGTTCCACCGGTGTTTTTCCGATCCGTTTTAGGTATTCCAAAAAGTTTAATTTTCAAAACTGATTTGAACGAATAAAAATTAAAGCTTTTTAACCTAATAAGACTAACAACCTGATCTGCAGGTTTGGGAAGTGGCTCTGATACCACTGTTGGGAATCGTAGGCTACAAAAACATGCACAACAGAATAAAACCTCGGATTCCCAATTGAGGATCCAATCCCAAATCACTACAGATACAATTGAGAGTGTTTTTTTTTGGGATTACCTTTGCGCGAGAAAAACAATCTGAACTGCTGGTAGGGGTTACACCGCTACTGACATCACTCGAGAAAGGTTGCTAGACCACCGAGACTGATCAAAAATTTCGATCGTGTGTGTGTGTGAGGGAGGAGCCGGCGGCGGCTTATGAGAGGGAGAGAGAGAAAGTAATTTTTCTGGTAGAATTAATCAACTGATCATCAAGCCTTTAACCCTTTATTTATAGGTTTAGATAAGGCAGTGTTATAATCTGATTACAATTCCTTTTATAATTATCTCTCAATTAATTCCTTAATTAATTAATCACTTAATTAATTAATTTACTGATTAATTCTAATAAATAATTATTAACTTATAATTATTTATTTTTCTCTTCTCAAATATCTCTTACACACAAAAGTTCTCAATTAGGTGTGCAGCGGTGTGACCCACTAGTGTCTTATAACATTGACACGGTAACCCTATTACTGTCTCGCACACAATCCTAACACTAAGGTGTTACAAACACCCCCCCTTGGGACTCATCGTCCTCGATGAGGTTTGCCCTATATCACGAACAGCACATGAGTGACTCTGATACCATTTGTAACACCCCGTCTACCTCAACAACAATATTGTCTACTTTACCCCACCGACTCATGGCTTTGTTTCTGGCAACCTGGTGAGGACTTCCCAGGAGGTCACCCATCCTGGTACTACTCCCACCCTAGCACGCTTAACTGTAGCATTCCTAGAAACGGTTGTACATTAGGCCCCAAAACGCGTTGTTATTAGGAAGACCAATATATTACTTATAACACCCAACATCACTCATGTCCATGGCCGATATGGGATACGCCTAAGGTGTTACAATATAGTATACCTTTTAATATACAATTGACATTATTTAGAGTTACAATGTTGAATATCCAGAGTAACACTCATTACAAAAATGGCTTTATAAGATACGCATAGAATGTTAAAATGTCATAATATATTCTTTTATGAACATAAGTTTATATGATCAAACTATAAAACTTCCTATCTAATAGCGTTCAAGAGGTTTATAGAACGCTTCTAGGTAATTTAACAAGTTTTTAGAACATTTTAAGAATAAAGTGTCTTAGTAAGTATTTTATATGAAATTTTTTAGAAGTGTCCTATAAAATCATCTTTTAGTGTGAAACGTGTTTTTATGACATATTTTCAAATAGTGTCGTAAAAAATCGTTATATGAAACTTCGTATAAAAAAAACATCCAAAAAACCTATTGTAACACTTTTAAAGAGAACATTTGGGTTGCTCCTATATAATTGAGTCCTATAAAAGCATAAAGTATTTCTTTTAGGAAGCTTAGACCTTTTAAATGGCCTACAAAACCAATTTAGTACCCAATATATCAATGTTTTCTAATCATGTAGTTTTAGACTTCAGTACTAAATAAAAATCTTAGAGAAACAAAAATCAATACTATAAAATAAACAACCAATGAATTTATTTCATGGTTTGATCCTTAATATAATACAAAATTTTTAGGGTCATATTAGATACTACAAAATTTGCATCTCTTTTGTTGACCAGTTTTTTTACTAATATATACTAAAATTTTGGGCCCCTATTCCTTGTGGGCCCTGGACGTACGTTCGACCTACACTCCCCTAGACACAACCCTGAATGAGTATTAGGTTTGGTCTCATGATAAAAAAATGTTTTTGGTTAATGATACTCATTCATGAAAATGAAGGGATTTGAGAAATGTGTTGCTTTTACTTTCATTTCGTTATTTTGAAAATCGTGATTTAAGTATCATTATTTCAGTTTTTTGTTTTATATAAATAATTCAAACTCTTGAACTAACTAGGCATAAGCCTCACATTTTTATATTTGTCGGCATGTACATAGACCTTGTCGGGGTATGGTAATAACGACATCATGACAAGGAAATTGATAGTTAGACACACGTGAACGATCTAGCTATTCATGATGTCTTCCGCTCTTGAAGATAGGGGCCGTTATTGGGTTTTAGTAGGACTCGTCTATATTCTAAATCTCGTATAAGGTTTGAATTGTAATTATCGAAGTTAAACCTTACATGTTCACTTTAGGTTATTTAGTTATTGCATTTAGAAAGTTTTAATTTAGTTACTATTTCCAAATTTGAGGGTTTTACAATCAAAGGATGTGACAACATAAGTTGCTTCTAAAGTGGATTCATGTAAATACAAGGATATGTTTCTTTATAAAATTTGTAATAAAATAAACAAAATGTCTGATTTCTTGAGGTTGTTGGTGGTTATCCTACATCTTTGAGGCCTGATCAATGCTTAGACTTGTATGTCAGTACATGCTATGTTGTCACAAAAATTTTCATGACACTTCTCTAACTTATCATTATCAAGCTGATTTTGAAAGATAGAAATCTGATTTCTTGAGATTGCTGGTGGTTATCCCACACCGCTCACAGTGGCTTGTATTGTGTGTGTGGTGTGTATGAAGGGTGTGTTTAATTAAATGAAAGGCTTGAGAGGGCAGGATTTGTTGTTGATTATAACTCGAGGGTGGATTCATTCAACGAAAAAACTTCTGATATTCTTCTTCAATGTTTCGAGAATAGCCCTAACTGATCATGTAGAGACGACAAATATTACTAAGAATATGTGGAGAAATAACAAAGAGAGAGGATGAGTCTTGAACCACCATAAAGAGGTTGTTCAAGTCTCACTTCCATGTCGACAATGGTGGTTGGAACTTGGAAGCCATTTTCACAGCAAACTACATATTCAAACACACCAAACATTCAAGAAATATGAATTGATGGGTGCAACACCACAAAAACAATGAACAATTTATCAAGAATTCAAGCTTTAATGTCTTCCTTTTGTTTTTGTTTTTATTTCTATTAAACCTTTCAAAAAGTAGTTTCACGAGCCCTAATCAAATTTAACAAACCAAATACATACAAGATCATATTTGTTGAAGTCTTAAAAATATAACCCCAATATGATCACGCAAAATGAGGCCTAGAAAACCTCATAAACTAGCAAAGCAACAATGAGGAAAGGAAAAACAACATAACCATTGCAACTCTTGAAGAGGGTTATTGATTCTTTAGGGTTCTTTGTTTGTTATTTGTAACTGAATAACGATAATGTTAAAAATTTACCAACTGGAACTTTTGAAATAAATTGAACAATGATACACAACAGATATTATTCAAAATGGAAATTAACAATACTATAGAAATAAGGACAAGGGTACAAAGGTAAAACATCAAGTATGAGCACTATCGGTACCCAACCCTCTCTAAACTCACTTTGATTAGTAACCAACCGCTATCCCCCATATATATATTGTTTAATATCAAAGAAAGATCGTCTAAATTCCGTTGTCACGTTACCTTTGATGATTGGGGGATGTCATTATTTGACTGAGTTTATAATGCATCATACCTTAATTGAAGCAGGTCGACATTGCTAAAGACATGAGATCTTTTAGAAATTGTACACGTTCTCACCAATCCCAGCTTTATTGTTACATAAGCTTACATTACCTTTGATGGAGGTTGCCTCGTGGATGGTTATTCCCATCAATTAATTGTTATTTATAGTCTGGTTGTATTTGAGTAATGTTGATTGTCGATTTATCTTGTTGTTTCTTCGGCATTTTTCAATGTCATTGATCCATTAGTAATACTTTGCAACCATTTTGATAGTCATATTGCTTCCTTTTAAGTTAGTATATATGTTGCCGAGTTAATGTAAGCTGTGATTTTGATTTTCCCTTTTTAGTATAATTTTGTTCGTTACCTTTAGCACTTACCAAGTTCACCTTCTGAAAGTTACAAGTGACGCTAATATAAGATTTTAGTGTTTTGATATTGCAAGGAGGAAATGAGACTTCACCTATTGCATTTGCATGAAACCAATCAAAATAATACCACGTTTTTTTTTTTACTTTGATACAAAAAATCCTTTTTAACATTAACCGCCCTCGTCATATTATGAGGACACAAATTTAAAATAAAGAATGACACTATGCCACTAGATTATAGATCCATAAACATATTAACAAACATGATTTTTTTGTTTTCCAATAAAATATATTCATTTTCATCAAACAACATGGATTTTTCATTGGTGGTATACAATAAATATATTTTCGGGGTATCTTTTTTTTAGAAGGGTGTTTGGGCCAAAACCCGACTAATCCCTGATAATTTTGAGGGTTAAACATTGGCCCACTTAAATGTCCCTAGGCATGCGCACAGAAAGGCTCGAACTCGGTTAGGACGCTATGAACCCCCGAGCGATAACCAATCCGTCACATCATTGGAAGACCATTTTGGGGGTATCTTATTTGTTTATTTCATTAATACTTTGTTGTTTTTAACCTATAAGTTACTTATAAGTCTTTCAATTCAAGAAGGAAGAAAATAAAACAAAAAATGAAACATGATTGTCCATTTGAAGGTCTCGATTTCAATTTTGAAATACTTCTTGCTGCATCGCGTGCATATACATAACTGGCGTTAATGAAATTAAATGTGAGTCAAGAAAATAGTACGCAAAGTAATTTTCCCACATCAAATTAACTAGGGACAATCATATGTATATTTGAACAAACTTCGGTGTATCCATTCAATTTATTTTCTCAAGTAGGATTAACTTTTACGTATGAAAGTTGCACCCGCTAAATTTTGAAGGGGTGCTAGTAGATACTAGAAAATATTATAAACATCAACCAAAAACCAAAATAGTGTATTGAAATCGAGAAAAAGACCTTAAAAGTCCGTCGATATCGAACAAAAAAACTTAAAATCTTCCTAAATTAACTAAAAAACTTGAAAATCTTTCAAAGTAAGCCACAAACTTATAAGATCTCTTTAAACAGTGAAATTCGACAAAAAACAATTTCATACCTTTATAAAAACTTGGTCCACACCTTAAACATACAGAGTAAAAATCTTTTGATCAGTCACTAAAAGAAAACTATTTTCTAGCTACATAGTTTATTAATAATATATTTAATTACATGTTAAGATCAAAACTATTAAGATCTTGGAAATCACGTTTGAAAATCAAACTAGTTTTAATCTATTCATTTATTTGTTTATTCATTAGGTAATATTTTAATAAATTGTAAAACATTTGCATTAACAAACATTATAATAAAGTACCTTTAAAATTTGAAAACAAATACTAAAAAATAGTCCACATATTCATTAAGATTAAAAAATTATCAAGTGGGGTAGTTTTTTATCATATCATTGTTTAAGGCATCATTTGTATTATATATATTTTACTTTTTTTTATATTCCACCATTAAGAGTATTAAGACGATGATAATGACGTAATATTTTAAAAAAATCAAATCAACATGTGAATTAGGTAATATTTTATTATTACTTAAAAATGGATTCATTGTACAATCATATTATATTTCAATATTTTGATACTCTTTTTGTCTCCGAACTCAATTCCTATTTCGCTTTTTAAGTATAATTGGGGCAAATTGTAATAAAATTAACATTAATTTGCATTTTTTTAGTTTATCTTGGATAACAGGTTTTAAAAAGATATATACAAAGATTTATAGTTTAAAATTTTAATCTAAAAGTTTATAATGTGAAAATGACTATTTCTTAAATGTATTTTAAAAGTCGCGTTACATGTTATCTACGCCATATAGTAAAATCAAAAATAAATCATTAAATGTACCTTACGAATATTTTCTTAAAATAAAATTTAAGTAAAAAATATTTTTCTTTTTTTATGTTAAAATAAGAGTACAAGTATGAGTATGCAATGGAGTGAGGCATTCTTAAATGTAATATTCCATCTCGCTCTTTTTTGTAGTTTTGAAAGTGGTAACTCATGCATTATTTACTTGTAATCTTAAATTATAAGAAATAGATAAACTGTATTTGATGCCTACAGTTTATTTTGAAAGTTCTTCTAAAATGCTTATAAAGTAATATAGATTTTTAACTCCTACTTGGATCAACCAACCGTTTGGTCGAGACTGGTTCCTATATAAGAAAGTTCTTATATTCATTTGGCGTATTCGGTTAGTGAGGTGTTAGATGGTTTAAGGATCGAGCTTCATTTGATGCTCCATCCTCAGTGCGATTGTAACATTGTATCGATGACCATTGCTTTGTTGAATGCAGGCAGAGGCGGATCTAAAAACTTTTGGGATGGGGATCGAAATTTAGGTAAGATAATATTACATGAATAATTGCCACTATTGTAGGATGCAAATGTTACATTTAATTTCTTTTCAGGATTCTTTTCATTTTTTCTAACAAATTAATATAACTTCTTTTGAAATATCTTTTTGTTTTCTTATAGAAAATTAATATTTAGCCTGAAACAATTAACCACAAATATTTTTAAAAAATAAAAATGTAATTTATTTTTTATATTAATGATGGAGTGTTTATTATAAAGATTATGATGCGGTATTATAGTATTTTATTAGTATGGCTTAAAGATTATTTTTAATGTGAACATATTTATCAGTCAGTTATTATAAAGTTGAAAAAAAGTTGAAAGAGCTTCAAGAAATTATGGGTCATTTATAAAAAATTTCAGTTATTTGTGATAACTTTAAAAACTAGTGTATAATATGTTATTGAATTATTTCATATTTTCTTTTAATCTAAATATAAGATTTAGAATATTAATTATTATCAAAGAAAATGAACCATCATGAAATAAAACACAACTTCATCTATATGTTGTTTCAGCTGATAAAATCCAACATAATTTTCATATATGTGTTGTTTCACCACATCAAATTAAAATCAGCTTTACTGTAATTTATTTCACCTAGTGAATTCATACACAATTTTCATCTATAATCTATTTTAAATAATGAAAGCAAACACAGCTTTCGTTTATAATCTATTTTACCTCACAAAATCATTCATGGTTTCTCAAACAGTGGCTTGAGGTCCTCTTTTCTGGTTACTACTACATAAACCTCTAGAAAATCACCATCGCATAAAATTGTAAAGATACCTTTTGGTTTTCTAGTACCGAGATATGAACGCCAAAAACATCAATTATTTCGGCACCTAATTGCAAGAAGGTAGAAACTAGAGTTTAGGTTATAAAATGTTCGAGTCGGTCCCATGGCTTAATCAATGATGGGCACCACTCTTGCACCGAGACTAATTCTAACAATCCAAAACAATGATAAAATATAATGGTTACTAAACAATCTCAATTCGTCGACAAACTCTACAATAACCTCTACATTTCAAAGTTTTGCAGCGGTGCATACATCCACAACTGAGATCTATAACGAGTCTATAGGTCAACTATCAGAACTCCTCTAGTCCATGCCACTTCTAACGACATCACACCTTCCTTTTCAATTTATGAGGAACTCTCAACCTTACTCTTACCTGAAAATGGTTTTAAGTTTGAGAAACGAGTGTTAGACCATAAGGTCTACTGAATTCCCTTTGCAAAAACCATAAATGATAGTTCAATAAGAAATTGGTAAACTGCAATAAAGGCCTAGTACATAACAAGTTAAAATAATAAACCGGCATAAAGGCCCAAACATAACCTTATGGTTAATCATACGTAAACGATAGGCATTACACAGTAGATCCTCATGGCCCCAGTAGATCCTTATGGCCCTGGTAGATGTCAATCCAATGTGCATATGAAACGAATTCGAGACGCATGAAAAAATATGACTCCAAGGGATTTTTGCTATCCCAAAGTACGCTAACCCATTGTGCAAGACAATCAAAACCAAATCAAAATTCCATAAGATATACAACAACCGAATAATGATTAATTGAGGACAAACAATTTTATATTGACATTTCATCAAGGTTTCATGTACATAATTCATATCGAAATCATAAGGTTTTCATGATTAAACAACATCTAATCATTTAAACAAATGTGACATAAAAACATCAATATCAATTTTAATTATTAAACCATAATTTGAGTTCAGATAACATGTATAACAACTTTCACTTTGTAAAAAGGATCAAAGTAACTCACATGAGATTTGACACCATAATATCGGTCCCAAAAGTTACTTAGTCACAAACTAAACACCTGAATTAGACGACCTTGGAATGGTGTTAAACCACCTAAATCATCTTAAATCCATCTCATAATATCCCTAAGAAAATACCTTAATCGATGCATCAATCCTACTCCAAAATGAGAAATGACACATAATCGAAACGACACCAACAGTGATGAATGCGACTTCAATGTGACCCAAGTCTCATGAAACTCGTGTTCATTCCTATTTCATGTTGCATGAATTATGTACTCAACAATCCTCAAGCCTTTCATGCCCAAACCTTCCCAAATCAAGTTAAAGGTACAAAATTAAGAAAATTAAACATCTAAATCCATTTTAACCATTAATCAAGGATTGAAACATCATTTAATTCAACCAAAATCCATCTTAAATAAGATTTTACCCCAAAACTTAAACCCTTAGAGATACCAACAACGGTGAATCTTCTTATTGAGCAAAAATAGAACCAACAAGAATTAATCCCAAACACTACATTATTGAGAGTTAAATTAAAATACTCAAATGGATAGAAATTCTCATCTAAGCATCATAAACCCTAACATTGAATCCATTAACTACATCAATGGAGACTTAAGCTAGAGGGGAAGAGATTACCATAAAGAAAATGACATCCATACTGATTTGCTTTAAAGTTTTCAATCCCACACCAAGAGCTCTTTTTCTCTCAAGTCTCCATGGTTTCCAATTTGATTTCTCCAAAAACAACAACTAAATGAGAAGGGAAAAGATGGTTTACCCTAAGGCTGGCAATTTGGGTCGGGTTCGTGTCGTTCGGGTTCGTGTCGTTCGGGTTCATGTCGACCCAACTCCAACCCATTTGTTTTCGTGTCAAGTTCGGGTCGTGTCATTTTTTCGAGTCGGGTTCATGTCGACCCATTTCGGCCAAATGTGTTCAACGGGTACTTTTTCGGTTTTCGAATACGGTTTTCGGGTATGGTTTTCGAATATGGTTCTCAAGCACGATTTTCTTATAAAATTTTCAAATTCCATGTTTGTTTTCACCTTTTGGTACAGATTTTTGAATATTCCTATTCAATTTTGATTTGTATACTAAAGTACTAATAAATAATTCTATTAAGCAACTAAAATAAAAATATGACGATTATCAAACAAATCAACCGAAATATCAAAGTCATTAAATATAGTCAAAAACCCTAATGGAGACTTAAGCTAGAGGGGAAGGGATTACCATAAAGAAAATGACTTCCATACTAATTTGCTTCAAAGTTTTCAATCCCTCACCAAGAGCTCTTTTTCTCTCACAAGTCTCCATGGTTTCCACTTTGATTTCTCCAAAAACAACAGCAACTAAATGAGAAGGGAAAAGATGGTTTACCCTAAGGCTGGCAATTTGGGTCGGGTTCGTGTCGTTCGGGTTCAGGTTAGTTTCATGTCGACCCAACTCCAACCCATTTGTTTTCGTGTCAAGTTCGGGTCGTGTCATTTTTTCGAGTCGGGTTCATGTCGACCCATTTCGGCCAAATGTGTTCAACGGGTATTTTTTTCGGTTTTCTAATACGGTTTTCGGGTATGGTTTTCGAATATGGTTCTCAAGGACGATTTTCGTTATAAAATTTTCAAATTCCATGCTTGTTTTCACCTTTTGGTACGGATTTTTTAATATTCTATTCAATTTTGATTTGTACACTAAACTACTAATAAATAATTCTATTAAGCAACTAAAATAAAACTATAACGATTATCAAACAAATCAACCGAAATATCAAAGTCATTAAATATACTCAAAAACCCTAAATAATATCAAAGTCACTAAATTTTTCAAGAGTCGTCTACAACAATGTCTGAATGTCAACCTTTTCTAAGCAAAGACAGAAAGGACGTGTGTCTCTTTTGAAAGACAACTCTGAAGATCATTTCCAAAATGAGAAGTGTCTCATGCATTTGATGCACATGGTGGTATAAATAGAAGAAGACTCCTCCCATGCATGGTTACACTTTTGAAGAAGATAACTATGTGCATGCAAAAATTGATAGAAAGTTTCCCTCTCAAGAATTGTTCATTGCTTTCTCTTAGTGTTCAAAAGAGTGTGAATTGTTGTTTATGTTTGAAGTGTTTAACATTTTTAGAATAGTTTAAATTGTTCTTTTCCGCAACAATTTTCTTTTCTTTATTTAATTTTGATTTGAACAAATCAATAAAGAATTAGGATTAAGTAATTTTATGTGTATTATAATAATCACCCCCCCCCAATAATCCTATTTTGATCCTCATTTGATTATCGTCCTATGTGTGTAGACAGAGGGGGGAAGTTCAAATGTGAACTCATCTTTCATTGTGAACGTAAGGACCACCAAAATTGCGTCACGTGGCAATCTGAATCAACATTTAAGCTTTATTCAGTATAAATATCATGCACTTTGACGTGTGTGCGCCTAAGTTATATTCAGACTGGATAAAGCTTTATTCAGACTACATAAAGCTTTTATTCAGTCCGAATAATATATGAATATGCAGACTGAATATTGTCATGTGGCGGGATACTAGTGGTCCTCACGTTCACAATGAAAGATAAGTTCACACTGGAACTTGACCCTATATATATATATAGAGAGAGAGAGAGAGAGAGAGAGAGAGTTGGTTTCCGGTAATTTTAGTTTTTTTTTTTTGAAACGGCAAAAAAGGAACTGGAAGGGAAGGAGCTACGAAACGGCCATCACCCCCTTCCTAAAAAAAGAAACGAGTCTAAAGGAGGAACAAGAAGAAACGAAAACGACTAGCGAGATAGTAGAAAAAACATCAAGAGATACAAAGTGAGCTCAAAACCGGTTGGCCCAAGACAAAAACATCAAAAGTTTCCTGCACCGGTGCTTCGCCCAAAAGAAAGAAAGATTTTGAATGCGATAGAACTCGGTCATCGGACAACCAGAGAAAGAACCCCGAAAGATCTCATCGTTTCACGCCTTTCAGATTACCCAAAAGTAAAAGAAAATAACAGCCATGAGGATAGTAGTTATCATGAAAAGGGTAAAAAGGGATTCCCACCCTTTGATTAATCCTAATTAAAAATCAATTGAAAATACCCTTCGTCTAAGATAATTAATTGTTATTTGAGACTTAATTTGAACCAGTTTAAAATAATCAACTATTTTATAATTTTCATGTTAACTTCTATTTTTACATGATACTTTGTCTATGTATATGATACACATTAAAAAAATAACATCACTTGAAAATTATGCGTTTTCCAAAAATAGTAGTCTTTATAAACCATTTGTTACACGTACGGGTTGACTTTAGTATTTCATTTTTTTATAATGTGCTATCAAGTGATGTAATGTATCATTTTGATGTTAATAGATTTCTAAAGCTTGTAGTATCCTTGTAACAACATATAGATGTTTCATTTTCTCTAACTTAAACAATGACAAGTTATGTTATTTATTATTTTTAGCTTCCAAATTTATATTGCCACTTATCACACATTTTGATGAAAATATAGTTAGAGAGCTAAACATATGTTGATTCAAAAATACTTATTTTCTTGTTCAATATGGTTCGTACAGATTTGACAAGGTTAAAGACAGAACACAACAAAGATGATATAAAAAAATTACAAAAACTTCTCGTTATCTTATTTAAAAAAAGACCAATTTTTATTTAATCAAACTTAAGAATATATTCTACAAAGATATTGATGATCTTGTTTTCATCCAATCTAGTTTATCGATAATTTTTTTCTCAATCTCTATACATACACATTTATGAGTGTGATTCCTTTTTCTATTTTTACACAATGTTAAGTGTAGACTTTTGATGTAGTCATTTTATATTAGTCGTGACTTGTACAATACAATTGAATGCAAAATTTTATTGTTAACCAAGAATGAAGCGTTAATGAATGTAATTTCCTATTTAAAAAACCAAAATTTGGTTTATATGAAATAGGAATTTCAATAATATGTAATTTTAGATAAAAACATTTATATGTAAATGACTAAGGGGATCTTTACCTAAATGCTTATCCAGTAAGCGTTTATCGGTAAGATTGAACTTACTTTGGGGCATTAAACTGTAGTTTACCAAAACGGTGTGGTATGCAATAATTTACTTGGTAAACACTTACAGGGTAAGAGTCTTCACTATCACTCATTGAATAAGACTTTTGACCATTGTCTCTCCTCTTACCGAGTAAGTTTCTCGATCATGTTTATCTTTGTCTATTAAGGTAATAAAACTGATAAACACTTACCAAGGTAAGTATATAGTTGACGGTCCTTAATTGTTCACCGCATATCTGTATTTTAACATCTTTATTAGTTTGGTTTAATAAATTTAAAGATGGAGTTCTAGAGTTTTGTAAATATATGAACTAATAGTTCAAATTTAAGAAATCTTAAAATAGTAAATCAATGTTGTATAATATAATAAAGACTAGATTTGTTATTTTCTACAAATCGTTTTTTAATTGGTATTAGTTATCGAATATTTGTTTAAATGATACCTAACTTTTTTTGAAATCCATGCATAATATAAACTTAAGAATTGAAAAGAGGACATGGGTTCTACAAGGCATAGAAACCAAGAAGAGACAAACAAAAGCATTGCACAAGCGGCAAAAGAAAATCTTAAGAGGAGCAAAAACAATGCATACAACAAAGGATGGCTACACCATCGAACTCATGGGAAAGAGAAGTTCTTAAAGAAAGAGGAAAGCCAAAATGCTAGAGGAGCTCAATTTCAAAGACAGGGTCCAAACGGCCCAACGGATGAGAATTTAACACGGGTTGATTTCGAGACTTCCAAATTGTATATAAGGCAACCCAAAGGAAATTCTTTACATGCAATATGAATGTAGCTATGGTTCTCCGAAATGACACTGTCGTCTATCTATTTCAAGTTATTACCCAACATATTCCACAATCGAAATATTTGATTCCAAACACCAAGAATTAACCTGCATTCAGGGGCGGACGTATGCTTTGAATAAGGGGGTCAAGTGACCCCCATAAAACCCCATAAACAATCAATTTTATATAACTAGTTTCATGGTTTACAAAGATGTTTGTTGTTTTGACCCCCTAAAGTTTTCACTTAGACCCCCTAATTTTAATGCAATTCCAACCAAAATTCATGTTTTATAAAAGCTTTAGAACTCAATAATTAAATGATTGATCCTAGATACCAAATATCTTCCAACTTTTAAGGTATACTTATAAAGAAAAGTTTTCTTTCTAAACGTTGTCACCATAATAAATTTATTATCTTTACATATTTATTTACAACATATTATATATTAGAGTTATGCTAAAAAGTTGAGTTAAAAGTGATCAATAATTTAGGTCAATTTCTTATATTTCTCATGTTAAATCAACTTCTTATACAATTGTCATTCGTTCACCTATATAAACTATTAGATAAAAATGTAAGTTAACTAATAACTTGGTATTGGGTATTGTTTATTATGTATAATCTTATACACATATAAGATATAACTAGTTGTAAATTTTGTTCACCAGTATATTATTTTTTGAAGCATGATAAAAAAGTTTTAAATATTTTGGTTTTCTTTCATTTAAGAAATTGTTTTTATGTTAATGAATATCAAATCAGGCAAAATTTATCAAACTTCAGTTATCATTTAAGGGAATTGATTTTTTAACTTAATGGCTTATTAATCATAAAATAGAGTTTATCAATGTTGTTATTTGTTTTTTTTTTTTTATATTTTTGAACGACAGATAAACTCACACACACGTTTTCGTGATATCCGAAATTCATTCGAGCACTCGATTAATCTGCGTTTATCTCAAACCAACCCAAAGTCTTGTTCGAAACCTGTGTAACTCCACTTGTTTTTGTGGGGTTTCAAACTCGGGTAATCAGAAATACTATCTACTGACCTCCACAAGATATTACCTCTAATACTGGGCTAGACAAGCCTTGTTAATGTTGTTATTTGTTACCACGTACTTTTAATTTTTCAATTTTTTATCATGATCACATATATTTGAGGGAGAAAAAGAAGATGGTTTTTGAAAAGGAAAAGTGGGTGTTGAGAATACGAAAAGAAAGAAATTAGAAGAGAAAAGGGTAAAGATGAGTTTAGACAAAAT
Organism: Centaurea solstitialis; assembly: GCA_030169165.1. Taxonomy (NCBI): domain Eukaryota; kingdom Viridiplantae; phylum Streptophyta; class Magnoliopsida; order Asterales; family Asteraceae; genus Centaurea; species Centaurea solstitialis. The sequence continues at coordinate 26,119,979 of CM058047.1, forward strand.
CTTTTGGCCCATACAACCTCTCAATTTCATAAATAAATAAATATAAATAATTAAAAGTGCTAAGAAAGTCCACAAAGTGCGACAAGCGTGTAATATCATACAATAGCTTTTATCCCACTTTGGATTTTTTTTTTATAATTCCATTATTAAAAATAAAACAAATAAATAAACAAATATAATAATTTATTATGGTCATCCCTGATGACCTTTAAGAACCAAACAAACCGGTCCCATGTTTGCTTTTAATTAGAGAAATCCATTATTAAATTAATATAAAAAATATGATTTTTATATTGTTGGATAAAAAGCCACCCATGGAGGTTATATTTTTTTAATATTAATTATTAAATTAAAAAATTAATACTTTTAAAATTGGTAGGGAATATGATATTATTTTATAAGATGGTGGTGGCACACGACATGTTCACTCATGCTTGCCAATCGTCTAGATAATATTTATTTATTTATTTCTGATTATTAATTATTTTTATTTTTTATTTAAATAAATAAAAAATATATATTTATTTTATTCACAAGATCCAGGTTGATGCGTATTTTTTAAAGATTTATGGAATTTTCTAGGAGAATGAGTTTCATGCCACGTCACTAAACCTATTCCATCGTCAATAAAGTATACTTTTAAATATATCTCAACAACTTGATAATATCTAACAAATAAGTTTTATTTTTGGTCCTTGATATTTATCAATTTTAACGGATATGGATGTTAAACTTAAAAAGACTCAAATTTAGTGTATTTCATAACGTTGGTTACTAATCTTAGACTTTTAAAGTTTTTTTTAAAGGTGTGTAAAATCTGAATGGTCGATATTGAAACCTAAATATTAACTGAAAATAAAGTTCTTATGCCAAACTGGAGTGCTTCAAAATCTGTAACATTATAAACCTGAATTTTAGGGAATATCTGTATTGGGTTTGGTTTTCTTACGACTACGCGTTTGAAAACCCAAAATATATACACGCACGTATATGTTTTTAATATTATATATACATTTATTTGCCAACTGTGTGTAGCTCAGTTAGTAATGGGTAGATGGTAGTTTTGCAACAAATATCAATGGTCCAGGTTCGAGCCTCGGCTTGCGTACAGAAGCCTCCACAGCAACAACCGCTAAGTGAGTCAGGAATGTCTCCCACAGCGAGCATTGGCAATCCGTGATGGGCCGGTTGGGGTTGTCGGAATCAACCTTTTGCAATAAATATATACATTTATTTATCAAATTATCTTTCGAAAATATTAAATTCTAATATTTTCTAATTCCTAAACCTACAATCAACCTTTTCCTTTGGGGGTAGGAAAATGCCTAGTAAAATAAAAATTGGGATAGGATCTCCTCCCTTTCAAAACCGGACATGAAAGTTTCATCCGGCTCAAGTAGGTACACCAAATAAAGAAAAAGAAAGGGTTGATTTAGTTCGGGAAAATCGTGTGGTAGTATCCAATTTTTATATAGATATTCATGATATGATGGGGGCTCGAATTCGTAGTCAACCCTATTTTCATAGAGACGGTAAATGAATCCGATTTTCCCATTATCTTCATATCCATAATAGTGCGAAAACGATTCGTCAATCCTTACAATCGATTGAATTCATCATCAAAATCGATTAGACATATAAATATTTTGCTTTATAACTATACCCGAACTCGACCAACATTAACTCGAAAGTTGACCGACCAATCCAAAATCAGAAACCCAAATTTCGGGGCTTTATCTTCATATCCGAAATCTGATTAGGTTTTTGATTTAGCCACCTAAATCCATCCGATACACGCCCCTATTTTTTTAATTGAACTCAATTGAATAAAAAGTATAAACTATATATTTTTTTGTTAAATCAATCCCACCTAGTTAATTAAACTATATTTAACCATTAAAACAATATCCATCTTTGTAAACATCAAAATACAGTCTTTAGACATATAGACAAAAAAATAAAACAAAATACGTTATATTTTAACATAATTTGTCATTTTTCTCATAATCTTCCCAGCTTTGAAACTAAGATTATGCAGGTCAAACACTGATTTTTTAATCGTTTATAAAAAAGAGAAATCTTATAATTTTAGATAAAAAATGTTCTAAAATATATCGAAAAACGTAAAAGACAATTTGAAATCTTTTGTATTAAAAGGTTATAAGAACGTTTTATTTTGAATTAAAGTTATAAGAACTTTTAAATCAACCCATTTAAATTTTAAAGCATGAGTTGGGCTGCTTTTGTCATTTAGTTGGGCCAGAACCAACTCGATATAGTTGGATTACTTGGATACACAAACCAATGGGTTAGATTTATTGATTTAAACTTATCAACAGAACTATAAAATAATTTATTAATTTTATTTTTGTTTTTAGAAAAAATAACACAAAAAGTTCACTTTCTTTGATTGAAATCTTTTTATCTTAGGTCACGATCTAATGTTTTATTCAAATGTATATCACATATTTTTTAAAGAAAAAAACACAACGTAATACAACAAAATTTGGTTTAGTTTCTATTTGCTGTAACGAAGAATTTTGTTTCTCAACCGATGTAACAAAATTTCAAGTTTTTCTCTTGGTACCAATTTGCTAGATAACCTTCTGGTTCGTAACATCTCATGACGTGAATACCTATTTATGAAACAAGTAGAGTGAAGTTAACAATAAGTATGATACAGGGACTCAGGGAGTCATAAGTAGGTAAAAGTAAGGAAAAGTTTGAAATTTTATTGAATTTATTGAGGAATTTTTTTATAACATTTGAAACAAACAAAATAAGAACTAAGATAAACTGTGTAATATTTTGATACATTTTGACCAATTAGGAAAGCAAAAAAAGATACATCATCCAAATGATAACATAACAAAACTGTAAAAAAAATAAAATAAGTCACTACATATATCGTTTCATCAAAGTGGAACTTGCATTCTTTTTGTGGCTTTGAAGTCTTGCTCAATAAAACGAACTTTATAGGAAAAAAATAGTAGGAAAAATCTTATTTTATTTTAAGTCGATATATGTAATTATAGATTTTTATATTAAAACATGGTCCAAACCCTTGACCAGTTATGAAATCGTTTACACATATTTCTTCAAGGATTGAACTTGTTGGATATTTTGGAAGGTCATTGCTGGATCGACTTCAGTATTGAAATGTTAGGCTTGTAGTAGTGGATGGTTAAACTAGGAGATGTTTGGAGGGGATAACTATAAAAATGGATTGCAACAATTATCATCCCTCAACTTTTCTTTTTCATATTTGTCTCTGACGTTTGTCAATTTCAACAGATTTCGTCCCTCAGTTTAACGGCCTTTAGCTTTTTCTGTTAAGTTCAATCTAGTGAGGGGTATTTTAGTCATTTTGCTTGTTTTCTTAATTTTCTTGTTATAACAAAAAACACCAAACTTTAGGAAATTTTTACGTAATTCTCTAACAAACACAAATATCTATATCTATATATATGTGTGTGTAGTGTGTGTGTGTGCGCGCGCGCGCGCTCGCGTGTGCGTGTGAATAAATAGGTAGACAAATGTAGGGACCAAATTGTTGGCCATCTCTAGCATCTACGCCGGCAAGGTTAAAGCATGAAACCATAAAGAAACAACATCCATAAGAAACCAATAAAGAGCTGAAAGGAAACCATGTTATGGAAGCAAGAAGCCATAGAAATGGGAAAATGTTGAGAGCTTTCTTATAGTAAAACCATGTTATAGAAGTACCGAAATGCAATTACAAAATCGCACAAACCAAATGTATATATGTATGAACTGAAGTACCAATGGGGTTCCAATGCACTTGACCAACCCATTTTCGCAAGTATACTTTTACCGTGGTATAAAAGATGTACACGTTAAACTTTGAGAGATACTCCAAGATACTAGAAAAAGAAGGGCAATTAAGCAAAAACCGATAAAGTTTTTCGAAAACACTAAACCACATAATTCGGTTCAAATATATCACCAACTTGAGGTTTTTCGTACAAAATGTCAATTGTGATTGCACTTTTGAGGAAGAAGGTTACCCAAAGAGATTGTGGTGATGATTAATTAGGTGAGAGATGATGATCCATCCAACAAGTCTTGACCATTGAAGTTGTGTGATCCTTATCCACCCCTTTTCTTTCCCATCTTGTAAATCTTACACCTCTTTAATTATATAGTGAGTCAAAGTCGACTTTGATGTCTCTTTTCTAAAACATTGTAATCGTACTAGTCTCACTTACAAACGTCAACAAGAAAGTGGTCGTGTTCTTCTTGGTCCCAAGAACTATGGAGTTTTGTACATTTAATAGCTATAGTTACATTTTTGTTGTTATTATTATTTTTAGTTTATTGATATTACACAATGTTGAATAAGGGTACCACATGGCCAAAGTGGGCACTAGGTTTAGAGGTAGTGGGATACCAACATCGTTATTTTATAGGGATGGGCTAACTAATTAAGAGACGTTTGTTTAATGAAATATTTGAGGAATTTGAATTTCGTAAAGGATTTGGAATTTTTAGTGTGCATATAAGAACAAGAATATTTTATCTAGGACAAAATAGCTCAAAGATAACTTTTATATACGCTACAACAAAATTAAGTGTATAGGACATCTAGAATGCTCAAACATCCTAATAGAATGTTTTATCTGATTTAAGTTTATAGGACAAAGCAATAGCTCTATCTACAATTGTTAGAATATATATGTTTCTATGATGCTTTTGAAAGTTTTAACAAGTTGTTAGAACATTTTAAATAAAATCTCATATTAGCTATTTTATGAACACTATTGAAAAAAATAGGTCCTATATATAAACATAAGTTTCCTATAAAATAAGTGTTTATTAGACATCTGAAAAGTGCCTTATAAAATAGACACTTTATTCAATGAAAATTATAAAATGATTGAGAATCGTGATAACCACTCACCGTGTGTTATTTCATATTGTAGAACAATGCATGTGAAAATACAATGTCATTTCACAACATAAAATAAAAACCACATCTTAAAAATAATCGCATTATGAAATGACATTGCATATTCACATGCTTGTTTCTATAATGCGTAACAAGACATGGTTACTAGTATTTCACAATCTTCAACATCTTTTGTGACAAAAAGAATGTTACATACCATGAAAATAGCTATTGCATCATGTGTTTTTCACATGAATATTTTTCATCTAAAGTATAGAGTTTAAGATATTGATTAACATAAATTTGTATCACGATATGTTTGCTCACTATAAGAAAAATGGTCTTCAAAGAAAGTTTTCTTATATATAAAAGACTCTGAAAGTTTTCTTACATTAAAATTTTTTGTACTTGGAAAAATATGTAAAATATGAATCAATGTTAGCAATAGTAAAGAGTAGAAGTTGTCATAAACACTTAAATAACAAAGTTTAATGCTAATACGATCAAGATTTAGAGAAAAAGATGTTTGATCTAGGTTTCTCCAGCTCCAAGGTCTTGAGTCCTAGAGCCCCTGTCTTTCAATACCATAACCTACGAAAGACATGGCTTATCTATGTATTTCTCCGGCTTCAAGCTATGGATGGTAAAAATACCCGAATTTGATGGGAATTTTCGAACCCGAAACTTTTAGGGCGGGTAAATGGTTATGGGTTCGGGTATGAGATTTATTCAAAAAATATTCACTAGTTTGGGACTGTTATGGTTTTAGTCAATTTACCCGACCCCGAATCATATATATATATATTTAATATATTTTAAATTTTATTATTAATATAATATATCTTACCATTTTATTAATATCTATAATAATAGAAACGATAGATTGGGTTTATTGGTATAGAAAATATATATTTAATTTTCTCAAGAAGATTAATTTAATAGTGTTCTCACTTCCCAATTGACACTTCGGTGATAGTGCACTGAGCTACAAACGTCGTTTCCATTTCCTATTTCCACTTTGATTTTCATTTTCCTCTTCAAGTTATTTCATGGATCCATTCTCCATTATCTTGCAACTTGTCAAAGACGAAAAGTCGATTAAGTGAAGACCAACTCATATAGTTCTAGGAAGTGAAATTTTATTCAGTAAATTTTTAATCGACTAAGAATATAAAAGGGATACCTGATATCCACGGGAATACCCGCGACCCGATGGTTATTTGGTAATGGGATACCCAACGCGATGGGACCGGATATGGGACATGATTTTATAATAGAGTATGAGACTGGGATTACCAATACCCATCCCATTTGCCATCCCTACTCCAAGCTCTCGAGTCCTAGGACCTTATCTTTCAATCCCATGACGTACAAAATGCATGGCCTATCTCTGTGTGTCAAATGAAATAAGTGAAAGAATTTGAGAAATACATTACGTAAGTAGGTTTAAAATGAGAAAAACACGCTTGTTAAAGAATCAACTTACCCTATTTGTGCATTGTGGTTTTGTGTCGTAAACCGAAAACAATTTATAAGGGATGTAGAAGTGTTAATTAGATATGTTATGTGGAGTCCCAAACAATTTCCCTTAGTTTAGTGCATATATAAGAAAAGTGTATAGAGTTGTCACTGTGTTGTAGTTACTGACTTAATTTTTATTTTGGGTAAAAGGGTGGAACCCTTGCAAAACTTTATTAATCAAAATAGAAAATTACAAAAGATAAATGGACATACCCATTTTAGTATAAAACATGTCTACCCATATTCTTTAAAGCTCAACTATCAATATTTAAAAGAATCCCAAACTCTAATAAGAGAGGACTTGTAAATCCAAGTGTCTTATTCCAGGATATAATAAACTTCCACTTGATAAAACATTAAAACCCGACAAAATATAGTTACAAACATATTCATTGATGACCAAGGCTCATTAAGGCCCTAGTGTAGAGTTCAATAAAAGCATTAGTTTTTTTTTTTTGAACGGCGATACAAACAAGCTAGCAAGAAGCTAGGAACAAGAAACAAAAACCGGGGGAGAGGGGGGGGGGGACTAAAAGCAAGTCATAGGGGAGCAACACCAATACTTCTTGACAAATAAGAGCATTAGTTAGTCTTTAAAAAATGCTAAAAAGGTCCCCTACGTTGAAGTCTTATAATACTTCTTGAATTATATGAAGTCTACTCGCTACCCATCTCATGAGTCATGATTTCAATTATTGAAATACTTGTTTGTTCTTAGCATGCTTCTAGGTTAATGCTAATACAAAAGTTTACATCTCGAGCAAATTCTAAATGTATTTTTGAATAAATTGTAAGACATTTGGTTGCTCCAAACATATCACCACATCTAACTTTGTTAAGTCAATTACGTGACAAAAAACCCTGAGCCCTTGAATCTAAGGCTCACACTCAACATCTTAACTTACAATGAGCTTGTCATATTCGAGACTTTGATTAAACTAGCGTCATAGCCAACCACTACGTCTTAAAAAACCATGTATAGCAAATGTAATATGCACCGGTTATATAATTTTAGTAAACTAAAATGAACTTTGTACTATCAAAGGGTGTTAGCTCAGTTGGATAGGTAACATCCCTGAGGGGTGTGGGGTGAAAGCCACACTACCAGGGTTCGAATCCCACCGGTGACATTTCTGAGATATTCAGACTTCAGATCTGGTCCTTTGGGCCGGGTTCGGGGCCGGTATGGAAGGATCCAGTCTATGGGATACACTTCCCTGCCGGTCAGGTTTAGCCATAGGTTGGGTCGGGTAGCAGCGGATTAGTAGAATTGCCCAATTGGATGCCCGATATTGCTGGAGCGTGTGTGTATTAACTTGCCGTTTAAAAAAAATGAACTTTGTATATATGTACTAGTTTAGCATATATGCGAGGCCCCGTGTAAATTAACAGTATTCCGGTACTAAATAGGAAATTCTAAAGATATTAATGTTAACCAAACGTCAATTAACTTTACATCAACTCAACTAAACAAAAACATGATTATTTTAATTGGTATTGCGTTGTAGTCTTTACGATTTATATAAATTATATAGTCCTCAAATACTTCACTTATACTTTTCTATCATGTACATCTACACCCATGACGTAATGAATGACCAGACATATGCAATCGACTTGATTTTGAAAATCATATCAATTTGAAATATCATATTTTATTACTTATTTAATAGAGAAAATTATTAATTTAGACAAAAATAAATCCTTAATAATTATTTTGGACAAAAAAGATCGCCGGTGACAATTTTAGACACCGGACCGCTCCGCCGGCCGCTACCACCGTGTATTTGGGCCGCTCTCCGGCGACAACCAAGGGCTCCGGCCTCTTTTTTTTTGGTCCGCTACCCACCCGGCCGCCATCCGCGGCCCGTTCTTGATTGGTCCACGTCCACTCCAGTCAGCGCCACCTCACCCGCCACCTCACCCGCCAAGCCACGTGGCCCGCTACCAGCCTGGCCGCTCTTCGCGGCCCGAGCCCACACGGCGGCTCCCCATTGGGCCACGTGTCCACTCCGGAAGAAAACCCTAAAAAACCCTAACCCTAACCCTAATTCAGCCCTAGACACATCAGGTTTTGGTTGTACGATTTTTGTCTTTAATGTATGATTAAAGGAGCTGAAAATTCATGTGATGTGTGTACGATTTGTACTGTTTGTGTCTGTAAAGTTTTTTCAAAATTTTGTTTAAATTGGATACCAACCCTCTTGGAGATGCATAATTCTTAAACACAAAAATTGAGCACCTTCCTTCTTCTTAAATTTCGTCAATACAAAAATTCCTTTGTTTCTGAAAATGAGTTCCAGTGAGGATAAACCGAGGTTATACCTTTGTTCCGGTGGGAAATGGGCTGCAGGCGTCGACGGATTGGATTACGTTGAACCAACCGTGAGAAAAGGTGTTAGATTGAAAATAAACAGTACATTTAAACATCTGGTTAATTACTGTTGCTGGAAATGTGAAATCGACCGATCAAGTGGCCAACTGCATATCTGCTACAAGCATGAGGGCCAATTATTTCAGATAACCGACGATGAAGATGTTAGCGTATTTTTGCAATATGCAAACGGGTTAGAGGATCCTCCTGAAGTTTACGTTGATGTATACGTTTCTGGCGAGGGTGATGGCGCAGGTACTTCAAACACTATAAACGAAGAACCAATGTATTTGGATACTGAGTCCCAAATCCAACAGTCACACGAAACCTCATATCGTGCAGACTTTGGATATGGTCTTAGTGACAGTTATCCAGAAGTTGTCCCAGAGACGCAGCAAGATCAACAAGAAGTGCAAGAAGAGGAAGACGAAGATGAAGACGAAGATGAAGACGAAGACGAGCGTAGAAAGTTCTTCGGATGTGCAGAAGATGAAGCCCATGTTTTGAACATGGGTTTGTCAGACGAAGAAGATGAAGAAAACGAAGAAGATGAAGAAAACGAAGAAGGTGTGGAACCCTCCAGGTTACGACCAGGGTTAGATGATTATTTTGGAATACCTCCTTTCATTCCAACCCCAGATATCTCGACGGAAGACAGTGAAGGCGTACCTTATAGACGTAGTCAAAGGCTAAGTATTGGTAAAATTTTTGATACGAAAGAGAAATTGATTTTGGAGGTCGGAATGAAATTTATAGAAGAACAATTTGAGTATAAGACGAAAAAGTCTTGCACCAAAAGGTACGAGATTGCATGTGCCCGCGATCATTATAAGTGGAGCATGAAAGCGAAAGCCTATGGAGGTGGTGGTATGTTTATGGTAACAGATTTGGTTGATGTACACAAGTGTTCAAGGACCCAGTTGAACCCTAACCACCGTCAAGCCAACCAAAGGTTGCTGGGTAACTTTTTTAAAACTAAATTTAGAAATTCCCGCAGAGTACTAACGCCAAAAGACATGGCCGAAGATTTTCGAGAACAGTATGGAGTTACGATCCCGTACGCCACCGCGTGGCGTGCAAGGTGGAAGGCCATAACGTTAATCAGAGGCAGCCATGCAGAGTCATTCACTCGGCTCCCCATGTATTTGTATAACCTGGAGCGTGCAAATCCAGGTACGATAACATCAATAAGGACAGACTCTAGCGGGCGTTTTGCGGAGTGTTTCGTAGCCCTTGGTGTAGCGGTACGTTAAAATTCTATAAATTAAACATTTTATTATTTTCGTTAGCTCATACAGTATCTAAACACACACATTTTCTTGCAGATCCATACATTCTTGCAAAACCTGAGACCTGTCCTTATAATAGATGCTGCGCACTTGAAGGGGGAATACTTGGGTACGATGTTTTTGGTTGTGGCTATGGATGGAAACAACAACATTGTGCCCGTTGCACTTGGAGTCGGTAGGTCCGAGACAGCGGACGAGTGGACATGGTTCCTGAACAAGTTAAAAACATGTATCGGCGAGCCAAGAGGGTTGGTGTTTATGTCGGATAGAGCTGCTTCTATAAACGCAGCCATTACCGCCATTTTTCCAAATGCACATCATGCCCTGTGTTGTCGACATTTGGTCATGAACGTTAGATCAAGAGCGCCAAGGATAAAAAAATTCAAGACCCCATACTGGAAGGCCTGCAAGGCTTACACCACGCGAGTGTTTGACCGAATGATGAATCTTCTCCAAACTGTCGTACCCAAAGGTGCTCAATTGATGCAAGAGGTTGGGGTGGAGAGGTGGTCAAGGGCTCACTTTCCTGGACAACGTTTTAACATTATGACATCGAACAGTGCAGAGTCCATCAACGCATTGTCAAAGTGTGCTCGTAAACTACCTATTGTCGGACTCATGGAGTACTTTAGAGAATTCCAACAAGAGTGGTACTTTATTCGTCGACGTAAAGGAGGTTTAGAAAATATCAATATCTTAGTTTTACGTATGATTATTTTATAATTCGAATAGACTATTTTCTAAAACTGTATATTGTATATTTTGCAGAAGAGTTAAACCACCAGCTAACAGAATGGGCCCAAAAGAAGATCCATAAAAGGATTGTAAAGTCCGCGACATGGACTGCTCATGGAATTGGCTACGACAAATGGGAGGTCCGCGATTACGGGTATAACGCTGAAGTTGATATGCATCACCGTAATTGCACATGTCTCAAATGGCAGGTGTCTGGGTTGCCGTGCGGTCATGCCATAACAGTTGCAAAAAGATTGGGTAAAAATGATGTATTTTATTTGGTTACTCAGCCTTATTACATGGCCGAATTGTACAAGGCAACATACCATGGGGTAATTAGGCCAGTCGGACCTGCAGAAACATGGCACTATCCACAAAACCCTATACCCACCGTACATCCACCACTGATAATAAAGAGACCAGTTGGAAGACCGAAAGTCAACAAACGTCGTCCATCTCGTGGTGAAAGTCGTTCACAGCAGAAGTGTCCTAGGTGTGAAGAATACGGACATATAAGCTCACAGTGTCCGTGGATTCCAAGTTCCGCTAGAGGAAGCAGTCAACTAGAGCCAATAGGAACTGTCGATCTTAATTAGCCGTTTAATATGTAACCCATGTCAATGTCTTTGGTTTTTGCTTGCATTAATAAAACGTATCTTATTTTAGCATGTAACATTTTAGTAACAAAGAGTAGAACAAACACAGAATACTGTATTGCATTAACAATTAACTGATACATATATACTTGACACATTAATCAGTAGACATAAAACGACATAAAACTTAATTGATTTCACTGAAAGCATGATAACATAGTTGAGACACAAAAGTTAAAGAAACAACAACAACAACAACAATAACAAATAACAGTGGGATACCAAAGTACAACAGATCTAACATAGTTGAGATCCCCTAGTTATCATTCGGATAGAGTTGTTTTATCGAAGCAATCCAGTCTTCATTAGCTTTGATATGTTGTTGCATATTTGGGTACCAAGGTACATACTCCTCCTTCACACGTTTTTCTTGTGCTCGAATCTCCTTTTGAAGTTCTTTAACGAACTTCTTCTTGTTTTCGATCTCCTCTTCAATTATATCTTGTTCCCCACGCTTACGCACCCATTCTTCTTGTATCGCCGCTATCTCCCCTTCCTTTTTTGCTATTTCCCTACGTAGTGTTCCAGGCATTATTTGAGTACAAGGAGGGTTTTCAAATTGAGAGGAACGAGGGTTTCCAGACATTCTTTGAGAATGAGGGTTTTCAAATTGAGAGGAACGAGGGTTTCCAGACATTCTTCGAGACCCAGGGTTTGTTGATGAGGAAGGAAATTTATCAGCCATTGTTGTAGTAAGAGCTAGATAAGAACTGTATGAGAGGTGTGAGTATTTGGTTCATGGGATAGACCCTTTTTATAGCCATGTTTTCTCTTTATTTTATTAAATTTTTTTTGGCTGAATCAATTGAGTGTTCAGACGAATCTTACTGTTTTAGCTTTTCAGACGAATCTTACTGTATTATGCAGAAGCGTCAGTCATCTTTTACTTTTCAGCGTTTTACAGTATTTCAGCCTTATTTTATGACCCAAACATGAATTATTGGTCTGAAAGCAATAGTATTTAGCTTTTCAGACGAATCTTACTGTATTATGCAGAAGCGTCAGTCATCTTTTACTTTTCAGCGTTTTACAGTATTTCAGCCTTATTTTATGACCCAAACATGAATTATTGGTCTGAAAGCAATAGTATTTAGCTTTTCAGACGAATCTTACTTTATTATGTAGAAGCATCAATCATCTTTTACTAAAAGCAATAGTGTACTACTTCACTATTTAGTGAATCATGTCATTGATAAACTCATTAAGACGTTGGTACAAGTATATATATATGATACCAAATGGGTCCTTCTCGTACATTTTCAGTCACATGGGTCCTTCTCGTACATTTTCACGTGAACACCTATATATATGATACCAAATTCTTTTCAAATGCTTTAATTATGTTATTTTCCCGTTGTCTTAGTTTGCAGTCATTACTATGGTACTATGGTTAATGTCATTAAAACCCTAATTAGGGTTAGTGTATATATTGAAACCCTAATTTAAAAAAACACTAATTAGGGTTAGTGTATATATTAAAACCCTAATTTAAAAAAACTCTAATTAGGGTTAGGATATATAAAGGTCACATATTATTTACATATTATTTTAAAAATATATATATATAGGGTTATTGTCATTAAAACCCTAATTAGGGTTAGTGTATATATTGAAACCCTAATTTAAAAAAACCCTAATTAGGGTTAGTGTATATATTAAAACCCTAATTTAAAAAAACTCTAATTAGGGTTAGGATATATAAAGGTCACATATTATTTACATATTATTTTAAAAATATATATATAGGGTTAGTGTCATTAAAACCCTAATTAGGGTTAGTGTATATATTGAAACCCTAATTTTAAAAAACCCTAATTAGGGTTAGTGTATATATTGAAACCCTAATTTAAAAAAACTCTAATTAGGGTTAGGATATATAGGTCACATATTATTTACATATTATTTTAAAAATATATATATATAGGGTTAGTGTCATTAAAACCATAATTTTAAAAAACCTTAATTAGGGTTAGTCTATATATTAAAACCCTAATATTAAAAAAACCCTAATTAGGTCACATAAGTATTAAAACATCGTTATTTATGTCACATAAGTATTAAAACATCGTACAATTAACATAATTGTGGTCAAGGGCCGAACAGTTACATTGTAAAAGAGAAGACACACATACATAAGAAACCACACAATAACTTGCTACACACATAAGTAAGAAACATACAATTACGGCGCCCTTATACATCCACGAGACCAACAAGAAATCACATCTTCACGAAATCAAACTTCACATCGTACATATTGTCGATCAGATAACGAGGTGGACCTTGATACAGAGTGAACTTCAACCAAGTGCCATGGCGAATGTTGTGTTCGCCAAACACGAGGTTAAGAGGACCACGCATGACAAAACTATCAGGAGCCATGACCATCATATCCATGTGATAGTGCCATCCATCGTGGCTTATTTGACACTTATGATGATCTGTCAATTTCCACATCAACACAAACGGCGCTGGAATTACCTGAAAAAAATATGAACTTTAAGAATGGAGTGAGATTTGAGAATGAAGAGAGGTTAATTAAGCTTACCAATATGCCATGGTCTGTTAACTCCTTTTCAATTTGGACAATGAAATAGGTGGGATTAGTTGCTAGGGAAAGAGCCATATCCGGTTTAGAGGGAAGAGAAAAAGACAAGTGTTATTGAAGATATGGATGAAAGTATTAGAGTTGTGAGGTTTATGTTGATAGGAGCATCCTATTTATATACTTGGGGAGCCGCTATTATCGGCCGAGTGTCATGGCGGATGTGTTTTTTGTGAATTTAAAAGTCTATGACAAAGTGGTTTTTCATTAAATGTTAAACGTTCTTAAAAATATTGTATTACAAAGTATTCACATACATAGTTGACACAATAATATCCTCTGTACTGCTTATACGGCGGTCATGTTTCCGCGTTTCACTGCAAGACCTCACCCACGCATAGTCCTAAATACATATCGGTAGTCGAGTGACTTCGGTTCAAATACGTTGTACATTCTACCTTGGCCCTAGACACATGCCAGCTGGTCCGAGTAAAGAAAGACAACCCGATAAATGATAATCCTACAAATGCCAACCATTAATTTTATAAGGTGTCGGTGTAACCATAACGACCGTATAAAAATGATGCTTGGCATTTGGCGGGTCTTATATCATGTTGTCTATCTTTATTCGGACCAGCAGTCATGTTTCTAGGGCCAACGTAGATTGTATGATGTATTTGACCCGGGGTCAGTCGATTGCTAATATGAATTTAGGACTATGCGTGGGTGGGGCTTGCAGCGGAACGCGGAAACACGTCCACCGTATACCCAAACAGAGAAGATTAAGTGTATTACAAAGTATTCACATACATAGTTGACACCATTGATAACCTAACTACACAACATTTTTTAAAGCCACTTCACAGTGACATAAAGGAGCTAGAAGATGCAGAAGCCCAACTTCAAATACAAGCCTCACACACGCATAGTCCTAAATTCCTACCCGTAGTCGAGTAACTTCGGTTCAGATACATTGTACGTTCTACCAAGGCCCTGGAAACATGGCTGCTGGTCTGAGTAAAGATAGGCAACCCGATAAATGATAATCCTACAAATGCCAACCATTAATTTTATAAGGTATCGGTGCAACCATAACGACCGTATAAAAAATGATGCTTGGCATTTGGCGGGTCTTATATCATGTTGCCTATCTTTACTCGGACCAGCATCCATGTTTCCAGGGCCATGGTAGAAGGTACAATGTATCTGAACCGAAGACACTCGATTGCTAATAGGAATTTAGGAATATGCGTGTGTGAGGCTTGCAGAGGTTGGGCTTGTACACCTTCCAGATCCTTTATCCCACTGTGAAGTGACTTTAAAAAATGTTGTATAAACAAACGTCTAACCTAACTAAAAAGCCTAAAAAAAACTGTACAAAAAAAGTTTAACCTAACTGTACAAAAACAAAAAACTGTACAAACACTATGATTCCTAATCGGCGGGATTAATATCCATCTTCAAGTTATAGAACTCCACCGCCATATGCTGCCGCCACTGAGTAGCTTCCGAAATAGCGTATTTCGTCGGCCGCGGGACTCTACCGCTTATCAAATCCTCCAGGAAGCGACATACCCATACACCACAATCACCAAGTGACCCATTTTGTTGTGGTATACCGGATGGTGTGTACCATGACAAGTTTCTAGCTTGCTCCACCCGGGTATGATGATTGAGCTCCCTAAACACGTCTAGCAGACCCTTCTTTAATTCCTTGAGCCTTGCATCCACATCACCCTTAAGACCAGAATGACGATAGCTATCGTACACAACCATACGCATAGTCATCAAGTCTAGATCTCCTAGGATCCAATGCTTAGGATGCATGCATATCGGAATGTAAACCTGATAATATCACAGATTGAAAACAAGACATAAATAAATGTAAGGTTTAGAAATATTTCAGATAATATATATAAGGCACAAATAAATGTAAGGTTTAGAAATATTTCAGAAAATATATATAAGGCACAAAATTTTACCCTAACCAACGTGTCCCATCCTACGTAATCGCCATCCCCCCCGACGCACAACTTCGCCAATTCTTTGCCCCCTTGGATGTTTATCAATCCTGCGAACCCTGACATCATTACAGCCCAATCGGCTGTTCTGGGTCGTACATCCATAATGCGGGTGACCCATGCGTCGATGTGCTGAAAGCATAATATAAATCGTTAAATAAGGAAATAATTAATTGTAATTGTATACAGAAATGACTAATTACTAACCTGATCTGTCAGATACCCGCTATCTTCAAACCCTAGCAAAGTGCCCCAAAAACTACGGTTTACTGCATTCGATAGGTAGCATGATATATACATAGGTTGCAGTTGACCCGTCCTGTAGAGACTAATAATATGCGAAAGAGTAGTAGTAGCAGTAGCATCAGCAACATCAGCAGTAGTAGAAGTACCAGCAGCAGCAGTAGTAGTAGTAGACCGCCAAGAGGGTTTAAACGTCGGTCCTAACACAGCGCCAAGCATCTTTTTTGCTTTCCCGACGGTGTACGGAGGGTTGATGGAGGGTGCCGGCTTTATATCCCTCTGAGGCCGGGGACTCTTTATAGACGGGATAGCCTGGGGTACCTCCGGCGAGACACGGTGGGCCACCGGCGAGACATGCTGAATCTCCGGCGAAACACGGTGGGCCACCGGCGAGACATGCTGAATCTCCGGCGAGACACGGTGGGCCACCGGCGACACATGCTGAATCTCCGGCGAGACACGGTGGGCCACCGGCGACACATGCTGGATCTCCGGCGAGACACGGTGGGCCACCGGCGTGACATGCTGAATCTCCTGCTCGCCAGGATACGCAGGAGAAGTAAGAATGTGGACCGCGTTGTCAAAAACGTAACGCCATGACTCATCCTGAAATTAAAAATTGAATACAATTAAAACATAGTAACATATATATAACATAGAAAATAAATATATGAATCGCATATAAAACTTACAAGACCAACACGGCTGGCCGGTGTGTAGGGGTAGGCCGTGTCCGAAAACAACGACGACGCCCATGGATCCGGTGCTGAATACGAATATTGTCCAGCCCATGCATATGGATCCGGTGCAGAATACGAATGTCGTCCAGACATCTAAAAAATGTATGTGTCAGTCGATAACAAATAAAATTATATGAAAGCTTTAAATTTGGTTCATCGTTTACCTTCAATTGATCGATATCTCTCGTAATCCTATCAATATCAGCCCTTTGTTTCCTCTGCTCCTCACTGATGAACCCGACATCTTTCTTTAGGTCATCTATCTGAGTCCATCTATCCTGGAAAAAATCGTCCACATGTGGACTCGTCCCCGCATCTGTGGACTGGTACTGATGGCCAGGACCCGCCCGCGCATCTGTGGACTGGTACTGATGACTAGGACCCGCCCCCGCATCCCCCCATTGAGGATCACTACCATTATCGCCATGACCATCATCATCATCATCACCATCACCATCATCATCATCGGAAGGCTCCACATCCGATACTCTAAGCCTCTTTGACGGCCGAATGCTCAAAGGGTTACGAAACCATTCAATGCTAACTGCATACCAGTTCTGCTGAAGCTCGAACGCATCAGCTATAAGCGTCTGGTGTGGGTGCCTCGTCCGCTAGTATGGGAAATAAACTCATGATAAATTAACATAATACTAAAACAAAGTCTAATTTAAAAAAGCTTCTCGTAATTGAGTATATATCAGTAGGACATACCGATGGAAAGCGAAAAAACGCACCAACATGTTTATATGACAGACTCCTAACCTTTCTCTGCCAACGAATTCCCCTAGGATGTCTATCATCGATCCTACTAAACCACCTTTCAGAGACATGGAACATCTCTAAAATCCAAATCTGTAGTTATAGAAACAAAAATATCTAAGTCTAAAACAAGTATTAAGAAAAAAGATTATAATAAATATAAGTCAAATTATTAATGTAACTTACGTTAAAAGCGAGTAAAAATCCAGATAGTGACATTTTGTTGGTAACTGGGTTCCGTCTGCTAAAAGCGCCTTTCATTTGCTTATATGTGTACTCCCATACGAACGATCCCCATGGATACTCAGAAAACCCATCGATATCGTCGAGTGCACATATAACTTCATCAGAAACATATTGCTTTGCCTGCTTTCCTAGAAACACATACTCAACCATCATAATAAGCGCTATGCGCGCTTTGTCCTCGTCAGGTAGACCTATAAATTCTTCGTTCCATACCCTGACAACTTCCGACATTCGTACACGAAAAGCCTGACCTTGTGACGGTCGGGCTGGAACAGATGCTGGAAACAACCTTCTGATCAATCTATTTCCAACTACAGTGCTAGAGTCCGGAAGCGGACCAAAAGGGAGTCCGGTGATTAGCATGAACTCCTCCCGGCCGAAATGGCGCACATGATCTCCAATAGAGTAGGTTAACTGCTGGAATTCTGCACCCGAATCCTCAACCTCCCGCGAAAGAAAGTTGCTCACAAGCATAGCATCTCCGGTCTTCCACGTCAGGTCGAGCCAAGGACCGAATGGAGTAAGCCTAAAAATAATCATCGGCCCCTCGTCTAACATTTCCCTAATGTCTGAACATAACGAGTACTTGCTCCTAACCGTCAGGTCAGTCCTTAATACCTATGTCAAAAAAATATTAACGTTAGATTGACTCTATATATATATATATATACATGTGAGGACACATGTGTATATATCTTGTTATTTATGTTATTTCACTTATATATTTAATCAAGTTAATTATTTGTGTATATATGTCGTTTTGATTAAATTTAGTTGTCACTATATCCGTTTGTGAATTCCACATTTGAATGTCGATAGAATTTTAATTTTGCATTTATTAAACGGGATTTTGTTTCATAATTCTAATATAAAAATTTTTAGTTTTTAGATTGACTCTATATATATATATATATATATATATATATATACATGTGAGGACACATATGTATATATCTTGTTATTTATGTTATTTCACTTATATATTTAATCAAGTTAATTATTTGTGTATATATGTCGTTTTGATTAAATTTAGTTGTCACTATATCCGTTTGTGAATTCCACATTTGAATGTTGATAGCATTTTAATTTTACATTTGTTAAACGGGACCTATCAAACTTTTAATTTTACATTTGAATGTTGATGTCGTTTTGATTAAATTTTGTTTCATAATTCTATCCTAATACTTTTAACTTGTTACATTGACCTATCAAACCTCTCGGTAATTCCACTAGTCCACACAAGAGGCGGTGAGAATGGTAACGCTAAAGCATTTGAAAAACCATTCTCATTCGGTTACCATTTTATAGGCAACCTCCTTAAACCCCCTTAGAGTGCTTATAGTAAGTACGCCCCTGGATTTGACTATCAATGCATTTATACTAATATAATTTACAACTTTTTATATATATATATATATATATATATATATCTAATTGGATGGACATGTGAAGGCACATGCTAATGAATATGTCAACTTATTTATGTTACTTCAATAATATATTTTATCTACATGTGTCTTTTCTAAAGTATTTATGTTGGTTTAATTATATATTATCTACATATTTTATCTACATATTAGTTCACTTATATATTTTTTATCAATAGTGCATTTTCTAAAGTTAAGGGGCCAATGGTGCATTATCTAAAGTTAAGGGGCCAATGGTGCATTTTCTAAAGTTAAGGGGCCAATAGTGCATTTTCTAAAGTTCAGGGGCCAATAGTGCATTTTCTAAAGTTCAGGGGCCAATAGTGCATTTTCTAAAGTTCAGGGGCCAATAGTGCATTTTCTAAAGTTCAGGGGCCAATAGTGCATTTTATAAAGTTCAAGGGCCAATAGTGCATTTTATAAAGTTCAAGGGCCAATAGTGCATTTTCTAAAGTTCAGGGGCCAATAGTGCATTTTCTAAAGTTCATGGGCCAATAGTGCATTTTCTAAAGTTCAGGGCCAATATAAACAATAGTGCATTTTCTAAAGTTCAGGGGCCAATAGTGCATTTTCTTAAACACTAATAAATAAACAATTATATAAACTAATTATAAACACTAATAAAAATCATCTACTAGATAAACATTTAGATAAACAAGATATAAACACTAATAAAAATCATAACTTATATAATTTTTTTTTTAAATTATCAACTACATAAACAAGTAAAAATCATATAAACAACTAGATATAAACAACTACATATACACACTAATAAAAATCATAACTTATATAATTTTTTTTTTAAATTATCAACTACATAAACAACTAAAAATCATATAAACAACTACATATACACACTAATAAAAATCATATACTTTTTAAAAATAACTTATATATAAAAAAATGAGTATAAATTTTTTTTATAAAGATTTACAACTACATAAACAAGTAGATAATATAACAACATGTTAAAACAA
The DNA here is from genome assembly GCA_030169165.1 of Centaurea solstitialis. Classification (NCBI taxonomy): domain Eukaryota; kingdom Viridiplantae; phylum Streptophyta; class Magnoliopsida; order Asterales; family Asteraceae; genus Centaurea; species Centaurea solstitialis. The sequence continues at coordinate 26,140,424 of CM058047.1, forward strand.
CTAGATAAACAATTAGATCCAAACTAAACAACATACAAGAGCACTTTTATACACAAGTAAACAACATACAACAACAATTTTATACACACGTAAACCACATAATGTAAACAACTGAAAATATAGCCACTTACTTGATTTGCCATGATATAAGTAAAATAATCGTCACCCACAAGGAAGAACACGTGTTCTTAAAATAAGATTCTTGGTCCCCCACAAGGAAGAACACGTGAAAGATGTGTTCTTGTCCCCCACAAGCAAAATTCAAGAAAGAAAACAAAATTAAATAAGTGTTTATGGTGTGATGTAATTGTTTAAAGAGTAAATTTGATCTTGGTCCCCACAGTCCAAACAAGAAGAAGAAAGAAGAAGAAAGAAGAAAGGGATGTGGTGGGGGTATGTGTCGGCTGAATTAAATAAGACTTAGGGTTAGGGTTTTTTTTTCTTCCGGATTGGACACGTGGCCCAATGGGGAGCCGCCGTGTGGGCTCGGGCCGCGAAGAGCGGCCAGGCTGGTAGCGGGCCACGTGGCTTGGCGGGTGAGGTGGCGGGTGAGGTGGCGCTGACTGGAGTGGACGTGGACCAATCAAGAACGGGCCGCGGATGGCGGCCGGGTGGGTAGCGGACCAAAAAAAAAGAGGCCGGAGCCCTTGGTTGTCGCCGGAGAGCGGCCCAAATACACGGTGGTAGCGGCCGGCGGAGCGGTCCGGTGTCTAAAATTGTCACCGGCGATCTTTTTTGTCCAAAATAATTATTAAGGATTTATTTTTGTCTAAATTAATAATTTTCTCTATTTAATAATTATTTTTGGTTTGATTATATTTTAAAATGTTTGCAATTATAACAATAATTGAAAGCAATAAATTCAAATCTATATATATAAAAAGAAGATCTACAAAAAATGACGTGGCACATTGTGAAAGTAGGATTTGCCTCTAGAATTTTTCTCATTGTTTTGAATTTTTTTAATATGTTAAATAAATTAAAGACTATACTACCCCTTAATCAAAATTTTGTAATTTACTATAAAAAGACTTCTTTGGTAATTTGACTTACAATTTAATTAGCTTTAAATTTTAAATTATTTAACTTCCTATGGACATTCAATTTGGCCTCTTCAAATTCTCATTTATTACTTAAAGAAAAAACCTACAACAAAATCATATATAAATACAACCTAACAAATGCTCCCTCAAAATGTAATATATAAACAACCTTTATGTTCTATGTTATGTTCTATTATATTTGTATGTTTGTTTGTTATTTATCTTTTTAGAATTTGTATTCTTCAATACTATTGCTCAATCTTCAAAAAGTTTCAGGTAATATATCATTTTTTATTAGTAATTCTAAGATTTATGTGACTTATATGTTCTTTTGGGGATGAGTATCATTGGTTTTTTATATATAAAAAGATTTTCATATTTTTTGTATGTTACGATAGAATAATGTTTTTTTTACTATTGCTTTGCATTTGATCTTTGTGTTGTATCGATGTTTTAAGTAATGTTATTTTTTCTAATTTATTTTGCTTATATTATATATATATATATTTATATTTTTATGTGACTTATATGTTCTTTTGGGGATGAGTATCATTGGTTTTTTAAATATAAAAAGATTTTCATAGTTTTTGTATGTTACGATAGAATAATGTTTTTGACTATTGCTTTGCATTTGATTTTTATGTTGAATCGATGTTTTAAGTGATGTTATTTTTTCTAATTTGTTTTGCTTTTATTTTTGTAGTTTTTTATAAAAGTTATTTTTTGTTGACAACAATGAAACTACAACTTATGATCTATATGTTTTTTTTTTTACTTTTTATTTTGTTGTGGGTTCTCTTTGGATTCTTTTATGTATTTATAATTTCTCAATTTGCAATTTTAAAAGAAAAAACCCAATAATGAGATGACATTTTTCTAAGCATCTAATCCCAAATTTCTTCTTTAATTTTTCCTTAAATATTTCTTTTTTTGATGTAGTTATTAACAAAATATTTTATCAAATATGATTATTCATATTCTTTGGTTGCACCTAAATTTATTTATTTCTTTTATTTCACATTAGTCTAATATGTTTATCCACATAACATTTGAAAATCAAGGGCAATCTTCTACTGTAGTGATGGTGGCATTGGATGCGAAAGAAAGCAATTTTTTGGTTTCTACGTTTTACAAGGGATCAAGTGTAAACTATTTTAGCAATTTGATAAGTAAAAATGTCACTAAAAATATTCTTTTGATTTCTCTACTTTGTCAGTGAAAATGTCCAAATGAAGTATAGTAGTTGAAGATCTCCTAAAAATATTGATATTTAAAGTGATAAAATAATTTGATAGAAATAAGTTGTCTTGAATGTGTGTGGTTAAAGTGAAGACAATACCTTCACAAAATTTTGTAGGGACATGGTGAAAGGGTTTAAGTTAAAAAAAAAAAGACAAATACTCATGGCTAATTTAACAATTACTAATATACTATTGATTATAAATATCTTCTGTTTCCTCATTATCATATTTTTATATAACTTTTAATATACCATAATTACATATGACTTTCTACCTTCTTTGGTCACCTTATATATAAATAAATTAAGAAAATCATTAATGTTTATATAGATATTTATATCGCAAATTTCAACTATTCATTTAATATATTAAACTATTAATTTTTATAATTACTACAAATTTAAACAATAGAAATTCCTGCAGAAACTATTTTTTTAGATGATCAAAATATGGATAAGCAACCAACTCAACCACAAAATGTAAACATAAATATTTTGCATAATTATTTTAGTTTAGAACTCAAATTGTTGATCATGTAATTCATTCTCTTTTTCTTTTTTCTTGCTCTAGAGGGATGAAATAAACAACTTTTTCAAAAAAAAAAAAAAAACAAATAATAGAGCAATCATATCGTATCTGAATAAAATCAAGTGTATTGTTTGTTATTATTAGATTATTATTTGATATATGGAAGATTAATTTATTTAACTTTGTCCAATATTTCTATCAAGAAGTCTTCGCGACCGCGCAACGCGCGGTGAAAGCACTAGTACAATATAAATACAAAATAAATAGCCATAACATAATAATATATGGTTTTACCCTTAATGTAGGATTGTGAGCCACTACAACAAGCACAGTGAATTTAAGGATGTCTTCAATCTCCGACTACTCTCACCATCTTGGTGAAATGCATGGACTCCATCTTAACTTCTTCGAACATCGTCTTCAGATCATTAGAAGTTTTAAATAGAAAACATGTAATATTATATTTTACAATTTGTTTCCCTTTTGAAAACTTATAATGAAATTACAACTCTTTGCAACTATGCATTTTAATTTTCTCAAAAATAAACAAAAACAACCAAACCACATATTTATTTTTGGGAAATCATATATTAATAAAAAATTTAAACTTTCCACAAAATATGTAAACCTGGCCAAAAAAAGTAATAACTAAATGAAACTACTTATAAAAGCACAATCTTTTAACAAAAGACCAATGGTGTTAAATCTGAATATCAATCCACCATGATTAAGAAGCTTCAATCAATCACAAATCTCACTTTATTATATATGAAGTACAATATGAACTCAATACACACTCTTAACTTCCTCTCTCTAACAAGCACTTGATATGACAATTACGAATCCTCTCTAAAATCTAACTCACTTAAAGCTTTTATACCCCAAGGGTATTTACACAATGCACCCCTCAACTTTACACAAGATACAAAATACTCAACAACTTGAATACAATTATATTTTGACCCTAACAATCTCCCCCTTTGTATTCAAGTTGGAAATAACCAACTAACACAAAACTTGTAAACAAAAACAATCTTCACAAACTTCACTTTAACAGAATCAGCAACAAACAAAACTTTTCAGCATCAGAAATCTTCACGATTAACAAGTAACCAACTTCAAAACTTTTCAAACGACTTTAACTTGATATTCTTTTAACATTGAAGACCATCAACATTCTTCAGAAAAATTCTCACCCTTTTCAATGTAGAACAATCTCCCTTTTTTTTCGCAAAATAGAATTATCTCCTTTGAAGTATCCACCTTCAATAAACTCAGCTTGAATCGGAATTCACCAACTGATTATCACTTAAGTATCAAACTCCAGATATTTTCAATTATCTTCATATGAAATCAAACTACTTTCTCAACTTCAGCAAATCAAACCATTCTTTCATCAACCTTCACAACTCGAACTCAATCTTTAAACCTAAAGGCTTTTCAACCATAGATTCAAAAGATTTAAACTTCGATCTCTCTTTATCTCCCCCTTAATACTTGCTTTCTTCCCTTAACTGTTACTTCACAAAACATTTCTTCACAAATCAAATCATCATGTACTTTCAACTGATTATATCTTCAACTCTTGATACTTTCGTCTTTTCTTCAAGCAACATCAACACTTGTATCACGATCAACATTATTACTTCACAAATAACCTCAAAACTTGATTGAACCAACATCTTGAAATCTTTAATCAACCATACTTGATGTCTTGAATTCTTCAACTAAATCTTGACCTCTTCGAACGAATATTGGGCTCTTCAACATAACTCTCATATCTTCATCATGTCTTTGACAAATGTCTTTGACAAATGTCTTTGACAAATGTCTTTGATACAACTTCTCCCTCTCATGATGGTTAGGAGAATCCGAAACATCATGAACAATCAAAGACAACATCATCAAATTATTCAAAACTGACTGCAACAAAAATTCTCCCCCTCAAACAAATATCGCATCCATATCAGATTACTCCCCCTCAAATCCGGCTCAAATTCCTCCCCCTCAAATGATGGGTAATCGGCTAACATAGAAGCACAATGAGCAACTATTGACACAACAACCCATAGAATTGTGTGGCCTATGTTCGGTGTTGGCAATGGGGTAGCACTGATAGGACTTCCTGTCATCACTGAATCAAAGTTATAAAACTAAGTTCTCAGACTGTTCCGGCAATATCACAGAGAAATGCAATTGGAATCACAAAGACTCGTGCAAGTGTCAAAGAAATATCATCATAATCATTAGGCTCAAATATTGATTCAACCTGGGACACAGATTGATAATCAATAGACTCTAGTGCATAGAATATGAACTTCGGAGACCAGAGAGGATGTCTTCCTTGTTTCAATATCTAAATCTTCCGAGTGAAGATTAGATAGATGATGTGCTAATTCTCCGTGAGAATTGAAACAAACATCTTTGAAGAGATATTTGAGTAGCTTGGTGGGGTGACACGAGTTATCGACATTGGGTCCATGTCTTGTTTCAATATTCATCTCCAAAGAATCGAGAATGAATAGATGATGTGGTTACCCGGATAACTGTATAGGTTTGGGAAGGATCTTCTTTTATTCTTTTTGATCCTGTCTCACTCTCACCATTTTCTTTTAACTCCCCCTACACTCAAGCTCTCGGCATTTTACCTCATGCACACCCTCACAAACTAGATCTAACCTAGGGATGTGTTTCTTGGGTAGATCCTCCGGCTCTGGATTGATCATAGAAACTTCTATATCCTATCACACATAAGTTGATATCATGAAATGATATTCTTTGAAACGTTGAGTATATTCATACCAGAACGTGATATGATGGTGATTCATATGTGATACAATATGTATATGGGGAACATATGTTGAACAGAAATGAAAAACATTTGTTGATGAGATCACATGTTGAAGAAATTCATTCAAATGCTCTAACAAGTGATGATTGATTGTAGAAATCAAAAATCTTGATCGTGAATTCCAAAGAACAAAATTCAAGCGCGAAACAGATAGACTCAGTAAGCACAGTGTATTCAAGAAATGAATCAATGATTAGAAAGTTTAATTGTGAAGAACAATTCACAATTAATAATCTGAATAAGAATTGAATCATTGATATGAAATAACGTGCATTGAAATCAAATTGGAATTCAAGCGAGTGTATTTCCACCGAATAATTTCAACGAATATATGAGATGTTGAAATAACAATGTGAAGAAAAATATAACACGTGGTAATTCGTGAAACGATTTAGAATCGTAAAGGAACGAACACAAGTAAGTTCCTGAAGATGAACACCACGGTTAAACACAATTAAGCGCAAGTTTTGAACTAAGGTTTAGAGGGATACTTACAATAACGCTCATATAACACATTGATGCTCGGGTCTTGAACTGATGTATTCAAGAGCCATCCACCTGCAAAATCAAGAGAAACAAGATTGTGGTATCCACGTGGATGGGGATCCTCTATTGTTAGGTGCAATAGGTTTATAAGAATAAATCTTGTAAATCCCAAATCGTTCATCGATATAATCTTCACACACAAAATCATTTCTATGAAAGTAAGAACCATAAGAAGTTCTTTTGGAAAGACTAAGAAGTTTATTTCTAGAATAAACTAACCGAGACTTACCAAAAGAAGTATCTTGAAAAGATTTGTTCTTTAGAACGTTAGATTTTGAAGCAAAAGATTTTGTATGATCTACATTTGCATTCGATCCCTTAACTTGCCAAACAAACTTGCATTTAGAATATGGATGAATACCTGAATAATCAACACGACTATCATAGAAGAGATTTGTAGGACGAATCTGTCCACTTGATTTGATGTTACCGTGAGTAGTAACATATGTATGAATGTAACCATGAGCTTTAGATATTATCTCTACAAGTCCCTTCACTTTGGTAGAAATCATGTTCCTCTCGACAATAAGATCATCAAGCTTCTTCTGTTGAACCGAGCGCATTCGTTGCTCATTCATGATATCTGTTGATAATCCAGCTAACTTGCTCGTAAGTTTCTTTATTTCATTCTTAAAAGCTTTCTTTTGATCCTCAAAATCTTTTTCCATAAGACTTAGCTTCTTAGGTTCAGCAATTATCTGTTCCAAAATAGTCTTTTCATGTCGAAGAACCTTCTCTTTTTGTTTAAATTGATTTCTTACATCAGATAACTGATTTTGTAAGACAACAATCTGCTTTTGAAGCTCAACACTTTTCTTTTCATCAAATTTCCTCTCGGATTTAACAACTTGGATCTCTTCTTCAAAATCATGCATCATATTTTGATATTTCCCAACACGAAGACTCGGCTTCTTCAAAGAATTCTTCTTACTCTCAAAAGCACTTTTCGTTTTCTCAAAAACTTTCCTCTCAAACACAATTTGGTTCTCTAAATCAGAAATCTTCTTTGAAAGTTTAACACTGTTTAATTCAAAAGATTTTCTCTCATTCTCAAAAACCTTTCTCTCTTTCTCAAAATTGCTTCTCTCAATGATCACAATTTGTTCAAATTCAGTTAGTTGCTTTGAAAGTGCCGTCACTTTTGATTGAGAAGAGATAAACTTGTTTTCGAAAACCATCTTATCTTTATCAAGTTCAAGAACTTTCTTTTGCAAACATTCATTTTCTTTTCTCAAAGAAGTTACAAGTTTTAAATTTTGAGCATTTCCAAAAGAATGCTTCAACATTTGATCATGCTCATTTTGCAAATCCTTTTTCAAACTTGTAATTAGACTTCTTTCTTTTGCAAGAGAATCTTCAAGTCCAGTAACTTTAATAAGAAGGTCAGCTTTTTCACCATGTGAAACAGATAAAGTATTGTTTAACTCAACTATCTTCAGTGATAATGTAGCAATCTGTCCTTCAAATAATTTTCTTTGATTCTCAAAACTCTTTGTCTCTTTTGCTAATTTCTTGGTAAGAACAACTTGTTGATGATATGAATCATTTAACTTCGAGAATTGAGAAGCCATTTTTATCAATGTTTTGTTCATTTCCTCTGAATCTGAATCTGAAGCTGGATTATCAAGTTGTAAAGTTTCTCTTGTTGTCATGATGAACTGAATGGATCTTTTGATCAATAGATATTGAAATCTGAAATTGTTGAAAAAATTCACCGAACGGTTTTCCTTGAAAAACCTGAAGCAATATCAAAAACTCTGAAACACTAAAACAACTGAAAGTCAGTAACGCAGAGTATATTCAGAAAATCCAAAAATTGTAAATCCGGACAATCAGAAAAATCAAGAAGTGAATAACTCTAGTTAACACTCGAGACAAAAACAAATTTTTCTCTAAAAAAAATCACAAGGACTCGAGACTTAGTAAAAATAAAATGAAAACAATAAAATCAAAATAAAAGTTCACACAAAACAATAAAATGACTCGAGATATTCAAATACTAAAAAAAATAATATGGCTCGAAATATAGAAGTCAAAATTCACTCAAATAATAAAATGGCTCGAGACATGTTGAAAAACGCTGAAAAATGGCACATGATTCGAGATATCTTGAAAAATACTCAAAAAATAACATTTGGCTCGAAATATGTTGAAAATGACTCAATCACGCGCCTACACTCGCTCGAATTACGCGCACACGCGCTCGAAACAAAATGACACGCGCTTTCACGCGCTGAAATACGTTCGAAATGGTCTTCACGCGCTCGAAATACTGATCCACGCGCCCTCACGCGCCAAGCGATGCGTCCCACGCGCCGTCTTAGCTGACTCACGCGCTCGAAGACGTTCTAACGCGCCTCGATATACGTTCTGACGCGTTGACAGTTTTGTCTCCTCACTCGCCGACAACCACTGACGCACGCGCCTTTTCTTGAGTTGACTCTTGAGTTGATGTTGACTACACAAAGACTTTTCTCTCTCTTTATTTAAACAAACCAATTCTTACACACACAATAAATGGCTCGAGATATTTAAAATTTTGGCTCGATATACGAAAAATTGGACTCGAAAATTCAAAAAATTTGAAAAATATGCTCGAGACATCAGCATTTTGTACTTATTATGCTCGAGACATGGAAAAAGTGGCTCGAAAATTCAAAATTTGACTCGAAATACTCAAAACCTGCTCGAAAACTTCAAACACTGACTCGAAACACTCAAAACTTGCTCGAAAAACTCAAAAACATGACTCGAAATAGCAAAATAAGGCTCGGAATGTTTAGATCTAGACTCGAGACATAAGAACAGCTCCTGTAAACCTCCATTGAAGGACCTACATTGATGAACTTCGAACAAAACCTCGAAAATCCTTCATTCTAGGCTCAAAAATCATCAAATCTTCACAATTAAACAGCAAAAACTCAAATCTAACAACAAAATATCATCAATCTACATCCAAAACTTCAAATCTTCAAGATCTTCAAGCTCCAAATCCAAATCTCACCATTTTTGCTCCAAACTTCAAAAAAATCCAAAAATTTCCTTCAAATCTTCAAATTTTTCACCAATTATCATTGATCTTCTGCTCTGATACCAATTGTTAAATCTGAATATCAATCCACCATGATTAAGAAGCTTCAATCAATTACAAATCTCACTTTATTATATATGAAGTACAATATGAACTCAATACACACTCTTAACTTCCTCTCTCTAACAAGCACTTGATATGACAATTACGAATCCTCTCTAAAATCTAACTCACTTAAAGCTTTTATACCCTAAGGGTATTTACACAATGTACCCCTCAACTTTACACAATATACAAAATACTCAACAACTTGAATACAATTATATTTTGACCCTAACAAATGGTTTAAAACTTTTGAGCCAAAATGTTTCCGGCCCAATCAAAGCGGTCCAAAACATGAACTAGTCTAATCGGCCTAAAGAGGGTCCAACCTTTTAGCAAACCCGAGATGCAGTCTAGTCTTTGATCGGGATTAACCATCATCCTAGGTAAACCAACTTAATCCTAGACATGGTCTAGCCTTTGATCCGGGTGAACCATCACCATAAAGGAAAACCGATCAAGGGCCCACAGGAGGTCGTAGCCTTAGCCAGTGGTAAGAAACAAGCCCATAAAGGACCTTGGACCAACCTACACCCATCACATTATTAGGTTGTACCCCTTGAAAATCAAGTTTGAAGCACCAAAAACAACCTACAGGTATGATTGTCCCATGCGGTGGCTAGTCGTCCAAAAAATCGACGGTGATCGAAATGGGCATGAACGAAGGGAAGGAATACAAACTAGAATGCAGGGAATCATCTATAGCCAGCCACCATGCCATGGCTATGGGAGTTGACAAATAAAAACAACAGCTACATGGAAGTCATGGACGGATCTCATTAAGGTATTGTTCCTCCGTCATAGTGTAAAAAAATGTAGGGTTGTGAAAAGTGCCACCGTATTAATTGCTGTGTGCCATCATATATATTTTAAAACTACAATAAAAACACAAACTTTCCTTGGTTCAGTTGGTTAGTTCCTTGTTTTTTAAATGTGAGGTCTCAGTTTCGAATCTTGGTATACTCATTTTTCTAGTTTTTTAGATTTTAATGTTATATTTATAATGTTTCTAAAAAATTTGTAATAACAAGACTCGAACGCGATGCCATTCATTTCAAAAAGCAATGAACTAATCACTAAACTAATATTGACTTTTTGAAAAATATCTCTATCTATGTTTTTTTTTAAAGTTAAATGGTGTCACCGTTTGAAAATTTTTCTAGCTCCATCCCTGATGGAAGTTGAAAGCCACGATGCAGTGACACTTAGGCCACGACGTGGTAGACCCGACCATGGTCCCAACCATGGTCCAATGATAGCTCAACAGAGGAAAGCAGCGTCTTGGACTTGGCATCCAACGAATAAAACTAGAATGACGAACATCCATTTGTGAGGCATTTACGGGTCTTGATAGTTGAAATGATCGCTACATCGCCTTTTCGCGTCTCATTGTAAACCAACACCATTTTTGGTCTACTAATGGCACTCGTATGAGTTTTTTCGAACGAAAGATCCCGTTTTGGTTATTCACTAGCTGGTCCATCTTGAATACTACATTGAAACCTCTAATAGCCATTTTTATTATGGATTTACTTCACGAAAGTGTATCCAGCTTGTCATGAAAACTTATTGTATGTACTATACTTCCATTTGTACCATTTGGTGTATCAGAAACTATAAAAACCTACCATTTAATGTATTTTGTGACAAGTTGGATACACTTTCGTGACAAAGTTGGATACATTAAATGATAGGCTTTGATAAAGTTGGATACAATGACCATTTCTTAAACTTTGATATGCCAAATGGTAAAACTGGAAGTATAGTACATACAATAACTTTTTGTGAAAAGTTGGATACACTTTTGTGAAGTAAACCCTTTCTATTATTTAGAGTATTGATTCAAAAACATAGATTGATTAAACAAGTAATCAATAAAAACAAAATATAAAAGTTCATATCGTATATTATATAAAAAGTCTCACAAATTAAAACAACAAAATATCTTTAAATGACAAAGTTAAATTACATAGAACTATTTTCCTAACATTATTCTTACAAAAAAAAAAAATTCAATCAGTTCTTTAAATTGAAAGGTTTAATATATAAGAGTTTACTTGTTACCTCGAGTTCTTGAAAAACTCTAGTTCTATGTTCTATTCTAGGGTTGAATTCTCCTCAACTTTGATTTTTTTTTTTTTGTGTATTTCTAAAGAACAATAGTGCTATCACTGCTATGAATAATGGTAACCTATATCACAACGAATGAAATCAAGAGAATTGAATTTGATGTCAAACAAGAAAGTGAAAATCAGAGAACAAGAAAGAGAAAGATTATTAAACAAAGTCGTCTTTGGTACTTCAATCATAAAAGTAACCATTGAAACAATTAGGATGAACAAGACTAGCTGGCCTAGAGAGTTCGACTGTTGAATTAAAAGCTTAAGGATAACGGATTTCAGATTTGCAGTCTTGATTGAGTATAGGGACGATGGTGATTTGCCCGACCCGTTAGGGAACTCTAGTCACCTGACCCTAACAAGGGCAAGAATTCCCTTCTAAAACAAGTTTCGAGGCCAATGATCCCTAATAGGCTTAGACCAGGGTTTGGGCCTGAGCCGGTTATGTATCCCCAACCCTCCCCATGCTTAATATCTTTATATATTATTTGTTTATTATAAATTATATGTTATTTATTTATTATAAATTATATATGTTATTTACTTTTTTTCCGAATTAGGTTTAGCCGCCAAAATCAAGTCATCGACTTTGAGTCTTTGAATTTGACAATCTACTTGTGGTTATTTTGAATAATTGTTAGACCATCTCCTCATTCAAAAAGTTAAAATGACCCTATTAAATTTTAGGTCAAATGGTAACTTATTTGATGCCCAAAGTTAAATTGTACATTTTTCCTTTCAGAATGGAGGTTTACTATTGTTCCAACCTTTGGTTGAGTGTTCCATATGGATAACTCTTGAAATAGAATATGGGTTCACATGTACTCCATCTCTACGTTTTAATTGCATGTGTTCACCTTTGCTTTTGTTTGCTCTAATTAGATTGATATTCAATGATAATTTGTGTGAACTGGGGCGGGGGAATGGGGGATAGACTGGGATTTGACCGTCTATCTACTTGTCCAGGGTTCAAATCCAGACGTATGCAACAATTTTGACCACTGAGTTTATTCACAATTTACAAGGATTAGTCTGAGTATAGCCTAGAACACCAAAAAAAACAACAACAATCGGGGTTGAGATATGAATCCCCGTACCCGTTAGGGATATGGGGAATTACCATAAACCGGGGTTGGGTCGAGGGTTGTAGAACCTGCCCCAAGACCTACTTTGTTACCATGCCTAATTGGTATTGTTGAATTGTCAAAATCTAGTAGATGGGAAGGAATTGAGATACCGGGTTAACCTACTAAAGCCATTAGGAAAAGAATGAGAGGATTAAGTTAAAATTATAGATTTAAAATCAAAATATATAAAATTTTGTCACAAAAAAATTGTAAGGGTCCCGAATTTTTTGGAGGCATTATTGGGAAATTTACATGAGAACACATTTTTCGCACAATATATAGTAAATTGAATTCTCTCATCGTGATATAAACAAGTTAGACTTTTTATTTTATTTTTAAATATAAAAAGAAATATAAAAAAAGGATGAGGTGATAAACAAAAACCGTTGTCGATAAGAAAGGATATGCTTTTTGATTTTTGAATCAAGTGAGGTCAATAAAATAAAGTTGCAAAAGGTATAAAAGAAAAGTCAAAAGTGCTTAACTTATCTTGTTTGAAACGAGTGGTACAAGTCTATGTTTGCCTTTTTGTTCATTTATTCAACTTATATAACATTTTCTATATGATATCTATATTTAATTTTAGATATTAAACATTATTTATATTTATAAAAAGGGTGTAATTTTTATTTTTTTACCGAACAAAATATTATAAATATATTCGTTTCAAGTTTTCCATATTTGTCAAAGAATATATACATATATATATATAGAGAGAGAGAAAGGTTCAAACAAAAACAAAGTCAATTTGCAAGAACAAAAGAACGATTCTAGATCACATATGATGTGAGCCCATGTGGGTCCCACTTATTAAAAAATCATATATGATTTAGATGGGTCCCACCACTAAAGCATATATGATTTTTTTAATATGTGGGACCCACATGGGCCCACATCAATGTGTGGCTTAAAATGGTTCATTTATTCTTGTAAATGTAGTTGTTCTTGTATTGATACAAAAACCATACATTTTTGTAGGAACAAATAAACAATTATTAACCACATATTGATGTGGGCCCATGTGGGTCTCACATAATATAAAATCATTCACATGATCCCACATCATATGTCAATCTAATTAGTTCCTTTGTTTTTTTTTTAACAGGAAACCCAGACAATTTTATAAAAAGGAAAAAAAAAAACAACCAACAACAAAGTCACAAAGGGCCGGTTACAATAAAAACCCAGAGCCCTACCGAACCAACAAACAAGAAGCCAAAAGTGACAAAGCGAAAGAGACAAAAACCACGAAAAAAACAAAATACGCAACCACTTCCGCCAAAACCACAACCAAACCGAGCAGCACACACCAAACGCCTTAGACTTGAGCCGTGTCCACACCATCAGAGTTAACCCGTCTCTTCTTTTTCGTCCAAGATAAACGATCATTAACCACCTCCAAAATAGTTTTCACAAGATGCACTACATTGTGGGATTCCGACGAAAATAAACGACCATTACGTTCCCTCCAAATCACATACACAGAAGCAGCCAAAGCCAGCTTATGCTCCAACCGTAGTGAAGCATTAGGGGCTGAAAGGAAAGTAACCATAACATTCCAAGAGGTAGGTGCATTCAACCAGCCCACTCTCTCCGTTACGTCTTTCCAAACCTGACCAACAAATTACAATCAAAGAAAAGATGGTTATGAGGATCTGCACAAATTAGTTCTTTTGCTCTTGTAAATTGAGTTGTTCTTGTTTGAACCTACTTATAGGTTAGGTCAATGTTCTGAAAACCGGGTTGACCTGGCCGGTCGAACCAGTTGAACCGGAAACCGGTAAAGAGACCGGTTCAAATGTGACTGGTTTTATGTTATTTTAAGGTCTAGATTGAACCGGCCGTTTTATTAGAAAAAACGGTTGAAGTGGTGGTTCAAACCGGTAAAAAACCGGTTGACCCTTTTAAAAAAAAACCTTTTCATCTTTGAGTTATAAAAATATTTTTGGATTGGTATAAAACTTGTTATTATGTGTTTTTTAATGTTTTTTTAGTTATTTACAACTTTTTTTTTGAACGACAAGTTATAACACACACGCTCCAGCGGTATTATGTGTTTTTCTAATGTTTTATCTTGTGGACATTAAATTCTTGCTTTAGTTGAACCGTTGATCGAACCGGTTGAAACGATCGAACCACGAACCGGTCATCATACCGGTTCAACTAAAAAACCGGGTTTTAAAACATTGGGTTAGGTTCAAATGTGAACTCAAGTTTGGTTGTGAACGTGAGGACGGATCTCAGCCACACATCTTCGGTTACGATGGACGCAATCACGGAGGATTCACGCGATTTATGGGAGGGTGGAGATTATAAAAGAAGGAGACCCAGTTATAACCACCTTTATTGACTGGATGAGTAGCTGAGATTTGTCCCCGTGTTAACAACTAAAATTGAGTTCACATTGAACTTTTCTCTGTATGAAAATATATTTAGATAGATAATGATAGATGAAATTTGATCTTTAACTATGTAGACTTGTGAAAATGCTTTTCGAGAGACCATCTTGTAGCAATTGGATGAGTTTGCTTTATCTAGTTGAACTTTCACATTTAAACATCAAATTTTCAAATTTGAACATATCCACAATAATATATGGAACCTTTACATGAAAGTTACAACGAAGCCTCATGTGAAACACACCAAGCTTTTTATGAAAAACGAATGGTCTCGCATGATTGTGTGATTCTGACCCTTGCTATCCATAACATCAAAATGGTGCAAAATATAATGCATTCATTAGTAATCTGTAAATGTTTGGGGTATAGCAGTGTCGATTGAACTTAGGAACAACAGAGAATCCAGCCCTCCCTATCCGCCTCAATTTGTTTCGGCTCATCTTAGACCATGTTTGTTAGCAGCTTAATGTGTTTGAATTAGGTTCAAACAAGAACAAAACCAAATTGTAAGAATGAAGGAACCAACAAAATCACACGTGATTTTGTGCATGGAAGCCCACTCGCGGCTCACCCACTCACCTTGTCGGAGCGTGGCCTACACACGCTTTTTCCATCGCAGCACAAAATCACATGTGATTTCCTTGGTTCCTTTGTTCTTGCAAATTGGGTGTTGTTGTATGAACCTCTCTCTAATGTGTTTAGTAGGACCCACAACTTATTCAGCTACTTGTACATGATTTTATGGTAGTAGGTTGGTAATATAGAAACTGCTTCTCCAACAAACTTGTAGGATGAGCTTTTATGCAAATAGTCGATTTTTTTTCCAAACCCATTTTTAAAAAAACGTTCATTTCATCTATTAAAAAATCTTTCAAATAAAAACGTTTTTAATAATTTAAACACACGAATTAACTTACACAAACAAATTTATCTATACAAGACTTGATAAAAATAACCAACGAAAGATACTCTATAAGGCTATAAGTCTATAACCTATGGGTTCAGCCACTAAATTCTATAACTATAAGCCATTTTAATTGTTTTATATTTCATAAAATCAATCCATTATTAATTAATTGGTCATAATTTTGAGAAAAATAATAAAATAAAATAAAATGGATGATGTGGGTTTGGGTGGTGGAAGTAGGAGTAAGCAAATTGGAGATGTAAATTGAGTCAAGGGTTTGACTTTTGTGTGTGTTCAAAGTTCAAAAGGGTACAACGGCGTCGTATCTAACATACACACTACGTCACAACCAACACTTAGCTCATCGTTTCCCATTTATCATTCAACGCCAAATTATACATGATTTTAAAGTAGTTCAAATCTTAAATGTAAGCTTATCTATTTACTTGCTTTTTAAATAAATGTCAGATTTAGCTTCAGGGAAAAAAAATGCTAAATAAACCAGAAAATTGTAATATATAAAACGGATGAAAAATACAAATGAATATGATTGTATAATTGACCAGAAATATATGTTATTTTGATGTAATTTATTTCCTTTTATTTTGTATTTTTTCTATTTAAAAATTGAGGTTTGGAGATTTTCAATTTAAAAATATTGTATAATCGTCTCTTTAAGAATATCTGTTCGATCAACCAATCTAATGAGTGATGGAGTGTTTTTGGGTTTTTCGTTTACTTGAGCTTTTCGCATGAACCCTCTTCTAACATAAATCCAAATCAAGACTATTTTTTTCCATAAGTCAACTATTTATGATGGAGTGTTTTTTGGGTTTTTTCATTTATTTGAGCTTTTCGGCTGAACCCTCTTCTAACATAAATCCAAATCAAGACTATTTTTTTTTCCACAAGTCAACTATTTGTATCCTCTCATATACGAGTGGTATGTAAATGAGAAGAGGGTATGAAATGTGATTGTTATGAATGAAGAGGGGATATGAAGTAGAGTTTAGTTTCTCAAAACGTATCAAAGTTGTCATATTTTACTATTGTGTGTATCCAACTTTGAAAACTATCATTTAATTTACCGAAGTTTCGAAACTTACCATTTAGTGTATCATGACCTTTGATAGCAGGTTACAAACACGCCACCATATTTCTCAATTACAAATTTGGTCTCTAAGGTTTGTCAAATGTTACAGGGAGAAGTTGTATAAACTTTCTAAACCATTGGAACCTGTAATTTACTCATAATATTATATATCACATACTTACATACAACACATGAAGCATCACCATCACGTCTTCTTCGACCCCTCTTCTCGGCGTCTTCTCCGATGACCATACCACCATCTTCCGCCTTCTTTTTCACATGTAAACCGGCGACCTCCCACTCTTCCTTTTACAACAGTCAACCCCCCGCAAACCACCTCGTTCCCGTGGTTTGTTGTTTTGTGGTGCATGGCATTTTTCCGACAACCTTCGGTGGTTCGTCCGTAAACAAAATGACTCGTGTTCAAATCAAAATCAAACCCAAATTTAACCCTAAAACTTGAAATGTGTTTGCCAGAGGAAATGATCGGAATTCGTCGGAGAGATGCCCATCTTGTTTTCTTATTAATTTATTAATTACCTGGTGGTCCTTATAGTTTAATGATTTTAATAAAACCAAGAATAAACTAAAAAAATCAATAAACCTTAGGGTCCAAAATGTAGTTTACTTATAATAGTTTAGTATTAAAAAATAAATTAAAATAAGAAAATTTTTGGACCTATCAAAGAAGTTTCCTAATACACTAAACGGTAGGTTTTGAAATTTCAGTACATTAAATGATAGTACTTGGATTTTGTTATAATATTTTGGTTTGCTGATAAAGAAATAACAAAAAGTGATAACCTAAATACATTTTCAAAAACTAAACTGTATGAACTATGAGTAGAGTAACTCCCTTAATTGTTATTTGAGTATGTCTCAAAACTAGTATTCATTTTCAAGAGTATAACATTTACTTAGTATTTTTATTCTTAATTATGAGATAAAAAATTCGTTACTTTATTACTATAAAGAGTAAAATCACAATTTAGTTAATCTAAAATTATAACAATTTACATATATCTAAATTGTATGTATTTTTTATTAAGGTATTTATTTTGAGACATGTGAAGTATAAATAACCACATTTATCTAAAAAATGCTACCACATAAATTTTCAAAAAAATAAACAAATAAAAAATAAAAAAACATATAAGAAAACCTAACCACATGAACAAAACATGTAATTGACTCTAAATTATATTAAAGTGGAATGTCATTGTTAAGTTTTTGTTTTTTTAGAACTTATTTTGAAAAACTATATTCTATAAAACTGTCTTATGTGTTTGATGTTATTATAATACTATGGCTTTCTTGGAAAAAGAAAGGTAATGTGCTACAACTTTGAAAGAAAAAATAAAGCATTTTAAAAAGTATATATATTTAACCTTTTTTTATTGTCGCATAGTGATATGCCATCTATAGTGCTAACGGTTGAACTAGGGGTGTTCATCGAGTCGAATTTCGGGTTTTCTTGAATTCTTCGAATCGGGTTGTTCGAATTTGAAATTTTTTTTAGGTAAATTTGAAACTCGATTCGAATTCGAAAAGAAACATGTAAAACCGACTCGAATTCGCATTGTCGAATTCGAATCGAATTCGGGTTTATCCAAATTCAGTTGAAAAAAATATTCTACTACAAAATCAGGGGATAAAAACTAATAATTTGATCCAAAAAAGGGATGAACATCCACATTAGATTTAGCCATTCACTCAAATTGAGTATCCCATTCAAATATTAATATTACAAATTATCAATTGATAACCCAAAAAACCTCCTGCAATGTAGATAGCCAACAAAAACCCAAAGAAAAAAATTCCCACAATGTGGATAACTAGAAATCATAAAGCTTGAAATTTATATATCTATATATAATCTTATGTGTATATATACACTCGAATTTCGAGTCGGATTTCGAATATTTTTATAAATTCAAAATTCGATTCGAAAACCAATGTAAACTTTCGAATCGAGTCCAAAACCGATTTGAAAACCAAACAAACCGATTTGTATTAGATTATTCGAGTTTGAGTCGGTTCGAATTTTGGTTTGTACGAATAGCATTCAAATATTGAACACCCCTAGGTTGAACCCTTTCAACCCAAATAAACCATCATTACATATAAGTTTTCTATTTTTCATATCCTTCTTACCTTAAAGTGAAATACTACTTACTCTAACTATATCTTTTTCATATATTTCTTTTTTTATTCTAATATTTATGTATTAAAAGAAAGAAAGTGGGAGAGAGAGAGAGAGAGAGAGAGAGAGAGAGAGATTCGACTAGATTTGGAAACCCAGAAAGACACCTATGTGGTTGAACCGTAAACTCTCGTACCGGTTTTTTGAGGAAGCCGCTGAACCCGCTACACTCATCCGAGGTCGGTACCAATGACCTTATAGAGATGGAATATTAAAATAAAGTTTAAAAGTAATTTCGGCAAGTCAACAAAATAAATTTCATCATAGGATGATTTGTCAAGAGTATTATACAAATTAACAAATTCGTAATTATACATTCATATATTACATCACAAATTTCACATATACATGTTATTTTTACAATAATTGATAGAATATTCGCTCCAACTAAATACATAGATATTCAAGTCCATGATGGATAAATATCGAATGGATAGGGATTCTCATTCGAAATAATTGGTTGCAATATCTTCAAATATTATTGAATAAAATTGCCTATATAATAAATTTGTAGGTCAATGTTTGTCGGCTTACAGAAAATGTCTTGAGACTTTTTTGTTAACTAGAAATGTAATTTTAAACGTGTGGGAGTAACCAACCGACATTTTTCCGATACCGATGATAAATTATCTGTAGATTACTTGTAAGATCTTATATTGATTAGGTAGAAGAACGAAAGTTGTTTTATAAGGGATTTTTTACTTCTTTTATCAGATATGTGGACAAAGTGCACAATGTCTGGTGCAGTTGCTCCGAGATGTTGCAAATTTGTATAAAAATTAGGAATTAGAGTAGTATGCTAGCAAGGACTTTAGGCTTCCAAGATGATGGATTGTGAAATCAGGCATTGGTTAGGAAGGAAAATGAAGGTTGCCTTATAAGAGACTTCATGTCTCCTTTATCGAATATGTTTTAAAACCCCGAGTTTAAATATACGAACAAAGCGGATGATGTTTGATTGATTTGGCCTCAAATGCTACATTAGTGATGGATTCGTAAAAATTTGATAGTTTTTTCTTATCTATGAAATTTTGAGAGCCAAAAAATTTGAAATTGTAAATGCAAAAAAAATTTGGCCTTTAATAATTAAAAATACCCACGTGTTGTCGACGGAATGCGACTGAATATTTAATTAACTAATTAAAAATCACTTTAATTTATAAAGTAAAACTTTCAATACTTCTAAACTACTTATTGATTTTAATTTAATTAAATAATTAGTTACATACCGTCTTAGTAATTTTTTATAATTCGTTTTAAACTTTATGTGAGGAATTCAAAGACTCAAATACTTGAATCTATGGTTAAACCGAAAAAGTTTCTTAAATTTTTATTTCCGCAAAACTCCTATTAGGCCGCGGATTGCCAACAAATTGAGTATCCCTTTCCGTTCCTAAACTTAAAAAAAAATATTTGTATATAAATGACGTGAGGTATAGCGTGACGACAAGGTCAAACCTTAAGCGTTACAAGTTATGGTGAGGTAATAATATTTTTTATGGCGTGCCTTAATGCGACATACACATACACTCATACTTATGTATGTCAATGTTTTGAATAATACCATAGAACAAATTAAATTCTTACCAAGTAATAAAACTAAAAAAAAAAAAAAAGAATAATCATTGATACAAAGTATATTAAGCTTATAAAAATGATACCAAGAGTGCAAAATTGGGATTACATCTCTTGAATCCCTACTCATTAAGTTTCAAAGATTTCATGCTCAACTCTCCATATAAGGGAATGAGATTACGTATTTACATGTCTAAGGTTTTGGTTTTAATGTTTATTAAGTTTTAAGTCTTGTACATGGTTACCATTTATCTTCTAAGTTATATAGAAAAGTAACTGTAGGCCTTACAAAATAGCGCCTCATAACGTGCCATAATGCATTATAATGCAAGTCAAGTCTTAGTGTGGAGTCATACGGGTTAACGTGGCGGCCACCCCAAGCCTTGACGCCATAACGAGTTATTTAGAACCATGATTGTCTGACATGTTTTGGTCGTTATGATTAACACTACTTAAAAAGGAGCATTTTCGACGGATTTTCCGTTGGAAAAATCTCCAACACATTTCCAACAGAATCAGGTAAAGTCAACACAAGTGTTAATCTGTCAAAAATCCATTGTTGGATTAATTTTTTACATACTCTCGAAAAACGTTTGTGACAGAATTTGTATCCGCCACAAATCTGTTATAGATATTTGTTAAATTATATTTAAGCAACTTAATTTAGGTAATTAGCAACTAAATAATAAAATTACATAAAATCAATAAAACTAAACTACATTAAAAAGACTTCCCTAATCATATTGTTACACCTTGAAGGATAGGGATATCGTTTGTGATGATTAATGTGTCATCAACATATAGGATCAGAAATACTACTATATATGCTACCATGAACTTTGTTGTATACGTAAGGTTCATCTTTGTTCTTTATAAAACTAATCTCTTTGATTTCATCGTAAAAACGAAGACTCCGACTACAAGATGTTGCTTCAGTCCATAAATGAGACCTCTACAATTTGCACACCTTAAAAAAACTTTGGATATTTAAAACCTTTTTGTTGTATCATGTGCATGTCCTGGCTCAAAGTTTCTTTAAGAAATCCATTTTCCGAATCTCACTAGATATGATATGCAACTACGGCTACAAATGTTCTGATGGATTTAATCATGACTACTTGAGAAAAATATGCATCATAATCTACTCCCCGTGTCTGTGTGAAACCTTTAGTTACAAACCTAACCTTATAGATAGGCAAGATCGTACACATGTTGATTTTCTTTTGAAAACCCCATTTACGCCCAAAAACTTTGTTATGGTTATTCGACATGGATTTCAAACCCGGTATGGTTTCTTCGTAGGTTACAAGTTGATCATGAACTGTATAGTCACTGCCAATGAAAAAAAAAATCATATTTATCAATCTCTTGAGGGTTCCTACCCAATCTTCAAGTTGCTTGCATCTCGCCTTTTCCTTCAATAACTTATTGAGCTTCAACATATAGTTGATTAAGTGTCAATCGTCGTCTTCCTATGGTTCTTGAATTTCTTTAAGATCTATCGTAGCCACCATTTTGGTTCTTTTCAGAAAATCATTTTCCAAAAACTGATTGCATCGTGCAACAAAAATAATGTTTCTTATTGGGTCTAAAAAGTAATATCTAATTGTCTCTTTTAAATATCCACATAGATGCGTTTCTCGAATATTGAATCAAGCTTCTTAGAAACTTCTTACTTAACATAACACAACCCCATATTCTCATATAAGAGAATTGCAGGATCCTCCTACTCCATCATTAAATAGGGTTTTTTTTTTAGTCTTTTTGGTCGGTGCATTGTATAATATTCGGGAGGTTATTTCTATGACACATCCCCATAAACTCTTAAGCAGAGTGGTACGACACATCAATAAAGTGAGCCATGTCTAAAAAGGTTATATTTCTCATTTTGGACATATAGTTATATTGTCCCTGAGGAGTCAATTGGGAGATAATCCCACAATCCGTAAGATGGTCAAAAAACTCTTTTCTTAGATATTCATGATCTCGATTGAACGAAAAATTTATATCTTATTTTCAATTATCTTAAAAACAATCTAAATATTTTAAAGATTTCAAATTTGTTTTTCATTAGGTAAACATACTTATATCTAGTAAAATCATCAGTAAAGTTGTAAAGGTAATGAAGTAGAGATGACCATTCCTTTTAGTTTAATTAAAGGGTCCACATATATATATCACTATGTATAATCCATACAGGTCCTGTTGCCCTTTTAGGTTTACCTTTAAAAGGTACATTTGTCATCTTATAAACATGACTAACATATATCATATGAATCATTGCATGATTCCAAAACTCCATCCACCTGGAGTTTTGCTAGTGCTAAATCAAATGATATTGAACTCATTTTTTGCTTTAAATAAGGTTTACAAAGTGACAACCGAATGTACATAAACATTATATCTACCACAAATAATAAAATGGTTTATCAATTAAAATTTGTAGCTTAAGGCATTTCGGTGGTATAGATAAATTGCAACCATCAAGTAAAATAATTAACATCATTTTAAGAGAATATTAAAAATATTAATATATATTATGGTCCATTCAAATTTAAATCTAAATCCAATTTTTTTGTTCTTACCTTCATTAGTTTGTGGGTTTTGTTTCCCCTAAAAAAATCAATACGCTCTTGCCCTTAATGCCCATGGCCAAAGCGTCATAGCCATGAGATAGGCCGACCTTGGTTGATACTAAATTCTTAGTGATATAATGTAACAGTCCAGGCGACCGTGGTTCGATATTGTCCGCTTTGGAGACACAGGGCCCTAACCGGTCACCCCTACTCCCTCACGGTTTTGCTTTGGAGTTGCCCAAGCCAGGTCACAACCCAAACGCGTCTCACCAGGTGAGGTATCAACACACCTTATAAGGAGTGCTTCGTTCCCTTCACCAGCCGATGTGGGATGAGTTGTTACATATAAGATTGTTTGAAAGTTCCATATCATATGTCTTTGGAGAAACTACCTTAGCTTTATTTCCCGTCCTTAGCTCCGTCTGGTGTGGTTTCATCTTCTTTTCATTTCCTAGCCTCTAAAAAAGTAGTACAAATATAAGGACCGCAACTAGTATCCAATAAGGAATCCGAATCAATGGTAAACATACATGAAGTTTCAGCTCGAGCATCCTCCTCCTCCTCCTTGATCTCTACCAATTACGACTTGCTGTTTTCTCTTCCAATGTCCCTTCTGGTTTTAGTTTTAGTGAACTTTGTTTCATGAATCTTTCATGACCTTTTCTTATTAGAGCTTCCAACCTTTGCTTTTACCATTGGTTACCACCCTCTTTGTCTTAACTATCCCACCTTTTGTTAGAGTTTTCTCCAAACCATTTATATTATAGTTAAAGACGAACTCGTTATATGATTTGTGTAAAGAATTGAGTAGAAAATCAATTCCCATTTCTTGATCCTTTGGGTGGGGAGGGACATATATTCCCCACTCATTCCTTATGGGTGGTGGGTTTTTTATATTGCCGATCGGAGAAAAGTGACAAATGAGATCCTACCACCAGCATTATTGTCTGTCTCCCTACGACATTGGGAACTCGATCATCTCAGGCATCAACCAAAAATAGGGTGTAAACCAACCAACAACCACAACCACGATTGTGGTTCGCCTATGGTACATTTAATAAACAAAAGGTGGTCTAAAGACCATTCGACAATCTAATTAGTGTTATCATAAAGTTTTAAGAAATAACAATTATAATAAAAGTTTCGTTCTAATTAGTTTGACGATCTAATTGTATTTAATTCGTCAAAGTGCCTCTAATATCATTGAAGAAATTTTAACGTAGCTGTAACCCGGAAAACATAGAGGAATAAAACAATTTGGTTACAAGTTTGAAAAACTTTTCCTTAATAAAATTATGACACATCCAATGTTAATTAGAACAATTGAATAATAACACACTACCTGTTGTTATGTATCTTTAAGATCGGTTGTGGTTGAATGAATGTGAAGATCGAAATTCAAAACAAGAGAGAATAAGAACCAAGATCTATTAAGGAAATCGCGGAATAACACCTTAATATTTAACAACAAGAAAACAAGAATGGGTTTGCTTTTGGAATTCTTTTTCTATCGAATGATTACAAACAAAGCCCCAATCTGTTGAACAGACTCAACAGACGTACAATACTTCTCTATAGTAGGGATCAAGAATAATCTTGAGGCTAAAACTTTTCTATCACTCGAAAAACTAACAACTCCTATCCTTAACAGACTATATGACTAATCTATTTATACAAGACTTGATTACAAAGATAACTAAAAAATAAATTGAGCTTCTAAATCTTCATTATCTTCAGATCTTGGTAAATATCTTTATAAATAAATTGATCTTCTAAATCTTCATTATCTTCAGAATCTTGGTAAATATTTTCAAAATCCCGTTTCTTGTTGAGCAAACAAAATCCTTTCCTTTCTGAGTGAGCAACACTAACTTCTACTAGCAACATTACTATCATCAACAGTAGTAACTTTGCATCAGAAGTAGTAACTTTCATCAGCGGTAGTAACTGGTATACTAGAAGTAGTAACCACAACTAGCAGTAGTAACTGGTATGCTGTAAGTAGTAACCAATCAGCAGTAGTAAGTATGTTAGTCTAGAGGTACTAACCATACTTAAACTAATTTCAGACCCAACAATGAAGCACTTAGAAATCAAGTTAGATTTCCTCTAACATTATCCACACACAAAACCCCTGAAATTCCATCAGGGACTAGCTCAAAAGTTACCCTAAAGCTAATATGTGTGTTTGTGTATAACTAAAGACAGAGAATTGAATTAGTTACTGAAAAAGTATGGCCTAACACCCTATTTATATGGATCAGTGTTTCAGATAGTTCATAACTCAAATAAGGTTAATGCTTATCAGTGAGTAAATAAAAATTGTCTTAAATCTTTTAAATAATTATACTTATTTACACTTAAACCTTTTAGTTATCATAATTAAACTTTTACTCAGTAAACTGCTATGTTGTTTGAAGTTGATTTTGAAACCACAATCTGCTATGTTGTTTGAAATCGATATTAACACCCCCCCCCCCCCTCTTCCTGAATTAAAAATGCTATGGGAGGTACCAATTTGATTATAATTTATTTTAAAGATGGAGGATAAATTGGTCATTTATGACATTTAGAATGTTTGTTCAGCCCAACAACCAAACAACAATTTATTTGATAGCATACGGACAGTTTTATCCATATAGACAACTTTATCCGTACAAGACTTAATGAAATATGAACCCAACATCCCCTTGGTGATAGATTGTAATACTTGTATAATTACCTTAACTTAGTAGTAATATTATACATATAAAGAGACAACACCTTGTAATTATTGTAATTATAATTCAACATATTTTATAATTAGTCTTCAAAATTACTTATCTAATAATCATCATAATTTCAATATGGGTTTCTTAAATGAAAACAAACGTATTGTTTGTGTGCGACCGTATGAGTTTACATACTCGTTAGCAGCGTCTGTGTGTAATACATTTCGTGAGCATATAATAATAGCTTGTACTTTACTTTTTTTATTCTTTTAACGTAATTGTGTGTCTAATATTCATTATGTGTGTACTTTGAAGTGTATACAGTTGCTTGATACCGTAAGTTTGTAACTCAATATCATCTTTTTCAATAAGTCAGTAACCTAACAACACATTCTTCAATAAGTTTGTAACATGGAATCACGTTCTCATCATCATAACCTAACATTCTTCGGGCTGGGACTGATCGGGAGCAATCAAGAACCCATCCCCTGATTTAGTGTATGTTTATATGTGTTAAACCTTAAGTCGCCAAATTCAATTTCCATCGAGATTGGTAGAGAGGTCATCGAGGTCAATAGAGGACGTGGCGATTAATTTATTGTATGTTTACGTATATAAATCCATAACCAATCACTTTCATTTTCTATCAAATTATCAGAGAACCCATCAAAATGGATACAAAATCCATTGAGACCAGTCAGGTATGCTCTTCACATTATGGAATTGGCAGACGATTGTGGGCCGGGTTGAGTTGTCGGTATCATCCTTTTGTCCAAAATAAAGGCCATTGATACAAACCATAGTTTTTATCCATAAAATAAACTTGATTATACCATGATAGTACAACCAAATTGTTTACAAATTAGACTTTCTTAAAGCAAACATTTAATTATAGAGAATTTCATTAGTCCTTACATATTTTTAACTTTCAATTAATTATGTTATTGTATGAATATATATATATATAGGGGTGGGTTCAAATGTGAATCACTTTTTGGTAGTGAACGTGAGGACAACCGATAGTGTGACACGTGGCGGATGACTAGGCGCCACGTCAGATCCATGGCGGATGACTAGGCGCGATTCATGGGAGGGCATTGAATTAAAGAGGGGGACCACACTCAAAGTCGTCACGTGTTACGCTCTCGGCTGTCCTTACGTTCACAACCAAAAAGTGGTTCACATTTGAACGTTCCCCCCTCTCTCTCTCTCTATATATATATATATAACTTATATTGAATATATAAAAGATTAAATTTATTAAAACCAACAAAAATTGTAATTAATTTGTAACAGGATCAAGGTTATCAAGATTCTACCTAAGATCGTTTTCATCTTTGCAAGATCGAATCTTAAGATCGAGATTAGGATAATAATATAATTTTAGTATGGTATAATATATCTATTGAATATGTGAATACTAATAAAAATTATATTTATACATTATTAAATTTGATTTCTTTATAGAGATTACATGAATTTTACAATCTCACGTTAACAAGGTGCAAAATAGCAATTAGTTATATAAATTCGTTCATACAACACATGTAGATATGCCTACCGACTAGAAAATATATAGAATACAAAATATATATCAAACTTGATAACAACTACTCCTAAATAAAAGACTTACTTATATAAAAAAGGAAAAGTTGGCATATATATAAAAAAGTTTCAAAAATCAACTCCTAAATATCTTTTCTGAAATACGAAAGCGTTGACCATAAACTCTTCATAAGAATACAAAACAGGTACATAAAATAATAATTAGAGTAAAAACTAATTTTGTTCATTGAGATTTCATCTCAAAAGTCTAAAATTAGAACCTAAACTATGATAGTTTAGAAAACATTTTTATAATTTATATTTTGATTTAAAAATAATATTTTTCACTAACTTCATTAAAAAATAAACATTTAAGTAAAAGGCAACTTTGTCTTTTTCATGAATACCATTAAATTTCTTTTAAAAATCTAAAGGAAAATGTACATTTACATATTATATATGTAATTGTTAAATACCATGGAAGCATGTGCATCTTGGTTTGTGGTCTTCTTTTTACTTTTAACAAATCACAAACCAAAACAATGGACAAATCACAAACAGCACAGCAGGGAAGGGACCAGAGCATTTCATGTTAATTACATTTGTATTAAACTCTATTTTTGATCCTTTAAGGTTTAATAAAAAGTAAATGGAATCTAAACTTTGTTAAGTCCTAAATCATCTTTATGATTTTTATTTTGCTTTAAAAATAATTCTTAACCATTAACTTCATTAAAAATGTCCATTAAGTGAAGGACAATTTAGTCCTTTTTAGTATTTTTTAAAGCTTTTTCTAAACTAAATTTGAAAAACTAACAAATACTATATTATATTTTATTACTTGCATGAATTGACCCCACCACTTTTGATTAAAATGGCCAAAATAATATGCATTTATCAGACAATTTTTAACATTATTAGTGCTAAAGAACTATTTAAGTGGAGCCATGTTTAGCCCCCAAAATTGCCGGAGATTAGTTGGGCTTTGGCCCGAACACCCTTAAATAAACACTATTTTCAAAACAAAATAAGAACCACAAGGACACTTTTTAGACCTATCAAAGTTCACGTCCTACTTTTAGATTTTTAACTAAACCTTAAGGACCAAACTAGACTTTACTCTTACATTTGTCATAAAAGATTATTTATTTCTATTGTATTAACTAACCATTTTATTCATATTAAAACATGTTTGGAATAAGTGAGCTAAAGTTTTACTTATAAACCTACTTCCTTATAAACTAGGAGCACTACGAGAAATATCGTCTATAAAGAGAAAGGGCCATAGCCACGGTTAGGAATTCCTTGACCGTCACAATAGGTATAATGTTAGGTTTTTTCATTTCCTTGAAGAGTTAAAATTCTTAAACAAAAAATAGAACTCTAAAGCGAGGACATGTCGTCGTAATAAGCTTCGCTAACTTTTTGTAATATTCAAGAGACTCAATAATGTCAACTTATAATCACAGTAGGTGTCCATATATTTTAAATAATATTTCAGTAATTGAAAGTATGTTTTCTAAAAATTCAAAATATCAACTTCAAATTGTCGACACAACCGGTGTCAAACTTTTGTTTATTTTTTGTTAAAAAAAACATTTGTTTTTATTTTCTTTTTCAAAAAAAACATTTTTTTTATTTTTATGAAAGAAAACTTAATACAATATTTTTATTAATTAAACTAGTGATAAGATAACATTTTTAAACTTTAGGGACCTACCGAAACTTTAACAAATCTATAGGGGAAGAATATAATACACATAATTCATGGAACCCTTTGCTCTTCTTCACAATGCCATTTTTAGACCTTAATTTGTAGTCTTCCAAGCTCCAAGGCACCTCGTTATAATTATACTTTTAGATTTTTAACTAAACCTCAAGGACCAAACCTAGACTTTACTCTTACATTTGTCTTAAAAGATTATTTATTTCTATTGTATTAAGTAACCATTTTTTTCCATATTAAAACATGTTTGGAATAAGTAAGCTAAAATTTTAATTATAAACCTGCTTCCTTATAAACTAGGAGCACTATGAGAAATATCGTCTATAAAGAGAAAGGGCCATAGCCACGGTTAGGAATTCCTTGACCGTCGAAATAGGTATAACGTTAGGTTTTTTCATTTCCTTGAAGAGTTAAAATTCTTAAACAAAAAAATAGAACTCTAAAGCGACGACATGTCGTCGTAGTAAGCTTCACTAATTTTTTGTAATATTCAAGACACTCAATAATGTCGACTTATAATCGCAGTAGGTGTCCTTATATTTTAAATAATATTTCAGTAATTGAAAGTATATTTTCTAAAAATTCAAAATATCAACTTCAAATTGTCGACACAACCGGTGTCAAACTTTTGTTTATTTTTTGTTAAAAAAACATTTGTTTTTATTTTCTTTTCCAAAAAAAAACATTTTTTTTATTTCTATGAAAGAAAACATAATACAATATTTGTATTAATTAAACTAGTGAAAAGATAACATTTTTAAACTTTAGGGACCTACCGAAACTTAAACAAATCTATAGGGGAAGAATATAATACACATAATTCATGGAACCCTTTGCTCTTCTTCACAATGCCATTTTTAGACCTTAATTTGTAGTCTTCCAAGCTCCAAGGCACCTCGGTATAATTATACAAGGAGTTCAAAATGCAGTGAAAGGTACCACTCGATGAAATTTTAGTTCAGGTTTTTTTATGCAACTTTGTTGCATGTTTTGGTCGATTGATTGATTCTTCATCCTTGTTTTATAGTTGTCAACAATTGTGGCGGTAGTATATTAGGAAAACCAACAATAATTATAGTCACCATCATTGTTATAAATGTCTCTATTGCTAACCTCTTGAATATCTATTTTATTATCAGAATGTCGACTAGGCACTTCTGAAAGCATCCCATTAATTCTCTGTTACTCATCAATTATCTTCTTTAGGTACTTCCTTGGGCTTCTTCAAGTCTCTATGGAATAATTGACAATACCCTCAAAATTCTATAGTCATATAGAAAGCTACAACTATGGACCAAAAAGGATGAGGTCTACACATTGATAGTTGGCTCAGTATACCTACAATAACAAACTTTTGATCTTTAGTAACAACCTTTGTCATTGCAATAGATTAGATTTGCTGTAGTGGAGATACATTAGAGCAAGACACATGTCACCGTGTTGATTCAAATCTCCTATGATCTAATGAATTGATGATGATCCTCTTTTACTTAGTGTAAAATACTTAGTTACTTTTAGCTTAAGAAAGTATCACTGAATCTGTCCATTGATACCTCTCCCTGATAAACTCTTGTACTTTATATTTTGCTAAGCATCAACTAGTCTCTTTGAGTTTGTTCAGTGATTGCTAATTGCATGCATTCTAATACCTAAGTATGTTTTCAAGACAAACATGTCGCGTTCAAGAAACCATCAGCGATGTCAAAGAAATAATTGATAAAAGTGTCAAGGTCAATGGTGATGTGAATATGGATTCAATTATATCTACCTAAATACACAATGTGATGTTCTACAACACAAGACTCAGTTATTGCTGAAACCCCTACTCATTGACTCTATAGTTGACCAGAGACATAAAACTGAAGATTCAAGAATTTCTCTTATTCCTCAGATTGCACAAAAGAACAATCATACTTTTGTGACATAATTGAAGTACAAAGAAAGTCTCTTTACTCCGTACCTGTCAAGCCCCAAAGCAACTGCTCATCTTTCTACCAATTGCGAAGGTTGTCCAAGCATGCTTGTTCATGATGGTGAATAGTACAACTTACACAAACCTCTATTTTACACGTGGTAAGGTGATCTGACTGCATTTAATGTGGTGAGTATAAAAAAATTGATTAGAACTTTTCTCTTAAGCAAGGAATACTTAGTCCTATTCTTTCTTCTTTCTTTCTCTCTAAATCTCACTTTTGTAGTACTGAAATGATTTGTGTTTCTTATAATATTGGTTTTATCCTTTCCTTCTTTCTCAACAATCTATAAATTATATTTAGTGATTTATCAATACACACATAGAATTTAAGAAATACATAAAGTGTTGTTATTGTATTCAACCACGCTTCTACAATGTCTTTGTAAGATTTAAGGTAACCCTATGTGAATCGATTTAAGATTAATATTTTTTCATTCATTCCCATCCAATCACAAAACATTACCATCCTGCTCGCGAGGAAAGAAAGAATAGCGACAAGGTTAAGTTCAGATTTGATACCAACAAGTGGTATCAGGGCAGTTGAAAAACCTTTGTTCTTTTCTCAAAAGAAATCTTGTAGACCTTTAAACCATTTTCTTTCATAAAATGGCTCTTCGGGTTGACAAAGATAATTACAACGACATTGGCTCTCTTACCAAACCTTATACGTTTAACAAAGATAACTTCCTCTCCTTGGAAAACTAGGATGATGCACTTTCTGGCAGGAGCTGATACTCAGATTCCACATGTCATGGAAAATGGACCACACGTTCCTACCACTCTTGTACATGTAGTCCCTACTATTGGCACTACCCCTGCCAATCCTAAAAGAACCATTGTTAAAGATGTAACTAGATGAACTGATGATGATAAGAAACTAGTTAACATTGATACAAAGGTCAGATCTCTTAGTTCTATGTATCTACTCAATGAAGTCTTCCATTCCATCTGCCACCTTACAACTTCCAAAGGCGTTTGAAGCATTCTCTGTGTTTAGTATGAAGGTACCAATTCCATACTTGAATCTAGAAACATAAACTTAGTACGAAAGTACGAAATGTTTATTATGGTAAAAATGAAACTATATCAAAAGTTCATCAATGATTTAGCTATCTCTTGAGAGATCACAAAACTATTGATAAGGAATATTCTACTTTAAAAGTTCTTACAAAGTTCTTGGAATGTGTTCCAGAATCTTGGGAGACGTATTTAATGTGCTTAAAATTGTCAACGTATCTTAAGACTCTCTTTCTCTCTAAGTGAGTTGTACGAAATCATGCTTAATAATGAGTAATCTATATAGTTGAAGAAAAATCTCATAAGATATGTCAAATACTCCAAAAGTACTCATGTTGCTTTTTACTCATTGAGTCTACTCTTTTAGCAAGTGCTTCTAGACTCACCATCACTAAGTTAGACTCTTCTAACTCTGAGGACTTATCAGACAAAGAATTGTATGATTTTGTTGAGTCTCTTGCAATTCCAACCAAGACTTTTTGAAGATTTACTTGCAAAAGAAATTTTCGAAGAAATAAGCCTTTGACCATCGTTGATAAGCCTAAAATAACCCCCACCGATAAAGTTTCAGAGACTTGGTATAATAATCAAGACAAAGGACACTTTGCAAGTGATTG
The DNA here is from genome assembly GCA_030169165.1 of Centaurea solstitialis. Classification (NCBI taxonomy): domain Eukaryota; kingdom Viridiplantae; phylum Streptophyta; class Magnoliopsida; order Asterales; family Asteraceae; genus Centaurea; species Centaurea solstitialis. The sequence goes on from CM058047.1 coordinate 26,173,357, forward strand.
TAGGTTCAAGAACGATAAATATCTTAAGTTGAAAGAGAAATATCGCAAGATAACATAACTCTCAACGAAAGAAAAAAGGTTTGATCGTTGAATATCATGAGTGGGCTAATTCATCTGACGAATCATCTGAAGACGAGGAAGACATTGTCAATCTCTTTATTATGGTTGAGATTTATAAACCGATGTTAGGCTTATGGCTCAAATTAAAGGGGTACCTGAACCTGCACCTGAACCTTCTACATCGTCTACCTGTTAGGTATATATCTCTACTCTCACCTCTGATAGTTTGTTTCCGCTCTTGACTTTCTGACCGTTGATCTTTATAATGCCTTAGATGGAAAAACAAAGGCATAAAAGCTTAATCTTGATGTTAGTGACCAACTCAGCTCCTAGCATTTAAAAATTAAAGAGCTGACTACTCTTGAAGAAAATCTTACAAATCATGTCATAGTGAATGAAGTTTTATGCATCGAGCGCGAATAAGCTATCACTGAGCGAGAAAAAGCTCTCGATAAACTAAGCACTGAGAAGAACACTATCAAAGAATGGTGTAATGCCTTAGACAAGGCAACTGAGATAATCAATGCTAAGATCTCTACATAAGTCAAAATTTGTATAGGATACTACTCTAATTAGGATGACCTTAAAAAAAGACCATTTCATGCAAAAGTTTGGAATGTTTATCTCTTCAATATGTGATACTACCTTTTCTCATTGTTATTCTTCTTCCATTATCATTAAAGGTGTGTTTGGTACACTAGACTGGACAGAACATACAAGAATAGGCAATATCATTCCATGTTTGGCAAAACTTTTATGTGGAAGGGAGTAAAACAAAAGTGGAACAAGCTTAATTGGCATTTAAAAAGAAAAATAAATAATAATACAAGAATCAATGCCACATATCAAATACCCCGTCCTATCCTAATAAGCATTTTCAAGTTATTACTAACTAAAATTCTACAAAGTTTAAGATATAAGATATTACATTTAAATTACCAAAATTATTACAAAATACGTTATCCAAATTAGAATTTTAATAAAATACATTGTATTTTCGTCCAATATATTTATCCATATTAGATAACCCATTAATTGATTGATAACTTTTATAATTTTATCTTCATCTTTTATATATCCCATTTATTTCGAATGAACTTAAAAAGATCTTTTTTATCTTTATCCACCCCAACCCAAACCCAACGAATCCCCCTTTTTGGCTCTCTCCCGTGAAATAATGAGGATTTTGTTAAGGAATAAGAAATCGAGTTTGTGACTGACTGAATCAGCCGTCAAAGAAGAAAAAACGGATTGATTAAAATCCACGTGTCAATATCTAATTGGTGGACCCCACAATTAACACAAAATTCGTTTTCCCCTTTCTCCCAAATAAATTCCTATTTAAACCCTTTCCGTTGGCTTGGATCATTATATCCAATATCGTCTTCTTTGGAGGAGAGTTACGACTAAAATTACTGATATAGCCTCTTCCTCTTCTTCTTCTTCTTCTTTCTCCTTCTTTCTTTCTATAACCTTCGAAAGCTTTTATTAATGGCTGGTGGACTGGCGGTGGCGCCCTCCGCCGGAGGAGTGGAGTTCGAGGCTAAAATCACGCCTATTGTCATCATCTCATGCGTTATGGCCGCCACCGGCGGTCTCATGTTTGGTTACGACGTCGGCGTTTCAGGTCAATACACACACATATATGTACATATAGTATATATATATATATATCGATCTCTGTTGTATATCTGTTTTTGGCAATGGATGTTTTGATTTCGATAAACATGATACACACACACACACACATATATATATATATATACATATTATATATAATTATATATTTCGATCTCTATTGTATACTGTTTTGGTAATGGATGTTATGATTTCGATAAACATTATCTGATTCTTCGCTATGTTGAGAAATTATTAGATCGGAATACAGATCGGATTTTTCCATACATTTGCAATAAAAAATTTTTAATCGATGATCGTCCAGATCCAGAATCCACAATATATATATATATACACACACACACAGAACGTCAATTGTTCTTAACTGGAAAATTGATCGAAAATGATATATATATATATATACACACACATACAACTTCAATTGTTCTTAACTGGAAAATTGATCGAAGATGATCTGCTACTTGTTAGCTGGAATAGTTATTAATATAGACTAGATTTGAAAACTATGAAGAGATTGCAGTTATATAGGATAGAACGATTAAAACGGAAATAATTTACGAAATCGATTTGTATAAATCAAAATAGAAACGATTTTTGTTGCGATGAATCGTATCTATGAACTTTGCTTTCGTTAGTTGATTTAGGGAGAACAATTTCACACTCGTTGATTTTTAAAATTATGATGTAAATTGTAAAATAATTAATAATTAAATGTGATATATGTATACAGGTGGAGTGACGTCTATGCCGGCTTTTCTGAAGAAATTTTTTCCACCGGTGTACCGGAGGTCGGAACTTGGGGAGAGAGATAGTAATTACTGCAAATATGATAACCAAGGGTTACAGCTCTTCACATCCTCCTTGTATCTTGCGGCACTGACTGCGACTTTTTTCGCATCCTACACCACACGGCGGCTCGGACGGCGGCTCACGATGTTGATCGCCGGAGTTTTCTTCATCGTCGGAGTGATTTTGAATGCCGCTGCTCAGGAAATCGGCATGCTCATTGCTGGTAGAATTTTGCTTGGTTGTGGAGTTGGTTTTGCTAATCAGGTTAGTCTTTCATCTTTAAATTGTTTTATTGATTATTTAACAAAAAAAAAAATACTAACACAAAATGAATAAACGTAATATATTTGAGGTCTTGTGGTGGTAGGCAGTGATGAGAATATGCGTAAGGGACCACTACTTCAAAGGAATTTGGGGAAAACATATAGAAGCTAACTAAAAATTAGAAATTACGAAAACCAATTTGTTAATTAGATGGTGTTTGTTTACCTCTTAAGTCTTAACAGTTGTATTAAGAGGCAACCTTTGAACCGATAAGAGGTAAATCTTGTTTGGTAAAAGAAAAAATCCTTTTGAATGATTAAGTATTCTGGATGTCTCTTAACCATATTTAACAACTATAACGATATGAGTTATAGCTATAAATCAAATAGGTTAGGTTCTCACCGGCTTGAAATGATTTTCAATGGTTTTAATTTTAGATGATTTCAATAGTTTTTAGTCTTAAGATATTATTTCATTTAAGTCAAAAATAATTTAAACTTTTGTAGAAATAGACTAGATATGAGCCTATGCGCCCACCTTTGATATTGTTAGATTGGTCTTGCCATAGTGATGTTAGACATCAATAAGGTTTTTTCAACGGAAGTTAGACATACGTGATTAAGTTTGTTGGACCTACGGAGATGTTAGACACCGAGTGAGAAACTACATTAAAATATGTGGACCATTAGAAAAAAAGATTCTTATTGAGAGGAGGAGGAAGATTCAAAAATATAACTAAAGATCAGATATAACGTGTTTAGGTGGTTTAAATACTTGCTACATAATTTTTTTATAATAATTCATACGATTTTATATTGGAGTTGAAATATGTTATAAAGAATATGGTATATCTTAATTTATATAAGTATTTGTACATTTAAAATACAAAAATGCATATTTGAGAACGTAAAACTTATTATTTCCTTTATGTAAAGGGATAAAACTTATTTATTTATTCATTAATGTATCATTGATAACCTATTTAGAAACACATTAAATTTAGAAAATATCAACTTGGAAAATATATATTTGCTGTAATGAGTTGTAGCCCCAGTTACCTTATTAGTTGATTCCGTTTTAGTTTATTATTTTTTATCATCATGATTTTGTTAGAATAGTTCTATAATTAATGCAAAAGAATCAAAAATGATTTGGGATGATTGATAATCTGTATTCACATAAAGATTTTATATTAAAACCTCATTTTCATTGTGATCCTGTAAATCTTTTAATATTTTTTATATTATAATCTATTAAAATTATTTATATATTTATAAGCCAACACTGATATTTCTCAATTTGAATGACTCATCCTTTTAAGTGTTTAATTTATCAAACCAACAAACAAACTACAGCTTGCATAACGTAAAATTCAAATTTGTGAATCATTTGTATAAAAAATATTATATTTTAACAACTCTAAGATTCTAACTTGACTTATTACTCATCATCATGCGTAAGCACAGTCAATATTGGCAAAATTTGTAGGGTCCCATTTTTACTTTGGCTCCTCATTTAAATAATAATAAGTTATTACTAGTTTGAAAAAAATATACATATAATTATAAGTATTTCCATAATAATATTGAGTTAACAAGAGTTAAAAATATTCAAATATCTAAATTAAATAATTTATAAAACTTAAATTTATAAAACACCACCATAACATCTAAATAGAAAAGATTATATCATATTTAATATTCATTAAATTTCTGTAGGATCTTTAAAGGGTTTGTAACCTATTCAAATGGTATGGTATATATTATATGGTAAATCTCTCTAATTAATATATATTAATGAGCATTAATTAAGGATAATGTAAGTTATTCTTAATATCTTTGTTATTTTAGGGGAAATTACTATAAATCTAGCTCTTATCCTTACATCCAAAACAGTATATGATAAGCATAATTAGTAATAACAACAATTATTATGCATTAAATAAAAAGATATTTCACCCACACAAAGTTGAAATATAGTACCAAAACTTTTCTTTAGCCTTTAAGGGAGTTTATGGTCCACCACCGCTCCACGTTAGTCTAGCTTAAACTGTCACATTGTCAATTAAATCATTCCACATGATATATATGTATACCATAATCAAGTTTTTCTACATTAAAGAAGAAAAAGAAAATCAAATCTGACTTTGGTTGGTATTCATTCAAGTATCTCTATGAATCTACCCAATCTTGTTGACCAAAGTCACATTTTCTTGATGATTTAATTGAAAACCTACACATCATATTTAGGCTTAACTAATAATTTATGCTAAATAATATGAAAGCAAACACTATTTATCATAGATCATATCGTGAAAAATTGTGATCCCAAAATTTCAAGAAAATAAATTGTTCACTAATTAATCACATAAAAAATAAGATACTTATTTATTATAAGCGCATTAATTCACTTTCGTTATCCTCTATATATCCTCGACAAATAACTTATATGATTTGACATCATGATTAATAAAAAGGGACAACCTTTTCATTTGCTTTATTTTAGCTTTCTAGAAACAAAAAATGCCGTACATGATACCATGGAAGCTTAATGTGAATATATAGATATATGTAATCCTAGAAAAAAATCCTTATCTCATATGGTGCATGATGTGTCAATAGATAAGATAACAAAAAGTCCCATCGGCCAACGAGAATCCTGGGTTTTGTTTGACGATTTATAATTAATGACGATATATATGGGGATATTAGATATATATATATATATATATATATATATATATAATAAATGCATGTTTGGGTTGGCATGCTTTGAATTTGGCTATAAACATGCTTTATGAATCCTGTGATACCTATTCTTTTTTAATTACTATCATGTGACCTTTACACAACATACATAGTTAATTTTCTTACTCTATAATCATGTGCATCTTTCCCATTCCAACTTTATTGGCATTTCTTACCTTTTCAATAAAGAGATTATCTTAAACTTATGTTCCAATGTTCAAAATTTTAGATCCTATCTTATCATTCAATTCATCATTAAATTAATTATAAATTAAAATTCATAGTCTTTTGCTATCACTTTAGTAATCTTTTCAATTAAGTTCTTATATATAGTGTGAAACAAATCAATTATATGTTTTAATTTTTTTAAAATAACAAGTGTTGGTGTTTCACTAAACAAAACACTGTTATTTATTGGAATTAGAGGAATTGTCGTATTAGGTAACTTTAGTTAGGTTTCAGTCCTTTGTCCCAATTAAGAAAACAAACATGATTTATTTAATTCAAGTAGCTAGGACAATTAGTTGAAACTGAAATTAATCATATAGAGTTTTTTAACGTCATGAACTTGTTTTATGATTGCAACATGTTTTGAATGATTAGAAGATGACAAGTGATGATTTATTATTAACAATAAAAACAATAACTAATTAAAAATTTGTTGGATGATTTGCAGGCTGTTCCAGTTTTTCTTTCGGAAATAGCACCCACCAGAATACGTGGTGGTCTTAACATACTCTTTCAACTTAATGTCACAATTGGAATCCTTTTTGCCAACCTTGTGAATTATGGCACAGCAAAGTAAGTATCTATTATATCAGCTTAATATAATTACCACTTTATAATATGGTAGAGTTATTCATATATGTATATATAATTATGATGGCAGGATTGAAGGGGGATGGGGATGGAGACTGTCGCTAGGATTAGCCGGAATCCCCGCAGGGCTTCTTACGATAGGCGCGCTCTTGGTGGTGGACACGCCCAACAGCTTGATCGAGCGAGGGAAGCTAGAAGAAGGAAAAGCCGTGCTTCGAAAGATTCGAGGTACCGATAACATTGAGCCCGAGTATTTGGAGCTTGTCGAGGCTAGTCGGGTCGCTAAAGAAATCAAACACCCCTTCCGTAATCTACTTCAACGAAAAAACCGACCACAACTCATCATTGCAGTTGCTTTGCAGGTATATATACACTTAACTTACAGCATCTCCAACAGATTCTCTAAAAGTTATACAAAATAGAGAATCAAACTCCAAAATCTCTATAAAAAGGGCATTCAACTCTTAACAGATTCTCCAATTCTTATTTGGAGAATCTGTTGGAGCTAAAATCCCCAATTTTTCCAGTTTTTTTTTTTTAATTTTGGCGAAGCTAGTGGAGATGCATTTGTTGTTATGCTACATTTTTTTAAACGAAAGAGTACTAAAACTTATAATTTTTTTATGCAACAGTTCTTCCAACAATTCACGGGCATCAACGCGATCATGTTCTACGCCCCCGTGTTATTCAGCACGTTAGGATTCAAGAACGATGCCTCACTTTACTCAGCCGTGATTACTGGAGCCGTGAACGTGTTATCCACCGTGGTATCGATCTACTCAGTCGACAAACTCGGTCGCCGAGTCCTCCTTTTGGAAGCCGGGGTCCAGATGTTCCTCGCACAAGTCGTGATTGCGATCGTGCTGGGGTTTAAAGTCACGGACACGTCCGACAACCTCAGCTCCGGGTACGCCATACTCGTCGTGATCATGATCTGCACGTTCGTTTCTGCATTCGCGTGGTCGTGGGGGCCGTTGGGGTGGCTCATCCCGAGTGAGACATTCCCACTCGAGACCCGGTCAGCCGGGCAGAGTGTAACCGTCTGCATCAACATGCTCTTCACCTTTGTCATCGGGCAGGCGTTTCTATCGATGCTTTGCCATTTCAAATTCGGGATCTTCTTGTTCTTCTCGGGTTGGGTGTTGATCATGTCGATTTTCGTCTTGTTTTTGGTTCCGGAAACGAAGAACATTCCGATCGAAGAGATGACGGATAGGGTGTGGAGGAAGCATTGGCTATGGAAGCGGTTCATGGATGATGATGAATATGTTAAAGATGATGATTTGGCCAAGAAGAATGGATCGCAGTTATAGATTTGTTGGCTAGATGGTTGGGTTTATTGAAGAATAGGAAAAAAGAATTATATATAAATAAAAAGATACTGAGTATGATCGATGTTGGTTTTAATTAGTATTATATCATTTTGTTTTTTTATCTTTAAATCGCTTAATTTGAAGCCGATTAAAAAATCGTATGGTAGTTTATTAGTAGTTGTTAAACAAATTAGTTTTGGTTCAAAAATGAATATATATTTCTTTTCAAGTTAACTTTTGTGTATAATATTTTGCATTCATTCACTACACCAAATGTCGTCTTACACAACATATGTCGCAGTTCTTAGGCAACATATAGCTTAGTTTTATGTTGCCTAAGTGATACCAATTATTATATGTTGCCTTACATTCTCTTAAGCAACAACCTTTCTTGCGTTGCATTGGTTTTTATCTTAGACAACATACAATCTATTTCATTTGTTGCATTAGAGTTTTCAAATGCAACATTTTTTTTTCTTGTGTGTATGTTGCCTAAGGTCAGACACATTCTTTTTTAAGAATTAGTCAAAGTTATCTTAGGCAACATATTATCATGTTTCTATGTTACCTTAGTTGAAGGTTGATTCCTCAAGTTTTTTTTTTTTAAATCAGTAACCTTATAAATAATTGCACCATAGGTTGATGAACGTTTACTTAAGTAACACAAAAATTTGAAGTAAAAGCCACCAATAATCCGTTGGTAAGATTTAAAAATTTAATGGCCCTTAGGCTATGTGTATCGGTGCTCCAGGCTCGACAGGCTGGGATGGTCGGGCTTAGCGGCTGCCGGTAATAACTCAGTGGGTTGCCAGTGGGCATCCCCAGCGGCGTCCGCAACGTCTTCCCCACGCCAATGAAGTTGGGGATTCATCCCTCTCTCTTATCCTTTCTCTCTATATCTCTCTACACTCTTCTCTCTCTTCTTTTTATATTAAAAACATATATGTGTTGGGTATTTGGTTTGGAGGGTTCAGCTACTAATAAAGAGGACTCGTGAGGGCTTATAGTGGGTTTATGGTAAAGTTGATGTGGTGCATATGTGGCAGATGCCTCAGTGTGCTCAGGTATTGATAGCCTTACTGATCTCATAAATCCCAATACACACCACTTGAATATATATGCAGTACGTACAAAAATACAAACATGTAATAAACCATCCTTAATAAGTCATAAAACTGTCTTATTTGGCTATAATAGTTGTTAATAAGATTTGGTGGTTCGTAATCATCTTATAGAGCTCAATATATACCACATGTATACGTGTAATAAGTTTTTGTTGGTGTTATTAGGCTCTCATAAGTCATAAAGGGTCTTGTTGAATTATAATGATTCTTAATAGAGTATAGTAGAGTATAGTGGGTCTTAGGCTATTAGGCCACTCGTACCGCCCTCGGGTTCGCCTTCGGACTTGGCAGATTCGGTGTACACACCAGTTCACCCCCTTCATTGAACCCGTACACGTGAGTGCTTCCGGTGTGTACCGCCACTCGATTCTTGATAAGATATAGTGGTTCTTATTAGGCTTTAGTGATTCTTAATAGGCTTTAGTGGCTTTTTATACGATGTAATGGTTCTTAATAAACTATGATGTGTCTTATTGATCTTAAAGAACTCAATACACACCACATGCATATATGTAGCAGATACATGTATATAAATGCATAATAAGTCACCACTGGTGTTATTGGACCTTTAATAAGTCACAAAGGTCTTGTTGGATTATAACGGTTCTTACTAGGTTTTATTGTTTCTTGATAGACTTTACTGGTTCTTTATAGGCTCTAGCGGTCCTTAATAGGCCATAGTAGGTCTTAGTGATTTTATAGAGCCCATACTTAATAGGCCATAGTAGGTCTTTATAGGCTCTAGCGGTCCTCAAAGGCAAGTGAAAGGCACCTATGCTCGACAACCCAGGTTTCTATACCTTCAACTTTGAAGTCCTTGACCTATTAAATCATGACACAATATCTTAGTGTCTAAACCCACAATCACTATTTGTTTAGACTACCAGATCAGCTAGAGGGTGATGCTTGAAGTTCTTTTACTTATTTATTTTGTTTTAGATTGGTTGTAGTGTGATCTCCGATATGGCCTAGAAAAAGCACAAGCCATTCAAGTGTTGGAAAAAGGACATTTACCTATGTATTTATTTTGTTTTTAGATGGGTTATAGTGTGATCTTTGATGTGGGTTTGGTTCTCGTTTGTTATAGGAAGAACTAAGGGCAGAGGAAGTAAATGCAGTTGAAAAGAATTGACAAGATAACAAAGAAAACAAAGAGAAGTGTGAAGGTGTTGTCTCTTCTTTTTGTTGTGGAACGTAAACCCATCCCTCAAGTGCTTGCACCTCAGGTCTCTAGATTAACCAACAAAAGTTGTTGACTTTGTGTTACATTCTCTTCATGATGTTAAAACACTTGATGCTTTGACCGTTTGAGTTACATTGTGTGTGTATGGATATTATTTTTTAATCGAAGAACATTTTAGAAAATTGAGCTAGTTCATATGCAAAGTATTATTTACATTTTAGTTACTTGGAGAGGTTTTATTGGATAGGAAATATGTAATTTGTAGTTTTTTTATAAAACTTCATAGACAACTTATGAACAACATAAGTGTTGGCTAAGAGAGATATTATGTTATTGTAATTATAGTTCAAAAACAACATATCTAAATAGATTAAGTTGTCTAAGTTGATATCTTAGGCAACAAATGCATGAATCTATGTTGCCTTAGAGTTTGTATGGTGCAACATATGTTTTGGTACATAGGCAACATAGCCTTTTATGTGTTGCTTAAGGAGTCAGCTTAAGCAACATATGGTGTTTGACTATGTTGCTTATGTGCTTATGCAACATTGAGAAGGCAACATAGCTTAGGCAACATGGGTACGTTGCCTAAGGCTTAGGCAACATATAAACCACTCTTAAGCAACATTTTTCATTTATTGTCTAAGTGGTATTTGGTGTAGTGATTTAAAGATGTATGTTAGTGTAAAATAAACCAAAATATAATGAATGTATAGAATAGACATTCAATATGAAAGAAATAAACATGAGTTGTGCCTTTGACTAACTATTTTGTTAACTTCGTTAAATTAAGGACTATTTTAGTAATTTTCTTGTAGTATGTTTGCTGTTGATTTGAAATCAATTGTAGGAAGGTGTGGGATAACTGTTTTTCTGAATGCGATAACTGGTGAGTGTGATCAGTTGGGTTGAGGGGTTGTCGAGTGTGGTTGACTAGGTTGAGGGGTTAACGAGTGTGGTTGACTAGGTCGAGGGGCTTTCGTTGGGTCTATGTCCAGCTCCTGTGCAAGGATGGTGTTGCTTCGCCTCTTCGTTGCTTTCTCGGGGGAGCTAACCAAGTTTTGTCGCATGTGATCGCTTGGGCAGTTCGTGCCTTGCTAACTGTCTTGTTCTTGACGCCGGTCTATGTGGTGTTGTGTAGCTTATTGTTCTACTTATATTAGTTCTTGGTTTTTATTTCTTGTTTTGTCAGGTCTTACTGTCTTTCGGTTTGGCATGCTATGTTGGTGGTTCTTTGCCTTGTACTGCCTTTGTTTTTTATTTGGTTTCTCTCGTGTGTTTGAGTAATAAAATATGTTGCTTAAAAAAGGTAAAACAATATTTTTTAAACACAAATTTATTTATATCAAAATTAATAAAATTAGATATTATTTTAGAATTTGATTTTTTAAATTAAAAGTCAATTATATCACCTCAAATTTAATTAATTTAAAACACAACATCTCAAGGTTACTACAAATTCATAAGTTCGTTCTCAAAAAAAGACCCCTACTGAAAAGAATATCTTAAATAATCTATATGATTAACATTATAATAGCATGTGCTTAACATTTATCTTAATTATTTAAAATACATGAATGGATATAATTTTTTTTATAACAAGGTTAATGGGGTGTTACACTTACTCAATCACTTGTTTTAGTAAAAATGACATTAAAAGGGCCTAAAATCTAGCCCAATAAGAGACGACAAAACACAAGAGACTTATTCGGTAATTGAGTGTGACAACTCCTATCGGTAAGATTATTGATGTTTAAAGTTGGGTTCAGGTAAGGGTTGATGTTTCTATGAGAACTTTGAGAAATAGTTGTCAACCATGGATGAAAATAGATGCATATTAGGTTGAGATGCAACGAGGTAAGATACACCGAGATATATTAGATTATATATTTTTTTTTCTTAAACATAATTCATGGAAGAGCATCAGATTAAAGAGATTAAAAATTCAAATATAGTTATCATTATTTTAAACATTAACTGAACTTCTCATATGATTCTTTGCCGTTCATTCAATTTGTTTCATCTTGTGGCCCGATAACAATATTTATTCATTTGAGATACCCTCATAGTTTTTTAAAGTGGGATAATCAATTGTGCCCGCGTATTTTGTTTATTAAACTTGTTTTGGGCCAAATATAATTGTTAAAATAATTTTGTTTATTAAACTTTTTTGTTATTATATTTACGCCAAGTGTTATGGACTCGTTAACTGTTATTCATTTTTTTTGCCAATTGTTCTAATTTGATTTAAAAAAAAAACTATTTCCTTGTATAACATTTCAAATATTTATTTTAATTACTTTATTTTGCTTTTATAATTTGTTTCTTTTTCCAAAAAATTCCTTCCACAAAATTCAAAGATTTGTATAATACAAAATAAATTACGTCAAAAAGGAACGTACTTTAGTTTCTGTTTTGGAAAACATACTTTTAAAATACACATTTAAGAGTTTATAACAAAATTTTACAACCAAAAAGGGATCTAATTACAAATATAAAAGGTTCTTATTGACATATCAATAACTATATTATTTTAAAAATTAAATATTAGCATTTATATTGTCATTTCACTTAAATAATTTCCATATCATAAAAAAAATTCAATATAAATAATGTTTTATCACCTACTCCAAATCTTAATCCATCCCTCTCCTATGCTTATCACTTATCAATTCATCTATCACTAAGAGAGTTTGGATCATCACTCTCTCTCTCTCTCTCTCTCTCTCTCTCTCTCTCTCTCTTATGTTACCCGTCGTTGTTATGTTTGATCTAGTTTGTAAAGGTTGTTGTCATAGTACGTAGTCTAGGTTGCATAAAAAGCCGTTGTGTTTCCTTGTGAGGTCTGCTTTGGGGAGGGGTTGTTAATCTGTCATTTAGAAGCTGAGAGAGACAGAAAGTGGCTGTGATACGAACTTGGATTACAAAGTCTTGAAAAGGATCCTAATAATAAAGGAAAGAGAAAATTAGTTCTAAACCAACTAGAAAACAATAGAATTAATTAAAAGAAAGTTAAAGTAGTTGATTGTAAAAGAATAAGAGGATCTATGGTGGAATGAGGAAACGGTCAGTGGAGTCCGGGAGACCCAGGTACCCGCGGACGACTAGCAGAATAACTTAAGTTGCATGGGTGGTCACAAAATCTTCTGTTCTGCCATCTGGTGAGTTTTGCAGGCCCTCGGAGATTCAATTGTGCCAAGGGTTGCACGAGCTTCTATTTGAGCCTTTTCGCCATTGCCTTGTTTCGGTCCATAAGTTCTTTAAACTGAGATCCTAGACGCTCTACATCATCGCTTATTCGTGATCAGGGTCATATGTATATGCCATTCGTTTTCACTTGTTTATTCAAGACTATGAAATCAATGCTTTGTGTTCATCGATGAATATTACTGACCCACAACTTCCTTATAAACGCGCCGTATTTAGTTTTCAATACGGTTCTAAGGTAATACACAAAAGAATAAATAAGGAGATAATGGATTACTAGTTTTCTTTTAGTCTATAGTAAAATGTAATCATGACATCACATAATAGTGTGCAAGCCTAAAGCACAACAGAACATCCTTTGCTTTCAAGTCTTCCAACTTGCAAATTTTGTCTACCAAATTAATCCATTATAATCTTGCTCTAGGCTGTCATCATCAAATCGCTCCAACCAGAATGATAAAAATCAAGGTATATACGCACTAAAATAATTTAAACAATACAAATAGAATACATTTATTGTTAAGTATATACACTAAAATAATTTAAACAATACAAATAGAATACATTTATTGTTAAGTATATACCCAACTAGATAAGTTTCATCAATTAGATATTTATATTATGTTAGAACTTTCCCTGCTTTATAGGGGATTGTTTTGAAGAAATTATATATAATGGTTCCACTACATATTTTAATAATTAAACAATTACAAACCCTCAAACAATTAATATAAAAACTAAACAAAAATGGTTAACAGAATTGAATCATGTTCATTAGAGAAGTAAAATCTACTCTTTATGAATATGTACCCAACAATAGAAACCCTGGTTAAATGACTCAACCACCACTTATAAAAGACAAAGACTCCTTTCCCATACTACAAATATCCTTATAAATATATTTAGACCCTTGAGTTGCCATTAAGCCAGCTCTGAGCCAAGACCAGTTATATAAATATATATATATTATAAAAGAAATGGAGAAGAAGGCAATAGCTGCTGCTTTGTTTATATCCATGGTGGTTTCTGGTTCACTGATGCAGACAGCCATTGCAGCTGTGTATAAGGTCGGCGATACTGCTGGATGGACGACCATTGGCAACGTTAATTACAAGCAGTGGGCTGCTACTAAAACCTTCAAACTTGGGGATACCATTGGTACATACTTTCTTTATCCTTTCATCTCCTACCCTTTTACTTTCTGGTAATTTTTAGGGTTTAGGGGTATGCATTGTGGTAAGGTAACATGGGGGGGTTCAGTGGATGGTGTCGTCGATTCGAACTCCGTGGTGAGCATGCGTGGATATGATCATGGGTCTGCCACATAATGGTACCCTAATTGGGCTGGATCCATCGTGTTTACGGGGATTAGTCGGGTGCCCTTCTAAGCCCGGATATCCTGGGAGCGCGTGTGTGTTAGTTTGCCGTTCAACAATTATCAACATCCGCATTGTTTATAATCACATATACTTTAGTGTCTATATATATGTCTCCAAGAGTCCAAAACACTTGCCAACTTATATACATGTTCTTGTATCTACCATACATTTACACTCCAAAAATATTCGATTTTAGTGACTTGAGAAGCAATTTCGTGGCAATTTAATTGTTTTCCATGAACAAAAAATGGCTACAATATATATAAATGGTATGTATTGGTGCTATACAATTTAATTGTATCGAGTATTTTATTAGAAAACGACTAAGAATGGCTATATAGGTGTCCTTAAAACCAGGGGCGGACATACAGCATGTAATGGGGGGTCAGTTGACCCCCATATGATCTCAATGAAAAGAATTTTAAACATGACAAATCTTATATTTTTTATAGTTTATATAAAAAATTTACCTTTGACACCCATCAAATAGAGGGTTTGACACCCAATTAGAAAGCTCCAGCCATCAAAGAGAATGACCCCAATTTTATACTATTTGTTTATTATGTTTTAGTTATTTACTTATTTTATACTATTTGTTTATTATGTTTTAGTTATTTACTTATGGATTATTATTAGGATGGTTAATTAGTTAACAAGATTTAGTACATTATTTAATTGGGGGTCTTTTATAAAATGTTAACTGGATAATCATTTATTGGCAAACACATTACTTTCACTTACCTTATCGTATAACATTCTGATTTTTTACCATTAAAATTAATTGTCGGTAACCGATAAGTGTCTTCAACCAGGTAAGCACTTTAGGGTAAGAGTCTTACTAGGTATGACTCTTACTAGGTAAGCTTCTCAATACTTTTCATGCTCAATTGGTAAGAATCGTAAGATATGCGATATCGCTAAACGTTTACCCGACTAAGTTTATACTAAATAGCCCTAAGTTAGGTTCGTTGAAAGTCGATTTGTTTTCTAGATCCACCTCTGAATCCGACTAATGGTAAGGGTCATTTTCATCACTTGAATTTCGACCCCCGTAACCAAAATTTCTAGATCCGCCTCTGCTTAAAACCCAATTTCGTTTAGGGATCGTTTACTAAACAGTTACATAGTATATCTTTTACCCTGTAAGTGTAAGAGCACTGATAAGGTGGTTGACTCTTTCTTGAGAAACATTTCTTGAGTAAACTTTTGTATACTATAAGTTTCTTGGTAAGTGTTTATCAAGTAACTATTTGCATACGGGATTTAAGAGGACATGGAATTGCTTATTTAAACTCCTTATCTGCTTATCACATTCTGGTAACACATATAAACTATTTTAAGTGCTTGAATTAAAAACGGCCCCTTAGTTCAAAAGAAATGCATGCCTGGTTCTCATGAATTCAATTTCTAATAATTGCCTTCTCAAAAAGTAGTTCCACTTTATTATCACGTCTTAATTATTGCATTCTAAAAGTATATATAGTGCTCCTTCATTGTCATGTATGTTGTACGGCAAGATTAAAAAAAAAAAAAAAACCTTTTTTCGTGATATATGTATTAAATTTTCAAGTTTAATAAGGAAAACATTTCGTAGTTGTTGCATGTTTTAGTTTGATGATTTTGTCAACATTTTAGCTTAGTGTGGAGGACTCGTTGAAATACACAACCTTTTAATATTATGCTATAAAAGTATAAGTATGTAAATACATATTATTTCAAAAAGAAAAAGAAAAAAAACTGATTTTAGAAAAGGTTTAAATCTTTTTGAGCAGTCATGTTTATGGGAACCGATAAGCATGCATCATCATAGGTAATTAAAAGCATCTCAATAAATTCATAAAACATTGTTAAACGATTTAACAATATTTTTGACATTTTTAAAATGTAATGTCATATTTGTTTTTAACATGACACTTTAAACAACATTTTTTAAAAGTGTATTGGACATTTTTTCACAAAATATCTTTTCAAAAGTGTTTTAAAAACTTGTAAAAAGTTCCGACAAGCTTTTTATAAACATATCGTAACACTTTAAAAGAATGTCTTATAAAACATATTATAACACAATTGCATAGCATTTTGAAAAGTGTTATATATTGGAAAAGGTTCAAATGAGAAGTGGTAAAATAATGTGAAATAGAGAAGCGATCTTAGCCCTCTATCTAGTCAAAAATTGCTTCTTTGACTACGAAGCACACCGGATTATTTTTCACACAGGCTGTAACACACGAAAGAGTATTTTGGTAAATTTTACAAATAGCCGACAAAAAGGTTCATATATGAATGTTGTTATTCATATATGAATTACACATATTTATGTATAAACGTATAGTTCACATATGAATCAGTTAAAAATAATTATTATGTGAATTACACATATTCATATATGAATGTATATATATATGAATTACACAGGTTCATGTATGAACGTATAGTTCATATATAAATCAATTAAAAGATAGCTAGTGAATTACACATGTTCATATGTGAGCGTGTATATGGATTACACATATTCATGGATGAATGTATAGTTCATATATGAATCAGTTAAAAAAAATTAATGAATTACCTGGAAAGTTTTTCATACGGTGACACCATATAATATAGATAAAAAATAATTACAAAAGTCAGGTTTTTATCGACGCGTCTTCATATTTTTACCAATATTCAATATCGTCCATTGTGTTTTTAGTCTAATATCATCGTTTTGAGGTAGTTTAAAAGTTTTTTGCTTGATTTCGAAGGAATTTTAAGTTCTTTTAACAATTTCGAGGGGGGTTTTGGCTTTTTTTGGTTGATTTCAAGAGCTATTTTTCGTTTTTTTTGGTTATTTCAGAAGGGTTTTTGGTTAATTACACGGTATATGGTAGCACCTTCTAAAATAATACGGTTGCACATTCTAAAACGATACTGGCGTACATTTCACAAATCTTAAAATTTTTACTTTATACGATGGCACATGCCATCGTTGGCATCGTAGTTCCATCAATGTGTAGGACCTTTGATCTCATGAGATCTACTTACTTTGTTTGTTTGGTAACCTACCTTTGTTTTATCAAACAATCACCGTGTTGTTCTATTATTAATTTGATAGCCTAATTGTATGCAATTAATGCAACACTGGCAATGTCATTTTTTCTGGTGTAAGAAGATTATATATAAAGCATGATTTGTGACCAAAAAAGAAATCTGGTTCAGAAAAATATGAAGTTTGATGATAAAGTAATGCAGTTTTCTCACCAGAACATGACAAGATTTTATGGTAATTTTTCTCAGTTTTCACATACAACAAGCAGTTTCACAATGTGATGCAAGTGACCCATGCCGATTATAGGTCTTGCAATGCCTCTGCACCTATCACCACACACTCTACCGGCAACGACACAATCGTCATCAAGACTCCTGGCCACCATTATTACCTCTGTGCCGTCCCAGGCCATTGCCAAGCCGGACAAAAGGTTGACATTAACGTCCAACGAGTGTCTTCCACAATGGCTCCGACTCCATCTGAGTCGGGTTCATCACCATCGGCTTCTATGCTATCTCCAACTTCTTCTCCTACTAGTGCCACAGTAAATAAGCCTACTTCTGTAGGTAAAGCTGCTTCGTCGACTATGTCCCTTATTAAATTGGGCTTCGCTATCGTTGTTTTTGGTGGTATTGTGTAACGGTTTGATCTATCCTTTATCGTGAACGAGATTGGAGTGCACAACTTCTCTCATTTGGAGTCGATTTCTTGTAGAAATAGGCATGCCAACTTTGTGTAAGAGTATAAATAATTTTTTTACCGTACTTGTGATTTTATGTAACGGGGATTATCCTGTATTTTTTTTAATTGTAATTTGATCAAATCTGTAGAAATAACAACAAAGTTCAAATTGTGCAATGAATTGAACTCCATTTGCTTAGGCTATATATATGGTGTAGAAGATAAGAAGTTTCTTTCGCAGTCGGGCTTCGGCCCAAAATTGCCGAGGATTAGTCTGGGCTCAATGTGGTCTGAGATACCTCTTCAAAAAAAGATAAGAAGTTTCTTAAGAATTTGGCTATTGTTGATAAGGGTGATTAGGTAAACAAAGACATATATAGGGGATTTTGGCACAGATGCCCTTAGGGGCACCCCCCATTTGGTATTATGCCCTTCCTCTCTCTCATTTTGCAGCGTATACCCCCGCCGCGCAACTATAGGTGCGTTATAACGCACCTATAGCTAAAAGACAAAAAAAAAAAAAACCTTTGACTGCAATTAGTCAACAAACAAGGTGCGTTAAGCACTTCTTTAATGGTCAAACTCACTGGTGCGTTATAACGCACCCATAACGGTGCGTTATAGGTGCGTTATAACGCACCAATGTGTTTGACCGTCAGCGTCAGTTTTGACCGTGACGAAACCCTAACGGCGTTAAAGATGCGCCGTTAAAGCGCATCTATAACGCACCAGCAGTACAAAGTGAAGATTTTTCCTATGATTTTATGTATAAATGAACGTCCATTTTCACCCAACTTATGCACTTCAAATTCATCAAAATGAGTGAACACCAAAAACTTTTGTTGTCTATTTCGGGTGGTGGTGGGTGGTGTCCAAACAACGACGGTGGATGGGTGTATTCAACGCGCTATGCAAATCGTCGTGTGTGGGTGCCGATTACGACGACATATTCAAAGATGGTAAAAAATATTTGTTCTAGATTTGGTATCGAACCTTCTGTTGGGGTCACTAAACTTGCGTACATCGAGTCGGGCAAAGTTTATATTCTAACGTTAGACGAACAGCTAACGACGTTTTTACAATCTGTTGCCGGATTAGAGCCTCCGGCAACACTTTATGTATATGACGACGTGACTACTGAAGAAAATGTTGAAGATAATTCGAACATCGGGGACGAAGACGAAGACGAAGTGACGGCGGGATACGTGCCTCAACATGAAAACCAGCATGGTGTTTCTAATGATTCATATGGTGTTTCTAGCCAATACACATCCACCTCCTATGTGCCCGAAACAAACAACCACCAGAAGACGAAGACGAGGACGAAGATGAAGGCAGAGACGAAGACGAAGACGGAGACGGAGACGGGGACGGAGATCCTGACAATTATGTATACGACATACCTACTTTTCATGGAAAATCATTTCCTGGAAATGATGATTTTCATGATTTGCCCCCTCACCCAAGGTCAGACGACACTGTCATCACACCCAACCAAGCCATACGGTATACCCGTCGTGAAAAAGTTAAACTACACCAGGTTTTTCGTACGAAACCAGATTTAACACTAGCCCTCGGATTGAAGTTCCTTCAAGAAGGTTTTGAGTTTAAAACGGAAAAATCCGACAAAAAAAGATATGTGGCAAAATGTGTGCATGAAAACTGTGATTGGCGCATATATGCTGCATGTATCGGAGGATCAACCATGTTTCAAGTTCGGACAATGAATGATGTTCACACGTGCTCGAGGACGCAGCTGCATCCTGCGCACCGTCAAGCAAACAGGAGAGTGCTGTCACATGTGCTTATGGATAAATCCGGCGATGTTAGAAGGAACCTTCGTGCTGCAGAAATTATGACGGATATGAAAGCGCAACATAAAATAAACATTTCGTACTGGCAAGCATGGCGTGCGAAATGGCAGGCAATAAACATGATTGAGGGTGACCCCGAGGATTCGTTTACCCGACTACCTCTTTACTTTTATAACGTGGAGCTCAACAATCCTGGTACGCATACCAGGATTGTCGTAGGCAATGATGGACGGTTCGTTTCGTGTTTCTTTGCCCTTGGATGCTCGGTACGTATATTTTTTATTATCGAAACATACGCTTATTTGAAGCTTCACACTTTACTTTCGGGTTTTCTTATATTTATCTATACCATTATTTTGCAGATTCGCACTTTCCGTTCCGGTTTGCTGCGTAAGGTGCTTATAATCGATGGTGCTCATTTGAAGGGTCGTTACTCGGGCACAATGTTCTTAGCAGTTGCTATGGATGGAAACAACCAAGTTGTGCCCATTGCTATTGGAGTGGCAAAGTCTGAGAGCGGCGAGCATTGGACTTGGTTTTTGACTATGCTGAGAGAATGTATCGGGGAAATGGAGGGGTTGGTATTCATGTCCGATAGAGCTAGTTCTATACACCTCGCAATAAACACGGTGTACCCAAATGCTCAACATGCGCTTTGTTGTCACCACCTATATATGAACATCAAAGCTAGGGCCAGCAACATCGAAGACAATGATACCCTGTTTTGGAAGACATGCAAAGCTTATACCATACATGAGTTCGAATTTCAAATGACTGCCCTACGAGCTGCAGTACCATACTCGGGCGAATTGCTGGATAGGATTGGCGCAGACAAATGGTCAAGAGCGCATTTTCCAGGACATAGGTACAACATAATGACCTCGAACAGTGTCGAGTCGATGAACGCACACGCCACAGTTGCAAGAAAACACCCAATTGTGGGCCTGATGGATTACTTTCGATCTTACCAACAACAATGGTATGCCAACCGTCGAAGAATTGCAGGTTATTACACTTACGCTGTACTTAATAAATTTGTGTTTTAACGTTTACTGTAATAATAAGAAAATAATTATCCCAAATATTTGTAGGAGCCATGAACAATAAACTTACCCAGTGGGCGGAGCTGATTGTACAAAGGAGAATAGGTAAGTGTAGTGGGTGGACTGCACATGATATTGGCTATGGTTTGTTTCAAGTGAAGGATGGGTATAGGGATGCGAAAGTCCATATCTTGGATAAGACTTGTACGTGCAAGAAATGGCAACTTTCTGGTTTACCTTGCGGGCATGCTATCACTGTTGCACGAGAGATAGGAATGGAAGACTGTGCAGATTTAGCCTCTCCTTACTTCTCCGTGCATAACCTTAGGGAAACATACGCTCCGTGCATATACCCGGTTGGTCCGCAAGAAACATGGGTGTATCCAGATTACCCACTTATGGTCGTCCGTCCACCGGTAATGAAAAAACTACCTGGTAAACCGAGTAGCAATAATCGTATTCCATCTCGTGGTGAAGGAAGCACTCGCCTAAGATGTGGTATATGTCATCAATACGGACACAAACGCAGTCAATGTATTCACGCTCCGTCGGCTAGCCGTCCAACTCAAGCAGCGCCGACCCAACAACCTGATGAAAGCTTTAGTCGTCCTACTATTGATTTGAATGTTGATCTTAGTGGATATTATTGAAGTTTGTGTGTATGTCTATGTTATGTTTGTTGGTAATAAATTTTAATTTACTAGAACATCTAATTTGTTACTGAATTATTGAGGCACGCTGTATCAAAATGACATAAAACTTAATTCATTTAATTGAAAGCATCATAACATAGTTTAAACACTAAACTTAAAGAAACAACAACAATAACAGAGATACGAAACTACAATAGAACTAACATAGTTGAGATCTACTACAACAGATTCCCCTAGTTATCATTCGGATAGAGTTCTTTTATCGACAAAATCCACGCTTCCTTAGCATCGATTAGTTGTTGCATCTGTGGATACCATGGTAGATACTCCTCCTTCAGATGTTTTTCTTGGGCTCGAATCTCCTTTTGAAGTTCTTTGACGAACTTCTTCTTGTTTTCGATTTCCTCTTCAATTATATCTTGTTCGCCACGCTTACGCACCCATTCTTCTTTTATCGCCGTTATCTCCCCTTCCTTTTTTGCTATTTGCCTACGTAGTGTTCCAGGCATAATTTGAGTACAAGGAGGGTTTTCAAATTGAGAAGAATCAGGGTTTTCAAATGTAGAAGAACGAGGGTATCCAGACATTCTTTGAGAAGGAGGGTTTCATGATGAGGAAGGCAATTTGTCAGCCATTGTTGCAATAAGAACTAGATAAGAATTGGTTATGAGAGGTGTGAGTATTTTGGTCATGTGATACACCCTTTTTATAGCCATGTTTTCCCTTTATTTTACTAAATTTATTTTTAACAGTTTTGAGCTTTTGTCTTTATTGCTTTTATCATTACTACTTTTTTCGTTGCTTTTAACAGTTTTGAGCTTTTAACGTCTGTAAAAGGCTGATACGTCTGTGATGATTGACGCTTCTGCATAAGGCTGAAGGGTGTGGTACACTATTGCTTTTATCTTGAAATAAAGAATTCATGATTCAAAATCAAATTGATATAAATTCTATTTAATATCATTATATTATTAAATACATTCTGTAAATTGTAAATTGTATAAGATAATAACAATAATTTATTAATATCAGTAAATTGTAAATAGATTCTAAGAAAACATTTATTATTATTATTATTAAATTGTATAAGATAATAACAATAATTTATTATTATTAAAAAAATGCTGAAAAGTAAAAGGCTAGAAACGTCTATAAAAGCATTAACTGTTCAGTCACATGATTCATTAAAGCTTTTTCAGACGAATCAATAATGTCTGTAAAAGGCTGAAGTGTGTAGGCACAATTATGTAAAAAGCTGAAACGTCTGTAAAAGGCGGATACGTCTATTGATTCATCTGAAAATGTACGATTATCGTCTTTATATTCACGTGAAAATCTACGAGAGTTACCAACGTCTTAATGACTTTATCAAAGGTTAGTTGTATGACTTTTATCATTATTGTTGTATGGCTTTGATCATTATTGCTACAATTGGCTATTCAGTCACATGATTCACTAAGGCTTTTTCAGACGAAGCATTAATGCCTGGAAAGTAAAAGATGATTGACGCTTCAGCATAAGGCTGAAGGGTGTACTACACTTTTGCTTTTATCTTGTAAGTAGTACTGTCAGCTTATCAGTGTTGTCATCTTTTTACTATTGCTTTCAGCCTTATTTTAAGACCCAATACTGAATGGTTGCTACACACTATTGCTTTTATCTTGTAAGTAGTACATGCATTATTGATTCGTCTGAAAAAGGCTGATCTACTACTTACACCACGGTAGTCTATAAATAAAAGAATTCAGAAGTAGTCAGTATAACTTTAATCAAACATCATTTGCTTTTCAGATAGTTCAGCATGGCTTTAATCAGTCGTCTGAAAAAGCCTTAATGAATCATGTGATTGAATAGTTAAAGACATTGAACCAAATACAACACGATAATACATTGAAAGTTAAAGACATTGAAAGGTGGATGATTTATTTAATTTAAACGATGATAACAGAAAAGTCGTACAAGACATTGAAAGTTAAAGACATTGAAATTTAAAGACACTTCTAGAACATATAACTCATACACACATATCACACCTAATCCACCTCAATATTATTTAAAGACTCGTGATGTCAAAAGTAAGCACTCCAGTTGGTGGATCAATCACAATAGTGGCCACCAACCAAAAATCGGGGTTCATATTGTGCTCGTATAGTATAGCCTCAAAATCACCCTTCACGATAAGACGGTCAGAAGGAGATCCAGGTGATGCCTCAAATCCTACGGCTATGTCCATAGGATAGTTGATGCCTTTAACCCTTATCACACACTTAGTTTGACTGTGCAAACCCCACAGTCTTACAAAAGCCTCATCAATTTGCTGAAAAAATTATAACCAAATTAGATGTTCATAGTAATTACATCTACTAATATTTACTTAATTGAAAAAATAAAACTCACCCAACGGCCATGGTCCATTACAAAGTCATCAAACTTAGTCCAAAATGAACGACGACGAACTGGTGATGCTGATGATGCCGATGATTGCGATGATGCCGATGACCCCGATGATGCCGATGATCCCGATGATGCCGATGCTGCCATTTTTTTCTCTTCGGAAGTGAACAAAAGAGATGAAGTATTGAAGATTTGTGAGTTTTTGGATAATGAGTTATCCCCTATTTATAACCAGTTTATTCAGTAAAAGAAACCAATATTTTCTCACTTGGTTGATAAAACCAATATTCAGTAAAATTTCTTAACTATTCAGTCACATGATTCACTAAGGCTTTTTCAGACGAATCATTAATGCCTGTAAAAGGCTGAAAAGTAAAAGATGATTGACGCTTCAGCATAAGTCACATGATTCACTACGGCTTTTATCTTGTAAGTAGTACTGTCAGATTATTAGTGTTGTCATCTTTTACTATCTTGTAAGTAGTATTGTCAGATTATTAGGTAGTCTATAAATAAAAGAATTCAGAAGTAGTCAGTATAGCTTTAATCAAACATCATTTGCTTTTCAGATAGTTCAGCATGGCTTTAATCAGTCGTCTGAAAAAGCCTTAATGAATCATGTGATTGAATAGTTAATAAAGACCCGTGAACACCTATATATAGGATACCTATAACTTCAAAAATCACACTGCAACTGTAAATCCTCTCTCTTTTTCACTTCCTACCATATACAAAATGGCAGGATTTATACGAGAGAGTGACCGCAGATCCTTCTGTTCTAAGATTGATAATTTTGTACACCGAACTGGCCGACTAGTAAGTTTTTTTTATTTCAGTTTGAGTTCTATTACTATAGCAAATTCCAGTTATTGTTACTTCATAATTTGGTTATAATTTTTTCAGCAAATTCCATCTGAGTTTGTGAGAATGTGGGCTTTGAACAATCATAATAAGTGCCTGATGAGGGTCTTGGACATGAAGTTTGCTATGGACATGAAAGTAGGTTTTGAGGCATCACCCGGATCTCCTTCTGACCGTGTTATCGTTAAGGGTGATTTTAAGTCGTGGCCTTGGTCTGGCAACTTGGACCCCGATCGTTGGTTGGTGTTTACTCTTGTTGAAGACCCACAAACGCATGAGCTTATGGATGGCTGCAATGTTATTTTCGACGTAAAAATGCTTTAATTATGTTATTTTCCCGTTGTCTTAGTTTCCAGGCATGTTTGTTTTCCGCTATGTTAGTTTCCCGTATTTCTTAATGTTCAATAAAAGATAACTCATCAATTTGCTGAAAAAATTATAACCAAATTAGATGTTCATTTATGCCTGTAAAAGGCTGAAAAAATTATAACCAAATTAGATGTTCATTGACGCTTCTGTATGTTTCGTATTTATGTCTGTATTCTGTTGTTGAGGTTTTATATTTGATTATGTTAAATGTTTCGTAAGGTTTAATTTGCTTAGGCAGATATATAACATTTAAAACATACTAACAAATTCCAGATAAAACTTAAATTTTTACAAAAACCAAAATCCATAAGTAATATATCTATACATCACGGTAGGTCCAAAACAAATCAGCCATGTGATGACGAAAGTCAACGATGGCCTGCTCCGAGTTAGATGAATACCCGGAAAAAATCCACACATCTGGTATGTTTGCCCAACAACCTACATACCCACGGACCACAGTCACCTGTAACGCCAGTCTGTTTTGGTGTATCCTTAGCCAGCACAAATTTTGATTGTTGTTGAATCATTTGAACTCTTCCAGGTTCATCGAGCCGAGTAAAACACACTTTCAGGTTCTCAAGGAATAAAGTCCACGCATCTATTAGCCTCTCTTGTAAATGGGGAGCACCCAGCGTGTCATGTATTTGGATACCACACTTTTCCGTGTTGAATATCCCGAGCACCCAGTGTTGCTGACCAATACAAATTGGTATGTATGCCTTAAAAAATAAAGGTTAAAACCCCAAATTAGCATTTAAATTAATTATATACGTAAACGTTAAAAAATAAAGTGTCAATAAATAGACAAATTACCAATTTGACTGCAGTCCATGCTGGAAAACCTTCGACCTCCCCACTTATGGTTGGTAACCCATAAGAAACTGGATCACGAGTACTCTCGCTCGACATGTGGTTCCAGACTTCTGGAATCACGCAAGTCCAACGCGCGTTGGCCGGTCGCCGTGACATAATGATTCGCACCCATAATGTCATATGCTATTAAAAGTAAAAAACAAGTGTTTATACACTAACTTATATATGTATTATGTATATATAAATAGTATATATATAGACTTTATATATATATATATAAAGTGTATAAAGTACATATATAAAGTGTATATATGTATTATGTATATATAAATACTTACATAATACATATATATATATACACTTTATAAATATACTATTTATAAATATACTTTATATATATATATATGTATATCTAAGAAACTTATACTAACCGACTCCTCGAACCAACCAACTCCATCTAAGCCAAGGAGCTGAGACCACCAAATCGGGTCTACTGATTCATTGATGTACCTCATTGGGATCCCCCATTCCAACTTATCTGCAAAGTACATCTTAGCGACTTCCGACTCTCTTGCAGGCCTGTATTTTCTCTTCAGGTAGGCTGCTTTCTCCGTCTTCCTCTTCTTCTTCTCATTCTCCAAATCCCGAGTATCGCTGCCTGGATGCATAAATGGGGTAATTAAAGCTGCGGCAGGTCTTTTTTCACGCATCCCCTTTCCGAGGGCGGGTTCCTGTACAGGAGTCTCAACGGGCTGCACAAGATGTACAGGAGACTGTACAGGATGATGTACATCTTGTACAGCCTGCTGGCCCAAACCAGAAGGCGTGAACTGCATTTGATGACACGGATATCACAAAAATTATAAAATTAATATGATAGAAAATTCTTATATACATATTTATATATATATAGCCAATCATATGTATATATATATACATATGCATATATATATATATATTTATATACATATGTATTTACATATATAAATATATATATATATATATATTAATATAGGTGAAAGTTCAATTGCAAACCACCTTTTCATTGTGAACGTGAGGACAAACGAGAGCGCGACACGTGGCAATTTGAAAAAATTTCGACTTAGTTATTCAGACTGAATAAAGCGTTATTCAGACTGAATAACACTAACATGCACTCTGATGCAATTGGACGCGGGCGGGTCAGCCGCGGGTCATCCGCGGGTCAAGCGTTATTCAGTATGAATAACACTAACATGCAGTTTTATTCAGACTGAATATGACTTGACCCGCCGTTTCAGATTGCCACGTGTCGCGCTCTGGGCTGTCCTCACGTTCACAACGAAAGGGTGGTTTGTATTTGAACCCACCCCTATTAATATATATATATATATATGTAATATATTTATATACATACCCAGTTGGTAGAATCCAATAAAGTGTTAACAAAGTCATGTCCCGCGTTTGATGGCTCCTACGTAAAAACACGATACGTTAAGAATAAATTTAAAACCTCGTTTATTAATAAATTTAAATATTTACCGGTGGTGGGGCGGGGAACGACTGCGCATAGCTGTACTGGGGCGTCGAATCTATCAAAGTGGTCGGCTGCTGCTGGGTGTATTGCTGGAACGGCGTCTCAGGGGGGGCATTGCTCGTCGACTCCCCGAACAGGCTACTATAATATGAAGCAACTGACGCAACAGGTTCCTGACCACTTTGTATCGCTGTCATCTACATACAAATAGGAAATATAATTAGTTGTTGCAATAATATATTTGTACCGTAATATTTTTAAGTTTTGTTATATTAACTAATATTCTTACCGACAAATTTTTAAACCGAGCATATAAACAATCGTAAACACCCAATCGACCCTTCAAACTTTCAATTTCTTCCTGCTGGGCCATCCAAGAATTATGAGGATTCCAGTCTGCGTGCGGGATGGACTCTGTCCCCCTGTAGGCTGCACTGGAACCCCCATAACGAGGGTTGGGTTCCTCATCCATGTACGTCTGACGACCCCCATCATAGTCATCATCATCGTCATCATCAACCTCATCATCACCCTCTTCATCACCCTCATCACCGTCACCATCGTCATCATCATCATCGTCGGTAAACCACTCTACACTATCTATATACCATTGTGCTCGTCGCTCAGCTTCTGTCGGCACAAGACGAATGGGCGGTCCCTATTCAATCAAAATACAAATCGTTATATATATAATATAATTTTTTTTATATATAATAAGATTTCATTTACTTTTGATACACATTATTATTAATTTATCTTTCAATAAACATTTGAACTAAATTATAATAGCATATTACACTGTGTACTTAAGTATATGTGAGGATGCGAAGCACATTTTATTTATAGTTATTTTTCTTTTGTTTAATAGCATTTTATAGTTTTATTAATCTTAACTAGCTTTAGAACTCAATAGTTGGTTAAAAATATAAAAAATGTAACTTGAGCCATCCCTAATATTTATAGACTTAGCAAAAATAATATAGACAACAAATTATTATTTATGATAAACTAAACTTACCTCATTACTCAACGCTAAAATGGCGTATGCATGTTTCCGGTACAGAGTGCTCTCTTTATACCAACAAACACCCCTCGGCTCCCGATCGTAGCGTGTAAAAACTCTTCTCGCTACCGGAAATGTCTCGACAATCCATATCTGTCATTATAATAACAAAAATAATTAGTTACTAACATTGATGCAAATACTAACATTATAATATATTTAGTTGCTTTTTATTTCAAGTAACCTTTAAAATATAATTATTTACTAACCTTTAATGCAAATACAAATCCACATAAAGTCATTGCTTCCCTGTTGACGCCGGTCGTTCGCTTCGCTACCGCGTAATTAATTTGGGGAAAAGTGTAATCCCAAATATAAGAACCCCATGGAAAGGAGTTCCATAACTCGAGATCGTCTATAAGAGCTAAAATGACCTTCGGTACTTTTTGGTGGTCTTGATGACCAAGGAAAAAACGTTCAATCATGAGCAACAAACAAATACGGACCGCGTCGTCGTCCATAAATTCATCTTCTAATTCAATCAACTGAAACTTCTGTCTGATTTGCCGTATAGTTATCACCGTATTTCCAAACACACGTTGAACAAACGCGCAATCATAGTTCTGGATCTCGGGTTGTAGTCCAAATCGAAATCCAGTAATCAGACAAAAATCACGTCGTGTGAATCGAAGTTTATAATCGTTCACGTCAAACCATAACTCGTCTTCTTGTCCATTCGGTGGATCGATCTGATGCTCCATAAGCACCAGACAAAGTATCGGGTCAGCTGTTTTTTCTTGATTTTGTAACCACGGTCCAAATACCGTGTTTTCCAACAACTGCAGTCGAGCTGGTGACAACCGCGCTCTGATTTCGGATACGAGCGGTATATAATTCTTTAACGTAATTCTTTTTTTCTATACAAAAATACATATTTCCAAGTTAAAATCCGTAAAAGAAAAAATATAGTGTTCTATTAGGTAAAAAACAGTAAAAGAAAAAAAAACAGTAATAACAAAATCTTAAGCTAAAAGCAGAAAAGAAAAAAAAACGTTTGGTGCGTTATAACGCACCTATAACGGTGCGTTATAGGTGCGTTATCATGCACCTACGGTTTTCAGACGAAGTATCGAGGGCGGTGGAGGGCGGTGGTGGGCGGTGGTGGCGTGGTGGGAGTTCCTAAATGAAAAGGCGAAGGGCGGTGGTGGCGCGTTGGAGTTCCTAAATCAAAGGGCGAAGGGCGGTGGTGGCGCGGTGGTGGCGCGGTGGTGGCGCCGTTGTGGCGCGGTGGTGGCGCGGTGGTGGCGCGGTGGTGGCGCGGTGGTGGCGGCAGTGGTCCCGTGGTTATGGTGGTGGCGGTAATTGCGTAAATAAATAACGAAACTAGCACGTGGGAACAACTAACCTTGTCGTTGCCTTCGTCATCATCCATGTCGATACGTTACGAACAAGCACGTGCGAAGATCTTCGGGATTCCAAACACGATCGTGACGTCAATGGTCCCTCCCTGTTTTTGCTCACGGGTTTGAAAAGGATTTTGAAAGTTGAAAGGCCGTATAAAAGCAATTAATCACGGGTTTTACACTGTTGGTGCGTTATAGATGCGCTTTAACGGCGCATCTTTAACGCCGTTAGGGTTTCGTCACGGTCAAAACTGACGCTGACGGTCAAACACATTGGTGCGTTATAATGCACCTATAACGCACCGTTATGGGTGCGTTATAACGCACCAATGAGTTTGACCGTTAAAGAAGTGCTTAACGCACCTTGTTTGTTGACTAGTTGCAGTCAAAGGTTTTTTTTTTGTCTTTTAGCTATAGGTGCGTTATAACGCACCTATAGTTGCGCGGCGGGGGTATACGCTGCAAAATGAGAGAGAGGAAGGGCATAATACCAAATGGGGGTGCCCCTAAGGGCATCTGTGCCAAAATCCCCATATATAGGTACTGATAGACATTGTTTGTCTAATGGGTCAACCATAATCACAATATGAGGACTTAAATATGTTGGGAGGATTACAATGTTTTTAAATTTTAAAGAACTTGTTATAAAATTTCTATGTGAAGACTTGCAAAGACTAGATAGATACGGACACTACATTCCTTCCTAAATCAACTTTTCAGTATACAAATATAGGCTTGTAATAAAAAAATTAACAAAATCATGATACTTTGAAGTTTTAGGGCTTAGAACTCACATATGATGATGTTAGTGTAGTCTTAGGGAGTTCGTTCACGCGTAATTACGTTGTATTTTCTTCTGGAATGGTCTGCAATTCAATTCCTTCACTTAAAGTCAATGAATGATTAATTCCTTAAATTGTAGAAATTTAAATCTTGAACAGTTTGCATTTTGTTTAGACTCCACGTAGGCAAATGACCAAGAGTGAAGAGATCATTAGTGTTGGAGAACTTTTGTATTACAACCATTGTTGTAGCAAGTATCATAGTTAGAAATGCTACAACTTTGTAGACTTTTGGAGTTATGGGGCACTTGGTTCATAGAATGGTTGATGGAACTTGCATCCGTTGAAAGAATTTGACTTTGAAGGGAGTTCTATGGAATTTGACTGTGCATTTGGTTGGTAGGAATTCATTTGCTTCATCACTTAAACCAAGGAATGATGAATTCCTTAAATATTGGAATTCAAAGGATTCAATCAAGTTCATTCCACGAACCAAATATCATTAAGGATTTTGGTCAATGTTAATTTGTCATTCCAATTCCATCAAATTCCTTTGAATCCGCAACCAAACAAACCCGAGTGCTTGGTTATTTGGTTGCGATCTTCAATGTTGAGCCATTTTCGATATTAGTCTTCCTTTCGTCAAGTTTAGTATTAGATGTTGATAGGGTTATCAGGTCTTCAGGATAGGACATTCTTTTTCTTTCTCGATGATAAGTCTTTTCTGCTTTAGTATTTTGGTTCAGTGTCAGACTTTGGGGGACTTCGAATCACAACTTCATTAGATCTTTAGTGTCACTACACTAGGAACCTTTAGATCTACTAAGCAACCTTAGGGAGTTGTTCACTAGTAATTACTATGTTTCTCGTCTAAAAAATTTGCAAGTCAAAAGATGAATGATAGAAATTTAAATCTTGAGCTCACCTACACTTGAAATTGATAAACTATTTATAGCCTCCAGCAATTAAATGTCAAATTTAACCATTGGATCGTGCTAAAGGGACATAGTAGTTTTCTAAACCACTAGAAAACTATGTTTGAAAAATATCACAAAAGGATAAAAAGTATTTGAGTAAATTATGGATTTGGTCCCTGTGGTTTTCAATTTTTTATGACTAAGGTCCTTAAACTTGAAAAATTATGGATTAGGTCCCTGTGGTTTTCAATTTTGAACTACTAGAGTCCTTCTTCCTAACGACCGTTAATAACCTCCGTTAACTCATGGGCATTTTAGTAATTTACACTTCTCTTTATTTTTATTAAGTTTTTTTTTTAATAAATCTTCATCTTTAACCCATGAGTCTTCATCTTCAACCCCATGAATCTTCAACTTCAATAAACTCAATCTACAAACTTTTTTCAAACCCAAATCAAAATCATGAATCAACCTCAAAATTAAAACCAAAGCAAAAACATAAATCAACCCATGAATTAAAAACATAAATTAAAACCAAAGATATGAAATCCAAAAACCCTAGAAGCAAAACCCATAAATTAGCCGACCACCCCTCTCTTGCTTCTTCCTTCCCTCTGTGATATGTTCTTCTTCTTCTTGCTTTCTTTCTACTCTTCGTCTTTTAAAATCACACTACAGAATGCAATCAAGAAACCCTAAAGTAGTAAATCACCCATCGAAAAAATAAACCCAAAAGCCTAAATTCCTAAATCAAACTACATAATGAAATCAGATCTGGAATCCATCAAAAAAGTGGATCGACAAAGAAGAAACTCTATGGTGTTGTTGATGCTTCTGTGGAGCAAACCCTTACAAACTTTTGATTTTCGAAGCCAACCATGGTGATAAATGCTCTGGGTTTTAGCCTATATTACTATATACATATCTCCTTCACTTCTCTCCCTTCTAGATCTGGATGACACCGATCGATTTATCCATCTATTTGTTTCGATTTCATCTATTTCACACAAACGGTGGTGGGTGGTTACATGTGGGGTGATGGTTGAACTTGTTAAAAGGGGTTTCTTGCATTTTGATCTGTGACAGGGGGTAGTGGTGGTAATGGGTATTTGCAGGTTTCATGTTCTTATATATATATATATATATATATATATATTTATATATTTATATATTTATATAATAAATATGTTGTTTCCAACAGAAAATGATTGATTTATGTTTATAATTTTGAGGTTTAATTTAGGTTTTTGATTCATGGTTTACTTTATATTTTTTTCTTTGGTTTTAATTTTGATGTTGGTTTATGTTTTTTATTTGGGTTTGAAAATATTTTATAGATTGAGTGTATTGAAGATGAAGACTCATGGGTTGAAGATGAAGACTCATGGGTTAAAGATGAAGATTTAATTAAGAAAAAAACTTAATAAATATAAAGAGAAGTGTAAATTACTAAAATGCCCATGAGTTAACGGAGGTTATTAACGGTCGTTAGGAAGAAGGACTCTAGTAGTTCAAAATTGAAAACCACAGGGACCAAATCCATAATTTACTCAAATACTTTTTATCCTTTTGGAATGCACAAAGGTAAACAACATATATGCACATTATATGTGATATATCCGGAACATGGGACACTTTGAGATTAGTTGGGGGAACCAGAAAAGCCTGGTTATCTTTGATGTCAGTGTCTATTCTTTTCTGAAACTCTCTGTTGTAAAGATTCTACTATAGTAATGGCAATACCATTATAAGATATTAGCTCTTCTCTTATTTTTAAATGTTATTCTATTAGAATACAATTTAGTAATATAACACTAGAGAGAAAAAGTCAACAGAATGAATTCAAAGTCAAAGACTAATGTGACAACTAACTCTTTTACTACAAGGATAAATAAAGGTATTTTTACATTTCAAGGATATTTTTACAATGACCCCTCAAACTATGTCACAACTACAAATATGACCCCCAACATTAAGTAAGCATTACAATATTAATATCATTGAGAAACAAGAACCCCTCTTATCAAATGATTTTTTCCTGATATATTTAGCATAGAATGAGTCAATCATCCACTTTGGTATCCTATGCAACAAACATTTTTGACAAGTCACATCATCATCAAACAAGAATTTCAATCATCCAATTGGGATCAATGTACTACACATTTTTCAACAATTTCAATAAGAGTTGATATACAACATAACATATATGGTGACAAGTTCTAAGTATAGATGAATGTGGGACAACTCTTACAACAATATCTCTTTCTGATGTTCCTTTTTTCACTTCACATAATTCTTTCCTCTGAAGGTTGGGATGCTAAACCTCTTCATACATGTCTGCTATTGCCTTTGCAAAGTATGCCTTTGCTTGTGGCCTCTTAACCTGCAACCCAACAACGGAGGTTATGTTCAACTTCACTTTTCAAACGCAGATGCAGAAGGACTTGGGCCTAAAGCCCGTTTTTAGGTAAGCAAAAAAAAAAGTCATGGGTTTTTCGGGCTCAAGGGCCGGCTGGGTGCTTTTGTGCATCTCTAGTCGAGCTTCATTGTGGCTAATTTTCAGGTTGAAGTTGCATATTTGTGTTGTCATCGTTGTAAACTATTGATGTTGGCGTACAAGTTCACCCTCCAATATTGCTACTCTGGGAGTATATTATAAGTATTTGACTGATGGTCAAAACACATATTAGACTACATGAAGAGAAGACCATAATTTTGGGAGGAACATACTTCTTTTATCAAGTTGGAACTTACCTTAAATGTTGGAGTGAGCAAACCATTCTCCATGGTGAATGGTTCCGCTACCAAAGTCACGGATCGTGCAAACTCGAAACCTCTAAGCTGCATGACATGACAATAGCATTGTTTAAGAAATTGAGCATGGATGATGAACTAATTTGTAAACAAATAATAAACATAAGTGTCCACATTTCTATTTTACTTTGTCCCTGTAATAAGTGTCCACTTCCAAAAGCAATTGCCTACTTTTTGGTTCAGCCCTTAACTATGAGATGGAGAAACTCACTACCCCTTGTCATTTAGTTAGCACTGAACTTGTATTCATTTTTTATTGTGTTCATTTATTTTGGGAGGGAGGGAGTATGAAAACTGTATGGGCTTCTTTTAGGATCTTGACATAAAAAGGCACGTATATCACGATTACGTCTAGAAGCTTTTTGGAATCTTTAAGTACGTATACTTTATGATATTATGAATCCTGAGTTCAAGTAGCAACCCCTTTTTAGGGGTGCTGTCTTTTCTGACCAAAAAGGGGAGAGGAATTCTAAGCCGGAATCTGCTTCCTCATTCTATTCAGATAACAATTGCTAGAACCTAAAAGAAAATTTTAAAACTTTGGTTATAAAAAAATTAACAATCCCAGAAAGATCTGCTGGCAGGTGTTGAAATTACACAAGGGTTTATTCCTGAATGCGTCAATTTGATTAATACTTTGTGATCTTTTTTAGTAGTAAACCAAGAAAAACGAAAGAAAAGCAAGTTAGCAAAGAGCGCATTACCTGAGCTTCCTTTCCAATGGCATCCATGTCAGCCAGGACAGCCTTCCTTGCCCTTTGGTCATTACACAATTGTTCTAAACTTTCAAACTACATCACAAGTTATAGAATAATAGTTAATTCAAATACAGGCAGATATCAAAGTATGATAATGAATTCGGCTACTAAGATATTATTCACATCATTTTTAAGCAAAGAATAATCGCCATGTAAGCAAGAAGATTTTAAACTTTAATCACTAAAAATATCAGGGGCAACATGATCTATATTTATATTACATACATATAAATGATGTATATGTGTATATACATACATATTTTTTTAGTTAAAGTCGAACCATAATCAGCTAGAGACCTATATGGAGTCTTTTGTTCTATTGGATAAGTACTAGATTTGATACTGTATCAGATTTATTTTTTCTCTCAGAGTTTATATAAAATGAACAAATTCAT
Organism: Centaurea solstitialis; assembly: GCA_030169165.1. NCBI lineage: Eukaryota > Viridiplantae > Streptophyta > Magnoliopsida > Asterales > Asteraceae > Centaurea > Centaurea solstitialis. The sequence continues at coordinate 26,209,130 of CM058047.1, forward strand.
GTCTTATGGACGTTAATCATAATGTTGTGTACATATCTATGTTTATAATGTATGTAACCATCTGATGTTACATATACATATTATGCATCGCTATCTAAATATATGATCATTTCTTTGTGAAATGAAATCTAACAGTAATTCGAATATGTATCCAGTTAATGCCAGGCAAACAAGACTCAAACTTATTGACCATGTGCATTTCATCATTTTTATAAATTTGGAATCATTTATACTACGGTCTGCAAGAGTACTTGTAACTAAATTGGGAACTTCCAATAGGAAAAAGAATATTTTGTTAGTAAGATGAATAAAAATAAGTAAATACCAGAAAAAGTGACTAATCACCTTGCATAACATATGCAGCAGACATCTAGTCTTTTCTGCCCACTCTCTAATCTCTATCATGGATGGGTCATCGTGTTAAATGATCTTTGATGAATTTTCAATTAAAAACATAACCTCTAAAAGAAAAACTAACTCGTGACTTTCTAATGACATGCCTATGGTGTTAAAAAGCTTACTCCCATAAAATCTTGAAAGAAAACACTAGAAGATTAGTTTGTAAAAATGACTTCCGTTGAAAATCTTTTAATACAATAGCCTGCTCTGTTCCAGAAGCGTACATCGGTTATATAAAGGCATCTCCAAGGTGTAACACCAAATCTTACACCATTTTTGGTAATTAAAAGAAAAGAAAAAACGGTGTAAAGTTTGGTGCAAACTGTAATTCTTTCCAACGGGTAACTCCCTAATGTATTTTGCACATTAGCTATCATTTTCTGCTATTCTCACTGTATCATAATTATCACTTCCTATTGCTCCTACTCTAAGCATTTTTTTTGTAACTTATCATTTGGTCGTGGGCAAAATCTGGCAGAGTGAATGGAGTTGAAATCTATGATTCAGGTTTGCTTTCTTGCTGAAAATTGTGAGAAAATGATAACTGAACAATTGTGTCACCTTTATTCCTTCTTTAGCAGCCCATGCTTTAAGCATATCAGGGTCCACACTGACAATAGCAACTAAACAAGAGTTGAAGCTGTCACCTGTTTGCAACAAAAAGTCAAACAAACAAAAAAGAAAAAAAAATTAAAAAGAAGGTTGAAATTGAGAAATCTGTAATGCAAGCTTGTCCAAAGAAGGGGTCATTGGTTTCTTACCATGAACAAAGCACTGTGCCACATATTTGGACTTAACATATACATTCTCAATTTTCTCCGGAGCTATGTACTCTCCTTGTGCCAATTTAAAAATATTCTTTTTCCTGACACAGAGCAAAGATAATTACTTCAACACCTCAAGTTTTAATAGCTTGTAGTTGTAGCAGCCCAAAAAGTCACTTGAAATATACTAGATCATATCAGATTTTAACTGAAGTAATGCCAGGGGTAAAAAACAGGTCGATGATAAATAACTTAAAATGGTTTTGTTTTTAGATCTTACCGATCTATTATCTTTAGGCGGCCAGCAGGTAACCACAACCCTATGTCACCCGTATGAAGCCATCCTTCTTCATCGATTACTTCTCTCCTGAACAAATTCATTAGATGTATCTCAGGATAATATGCCTGATATATATATTATACACACACACACATATAAAGAGGGAAGGCTTATACGTTTGCACTTCATCTTTGTAGTAGCCTTTGAAAACGGTTGGTCCCCTCACACAAATCTCACCACGAGGGTATGGTTGATCATCGGATGTATAGTTCATTTCAGGAACATCCACCAGCTTTACCTCTGAAACACAACTATTATATATGAATATAGGCCTATGATTCATGCAATAGAATTATGGAAATTTGAAAAAAGAGTGGCAATTCTGAAAGATGTAACTTTTCTAGTCCCAAAAAAATTGCAAAGTTCGTAGCTGTAGAGTTTTGTCTAGTGCACATGCTAATGGAAAGGAAGATAACCCATCTTTCTGATAAATATGATAACAACAAACTAGATAGATGAACAGCTTTTAGCTATAGGCATATCATTTTATAATAATCTTGGAACAGAAGCATTATGAACTTCTATCCAAGTAATAGATTTTATTTCTTGATTGTGAAAAGTAAAGATAGAGTTCGATCATTTTTCCAAAGTAACTAACAAATAAATATCGTATAATTTGGGAAACATGTGAATCTATAATTTCATATGCTTTAACACTTGTACTCAATTAGGTGAGGCGAGACAGAAGTAACCATCACATAATTCAAAAAAGAGCAAAGTACATTTATATTGTAACATATATATATATATATATATATATCAAAAACTGACCACAAGCAGGACTAGGAGCGCCCACATGACCCGAGAGGATATCTTCCCCATGCATAGACGTTATAACACAAGAACTCTCAGTCATTCCATAACCCTCTGCTACTGGACAACCAAAGCACCTGAAACATTGTTATGCAGCCATAAGAAAAAAGCTAATATTAGCTAATAATACTGACCTCAACCACCATTAACTTTTGTAAAAGAACTTACACTCTAAGAAAATCCATGACATCAGGAGACAATGGTGAGGCACCAGAAAACATAAAACGAACCCGTCCACCAAGCTTGTCTTTTATTTTATTAAACACTAATCTGTCCCAGATAGGAGAAGCATTCTTGCCTGAACACAATGAGATATTAATATAATTTAGTTATTGTATTTATGTCAATTCAAAAACTAAACATGACTTGGCTCTCAAATCCTAATGTACAAAGTTATACAAACTTAATTCATTGCAATACATGCAAATATAGCTATGGTACCCAATTCCAATAAATTACAATATCTGTTACTTTATAAATTTGATGATTTCATAAATAGATTATCCATAGGACTTGCATGAATCTGATATTTAAAGTTCATTCGGTATTAATGAAATTATTCTACGTTCATCAAGAATGCAAGAAGATTAGATGGACCAAAAAGATCAAAGACTCATACAAGAGAGGCAACCCTTTCATATTCAAATTTCAAAATGCCAACCTATTTTAAGAACACTACTCTATACGTGTCATTTTGCTCCTTACCATTCCCTTTTTAGTATGTGGTTACTACTACTATAAATAGCAGTCAATGCTCGGTATTTCCTTTCAAACTATATACACTCATCAATACTTGTTAGATCTAGATTTCTCTCCTTGTGATTAGGTACCAGAGTCGATATCCAACAAGAACAAATTTTAAAGCCAAAACGAGTAACTAGAAGCTTCGTCTCAGCTCTCTTCTTGCTGATTTCTATTACTTGATTGGTTCCATGTAACCACCAGATCTTTCTTCATGTCTACTGAAGGAGATTCAAGTATTAATCAGCAAACTGAAGTAGATTCTCTGGTTCCAATAGTGCTTCTCAGTCTCTTATTAAAACCTTCTCAAAAAACTTTACAGCGAAAATAGAGGACAATAACTTCCTTTTGTGGAAGCAACAAGTGTCTACAGTCAAATTTCCAGGTAAGATTCATAAGAATGAATGAATGATGGTTACATTGTTGCAAGCCAACTAGATGTTGTATGAACAGCGAGATGCATAACTAGTTGGCTCACTTTTAACTTCTGTTAATGTCAATTTTCTCCCTAATCTAGTTGGTTATGAATCACCTCATGTTTGAAGCACTATATCTCACTTGTTTCTTTGTTGTCTCTCTGCTTCAAACATTACATGGTTGGAAAGTGAGATCTGTCCAAAAATGAGTATATCACAACTTTGAAAAGTATCTATGATAACTTAGCTCTCTGTGGTAAATAAATATTGGATGCTGATCAAATTATTTATCTCCTTGATGGACTTTCTCCTAAATTTGAGTCTACTATGGCACACACATAACTGGATCTGGTACTACAGGTGTCAACATGTCATATCTCAGCTCTTTGACTGTGAAGGTTGGCAAATTAAGTTTAAGGAGGATCAGAACGTGCATGCTGATGTGGCTGAGTTTCACTTATCTGGTTTGTATTCAGCTCTCCAGAAGTCTATATATCAGTTTGTTATAGTAATGTTCAAGGAAGAGGTATGCCTTCTGGTCCTGGTCCTTAAAAGGTAAACTAAAGGATGTGTCTAGTAGACTTGCAAGATCTTTGGAGAAGACCAACACATCAAAATATAGATAACATAAAGCATAATGCCAAACATAATAAATGATTTCTATATCTCTAACATAGAATTTCTCATCAATCAGTGGTTTCAGTAGACTTACAAGATCCTCAAAGAAGCATCTATCAATTGTATTGTCACGTGCTTTAGATATGCAATGATGGGTTATACTATCTAGAGTTTGAAAAGCTAAAACGGCCCTTGTTTTAGAGAAATGCATATGTTACCTTTAAGTAATGCTTGCTTCTTCGCATTAAACGCAGCATTAAATACCCTTTCCCTCAAACCACCAGTTGACTTAACTGAGTTTATAATGCTGCAATAACCACACACCTGATTAAGCATTCAATAAGCCATATACTTATCAGAGAAAAAAGACCAATGAATGTTGATCTTACCCATCATATACTCTGTTATATAATCGAGGAACACTACAGAACACAGTAGGTCTTAACTCAGCCATGTCATCTAACAGTTTCAAGTTGTCCTACATGAATGAAAATAGCACAAGGCTTAGAGGACATCCGCTAAGCAAGAAAAACATACATGAATATAGTCCCGATTTAGACATCGGTACATTAAAATTTAACATCATTCCAGATGAGCATCAAAACATTAAAATGTTTTCAAAATAGATAGAATTTATCATCAAAAAACTTGTTCAAATATAGAACATCATTGCTAGTTGAACTGCATTTAAACTTCAAAGCAAGAAATTCAACCCACTATATTCACCTGACATCACATTTTCACCATGTTGCATTATCATTCTAAGACGTTTTTTAAAACTTGAACAATGATTGTCATATAAAAATACTATGAACTATCCTTTAACAAAACATAGTTTTTGATAGCATTGGTGGCTGAGCATGTTTACCTTTATTAGCTTGCGCGCATGGAAAAGATTAATATTGCAAATAACTAAAATTTACTGTAGTCATGTAGATGACATGTTTGTTTAACCATTATCTTTTTACCTTTTGAGGTCATAAGCAACCATTCCCCTCCCCCCATGAGCATTGGTAAACTTAGATGATAACATACAACAAGTATGCAAGTTACATTATCGAGCTCCAGCAATGTAAGAACTTATTGTACTAATTAATAGAGGCAGATATGTATTAAAATTTAAAGAATCAAGTACTCTTATATGCTACTTTGTCATGATGTGATTAAGCACAATAAATAGATCAGTATCATGAACATAATATGGAAAGTAAGTAAGTAACATAAATTTGAGATACATACTCCCTGATAAAATCCAGCTGAGGCACCATAGTAAACCAACAAGTTCATGTTGGACCGTTCATATATGTGGGCCAAAGGAAGATAAGATATATAACTGTGGAGCAAGTATGAGCAGTATCAGTTCACATAAGAATCCAATAGAACAAGATAGTGCAGAAACACTTGTCATCATGAACAATATGAGACCACTAATACTTACACATCTGAAGGAAAGAATTTGATTCCAATTGTTCCGGCAGCAGTATTTGCAATCATGTTTCCATGGGAAAGAACAGCCCCCTTACCAAGTAAGAAAAATGAAAAACCCACTTACTGTAAGAAAAGAAGAAGTTTCCCTTCAGCAGACTTAAAGAAATAGCATAAATGAATAAGAAATAGAAACCTTTGGTGTCCCAGTTGTACCACTTGTATAGCATATTGTAGCAACATCATCTGGTTTTGGTGGACAAAAAGGGTGACGTTGGTTACTTCCCTGAAAAAGCACCAATCCATTTGACGGATAAATTATTACATCTAGGATATTAGTGTTATTATAGTTAGAATAAGCATCTATCTTTTTTCTTAGGATAATTATTCTTACCTGACTAATTAGTTTTGAGAATGATAAAACCTTAACCCCTGTTGCTGATGGAAGCGATGGCATTAGTTCATCCAAGCCTCCAACCACCTATGTACCAATAGATATGAGTGCTTCAAGTTTTAAGAATCAACAAAGCTTCTTGGTTTAATTGATAAGAAAGGAGAGGAATGATTAACCATCGTACCACTATCAAACGCACAGAAGGGATCTCGGACAAAAAGCTCATCAACTGAAATTTCAAGTGTTAGGCATATCTGATACTCCAATATGAACTAAAAGAAGATTTCCTATGAGTAAGCATGTAAAAGTATCTAGCAAATAACAATACTTGATTAACAAACCTAATAACCATAGAGAGAAAAATACCATTTCTAACTTGTGGTTTTTGAAATGACAATTAGTGTTGAAAACAAATATTGTATTTCACCAACTCCTATCAGAGATCATGTCTTCGGAAATTCCTAAAACCATCGTGCCAAAAGCACACTATGGATAGAAAATTCTGCATATTTACTGTATAAAAGAGGACAAGCAGTGACATAACTTATGGTCTTTCTAACTTTTTGTCTCAAACCGTAACATGAAAGTGAGCTGTGAAATAACACTAAAATCATTGTTCTTTTCTTCCAAAATGGTCTTACAAAAATCCCTGCTTAGACCAACGAGACGTTAAGCTACCCCTAATCACGAACTCAACCAATTCAAAAGATTAAGGAAGGTAAACCTGGTGTACCATATTAATCTGATCAATAAACTAGCTACTCTGGTAATTGTTAGGCCAACTAAAAGAAAATTATTTCAGCCAAAATAAAAAAAAGTGTCGAATTGATTAATAAGCTATTATTAATCAGACATAAATAAGATCCAAATCTGAGATAAAAATAAGATCCATCACACGTCAAGCCACTAACAAATAAATTATTAACTTACTACATGCAACGTCTCTGGCACACAAAATATGGCTTGTGCAGAAGCGTGATTCACAATAAACTTCACAGCATCCGGGCCTGCAAGAATAGGCACCAACTGCCATTCAACACATCTGCAACGTACAGAAAGACAGACAAAATCTTGAAAAAAATTAATGGGCAACAAACCAAGGGTATCATATAAAGGGACGGATATGTATGAATATGCAGAGCAAGCATGATCAACAATTATCCACTCCGGTCGATTGATAAAATATAGTCCAATGGAGGATCCCTGTTGCAATATTAACCAATCGAACTTGTAAGATACAATAGAAAATAGTATAAACCTACTAGGACATAATCAAACCAAACCAAACCAAACGAGCACGATATATCCCACCCTGATAGGGTAAAATGTACACAGACTTGACCTCTACCATAAATAAAGACTAGAGCGGTTGTTTCCGCCATGACCCCCCTACTAGTGAAGAGTATGTGAAAGAGAGAAAAACAGATAATTTATGGTTTGAGAAGCTAGAAAAGGGGAAACAATAGCAACAAAACTATAAAGAGAGAAAGACAGGTATGCTAAACCAACTAGGACATAGTCAAGAAAATATCAAAAGAACACATAAATGTTTAGATAAATTACTATAGAGGTGACATGCCTTTGGGATTCCATGGGCCACTAATCCAGAACCAATAGCTGACCTAGCAGCAGCTACTTCCCCGTAAGTCGTCCACTTGTATCTGTAAATGAATGCAAAAAGATAAGAAAGTATTCACACCTATCCTTAAATATAAGATAAGTAGTTGACGAGTTGACGTACTCTCCAACAGTTCCATCTGCGCGAATCCGGGTACCCAAATACTTGTAATCTCGGAAGGTTTCTGATGCATACCTATATCAAAATTTTAGTGGAAGCAAATTAGTGACACTTTTTCATAGACTTGCATATTGTATATTCCAACATAGTATCAGAATTGAGTCCAGCACCACCTAGGGACTCGAAACACTCTTTCACCTTCATTTGAGGGGGCGTGTTGGAGTCCCAGATCAGCTAGTCACAGACCATGAAACTTGAATATATATATATATATAGGGGTGGGTTCAAATGTGAACAACTTTTTGGTTGTGAACGTGAGGACAGACGAGAGCGCGACATGTGGCGGATGACTAGGCGCCACGTCAGATCCACGGCGGGTGACTAGGCGCGATTCATGGGAGGGCATTGAATTAAAGGGGGGGACCACACTCAAAGTCGCCACATGTCGCGCTCTCGGTTGTCCTCACGTTCACAACCAAAAAGTGGTTCACATTTGAACTTTCCTATATATATATATATATATATATATATATATATATATATATGGGGTTAGGTTCAAATGTGAACTCAATTTTGGTTGTGAACATGAGGACGAATCTCAACCACACATCTTCGGTTATGGTGGACGCGATCACGGAGGATTGACGCGATTCATGGGAGGGTGGAGATTATTAAAGGAGGGGACCCGGTCAAAGCCGCCTTTATTGACCGGATGAGTGGCTGAGATTCGTCCTCATGTTCACAACTAAAATTGAGTTCACATTTGAACTTTCCTCTATACAATATATATATATATATAATTATATATATATATATATATTGTATAGAGGAAAGTTCAAATGTGAACTCATCTTTCGTTGTGAACATGAGGACCACTAAAATCGCACCACGTGGCATATTCAGTCAGAATATTCATGTATTATTCAAACTGAATAAAATTGCATTCATTGTTATTCAAAATGAATAACATTGAATGTTGTGTTATTCAGTTTGAATATGCCACGTGGCGCGCTCACGGTTGTCCTCACGTTTACAATGAAAGATGAGTTCACATTTGAACCTGACCCTATATATATATATATATATATAGACGAAAGTTCGGCTGCAAACACATTTTTTATTGTGAACATGAGGACAACTAAGATCAATCTGAATGTTGTATTATCCGTCATGAATAAAGCATAAACATTCAGTTTTAATAATACAATATTATTCAGACTGAATGTGACACGTGAGGCGCTCTCGAGTCCTCACGTTCACAATCAAAATTGAGTTTTCATTTGAACCGCCCCTATATATATATATATATATATATATAGAGAGAGAGAGAGAGAGAGAGAGGAATCCCCTCTCTCTATAAGCCTCTTTTAGAGAGTAATCTAATGGAGTACCACATATATCACACAAACAAATATATGTGACATGGAAAAACTACTAAAGTGAAGTTAGCCAAGTAATAGCCAGCAGATGCTCACACAAACATATCATGCAAGGTACCAATATCAGGATGATCAGGAAATGTACTGAGAAGCTTCAAAGGGTTGGTAGCAGATCTGTCACCAAAAGATAGATCATGGTGTAGACGGGAAATATAATCTTCAACAATGAACTAGCAAGTAAACCAAACCAGACCAAATGAACCCAGTCAATCCCACACGAAGTGGGGTCTTGGGAGGGTAAGATATAGGCGGCCTTTCCTTACCTTCAAGGGGTAAAAGGCTGTTTATCAGTGAAGAATCGATCTTACAAAAAGGTTTTTGAGAAGTAGAACTAACAAAATCAAGAAAAAGAAGTTTTGAATAATTCAAAAAAGCTTGAACAAGAACAAGAAATGAAGAAACTAACTAGTAGTATACCTGTAAACATTCCACTTCCCTGTGTGCAACTTTTCTGGAAGGACAACACTGTACCCTTGTTCTGCCAAAGCATAAGTATATGATATTGAATTGTGGGCTTAAAGAACTTATAACTCAATCCCAGTTCAAACAAACATCAATATCAGTTGTTTGCCTTTGTAAATCACACTTGAAAAGGCACTAAGGTCCTGTTTGTTAGCGTCTTAATGAGCTTAACGGGACTTATAGCTTATTCAGTCAGCTATAAATGACTGTTTGGCAATGGCTTGATGATATAGAAAGTGGCTTCTTCAGTAAGCTTCTAGGGGGGAGCTTTATGTAGAAAGCCAAGTTTTTCCAAACTTGTCCCTCCGCATTAAAAACATGTTCCTTCCATTTAGGAAAAAGCTCTCTCATACAAAAACCTTCCCAATCTATATAAACAGATTAATCCACACAGAAAACTTTATCCATACAGGACCTAATGGAAAACCAACCAAACAGCCCCTAAGTATAGTATATTTACTCTTAAAACAATGACACAAGAAGGGTGTCCCCGCAACTTATCTCTTAAATAGATGATCGAATATCGAATCAAATCAAACCGTCACCTTCTTGAGATATATCCTGTGAACTTATAATCCCCAAACTTAAACCCCATTTGTAAAATGTATCAATCAAATTGTCATGTCAACCTTTTTCCAACTAAACTAATCCTTTTCTGATTCTCTCAAAATCAAAAGTGAAGTGCATATATATGCATTCTCTCTTGGAAAGAATCTTAGACTTGATATCCCATAGAAACTTCTCATAACCAAAACTCAAACCTAACTAAAGGAGTATTCTATCCAGATTCTTATAAGTAGGTGATTCTGAGTGCAAGGGTGTAGGAATAGCAACACCCTAACTAAAAAAAAAAAAAAAAAACTTTTAGCAAATTCTGAAATATACCAGATTCTTATGCTTGGTCAACATCTAATCAAACTTGCTTTTTTAGAACACATTCCACTTAATAATACTTTGGTCAACATGTAATCAAAACTACTTTTTAGAACAGATTCCAGCCATTCCACTAAAAACACAAACTAGACAAGTAATCATTGAGATGAAAAGGCTCGAATTCCTACAATCTACAGTGAAAAGGAACCAATTGCAATTAAATCCAAAACCTAAAACCCTACTTAAATCACAAAAAGATAAAAAAAGAGTATATATAGTTATACCAACGAAAAACTCCCCAGCCGTCCGGTTGAGTTGCACCACCGGCATTGAGTGATGATCGCCGGCGGCAGAGTTGTTAACATGGTTTTGAATTGTTCGAATCCGGCGAATGGCTTTAGACTCCTCCATTGAAGAATTTTCTTTCTCCTTCTAGCTCTAGATCAAAACTTTTAAGACAATGTACAGCATATGTATATATATATATATATTATAGTGAGTTGAGACTTGAGAAGGGGGGAAGGGAGAGAGAAATTATTCCTAAATTTGGATGGAGTTTGAGTTGATAATGAGAATGAATGAATAAAATTGGTTGAGATTTGTCTACTTTTGTTCTTGTTTATAAAATTATAAATGTTCAATGAAGGTGTGCCGCCGGCAATGGCATGTTGAAAGAAAGAAAATGCTACATTACTACTTGTTGTAACTAATATGATTTTGTATGTAATGGAGACCATCTTTTGACAAATTAAATCATTTGAAAACGTTATCAATGCCATGTAAGATAATATTTTAGTTTTTTAAATGGTATCGTATGCAACAATTTAATAGGTAACTTTTTATTGGATAAGAATTGTCGATGTCACTTACTAGGTAATATTTCATGTTATCACTCTTGAACTCAATGAACCAAACTGTCACGTCAGCGCCGCGTCAGCTTTCCATTACCTTATCCAAACTAACCCAAACCATCCACTATACCCAGCCCAATCTTATCCACACATTAAATAATTAATAAGGAAAAAAATAAGAGAGAGATAGAGAGAAACAAGAGAGAGAAAGGGAGTGAGGTGGTAGGGTGAGGGTGGGGTGGGTTGCCTCTCGAGTCTCGGCTTCTGGAAACCAAAGGAGGGTGGGGGTGTTGGAACCCAAAGCCACCACTATGGTGTTGTTGATCAACCCAATCAACCCGATAAGGTTACAATCATTTTCATGTTTGTCTTGTAAAACAAAATTGATTAGATAAGCATTTACCGGATAAACATAAAATAAATGGACACTTAGTTATCAATTAATAAGCTTGGGTGTGTTTTAATGGATTTATATGTGGTGTGATTAAATATCTTAAAGTATCTTTAATTGATTGAGAAAGGCCAACATCTTTTTTAATTATTAAAGGAACAAGTAAACTTACAAAGGAAAGTAGGAAACCCCACTCCTATATAAATATATATATATATAGGAATCCCTTCTCTTTATAATGCAGTTTTTTAGAGTAATCTAATTGAGTTCGAAATATCTCATATAAATTAGGGGTGGTTATTTTACCGCCCAATCCGCATAACACATCTTCACCGCACCAAATTGCATGATTTGGAGCCTTTGCGGTACGGTTTACGGTTTGTATTTTTTAATACCGCACATTGCGGTTTGGTTTGCGGGTTTTAATTGTCTAAACCGCGGTTCCGCACTTTCTTAAATATTGTCATCTTTTAAGAAGGTAATTATAGAATATTTAACAAAAAAAGAAAGTAATAAAAATACCTTTTATTATTGTCTAACCCTAAAAGGAATACGTGTGCCGCCTCCATCTAGTTCATGTTAAATTCTCAAGAGTCGGAAGTTAATCAAAGTTGAAAGATGAAGCTCAATCGATTGTTTTGGAGTTTTTATTGTTTTCTTAGGATTTATTATTTGAAAGTTTTTGTACTTCATATTTTCACGACGTTTGTTTGAAGTTTGAACTATGAAGTTTTTTTTAATGAAATTTTGTTTGTTATTTTGCATGCAACATATTGGATATAACCCGCAAAAACCGCATTGTACCGCACCCTGCACCACACCACATTTTGCGGTTTGGGGCATGCACGGTTTGGTTTGTGGTTTGAAAAAATGTCTAAACCACATATGCGGTTTGGTTTGAGGGTTTGGCTCTAATCCGCACCATACCGCACCACGAACACCCCTAATATAAACAATATATATGACAAGGAAAAACATCTAAAGTGAAATTAACCAAGTATATGGCACAAGAGATGCTCTCATACAAACCTATCATGCAAGGTACCAATGTCAGGATGATTAGCCTGTATTTGGCAAAAATAAGCTAGCTTATAAGTTAGTTGATATATCAGGATGATTAGGAAATCTACTTAGGTTGTGTTTGGTTGGCAAAAATAAGCTGTAACATCCCGCCTAGCTCAACAACAATATTGTTCGCTTTGCCCCACTGGCTCACGGCTTTGTCTTTGGCAACCTAGTGAGGACTTCCTAGGAGGTCACCCATCCTGGTAATACTCTCACCCTAGCACGTTTAACTGCGGCGTTGCAAGAACCTGCCATGCATTAGGCCCCAAAACGCATTATTGTTAAGAAGGCCAAGACATTACTTATAACACCCCAGCATCACTTCTGTCTACGGCCGATATGGGATATGCCTAAGGTGTTACATAAGCTAGCTGATAAGATAGTCCATCTAAAATGTACCATAAGCTAGCTTTTTAAAACGCTACTTTGAGTAGCTTTTTGGGAGCTTTCTGTAGCTTTTTCCAATTATACTCTTATTAATATTAATTATTAAATTCAAATATGCCCTTTTTGGTCATTTTACATGCTCATAAGCTAATTTTTGCCTAACATAATTTGTTCATAAGCTAGCTTATCAATCAACATCTAACTTATCAGCTATATCAATCAACATCTAACTTATCAGCTACTAGCTAGCTGAACATCTAACTTATCAGCTAGCTTATGAACAAATTATGTTTGACAAAAACTAGTTTATGAGTATGTAAAATGACCAAAAAGGGTATCTTTGAATTTAATAATTAATAAAACTATAATTGGAAAAATCTACCAAAAGCTTCCAAAAAGTTACTCAAAGTAGCGTTTCAAAAAGTTAGTTTATGGTACATGTTTGGATGGACTAACTTATAAGCTAACTTATTTTTGTCAAACACAGGCTTAGATGTTTCAAATGGGAGGTAGCAGATCTATCACTAAAAGATAGATGATGCGTGTAATCGACTAATCGGGAAATATAATCTTCAACAATGAACTAGTAGATTTGTCCCCTTAGGTCCGTTTTGTTTGTAGCAATGGACTGAACTTTGGAGAGCGGGATTTGGATTTAAATCCTTTCAAAGAATTGTCCGGATTTGAAATCCTAGAATTTCTTGAGGCAATTGGGATTATGGGGGCTAGTATGGGAGGATACGTAATCAAGGAGAAAATTAGATGGCTATGATTTCAAAGAATTTCATAGGATTTGTATATAATAATGTTTAAAAACAGGTTAAAAATATTTGTTTTCTATTAATTAATTGAATAAAAAGCTAATTTAATTATATTTATGGTTTTTATAAATTATTAATGATGGAATTTAAATCCAATTGAAATTCTACAAACCAAACACACCAAAGAATTTCAAATCTTTCATGGGCCAAATCCCTACATGAAATCAAGTCCAATCCAATTCCTTTCATGCAAACCAAACGGACCATTGTTCTTTGAAATAAAGGTTTTGTCCATTATGTCGAAAATACAATACAGGTCCAACTTTGATCTTGGTTAGCTTTCGTCGCTCAATGAGTCAAAAAAATATTCTCTGTCTTTAAAGACAGATTTCGTACAATACCGATATGATTTATCGATAATTAATTTTTTATCCAAACAAATACTTAAAACAAATTTAGTTCTATTTTGTGTCTTTTACTTGGTATCACTTTAAAATATGTTTTATTTAATTTACATACAATGAACATAAAGAATAAACCTTTTTTTTTTTTTTTTTTTTGGGGGGGGGGGGGGGGGGGGGGGGGTTATTTCGAAAAAAGGTTAATGCACTTATCTTATGTGACATTTAAGTTTGTTGAGCTTTTTGGTCATTTATGTCCTTTTCCTTCTATTATAAACAACGTTTTAAAGAATCTATAAAGGAAGAAAAGTTATATTCTTCGTTTTATTTATTTTAAAAATCAGTCAAAGACCTTTTTATCCTTTTTTTTTCTAAACAAAACATATCTATTTATTTACAAAGCGATTCAATTTATTTGTCCTAAATAATATTTTATAATTTTAGTTCGTGATGGGCCACCAAATAGTATTGAATTATTGATAATGCATTATCTAATTGTGCCATGTTTGTTCCATTCTATTAAGTTAAGTAATTCGAAAAAAAAAAATTAGACAAGAATAATCATAAATACCATAATAAGGATAATCGTAAAAAAGTTATAAACTCATAAAAACCGATTAAAATTAATTTTTATGTTAGATTTTTTTTATCAAGTGCTAGGAAATGCAAAGATCCGTTCCCAATCGTTCAAAATCTCTCTAAGCTTTGGATGGGGAATAGAAATCGTAAGTTACATATAAATTGTGTAAGTTGCGAAGACTCGTTCCCAATCCTTCAAAATCTCTATAAGCTTTGAGTTTTGTCTTCTTGGTTTTCTTTGTATGTTTCTTTGGCTTCGTATCTCCTTGGTTTTTAGCATCTTGCTAAGGGCTTCTTAATAATGTTTGGTTGGCTAGGAGTGGGTAATGGCTTTGCAGAAACTCTCTTCCTAGTTCTTTTTTTTTTTGCCGTTCAAAAAAAAGTGATAGGATTTAAGATATTATTTTATATTGTTTCCTAATCAGGTGTTGTTTGTTTACCTATTAACAATTCTATTAAGAGGCAGTCTCTAAATTGTTAAGAGGTGAATCCTGTTTGGCAAAAAAATGGACTCTCAATCCTAATGGTTGATTTCTTAACAATTACCAAACCATCATATTCCTTTCTATACCATATCATAAGAGCCTCTTAATCATTCTGATCGCTTAATCATCCAACACCAACCCTGATAGTTTCACATGTATATTTATATGTTAATGTTAATTTTCTTCTTACTAAGTAAACAATATAATTTTTATATCTATTTTTTAAAAGTTTTTACTTTTTTTTATGATTTTTATTTAATTATCGTCCTATAATAATAGATTAGAGTATAAGATTAGTCAAGCAGGGCGAGTATAAAAATGAAAGGACGGCGAAAACGTTTGAATAAAAGAATATGCTATGAGATTTCTTTATCTTGTTTATTGGTATTTTGATTTATTGTGTTTGTTGGATATGAACCTAGAAGATAATATTATATATACGTTTAAATCATTTCAGGAAAGTTTAAATGTGAACCACTTTTTGGTTGTGAACGTGAAGACAACCGAGAGCGCGACACGGATCTATTAGAGTTTTAGTTACGATATACAAGTATATAGGGAAAAGTCTAAAAGAACGCAATGAACTTTACTACTTAAAATGTTGAGTATTAGAATGATTTTTAAAACAAATAAGTTATTGGACTTTCCAAAACATGTTAAGTAAATCTTTGTATTTTTTTTAAATCTATTAGATCCATTCGTATTGTAACTTGCAACCTATATAGCTGATAAAAGTACAAATTAAATTTTGAAAAAAAAAGCTGAAAATTACCAAATGTTGCCTTGTCTAAATCCACATAGGCTCATCCCACTTCCCCCACCCTCGTGTCTCATTCCTATCACCCTACACCATGTCGCCACCGCCGCTGCCCTCAGTTCATTTCCGTTGCAGATGTGTTCGCCAGTGCCCTCAGCCTACCCAGGCAACCATTGCCACCATTGCGACCATTGTAGGTGGTCGCAATGCGTTGCACTGACGACCCCCCCCCCCCCCCTCCCTCCAAACCATTAGTCAAAACAATCAGATTTTTTTACTCGCTCAATGGTTTGATTACTTAAGCGTTGTTTTTTTAATACCTCTTAAAACCTGTTAAAGCTGAAAATTAAGAGGTTTACAGACCTAAGATCGTTTGTTTATTTTAAATAATATATCTAAAAACCTCTTATCATCCTCTGAAATTTTAAAAGGTTCACCATTTACCTCTTATTTTTTTGATGTAAAATCAAATTTTAGACTTTTTAAAAAACAAACGACATTTTAAAGTGGGAATAAATTCTCTAACCTAAGCATTGACAACTATCTCAAAAATTAATCTCATCTCCAAATTGTACAATCAACCACATGGAGAAATTGTCCTATCTCCAAATTAATCTCCACCAAGCATGCATGGATGTCATGTTAATGCCTCAACTGCTTCAAAGTTACTTTTATAAATGTTTAAATTTCAAAGTTTTGGGGATTACTTTTGTTTCTTTTGCATCATCACTATAAGAATTCATATAATAATTTGTAAATTTAGGGTGTATTTGGTTGTGGAAAGTTTTCCAGAAAATTATTTCAAGAAAAATGAAAATTTAAAAACGCGTTTAGTTCATTTAGTTTCAAAAGTTTTCCAAGAAAATGAAAATTTTCTATTTCCTAACTTCTATGTAAATTAGAAAATTGATTTTAGTAGTTTTCCAAAATTTCTAAATGCTTTTTCTAATTTTCTAAAATTGAAAATGAAAACTCCACAATTTCAACCAAACGCGTTTTCTAAAATTTCATAGAAAACTGCAAATGAAAACTCGTCCCATTTTTTGAAAACGTTTTCTAGAAAATAAAAACAACTTTTCATATCCAACGCACCCTTAATTTCTTGATTTCAACCACTTGCATCAAACCTTGAATTCTAACAAGATTCACAGGTGTATCAAATATATTTTCATATCTTATACTTCCTTAAGTTCAAAAGACCTTTGACAATTGACATCATCTTGGTACAACGGTACCAATAAAATGTAAAACTGCATCTCTATGAGACCACCCACATGGGCCTTGCAAATACAATTGCAAATGTTGATTGCTCTTGAAAGCCATCTAGGCATGCACCAACCTCTTCTCCAATTTTCTTTTTTCTTTTTTCTAATAATTTAAAATAAATTAATCTTTATATCAAACAATTAATTTTATAAATTATTAATATATTGATATTTATTAATTTAATTATAGTTATATGAAAATATTCTATGCATGTATATAGCTAAATTAATTTAAATATTAAATTTTATATTATGTAAAATTCAATAAATTTTGTGTTTTGATATAATTTAATAAATTATATATTGAATTTAAAACAATAAATTATAAAATAAATCATATAATATATTAATTGTTTATTTAAAATTAATTGTTTATATTTTAGTTAATATTGAAAAAAAAATAGTATATAAATAGTTAATAAATGTTGTAGTGGAGACCACTTTTGAAAGTATAAGTGAATTGCACTTGGATGAAAGATAATTGCAAATGCTGATGTGGTACAATTAATTGAAAGTGTAAATGAATTGCAAGGATGTGGATAACATGATTTTTTTTTCTTTCTATATCATCATATTTGCTTATGTATTGAACGTAGATACCAATTTTATCATGGTATAAACTTCTAAATTCAATATCAACTTTGTCTTTTAAAAACTTGCTTCTTCTACGAAAAAGTATTTCTTTTTCAAGAAAATGGTATACAAAAAGTAGTACTTGTTAGTAACGCTTATTATCCATATTATGGCTTTTGCAAGCCAAGTATCTTCCTTGAATAATATAACCACAAAAACTCTCATATAAACAAAAAGATATGTTGAAGAAGTTGAAGCGGACGAGGATAGTCAAATGAAAGAGCCAAAAGAGAAAGACGTGACACCTCCGTTAAAGCCGATAGTTAGCTTGTATGTGTTACCGCTACCTTTTCTATAACGGTCAAATGCATATAAGAACGAGGAATAGTTCAAGAAGTTTTTGGACATTTTCAAAAGGCTATAGATAAATGCACTTGCACAAATGCCAACATATATCAAGTTCATGAAAGACATCTTGTACAAGAATAGGAGGATTAAAGACCATGCTAAAATTCCACTCACTGAGGAGTGCAATGCAATCATTCAGAATAAGCTTCCCCCAAAGCTTCAAGGTCCACGAAGTTTCTTTGTACCTGTGAAAATTGGAATCTTTGATTTTCATAAAGTCTTATGTGATTTAGGAGCTAGTATTAATTTAATGCATTTATCAATTTTCAAGAGGATGGGTATGGCAAAAATGAAGCGAACATTAGTGACAATTCAATTGGCCGATTGATTAGTGGAACACCCATAGGGCAGAGCTGAAGATGTCCTCATTAAAGTTGGAAAGTTCTACATTGGCCGACTTCATGGTGCTAGATATGGATGAAGATAAGGAGGTGCTACTAATATTGGCAAGACCGTTTCTAGCTACGAGCAAGGCAGATTGACATGGAGGTATATGAATTGACATTATGAGTTGTTAGTGAAAAAGTAACTTCTAAGGTGCTCTAGAGTATAAAGGGTCGGGCTAGACTAGAAAACGGAGATCTTGGAGAAGTAGACGTAGGAAAATTTGGGGAACATCGCAATTATGGGTGGTTCGATCTAAAAAATGATACTGAGCCAAGCTGACATCACAAAACATCGTGCCACAACTCTAAATACATCGAATCTGCTAGGTTTGGTTTCTTTATTTTTTGTGTAACTTTGATCTTTTTAGGTAGATAGAGTTTCCCTTTTGTTTGTGAAGGTCTTACGTTGGTGGAACCATAGAGAGCACCGCGACTTGGGTCTCAAACTAGTTGTATAAAAGAATTGTTGTATCTAATTTCAACGCTAGCTTAACCTACGGAATATCTATGTTAGTCTCCATTTAGTGTGGTAAACTTTGGTCTCGGGCTTGTTTCACTGCTAGTTTAACCCACGAGAACAAGTGGTGGTCTCCAAAATGTTTAAAATGGGTTTTTTGTTCGACACTATTTCCACTAGTAGTAGAACTCATGTGAAAACTAGTGACGGTCATTATGTTGGGGTTAAAGTTCTCGGATGAAACTAGCGGTAAAACTAGCGCTAGCCTCTGTTTTCATTCACAAGATTATGTTTAGCCGCTAATTTACTACCTACTTCAACTTACTTTGAAACTATCAGCAACCATTGTTTTGATTACCATTCTTGGGCTAGTTTCACCACTAATTTAACTAGCGAACACCACTTTTTCACGAATCAAAGATTTTGCACACTCCTACCCAACAATCCATTTATCCGTTAAGCTAATTTCAGCATAATCATCTTGTGCACATTGTGTCCTACGGACACTATGCCTATTAGCTGAGTATCTTGCACACATTCGTGCACGATACTCCGGTACAACACCCGATGGGAGAAACCACTTAACTTTAAGGGAAGCGACCCCAATACAAACTAAACCAGGGAATGATTCTAAGTCACTAGATCTGGATCTAATACATCACTTGAACTCACCTTGGCTAGATTAAATTTAAGTTTTAAGAAAGTTAGTTTGATTTTTCTGAAAAAACTCAACTGTTTTTAATTTAAACTTGAATCTTCTATCAAAACCTTTTTTTGATGAAACTTTTTCACTTGAACCCATCTAATCTCGCTATAAATATCACATACCATTCTAAATATATTCACTTTTTCATATAAATTTCAGTACTTCAAAGTCCATCATCGTTCTTTGACTTTAAAGGGGGTCAACTTTTGTGAGTTATTAAATTCTAACTTTTGATTAAACGCCTTTACCCGACTGCAATCTTCTCTAGGGATTTACTAAAACCCCAATACCATAGAATAACGTTGCAAGACTTTGTATAGGCATAAAGTGCATATAAGATTGTATAATTTTCATTATTAATTCCTAAATCTACCGAGTCTCGAACATCTAATAGGTGTTGAAGCTTTCCTACACATATAGTAAGCTCTAGGGGTGGACCTGTGGTTGGGCATACAGTGACCTGTGCCACCCTTTCATTCATTCGCCGTGGTGTAAAAAATATAGGATTGTAAAAGGTGTAAAAAATCTATTGTTTGCCACCATATATATTTTAAAATTGCAATACAGACATAAATTTTTCTTGGTAGAGTTGGTTAGTTCCTTGTATTGTTAGTCATTTTTACTAGATTTTCACTATTAATTTTGGATTTATTTTGTTTATAAAAAATTGGCACTCAAACTTGAGACCTTATATTTGAAAAACAATGAACCAACCTGTGGCGGAACACAGGCTTTATAAGCGAAGGGGCCAAGCCTAATCTTTCATACAAATATATAACAAAAACAAGTTTGATACATTCTATATAACAGATATATATTTTATAGAAATTACAAAAAAAGACACCAATGAAAGTTAAAAGATATTAAAACTCAAAAAACATGATTATTTTGTACTTAAGGTACTCTACAATTTTCTCCAAACTAATCTTTTCTACAATATGTAAATTACTTGTTCAATAAATAAGTTAGACACGACTAAACATAATAAACAAATGAATAAATATAAAAATAAATAAAAACATAATAAAAAGTAAGATTTAGACGTACCTACAAATAACGACGTTTCAAGATCTACCATCTAGCAAGTAAGTGGTAAAAGTTGTGGATGTATAGGATTGGTTAAGTGTCAAGCAAGGGTGAGATGTTATAGCTTTTATAAATGTTTTAATGTTTGAAGAAGGTAAAAAACGAAAATTCATTGAAAAAGAAAGTCGTAGATGATTAAAAGGAATACTAGGTTTTTAATGAAAACAAAAATTTGTAGGTTATTTAATTGGATGGGCTTTTAAAATACTAATTAGTGGAGAGGTCCATCTTTTAGAATTTAATATAAAACCTTATTATATATATATGTCTACTTTCGTAACCATATTTAGAAGCCAGAAAATCAAGGGGGCCATGGCCCCCCACTGCCACAAGAGCCATCTGATACTGGAACCAACCATT
This sequence comes from Centaurea solstitialis, assembly GCA_030169165.1. Taxonomy (NCBI): domain Eukaryota; kingdom Viridiplantae; phylum Streptophyta; class Magnoliopsida; order Asterales; family Asteraceae; genus Centaurea; species Centaurea solstitialis. The sequence continues at coordinate 26,230,470 of CM058047.1, forward strand.
AAACCAATATTGATTTTATGAAAAATATTTCTATATATGTTTCTTATAGTAAAATGGTGTCACCGTTTAGAAAAATTCTCGACCCGTCCTAGATAAGCTCACCCATCAAATTACTGCAACAAACCACTTTAATAACACAATTTTTTTCCTTTCTTAGGTTTTAGGATTTAATATAATTCTGGATATGTCATTGAGACCAATTGGGACTTATACGCATCATGGTAGTAGGTATTTTTTCATGAAAATAAACGCTTTAATTTACACGCCAGTGGTCCATCATCGCAGCCATTATGTTACACTTGGTGACCTACAAACCTCATCAATACAAATACAAAATGCTTATAAGCGTTTTAATTTTATAGGACGATTTTGAAAAGTGTTCTGTAAATTCATCGTTTTAGATGACACTTATATTTATAAAGCATTTATTCAAATAGTATTCTATAAAATAGTTAATAGAACATTTTGTTTGAAAAAATGCTCTAAAAAACTTGTTACGCCGTCCTAAAGCGTTCTACAAACTTCTTGTAGAGGAGTAATTAGGCAATCAGAAATCGATTGTGCAGAGGAGTTAGACTATCTACGAGTATGTGCGATTGGAACTCTCAGGCAGATAGAACACATAGAACCGGTACAAGCTCTTCTAAAATCGATTCCGTTAGAAAACAGTGAAGTAAAGTTGTTATGGGGGAGGGAAGTAATGATTAAATTTGGGTCGGAGGAAATGCTACGAAGGATTGTTGATGATAAAATTCACGGTTTACACTATTGGGTAAAGGATCTAATGAAATGGTCAGCAGGTTTTAGAACATCGGAGAGACTGATATGGATTAAGATTGAACGGGTGCCACTTCAAGTGTGGAGAGAAGAAGCTTTTGCAGGAATTGCAGAAAAATGGGGGAAAGTAGTTACCACCAAGAATTGTAGCTTAACAAGGAATTGTAATCTGATGTGGGGAAAGGTGTTGATTAGCACGTGTTTAAAATCAAGAATTTCGGAAATCAAAAGTGTCATGGTCAGGAACTTAGCATTCGTGATATCAATTCAGGAGAAAGATAGTAGCTTACTTGAAAGTCAAATCCAACAGTTCCAGGAGGATTTTGACAACGAGCACAGGTCAGAGGAAGACGGCAACTCGGAACAATCGGAATGGACGAAAGGCGATGTAAAGAGCGATGACGGCCGGCAAGATAATTCGGAAAAAAAGGGGAAGTTGGCATTCATACCTTAATTGGATCTCCAAAAACCAGAGATGAAGGAGTGAAGTCCCAATCCAGCGAAATTGGAAGTGGAAAAGAGTCAAACTCGTTAAATGAGAGTCCAGAAAAGCAATGGCCGGAAAGGGTTGAAGGGTGGTCGGCGCCGCCGGGGATTCATGGAGAAGCAATGAGGCAATCAAAAATCCGAGAAGACGAATCGTCAGAGTGTCGATATCGAAGTTTGTCATGATGAATTCTATTCCCGTAGAGCAAGGTGCAGATTCCAAAGAAAGTCAAAAAGAAAAGGAGGCTAGGTTGGATAAGGGCGCTGAAGAGAATATTCTACAATTCTCTGGGAATTCCTTTGTAAGTGGGCTGGAATTGAAAATGGGGAAGGATGTTGGGCCAAATATAAAAGATTTTGCTGGATCTTACTCTTCTGGGCCCACTAATGATTCACAGATTCATCAAGATGGGCCACTAGCCAAAAATAATTGTAGAGCACATGTAGTTAACTCAAGCCCAACAGAGATTGAAGAAATCAACGATGTTGGTCTTGATAAAACATCAAATTTCGAAAAAGAGAAACCAGACAAGTCAAATTCGTCATCTTCAACAGGAGGATCCCAGAGAGTGAAACAGTCTAGGCAGAAGCACGTTACTTCGATGATGTGGAGAAGCAAGGTTAGTCTTCATAATTTGAAAAGATTGGTTAGAGCCAAAGGTAAAAGGGTCGCAAAAACAAAAGAAAAAAATAAAAGGGGGGATTCATTGAAAGGAAATTCGACATCTTCAGATACTGGAAGGTCGGAGAGAGGAGTTACAACATCGTTGAATCAATTGTCCCTATCAACAGAGCTGAAAGGAAGTCAACCAAGGAAAGAATTGTTTGAATTTGGTACGTCGATTGGGGTGGAGTGGGTGAATTCTGCGGGTTCAGGCGGTGGCCTAAGGTGAAGAAGTGATAACGGTGGTAAGTTCGTTTCTCTTTCTTTTATCATGAAGATCATCTCTTTAAATATTCGAGGGTTAGGTTCGATAAATAAAAGAATATGGTTGAAAGAAATTTGCAAAATTCATTCTCCCAGTATGGTGGGGATTCAGGAGACAAGACTAAAAAATCTCCAAGAAAGATTGGTGTTCGATTTCTGGGGTAATTCGGAGGGGGATTTTGAGCAGGTGGAAGCGTCAGGGAAGTCGGGTGGCCTAATAACTGTGTGGAATAGGAATTTGTTCAGCTGTGAATTCGTAATTAAAGACGATAGTTTCTTAGCGGTAGTTGGTAAATGGGGTAAAATAGAAGGGTTGGTAGGATGTGTTAACGTCTACGGACCGAGTGATTTGAAGGGTAGACGGGAGCTGTGGAAAAGATTAGGGCTTCTTTGTGATAAAGAGGAGATAAAGTGGATCTTTTTCGGCGATTTTAACGAAGTTCGTGGTAAGCATGAAAGGTTCAATTCTACAACGAATGTCAAGGGTGTAAGAGACTTTAATGATTTTATCAATAGATATGGTCTTTTAGACATCAGAATGGGAGGAAGCAGGTTTACAAGAGTGACTGATGATGGGGCAAAATTCAGCAAGTTAGATAGGTTTCTCGCATCCTCAGAATTCGAGAAATCGTGGAGAAACCTAGGGGAAAGGTATTGGAAAGAAAATGGTCCGATCATGCGCCGATAGCTTTAGTTGAACAAAAAAGAGACTTTGGACCAGCGCCTTTTAAGTTTTTCGGTGCGTGGCTCTTGGATAAAAGTTTGGAACAAGTGGTAATGGATGCGTGGAAGTTGGAAGTAAAGTCGTCGAGACCCGATTGCGTATTTAGAGATAAACTAAAAAACGCGAAGCTTGCAATTAAGGAGTGGAGAAAAAACCGAGATGGAGATCTTGATAATTCCCTCAAGTCGGCGAAAGAGGAGGTAAAGAAGTGGGAATCGAGGTGCGATTTGACTACTCTCCGGGAGGAAGAAAGAGCTCAATGGGTGGAGGCTAGAAGAAAATGGCTTGATTTGGAGGAAAAAAGTGTAGCTATGGCGACACAAAAGGCAAAGGTAAAATGGATTAAAGAAGGCGACGAGAACTCAAAATTCTTCCATCTCGTAAGTAAATACCGAGAACGGAAGAATGCTTTAACTGGACTCAACATTGATGGGGTGTGGTCGGAGGATCCGGGAGAAATAAAGGAGTATGTGTTTGACTTCTTTAAAAAGAAATACGCCAAAGTTAATAATCCACGCCACAAATTGAACATGCGGGGGTTAAATAGAATCTCGGCGGAAGAAGCCATCTCGCTAGAAGAACGCTTCACAGAAGAGGAGGTATGGAACGCGGTCAAGGAGTGTGGGAATAATAAATCCCCGGGCCCGAATGGTTTTACGATTGGTTTCGTAAAAAAAATTTGGGGTCTTATCAAGGATGATTTGATGAGGGTCTTCGAGTGGTTTTCGGAAAAAGAAGCTCTTACCGGAGGTTGTAATGCCTCCTTCTTGAATTTAATCCCGAAATCCGGGAACCCGTTGGGGCTTAATGATTTTCGACCAATTAGCCTAATTGGGATCGTTTACAAACTTCTCTCGAAAGTCTTGGCGGAAAGAATGAAAAGAGTGATTGGAGGTGTGATAAGTTGTGAACAAAGTGCTTTCCTTCAAGGGAGATCTATCCTTGATGGGATCCTTATAACAAATGAAGTGGTCGATTTTATGAAAAAGACCAAGAGAAAAGGTGCGATCTTGAAAATTGATTTCGAGAAAGCGTATGATACGGTAGAATGGAACTTTCTTTTGGAAGCACTAGAAGGTATGGGTTTTGGGATTAAATGGAGGAAGTGGATAAGCTTGTGCCTCTCTTCTTCCTCTATCTCGGTCCTTGTAAATGGTTCTCCAATGGGAGAATTTTCGATGGAGAGGGGGCTAAGACAAGGCGACCTTTTGGCCCCCTTCCTTTTTTTGGTGGTTGCGGAATGCTTACATCTTTTGGTGGTAAATGTAGAAAATTTGGGGTTATTAAAGGGTATAAAAGTGGGAAAAATAACGTTTCGATTTCTCATCTCCAATATGCGGATGATGTAATTTTGTTTGGAACTTGGGAGACTGAAAATCTCAAGAACATGATGAAGATTTTGGAGTGTTTTCACGCAGTATGGGGTTTAAAATAAACTTGAAAAAAAGTAAGTTGTATGGTATTGGAGTCAAAGAGGAGGAAGTGAAGGATTGGGCCATCGCGTTGGGATGCGGAAACGGAAAATTAACTATTTTGTACCTCGGGCTTCCGGTTGGAGCATCGTTGCGTTTATGTTCCACGTGGTTACCGGTAATTGAGAAAACCAAAAAGAAACTTGCGGGGTGGAAAGCAAAGTTGTTCTCCTTTGGTGGTCGGTGGACTTTGACCAAATCGGTCCTTGGGAGTTTATCTTTATATTACTTCTCTCTATTTCGAACCCCGGTGAGTGTAGTTAAGTCATTAGAGAGCTTGCGTAGAAACTTTTTTTGGGGAGGGGGTGGGGGGTGGGTTGAATGATTTAGATAATCGTTCGAGTGGTTACCATTGGGTCAAGTGGTCTAAAGTTCTTGGATCTTTTGAAAATGGGGGTCTTAATGTGGGTAGTCTTAAGGAGCTTAATTAGGGTTTGCTTTGCAAATGGTGGTGGCGGTTCCACGTGGATGAAGGGGTATTATGGGTAAAGGTGATTAAGAGCATATATGGGGATGATGGAGGTTTGGTTTGTCTTGATCGGTGTAGGGGGGGGGGGGGTAATTTGGTATGGGGAAATATCGTGAAGGTGGGATTCGAGGTGAATCAAAATGGGGCTAATTTCTCAAATTCTTTTGGGAAATTAATTGGGAATGGGGTAGATTCTAAGTTTTGGGAAGACAGTTGGTTGGAGGTAGGAAGGCTAAAAGATAAGTTCCCGATACTTTTTAATTTAGAAGTAAAGAAAAATACCGCCATTGCGGATAGAGGGAACTTTAGTGGTGACTCGTGGAGTTGGAGTTGGGGTTGGAGGAGAGAACCAAGAGGGAGGGAGAAAGGCGAGTTAGAAGGGTTGTTGAAAGTTTTAGAAGGGTTCGCTCCTAAGAGAAATGTGCTAGATAAATGGATTTGGAAACTAGATCCGTTTGAGGGTTTCTCTGAAAGGGTTTAGGAACTTAATAGAAGAGGCGGTTTGAGGGGCTAGTAGGGGTACTTGTAACCCAACTTTGTGGTTAAAGGAGGTTCCGAAGAAGGTGTGTATCTTCATGTGGAGGGTGAATACGGGTAGACTTCCGGTGAGGTTAGAATTGGATAGAAGGGGTATGGATTTGGACTCAATCCTATGCCTGAGGTGTGATAGTGAAAGTGAATCGGTGGAGCATGCTCTTATTGGGTGTAAGGCGGTTAAAAGCTTGTAGAGCCTTATAGGAGCGTGGTGGAATTTGGATGTAAAGGATTGCAATTCATTACATGATCTAATCAATCTAGGCAACAAAGAGGGTGTGGGAGTAAGAGGTGGGAGGAGGTGGATAGCGTTGACTTGGTGTGTGTCTTATTTGATTTGGGCGAACCGTAATAATTTGATTTTCCACAACAAAAACGTTTTGTTAAATGAAGAGCTTTTCAGATTTCAATTGAAGACTTTTGATTGGGTGTGATAACACCAAAATTATACATGTTTTGGTTGCGCGTAATCGTATGACTTTACCCCATTTCTCACCCGTTTATGATCATTTCATGCACTAAATGAGCTTATTATTGATTGTGAAGGATTTGGAGGCCGTGGAACGGAAAAGTACGGAAAAAGGCGAGAAAACGTGAAAAATGCACAAAGTCAACACAGAAGACACTTGGCGATCGCGAAGTCCTATATTTGGCGCCGCCAAGTTCGACTGAGTTGAAGATTAGGGTTAAATTAAGTGTTTGGCGTCGCCAAGTGGGCAGTCTGGCGATCGCCAGATGGAGCCTGGTCGTTTTTCTTTAAATATCAGCCTCCTCCTTCAGTTCTAATGAGGAGATTCGAAGTCCGATACACGAGGGAAGTACAGAGGAATGAGAGTGAGAGTACGAAAGGTGCCGATACGCTGCGAAAGTCGATCTCCGATCATCTATCGTTGTACTGTCGGTATCATGTCGATGTCCACTTTTGTTTATGTTTTTGTTTTCATTATGAGTGAGTAGTCTATTAGTAGTGCTTGTCATGATAGATGAACCTTTATGGATGATATTTTGCAATTAATGTTTATTGGTTTGTTTTTGATTAATTGAATGTCGTTTATGGTTCTTTTCTGATTATTGTTGTTGTGGAAATTTGAATTCACTTGGTTGGGTGTATTTGTTAGACCAAAAGCAGATAGACTCCGAAAGGATAATCAACCTACCTTAGCCTGACTTGGACCATAGAGTTGTGTTAAGGGGTTACTTTGACCAATAAGTGACCGATAGTAAAAGAGCCATTGCAATACTGATTGGGAAGGGTTTACCGATTCTAGATTGTGGACCAAACGATTTAGGATTGGAATTAGGAGGACCATATCCTAGTTCATAGCCATAAATTGTACATGTTAGGGTGTTCCCAGACTTAAATTCCTACAATAGTCAAAACAACCAAACCTTCGACTTATTCTTGTCATCCATATTGGGGATTCACATTATCATGATAAGTACTGCTGTTTTCCCTTATTATAATCTTAAATTATTTTAATTGCTTTCTTAGTTTTACTTAGTTAATTACCTTTTTCAGTATTCAAACCTTTTTCATACAAAACCCCCCTTTTAGATTAATTAAACCGATTCAGACTTTAGTCTACGATAACTTGACCGTTCCCAGTGGTAGATAAGATACCTGGACTTTCCTACACTATATTACTCACGATCAGGTACGCTTGCTTGTATATGTGGTAAGACGGTGGCTAGGCATTAGAGGTTAAAACTTGTTACGCTTTTTATATACGATAATTACCGCATCAGGGTGAATAGAAGAAATAAAGATATTGCGTTGGATTGGAGCTCGTGGATGGCAGATCCGTTGGGAGAATCCACACCGTGACTTTGAGAAATGCAAGCTGTGGTGGGGGGTTCGCAATTGGTGGAGGTCTGTCAGTCTTTTCTTCTCAGCGGGGGTGCAGTAGAGGTGTTTACGGCAGCATCTGTCCTCGGTTATAAGCCGAGAGAAGCTGCATTGAAGGCAGGGTAATTGACGGCGGATGCGTCCTCTGTTTTCTGGAGTGTTCGGGTTGCTGTGGTGATCGCGAGCGGAGTGCTTCTGTTTTCTGGAGTGTTCGGGCTGCTGTGGTGTGGTGTTCGGGCTGCTGTGGTGATCGCGAGCGGAGTGGTTCTGTTTTCTGGAATGTTCGGGCTGCTGTGGTGTGGTGTTCGGGATGTTGTGGTGATCGCGAGCGGAGTACTTCTGTTTTTTGAAGTGTTCGGGTTGGTGTGGTGTGGGTTCAGGCTGCTGTGGTTTCTTCTGCGACTAGTTGAGCTTGTTTTTACAACATGTAAATCCTTCCGTTAGTCGTTGGTTTTCGTTCGATGGGTCTCGTTTTGTTATGGTTCCTGCTGTTGTAGTTTTGGTCCTTTGTTGTACTGCTGTTTTACTTGGTTTATGGTAATAAAGTTACTTGTTGTTTCAAAAAAAAAATATATTTGAGCTATTCCTTTTCCAGGTAACAGTATTATAAAATGTAACTTTTTAATTTTAAAAAGATTCAGTTTGTTTACAATAAAACCCGCATGTGAAAGTTGGAAATTCTTTCGACTTTAACTTGCATGAGTTTAAAACAATAATTAATTTCTACTTTAAAAGATTTAATTATTAACTATTTAATTGTTTTTATATAACAACATGTTTTGTTCTGTTAAATAGTTAATAATTAAATCTTGTCCTCGAACAGTCCATGTTGCAGACTTGCCCACCCTTATCTAGATTTTCTTTTGAGCCCATGCTGTAAGTGCGTGATTCTATTGTTCTATAAAATAAATACAAATATATGAAACAGTCTTGACAATTAAAAAACATAAAAAAAGTAAACATAACTAAGAAATTTAAAGTTTATTAACCTCCTTACGTCCTACGAATGAAGTACCACTGTTGTTGAAAACATCTGAAATACTCTATGAGTCCGACAATCGGTAATCTGCGTAAAAACTAGACATTGCGTTGATCGACTCCGTACTATTTGAAGTCATAATGTTGTACCATATACTAGGAAAATACGCCGTTGCCACCAGTGGCAGAACACAACCCTTTTAACCGCGGTGGCTGAAGCTAATCTCTTATATACTTTCAAAAGCACAAAAAGCACGTTAGCCAAAGTTATAATGTTCATCTTAAAACTGATTTAAAACAAGACATTAAATACAAAATAATATTTTCAATAATCTTCCATTCAATAAACAAAACCAACAAATTGTTCTAAAACTTATCTTCCATACTATTTCTTATCTTTTCTTTTTCATAATAAAAATATTTATTTTTGAAAATGACTCCATAACTAAGATTAACAATGATTTCCTTTCTAGTTGTTGTTACTAACTATTGACACAAATATGAAATAAATGTCAATTGCTTATAATCTATATGTAAATTAAAAGTTACATCTTCAGAGCTATTTCTAATGATCACTGAAATAACATATATTAACGATTCGAAAAGGCCGACTTGCGGTTCTAAGAACAAGAGATGAGAAAAGACAAAGAAACTCTATGAAACTATAATTAAAACGATAATCTAATTGTATTAACCGACATTTAATTGCTTCGTAACTTTTAAATAGATTGATAATTAGGGAAATTTATTAAATACCAAACTTGAAGTTAAAATTTTGAAATATATGTTATATATATATATATATTGGGCTATGAGATTATTAGGTGAAGATTAAGTGAAGATTTTAGAAATTTATTTGTCATCATTTTTGGACTATTTCGACATTGTTGTCCAATGTGTTGATGTGCTGAAGGCTAACTTGAAGTTAGAAAATTTGGAGATTGAAGAAGCGAGGTGGGTGGACTAGGGATATGAGAATTGTAAATTAGTCGAGGGGTTAACTTTAAGTTGTAGATTAAATTGTTCAAAAATTGGAGGTGGATTAGTGGAGGGCCCATACACATTTATTATTCTTTTACATAGAAATGCATGTAAATGGGTCTTCTAAGTGGGATGAAAATAAGGGGGGCCTTGGCCCCCTCCAGCCCTCATGACGTTCTGCCCCTGATTGCCACCTATCTACCCAACCTCTTCCATTAATTGAGCGGCGACAGAACATGCATCATCTGGTCAAACTCCCACATCGTGTCCGCCTTGCATGCTTTCCAATATAGGGTCTTACACAATTTTTATCCATTGGTCCTTGCTTTTAACGTTCATTTCCAAATGTCGACAATATAAAGCATGATGGTTCATTGGGAAAATTGCAGTCTTCGCTACGTTTATAGAAGCATCCCCATCGGACATAAACACCAAGCCTTGTAGTTTCCTGATACATTGTTTCAACATGGACAAAAACCAAGTCCAGTAGTCTGCGATCTTGGACTTGCCTACTCCGAAAGCAAAGGACATAATGTTGTTATTTGCATCCATGGAAACCACCAAAAAACGTAGTACCAAGTAAGGCCCTTTTCAAATGAGCAGCATCTATTATAAAGGTAAAACACGAGTTTCTAGAAAAAAGTTTGGATCTGCATAGAGGAAGGAGGTGGTTTACATAGGTAAAGGTTCATAGTTTATATATAATATGTAAACATGTGATGTAGTTATATGTATCACTACACAAAGAGCAACAAAACACTCCTCAAAACGATAGCTAGATAGAATATGTTCTTATTTCTTGTACATGGATTGTAAAGTTCCATATTATACAAAAAAGGTAGGGAGTCGATGAACGACTCCACATGGCCGCCTCTCACCATTTGCGGTGCATTACATCTGGCATACCAACCTTGGTGATACTCGATAGCAATATCGAATCGTTCGTTTTTATCATGCACAAAGCCATTTGGCCGAAGTTCTATGTTGGCATCTATAAATTTACCTTTGAGTATATATGAACAAATACTTTTTTGTTTGTTTGATGGTGGATTAGGTTCAGTTAGGTCTTCGAACAAGTGTGTATGTCATGTAAGTTTTATACATGAAACATACGGTCACTTGCCACAAAGACTACCTTCATACGCCAACAACATTCATCTCGAACGTATACATCATTGAACCAACTTTTGTTAGACCTTTTCATTCTATACTCGAACCCCTTTTGAAGAAACTTAATTCTGAGCTCTACAATCATTTCTTCCTTTGTATCATATATTTAACCACAAGATACTCTTGCATTACGAGCATAAGGTATGACTTCGTCGGTCATGTTCTAGAGCTCTGGGTAGAAAGGGGAGGAGGCATATCAAAATAATCATTTTATACCCACTAAATGATTTGATAAAAGGACTTTTTTCTATATCATCTTTGTATTCATCCTTATCTATATTTGATAAATCAACATCAGATATATCCAATGTAAAAACATAGGCTTCGTCATCTTTAAATCCTCCAAGATGTCTAGCGTCTAGCGTGTTCTTGCCAATGTTTTAAAACCCGAGTCACCCGGCCGGGCAGACCAGTAATCGACGGAGAGGCCGATTCGAAAAGGCCGGTTTAATAGTTGATTTAAGGCTAGGATAGAACTGGCCGGTTTTCTTAAAAACCCGGTCGAACCTGTTGTTTTGAACCAATAAAAAATTGTTCAGAGCGGTTAAAATAGGCAGTCGGCAATCGGACTTTGGGTTTCTCTTCTGCTTCCTGATCGAACCGGTTGTTTTGAACCCTTTTTTCTGCCTCATGACTCAAGCACGGCAGCCTTCGATTTCTCTTGGATTTCTCTTTTCGATTTCTATCAAGTTTGGTGTCACAGGTGGTCGGTCGGAATGTGGAAGCATGTGTAGTCAGAGTAGAAAAACGAAGGGACAAATAATAGATTTCAAATGAGCAAATAAAAGAATGAAATAAGAAAGGTAAAGGAGGCGGCGGAGGAAATAATTTGAAGGTGAAGTTTGAAACCCTATTTTGGAGGTGGTCTAACTTTAGTGGAATAAGTGGGGGCCATTGTAATATTAAACATGGGTTGTTTAATGTGAAAGGGATGGGCCAGGTTTAGAGAAAAGAAAGTTTAGGGCCACTATATATATATTGTATATTTGTATATAGAAAAGTGAAAATAGTTTAAAATGCTTGGAACGGTTGAACTAGTGGTTGAACCGGTCAAACCGGTTGAATCACGAACCGGTCATCACACCGGTTCAATTAAAAAATTGGTTTTTAAAACATTGGTTCTTGCTATTGTTGTTGTTACATCTTTGAAACAAACTCGGGATAATAGTTACTAACACCATACGTAGGCTAGGAATAAAGGCAGGGTTGTAGGATTGCTGGAATTATGAATGTGTCTCTGATTGAGAAGTATACATTGCTTCATGGTTTGTAGTGTTCAAAGTACCACCCACATCACCTCCACTGTACTAGATAAATCAATATACACAAAAAGTGTAGGCGTCATGTGACTCGATTGCAAATTCCATGAAAGCACAAACATCTTCATCGTTAATTAACTAAAACATTTCACCACCATTCATGTACGCAAACTTGGTTTCACCAACTGAATCGTCAATCTCAAAGTTTCTATAAACATAAGCAACCATGTGTTAATGTTAAGTGTTTACACGTAACGGTAAAGAATATTAAATCGTTTAGGTAGTACAAACATAATCCCACCCGTTGTTACCTTAGATATATTCACCACCGGAATGAACGTATAACTTGATCGTTTTGACACTGAAACTCATTTTCAAAATAATGGACTAAGATAGATAAATGATGAACAAAGGAAGAAAGCAACGAAGACGATATCCTATGCAAGGATTATAGAAATTGATGCCAAAAGGTTGAAAAATATTATTACATAAGAGAGTTACATTTGGAACGAGAGTTGTGTATTTTTAAGAGTGCGTAAAAAAAAATACAACCATGGTTTCTATAGGGAAAAGAAAAGGAGATAATGGAGGAAATTAAGGACGAGATTATGGAGGAAATTAAGGAGTAAAGTAGGAAGGAACTTAAGGGATTCCAATACCCCCTCTCAAGTTGGCGCATGTAATTTTCGAATGCTCAACTTGACGAGTAAGGTTTGTAATAGATGAGAACCAAGTGGTTTCGTAAGCAGGTCAACAATTTGTTGCTTTGAATTGATGTGAACCGGTACAACCTCTTTTCGTTCAACTCGTTCGCGAACGAAAAACCAATCCATTTCAACGTGCTTCGTTCTTTCATGAAAGACGGGTTGTTAGCTATATGTTTCGCTGATTCTTTGTCGCACAACAATGGGGGACATCAAGTTCTTTCAACTGCTAACGAACCCATATAATCTCGCTAACTGCAGTGGCCATTGACCGATATTCCACCTCGGCCGAGGAGTGCGACACTACGGACTGTTTCTTTGATTTCCAGGATACTGGGGCTCTCCCTAATAGGAGCACGTAACCCGACCTCGATCTTCTACTAAGTGGACATTTGAGCCAATCAGCATCACAATAAGCCACAAGATTAGTGTCGCTCTTGTTTGGTAAGAGAATACCTTGACCAACGGTGGTCTTAAGGTATCACAAAATTCTATTGGCAACCTCCATGTGAACGCGTCGTAGGTCTCCTGTTGGGGATCTATGCGTACAAACGCGCAGCGGATAACAAAAACTCGACCCCCAAACGCGGATCCAATCCCAAACGATGCAGATACAATCAAAGGGTGTTTTCGATGATTTATCTTTATGTGATTGATTTTCCGGAAAGCTGGCAGGGGTTACACCGCTACTGGCACCACGCGAGAAGGTTGCTAGACCACCACCAAGGATTACTCCGAAAAACGAACGCGGTCCTCTCCTTGGGATCGGTGCCGGTTTTAGTGAGAGAAAGAGCGAGAGAGTTTTTTCTGGGTTTGTAAAATTGAATGACCGATGATCAACTAACAAACCCTTAACCCTATATTTATATAGATAAGGCTAGAATTTTATTCCATATAAAATTCTTTTGGTAATTATCTCTAAATATAAATCCCATAAATAACTAATTAATTTATCTAATTAATTAATTATAAATAAATAGTTTAACTAACTATTTATATTAACTCTCTCATTAAATAATTAATAATCAATTAATTATTTCTCATGTAATCCAAACGTTCTCATTTTGGCGTGCAGCGGTGTGACCTACTAGTGTCCTATAACATTGGATACGGTAACCTTGTTACTGTCTTGCACATAATCCTAACAGACTCCCACTTGTGCTAGACATGTAACTGTACTGTTACCATTAGCCTAAGGAGGTCCCTAGCCAGACACTTAGGTTAACCAGGTTATAAGATCTCTTATATCCAGAGATACAATTCACGCTTGAATTTGTACACAGGTTCATTCCTTTTGCACACGATATTTCTAAAGTGATTTAAGACATGGAGTGGATGATTCATTTCTTAAAATCAAGTATTTCTTGACTCTGATTTCGATTGCCTGCAGTAACGGATATTACTAAATAATCCCTGTTATTCTATCCGAGCGTGGCCACGCGTTTTCTGCCAATCTTAATCGTCAAGGGGCCCGGAAATATCTCTCTTTTGAAAGAGGTGCAAATCCCTTCTTGACTACTTGCATTTGGATCCACGGCTTCCGCTGCATCTAGTCACGTCCCGTATGGCCGCCCTGTTACGGTGCAGCGTTAGTACGTGCTAAGAATACAGTAGTCCTCGCGTTCCCAAACCAAGTATCTCAGGTCTAAGGACAACCTATCAAGTCAGTGCTTATGACTGAGGCTCCATGAAGCAGACTTGATTACTGGTCACTTCCAATACCCAAACACTCTGATGAGTATCTACAAATACTTGGTCACATCACTTGTGCTTTTATTCTTTACTTTGAATAAATCATCAAGTATCTGTAATAGCGTTAAACTCCCTATTGAAATTCTCATTTCAATAAGTGGCTACGGAAATTTAGATTTCATACAAAACTTTGTAAAATCATGGATACGTTAAATATGCAAAAAATAGTTAATTTAGAACAATCATGAAAATAAAACCTCCATTTATTTCCAACACACTGTGAAATAAAAACTTTACATGATTACATTGTTTCTAAATTAGACTATAGTAATAATTAATAAACTAAGTACTAGCTACTGGCTTCCAGGTACTGCATCCCAATGGAATTCGCATGTGCCTCATGCTTTACCCTTGCTAGTGGCTTTGTCAGCGGATCTGCGACATTGTCTTCCGTCGGAATCTTGTATATTCTCACATCTCCTCTTCCAATGATCTCTCGGATGAGGTGATACTTCCTGAGCACGTGTCTTGACTTGTGATGCTCTCTAGGTTCCTTTGCTTGCGCCACGGCTCCTGAGTTATCACAGAATATATCGATCGGTCTCGAGATACTGGCAACCACTCTGAGATCCGATAGAAAATTCCTTAGCCAGACAGCTTCCTTTGCCGCATCAGATGCTGCAATATACTCTGCTTCTGTAGTTGAGTCTGCAATCGTGTCCTGCTTCGAGCTCTTCCATGAGATCGCACCTCCGTTTAGGGTAAAGACGTACCCTGACTGTGACCTGAAGTCATCTCTGTCGGTCTGGAAACTAGCGTCAGAGTATCCGGTGACACTAATTTCATCCTCAGTACCTCCAAAGACCAAGAACATTTCCTTCGTTCTTCTCAGATATTTAAGAATGTTCTTGACAGCCACCCAATGGGGTTCACCTGGATTCTGTTGGTATCTGCTCGTAACACTTACTGAGTAAGCAACATCGGGCCTAGTACATAGCATGACATACATAATCGATCCAATTGCAGAAGCATATGGGACCGATTTCATCTTGTCCTGATCTTGACTAGAAACAGGACACTGTGTTTTACTTAACACTATGCCATGTTGCATCGGAATAAATCCTTTCTTGGATTCATCCATCCTGAATTTCTCCAAGATTTTATCGATATACGTACTTTGGCTAAGCCCGATAAGCCGCTTAGATCTATTTCTGTAGATCTTTATACCGAGTATATAAGCGGCTTCTCCAAGGTCTTTCATCTGGAAACATTTGCTTAACCAACTCTTAACACTCTGTAAAGTCGGTACATTGTTTCCTATGAGTAGAATGTCGTCTACGTATAAGACCAAGAAGGTTACTATGCTCCCACTGAACTTAGTGTAGACACACGGCTCGAACTCACTTTTGGTAAAACCAAACTCTTTGATTCGCTCATCAAAGTGTAAGTTCCAGCTTCGAGATGCTTGTTTCAATCCATAAATGGATTTTAGCAGCTTACACACCTTATTAGGATTCTTAGGATCTTCAAACCCCTCTGGTTGTTCCATATAGACGTCTTCTGTTAACTTTCCATTCAGAAAGGCTGTCTTGACGTCCATTTGCCAAATCTCGTAGTTAAAGTACACTGAGATGGCCATAAGAATCCTAATTGACTTTAACATTGCCACTGGTGAAAAGGTTTCATCATAGTCAATGCCATGAGTTTGCGTGAATCCTTTTGCAACCAGTCTGGCTTTGAAGGTGTGTACATTCCCATCCATGTCGGTTTTCTTCTTGAAAACCCATTTGCGTCCAACAGCCTTACAGTGTTGTGGCAAATCAGTCAACTCCCAAACTTGGTTGTCGTACATGGATTGCATCTCGGCCTTCATGGCATCCTGCCATTGTTCAGACTCACTGCCTGACATAGCTTCTCCATAGGATGTTGGTTCATTTAAGTCTCCTCTGTCTTGAGAGACTAGGAACCCAAGATACCTATCTGGTTCTTGTCTTACCCTACTGGATCTGCGAAGGTCCTGTGTTTGCACTTCCTCAATCGGCTCTGATTGAGGTTCAACATTGTTATGTTGAATTTCTGGCTCAACAACTGGCGTAGTGTTTTCTTCGTCTACTACCTGTAGATCTACATCCTTTCTGGTGTTCTCTAGACTGAGAAACTTTTCTTCCAAAAATTTTCCATTTCGAGCAACAAAAACTTTGTTCTCTTTAGGGTTGTAGAAGTAATATCCCACGGTGGTCTTGGGATATCCAACGAAGAAACACTTGTCGGATTTGGGCTTGAGTTTTTCTGAGGTAGGTCGTTTGACGTAAACCTCACAACCCCAAATTTTCAGAAAAGATATGTTGGGTTTCTTACCCTTCCACAACTCGTATGGAGTCTTTTCTACCGACTTTGTTGGCGCTCTGTTCAGTATGTGTGCTGCTGTTTCGAGCGCATGTCCCCAGAATGATATTGGCAGCGAAGAATGACACATCATCGTTCGTACCATGTCAAGCAAAGTACGATTTCTCCTTTCTGATACACCGTTCATCTGAGGTGTATACGGAGGTGTAAGTTGGGATACAATCCCACACTCCATTAGGTGAATGTCAAACTCGTCACTGAGATATTCGCCACCACGATCTGATCGTAAAAACTTGATCCTCTTGTCAAGTAGATTCTGTACTTCATTCTGATACTCCTTGAATTTCTCAAAGGTTTCAGATTTATGTCTCATCAAGTAGACATAACCATACCTACTGAAGTCGTCAGTAAAGGTAATGAAGTACCGGTATCCTCCTCTTGCTACATGACTGAAAGGTCCACACACATCTGTGTGGATTATTTCAAGCAAGTCAGTAGCCCTTTCATTTTCATTGTTGAAAGGTTGCTTTGTCATTTTGCCAGATAAACAAGATTCGCAATTATCAAAAGGTTTATAATCGAAATTGCCAAGAAAACCTCCTTTTAGGAGTAGTTCAACGCGTTTCTTGTTTATATGGCCCAAACGACAATGCCAGAGGTAAGTCTGATCCTCAATATCCTTGGATCGCTTACTTATATGTTAGATTTCACTACTGTTGTCTTGTAGATTTACAGTGTATAGACCATTCACGGGTGTAGCTTTAAAATAGAAAATATTATCTTTAAAGACTGAAATCATTTTATAATCATATTTATAATAAAAACCTTGGTCTACTAATAAATCAAAAGACAATACATTCTTAATCATATTTGGAATATAATAACAATTATCCAGTTCCAAAACTAGACCCAAGGGTAAACTAAGACTATAAGATCCCACGGCTTCAGCAATCAACGGAGTGCCTTCGCCAACTCGTAGGTTCGAACGGTCCTTCCTCAGAGTCTTTCTTCTAGTGAATCCCTGTAAATGATTACAAATGTGGTTACCACTGCCTGTATCAATTACCCATGATTCATAAGAAGTGATTAAGCAATCTATCATAAAGATACCTGGAGCATCGGGTAAACCGATCTCTATCTGGTCGATATTCATCGAGTGCTCGCAAATATCCTCGCTGCCGCATTCTGGGCAACTCAGATCTCCCAGCTCATCAATTATATCAGTGTCCATGAGATTCGCAGGTTCGGGTGCTGGCTCTAGACTGGCCAGGATATCTTCATGAACTTTATCCACGTCGTTCTTTGGTTCCTTCATGTAGGCACTAGCTGTGTCCTGAACTTCCTTGGTGAGGGAGAACCACATGAGGTACACTAACTCCTCCTGAGTCATCTTGTACCCCAGACGTGATAAACATTTAAAAAGCCTTCTCATTTCAATAAGATGGTTTTTAACTGACTGACCCTTTTGTAGCTTTAGGGAGAGAATCTCTTGCATGATCAAAAGCTTGCCCGTATGCTTGTAGAAACCTAACTGGTTTTCTACATTTCTTACGACCTCGTGACAGAATTTCACTCTTAAGTCTCCCGTGAACTCGGGTGACATAAAGAAAACTAGAATGGACATTACATCCGATTCATCTGCCATGAATCTGAAATATTCAGCAAATTCCTCTTCAGGGGCATTGCTTTTGGGTTGTGACATGGGCTTATTGATCACATAAAGCTTACCCTGGGCACTCAAAACATTCTGTAAGTGCAACTTCCAAACTGGAAAGTTCTGGCCCGTAAGCTTCCACTTGCCCGTAATAAGGCGAAGTGATTCCTCAGGTGAATAAAACGGAATGCTAATTGGAGACATCTACAGAAGAATATAAATTCCAATTTAGTTTACAATTATATAACTCTAATAAATTATTACCCTTAAAATAAATTTATTAGACTAGAATCCATATTTCACATGTGTCGGCAAGCATGTGATCATGTTAGACCGACTCATGCGATTTATGGTAGGTAAAACTATACCAATCGTATTCTGACTCGATAATACGACTTCTAGATCGTCGGGACATCGGATAATAATAGTCCGTGCATATTTAGTCCCTCTAGTGCATTTTGGCCTGGTACCACCCAGTGAATAAATAATTACCAAAATAGATTGCACCACCCGGGACCTGGACAAACTCTGGCCGGTACCACCCGGAGATAATTCGCAGAGTTTTATCTCCCTCTAGTTTCGGTTTGAACACGGACGTTCATAGTGTGTGCACTTACAACGCCCTATGTACCTTACACCGGAGGTGCCCCTAAAGTGGGTTGCACTTACTAATCTATGATTTTAACAAGGGTCAGAAATTGCCAGTTTTTCAAAAAATTTGGATTTAAACACAAACTGTATTTTATCCAATTTTAAAACTTTTATATTTAATTTAAAAGACGTAACTACGTAATATAATTAAATATAAACAACCACGCATACCGAATAATTGTAAACAACCACGCAGTTTAAATAACACGTCATAGTCAAAAACCCTTAACTATTGTCGTTTTGTGAGCCAACACAAAACGACGGTCCAATTCCTAAGTGACAAATCTTCTCGGTGCTCCCACTGGCTCCATGATCACCTTCTTGACTCCGTCTTGAGATCTCTTTTTAATTAAAAATTACAATATAACCGGGTTGTAAATGGCACGCAGGCCTCCCGCAACAACACACATAATAATTAAAAATAAAAACACGGGTCATAAGGGTTTGACTATGACTTCATATAATAATTAAAAACCAACTGGGGATAATTATTTAATTTACTAATTAATTTAATCCGGTTAAAAGATTTCCTTATCAAAGACTTTTCCGAAACGGATCTCACGCGGGACCCATTAACGAAAAACAATCGAAAAACTTGACGATTTGAAATCCGGCACCGATGGAAACGACCGAAATCATCACCACCGATACCGGCCCGAACACCATTCGACTGCCGCGGATCGCTGGCGACAGCAGCGGCTCGAGAGCCACCACCGTCGCCTGTCGGTTTTTTATCGTGGCAGACGCCACGCTAGCAAACAAACACCGCTACCACCGGCAACGGCAGCGGTTCGTACCACCACTGCTGCCGTGGTAGCGCGGCGAACGGTGGTCCGACGACAGCAGCCAAAGAGCCACCGCCGCCGTCCCTCTTTGATTGGAAAACCGAAACCGGCAGTGATCGATACCCCTTTGCGGCGGTTATCGACCACCGCCACCACCACAAACACTATCGCCGCCATCAAACGGTGGTTTATACAAAATTGTCGACGATGGCAGCAGCCACTGCTACCACCGCCGTCGGTTTTCCGGCGAAAACAACTAAGCCACCACCACCGTCAACGGCAGTGGCGATAGCCACCACCGCCGATCGGTGGTTTGAATATCGATCAATTGCCGTCACCACGTTACTGTGGTGCGGCTTTCGATTGCCACCACCATTCACGCCGAAGACGGCCTTGGTGGTCGTCGATCAATCGAGGCAACCGCAAACGGCCACCATCGATCGCCACCGCCACCACAAAATGGTGGTGCGGTGGTTGCAATCGACCACAGCCGCGACCACCTCTTGTGGTGCGGCGCTGTGGTTGCGTCGAGGGTACAGCCGCCGGCCACCACCATCTGTGGTGTCGCCGGCGGTGGCTTCTGGGTGGTCTGGTGGTTCGGTCGGCTAACTGCCGCCGTTCCACCACCGATTAGGTTTATACAAAAATCGAATTTTTAACAACGAATTAAAACATAAAAATCAATTTTTTATCAAACCTAATAAACTGATAAACCTGATCTGCAGGTTTTAGGAAGTGGCTCTGATACCACTGTTAGGGATCTATGCGTACAAACGCGCAGCGGATAACAAAAACTCGACCCCCAAACGCGGGTCCAATCCCAAACGATGCAGATACAATCAAAGGGTGTTTTCGATGATTTACCTTTATGTGATTGATTTTCTGGAAAGCTGGCAGGGGTTACACCGCTACTGGCACCACGCGAGAAGGTTGCTAGACCACCACCAAGGATTATTCCGAAAAACGAACGCGGTCCTCTCCTTGGGATCGGCGCCGGTTTTAGTGAGAGAAAGAGCGAGAGTTTTTTCTGGGTTTGTAAAATTGAATGACTGATGATCAACTGACAAACCCTTAACCCTATATTTATATAGATAAGGCTAGAATTTTATTCCATATAAAATTCTTTTGGTAATTATCTCTAAATATAAATCCCATAAATAACTAATTAATTTATCTAATTAATTAATTATAAATAAATAGTTTAACTAACTATTTATATTAACTCTCTCATTAAATAATTAATAATCAATTAATTATTTCTCATGTAATCCAAACGTTCTCATTTTGGCGTGCAGCGGTGTGACCTACTAGTGTCCTATAACATTGGATACGGTAACCTTGTTACTGTCTTGCACATAATCCTAACATCTCCTACGAATTGGCTTAGGATGCTTACGAAATAGGCGATATCAGGACGAGTGACTTGCAGGTAAAACAGGCGTTCTACAAGTCTTCGGTATTGGCTCACATCAATCCTTTCTTCTTCTTCTCCTTTCTCAAGCTTGAGATTTGGTTCCATGGGAAACAGACTAGGGCGGCATCCCGTTAACCCACTATCTTTAAGAATGTCCAACGTGTAGTTACGTTGGCTAAGGACCAGCCCTTCGAACATCCTTGTCACTTCGATACCCAAGAAATACTTCAAGGGGCCGAGGTCTTTTATGCTAAACTCCTTATCAAGATAGAACTTCTTTCTTTCGATCCATTTCATATCAATCCCAACCAGTATCACATCATCCACATATATAATAGTCGCGACATATGCACCATTATTAGTGTAAATGAATAAGGAATGATCGGCCTTAGATTGCTTGTAACCGAGGCTAACAAGGGATCTTGTGAACTTCTGGTACCAATTCCGAGACGCTTGCTTTAAGCCGTAGATCGACTTTTTGAGTTTGCATACCCTTGTTTCGTCTTTTTTTGAAAACCCTTGAGGAATCTTCATATAAACTTCTTCCTCTAACTCTCCATGCTAGAAAGCGTTGTTCACGTCGAGTTGTTGAATATCCCATCCTCGTTTTACAGCAACAACTAGGAGTGTTCTTAAAGTCACCAATTTAGCGACTGGTGCGAACGTGTCGTGATAGTCCACCCTCACTATTTGTGTAAAGCCTTTTGCCACAAGTCTCGCTTTATATCTTTGCACCTCATTATTCGATCTGAACTTGATCTTGTACACCCATTTTGAGTCGACGTCTTTCTTCCCTTTCGGTAACTGTTTCAGGGTCCACGTCCCATTTCTTTCCGCATGGCTTCTTTCCAATTTTCGTTTTGGGCTGCTTGATGGAAGGATTTCGGCTCATCATGATTCTGATGGCGGATAAAAAAGCTTTGTGAGTATTAGAAAAATGCTCATAAGAAACATAATGAGATAATGGATGTACTGTCGAGGACTCTTGACTGGGTGCGGGTTGCATGTGGTCGATGGATGGGGGAAACTTTACTTGATAGTCGCTTAGGTGGCTTGGTTGCGTTTTCTGCCTCTTTCCTACTACAGTTTCTTGCTGAACAATAAGAGGTTCCTGATGGTTTTCCATGGTGCAAGTTCTTAGCATGGATATCTTCCTCGCCACTTTGCATAGTTTGTTCTTCTTCAGCAAAGTATTCAGATCGTTCTGTTTACTCCTCTTCACCATCTTGCATTGAAACTCCCATTGTCTCTACATTCTTGGCAGGTCCTTCATGTGATTCATCACATTGTGGGATAGGACTCAAGTCCTCAAAAATTTCTTGCTCAAAGTATTTTATTTTCGAAAATGGAAACATGTCTTCGATGAATTTTACGTCCCTGGGGGTAGCCTAAAGTTACCCTAGTTTTCCTCTTGGTTCAAATTTATCTCCATTTGTCTCGGTGTACTTGTAGTAGGCGAGACATCCGAAAACCCGCATATGGTCGTATTCGGGAAGACGTCCAAATAGTACCTCATACGGAGTTTTGTCATTTATGACTTTGGAGGGTATCCGGTTGATGATGTACGTAGCCATAAGGACACACTCCCCCCAAAAGGTTGTGGGAAGGTTTGCTTCAAATCGTAAGGCTCGTGCGACCTCCAAAAGATGTCAATGCTTTTGCTCGACTACCCCATTTCGTTGTGGGGGGTATGGGGGCAAGTGGTTTCCAAGATAATTTCTTCTTCTCTGTAGAATTCGTTCATGTTGTTTGAAACGAATTCTCTACCATTGTCGCATCTAATTCTTTTGATGTTTTTTCAAACTGCGTCTTCACCATGTGCAAAAATCAATTAGCCGAGTACTCGCCTCGTGTTTATTTTTAAGTAAATATACCCATACCGCTCTACTATAGTCATCGACTATCGTAAGAAAATAATTCGCCTCTGTTAGTGACGGTTTTCTATATTAATGAATCAAGTTAAAACAGTTGGTAGTTTTAATAATACTAGTTGGAAAAGATAGTCGAGTGAGTTTCGCCTTATTGCAAGAATCACAAACTTTGGTCTTAAAACTCGAAGCGACTTCTTTAAGGAAACTAACACGAGATAACTTTACATTGGATGGATGCCCAAGTCGTTTATGCCATGCATCGATCGTCACCACCATCGCCTTCCTTTCTTCTTTTATTCCTCCCATCCTTTAGAGACCACCACGACAATCACCCGTTCCAATCAAAAGTTCCCCGCTTTCAAATCCTGTAAAACAAAGAAATCGGGAAAGAATGTCACTGCATAATGAAGATCTTTGGTGAGTCTCCGAACCGACAAAAGGTTGCATGTAAAATTTGGTACAAGAGAACTCCTTTGATATTTATTCCTCCCTTGAAGGTAACTTCACCTTTCCCTTTATTGGGAATGATTCCTCATTGGGAATGGTGATTGGTTTTTCAGTGGTATTCATCGACAAGTTGTCAAGGAGGTGCCTTTGGTAGGTTATGTGCTCAATGGCACCTATGTCCACCACCCAGTCATCATCGACTCTTATTATTCCTGCCATGTTTGCTATAACAGATTCTTTGCGGCTTTTTCCAAACAACTTCAGGAAGCTAGCATATTGTTCTTCTGTCAAGCCCGGTATCGGACATGATTTTGTCTCCACCATGGGTTCGGTTGAACCGTCGTTGGTCATAGGGATCGACTAGATTTTTCTTTTCTTTGGTTCCTGGATCAATTGCTCTGATACCATATAGAAATTGATGCCAAAAGGTTGAAAAATATTATTACAAAAGAGAGTTACTTTTGGAACGAGAGTTGTGTATTTTTTAGAGTGCCTAAAAGAAAACTACAACCATGGTTTATATAGGGAAAAGAAAAGGAGATAATGGAAGAGATAATGGAGGAAAAGATGGATGAAAATAAGGACAAGATTATGGAGGAAATTAAGGAGTAAAGTAGGAAAAAAGTTAAGGAGTAAATTAGGAAGGAAATTAAGGGATTCCGATAGGGATATCTTCATCCTTCTTCTTTCATTGATGATTTTACAACTTGTGAATTGAATGGAGACAACTACTTGCACGAAAACAATACAATTATTCTACAATCTCCAATCAACCTTTCAGTCTATGTTGAAAAAAAACAATGTCTCTTTCAATTATTTAAACAAGAAAAATGAGAAAAAACCATAAGTTCTTAAAAAAACCCAGTTAATGGCTTACCAAGAATTAGGGTTTCACCGTAGTTTGCCACATGTCACATATAATGGATTAGGGTTAGCAAGAAGCTGCCACGTGTACATATGCCAAAAGTCAGGTATGCCAATGGTGGACAGGGGTATAAAAGGTACATATGAGGAATGACGGAGGGGTTATATAGCGGACCAGGGGGTTGACTATTCTTGAAGGAATTGGTATGGGTCACCAATGATGGAGCCATTATTTGACGAACAAGGGTTGAAATTGAAACATTTGGTGGTTTTGACGGAGTTTTTAACCAAACCATTGTGTTTTAAAAAACTGTTTACCAAACCATTGTACTTTTAAAAATATTTCTCAAATACTTGTATTTTAAAAACTATTTAATTAGATTTAGGAAATACTTGTATTTTTAATTAAACCATTATAATTGTGTTAAATAGATCGCACACTCTAATTAAAAATACAAGTATTTAGGAAATATTTTTAAAAGTACAATGGTTTTGTAAATAGTTTTTTAAAGTATAATGGTTTGGTTAAAAACTTGTTTTGGCATACATCTGCCATTGAAGACTCTCTTTTGGCGGACAAACCAGTTGCTTTGCATGAATATGCAAGAAAATGGCTAGAAAATCAACATGCCATTTTTAAGTAATTAAAAATGGTAATTTCCTATATTTATGTGTAGAAAAACAACAATAATAATAAAATATTAGGGCATTATCCAATCCAATCATAAAAAACCAATAAAATTGATGGGATCTATGACTAATTAATAATAATAAAATAAAATATTATAAAAGTTATTATAATAATAATAATACAAAATATCAAAATATTATTCTACGTAACTAATAGTTTATTAATAAAATCATTGAAAAATATTTAATATAATAATAATAATAATAATAACACAAAATATTATTAAGAAATTAATTATTATAACCATTTGAAAAATCTTAATCTATCTCCTAACCATACTCTCTCTCAATTTGGCCATCTAACCATCCTCCCCGCCCCAATCAACCCTCCCCAGGGCAGGTTTGAATTTTTCCCTAAAAAAACAACCAACCCGCCCCAATCTCCCCGCCCTAGGGCGGGGAGATTGGGGCGGGTTGGTTGTTTTTATTCACCGGCGACGAGTTTCTTGGGTGGAAGAGGGGTGGTTGGCCGGAAAAATTCAAACCCGCGCTAGGGCGGGAACGATGGTTAGATGGCCAAATTGAAAGAGAGTATGGTTAGGCGATAGAATAAGATTTTTCAAATGTTTATAATAATTAATTTCTCAATATTATTTTGTATTAAACTATTATTCACATAAAAAGTTAAGCTATTATAAAAGTTAGAATAGTGGTAGAAGTTTAGATACCTACTTTATTGGTCGTCAAATGTAAAATGCTATTTTATTGGTCTCTACTTTTTATGCTTTAATGTTGAATTAAAAATAAAAATATCATCATTTTATGTTTGTAATAGTGGATTAAAAATAGTTTATCATGATTCACATTTGAGGGTATTTAAAACAATCTCAAGTAGTATTCAACACCCCACTTTGGAAGCACCAATAGCAATACTCTATTAGAAACTATGATTATTGGAAAAACAAAATGAAAAGTTTTATTTTAGATACCAAAAGCATCTTAGGTATGTGTTTTTAGCGAAATATTAAAAAAATAAATTTTTTGGATATGACTCAAATGGTGCTTCTTTTCAACTTCAACGATTGAATTCAAATGATAATGATTCTTATTAAAATCCAACACACTTTATTTTAATGGATAAATTTTCTTGATGAAGTGACACCTTGTTTGATCTACATATTTTATGTTTATAT
Organism: Centaurea solstitialis; assembly: GCA_030169165.1. Taxonomy (NCBI): domain Eukaryota; kingdom Viridiplantae; phylum Streptophyta; class Magnoliopsida; order Asterales; family Asteraceae; genus Centaurea; species Centaurea solstitialis. The sequence continues at coordinate 26,256,345 of CM058047.1, forward strand.
ATGCATTAATGTATACCATTCATCATTTCTCAAACTTCACACATCTCTTTTTTACTATCATGGCTTCAAACAAGGAGTTGAGCTACGAGATCCCCGGTGTTATCCGCGTCTACAAAGATGGAAGTGTCGAGAGGCTCATGATCTCACCTTACGTCTCACCATCATTACAAGACTCCATCAATGGTTATGGCATCTCTTCCAAAGATATTGTCATCTCCCCTCATGTATCTGCTCGTCTCTACCTCCCAAAATCCACACCCACAAATTCCCAAAAACTCCCCATCTTCGTTTACATCCACGGAGGCGGATTCGTAGTTGGATCAACCTTCACTCTCTTTGAACACAACTATATCAAGACAATCGTTTCCCATATAAACGCACTTGTAATCTCTGTTGAATATAGATTAGCGCCAGAGCATCTTTTACCCATAGCTTATGAAGATTGTTGGACTGCACTTCAATGGGTGGCTTCACATGCAACCAGTCATGGAAAAGATTTAGAAAATCAAGAACCATGGTTGGTCGAATTCGGTGATTTCGAAAGACTTTATATTGGTGGAGATAGTGCGGGTGCTAATATTGTACATAACTTGGCTATGCAATCTGGGAGGGAAAGCTTGAATGGTGATGTGAAAATCTTGGGTGCGTTTCTTGGTTGTCCTTTTTTTTGGAGTTCGTCGTATGGACTTGAGAGTTTCCTTTATGGATGTTGGATGATGGCATATCCACATGCGGAGGGTGGGATTGATAGTCCCATGATTAATCCATTCGTTGGCGGTGGTGATGGGCGGGGATTTGCGGCGAAATATGGTGTTAGGAAGGTGTTGGTGGTGGCGACGGAGAAGGATGAGTTGAAAGATATTGATGTCAAGTACTTTGAAAGTGTTAAAGAAAGTGAGTGGGATGGTGAAGTGGAGTTTTTGGAGATCGAAGGGGAGAATCACTGCTTTTATTTTATGGACGGTACTTCTGAGAAGGCTAAGGTTGTGATGGAACGGTTGGCTTCTTTCATTGTTTGAGTTGATTGCTTCTAAGGTGATTTATATGCAACTCGTTTTTATATGAAAAAAGATCTTCGTACATTGAAAACGTAAAAAGTAAGTTTTGATATTGATATGTGTGAAAAATAGTGGGCATGTGTGCGTTTGCCTGCCACTGTGTTGAATCCACTTGTTTGTATCTGTGAATTCGTTATATAAATCTATTATTACAACACCATTAACTAATAGTGTTAATATAAAGTAATTATGCCTTATAAATCTGATATTTGTAGAGCTCCTTAAACAAAATTATTCATCTTAAAATTTGGTATGAAAATAACGAAAACTAAAATGAAAAGTTTGGATTTCATTGAAATTAAAATGAAAAGTTTGGATTTCATAATCTTCTCCTATGGCACTCAATTGATAATTATTAAGAGGTGAAAAAGACTTTTTGTATATTATAATATAAAATTCACGCAAGAGAAAGAAAAAGATTGAACCTATATATATCATCGCCATCAAATATTAAATTTTATTTATAAAAACCTGATGTCACGATCTTTGATGGTTTTTAATTATTAGAATTACAATATAATGTATCTTGTGATCATTTTCATTAGAAAAGAAAAATAAACCAAGCATGTAATTACATGTGAGGTCTAAAGCCACCAACCAACGTTGGGGTTGGTAAACCTAACAAGTTGCAAGAAAATAGCCGATTTTCTTATTTTTGGTTTGTCTTGTCTGTGATCGGTGATGAGGGATCACGTATAAATATAGTTTATAGGTCTATTGTCCGTTATGTTAAAGATAAACCAATGAATGTCTAGCCCAGCGGTGGTAGGTAACATCCTTGCACTTCCTTGAAAGATAAGTCTTAGCTACCGACACCACCCCCGGAACTAGCTTGATCCGGAACTCCACTTGCCTCTCATGGGAAATGTCAGGCAAGTCATCCGGGAATATATCCGGAAACTCGTTGACCACTGGCACGCTCGCTAACGTCTTCTTCTTATCTCAACTCGGCTATCGACCACATACGCTAAGTAACTGCTACCTCCAAGAAGAACGTGCTTCCTGGCCTTAGCCAAGGTGCACATCATAGGTAATCTCCCTCTTCCATCTCATTTGATAGTCAGTTCTCCCCCACTTAGAGTTCAAACTACTACCTAAAGCTTCTCGCAGTCAGGGCTAGCTCAGTTCTGATTTAACCATTCTATCCCAACTACCACTTTATCCCTTTTACACATCACTACTCCAACATTACTCCTCGTCCGCTACGTACTTCTACTTCTGACAAACTCTCTTGCTTACCCTGACAGAACGTCTAACTCCTTCGTTGTCTCTTCTGCTGTCAACCGGAACACTATCACCCTTCTTCCTTGCCTCTCCAATTCTAACCCTCTCTATCCCAAGTTACCTCATGCATCTGATAAAATCAATGCACCTTACTATCACCATAACTTCTCTTATCTTTGGCTCTAACACATCAATATACATGCACACCTTCCTCCATTCGCTCGCGACATACTCTGAACAACAGAGTGATCGCCTCTAATAACTTGCAAGTAATCTCATTCACTAACCCGATAGGTTGAACTACCGATGGTGACTTGCTGATCAACCTCGCTATCTCTAACTGCTCTAGTCTCAGCAGACTGAAAGCTTACTGCATCGCTGACTCATGCTGCCATAACTGCCTCTAGACTGCTATTAACCACCTGGTTAATTCTTACTCTTCACGCTCGAAGGTCCAAGAAGGATCTCATAGAGAACTTCTCCTACCTCATCTACTGCACTCCCTAACCCACTGACTATTCACATGTAATCTATTCATACTATCATCACAGTTCCCAACATGCTTCTGAGTGGTCTATCTTTACTGATTCATCTAACATGCTACTCTAAACTCTTCTCTACTGTCCGTCCCATGCAATCTACTAGTTCGGGTCAACGACCTTAGCTCCCAATTCTCTCCTCATCACATGCCTTTACGGTTCTGTCTACTTATCTCAAGGACATACACACGCCCTATCATGCTACTACCCCTTCCCACACAACATCGTTGGTTCATAGAAACTCCCGTAACTATGTCAATTCCCAACATGCACAGTATATTTGCAATGATATGGGCCCTTATATCATTGTAACTACACCCTACATGCTTAGCCTCGCCACCATTACTAAAGCTCCACTTCCCAACTCGGTTGTCACATGCACATAACTCAACACTAGAGCTCAAAGGCTCCTCTACCAGCTAATCACATAACAGACGTCATGCCTTGCTACTTACCAGTACATAGCTACAGCCTACATACATCACACATGCATACACACAATCCATATCAGCTATCAATAGATACATGCTCAAATTAATCTGCATAGCACTAGTATTTCACATACGAGTGCCTACTTATCACACATGCCATACCTTCACGTAACATATATCACAACATGCATACACTACATTACATAACAACTATCTTAGGAGTACATGCTCAACATAACTACATAGCATTAGTTATTCACACACCTACTGCTCACTTGCCACACATGCCATAAGCTCATATAATTCATACATACATTCTTAACAGCTATCATAACATACATGCTCAACTTAACTGCATATCACTAGTAATTCACATACTAGTGTTCACATATTCACATATCATACATTCACAGCATAACAAATCATCATGCTCAATAAGGTAAGGTTAGTGTGCTCACCCCCGTCTGATACTCCGGTCCGCAGTTCAGTCTCACTACTCATCTCTCCCTAAAACATTTTATACTCCTCTCTTCATAAAACATTTCATAATCATTTCTCCATAAAACTTTTCATACTCATCTCTCCATAAAACATTTCATTTTGGTTACTCTTATTTACAAAAACACGAGCATTTGGTTTAAGTTCAAGTATCCACCACTTGTGAATACACGAGCCTTATAGACCTCTTCTGCGGTATCTAGCTCTTGATCGGTCTTCGGGTTGGTTTAGGGGCGAGTCCATGGGTTGACCTTCGGGTCGGCTCATGGGCGCGGGGGATTAGTCGGTGCCCGTATGGATCCGGATACCCCCGGAACGTGTGTGTGAGTTAAAATGCCGTTAAAAAAAAAGATAAACCGAGCATGTGTTTTCACTCTTTCCGTAAATATTATAATAGAACTGATAGTTTTTGTTTATTTAAATTTAAACATGTTGTATTTGCAATGATATAATTCCATATTGTAGTGTGTACCGGGTAAAGCTTTGAGGATATAGTAGAAATCTTAGCTTCTCGGTAACTGAATCATCGCACTTCCAAATGCAGTCATGGAGGTTCCCTTCCGGTGACTCCATACTGTAAGTGGTCGCTAGAGATTAATTGGTCCACGTAAGCTGGCCCGGAAACTAGTTGTATAAAAAAAGAAAATGTTTCTACTAACTTATAGTTGTACCAATAAATAGAACAAAACTTCTAATGATGTGAGAGTAGGGCGTAGGCAAGTTCCCAATACTCTATTTCAACTATGATTGTTAAAAAACAAAATGAACATACGTGCGAACAAGTTTTATTTTGGATACCAAAAGAATCTTGGATATGTGTTTTTATCGAAATATAAAAAAATTTGTTTTCTTGGTTGGTGCTTCTTTTCAACGTCAACGATAAAAATTAAATGATAATTATCCTTATTAAAATCCAACACATTTTATTTTAATAGATAAACTTTAATTTTTGATGATGAAGTGACACCTTATTTGATCTGCATATTTTATATCTATATATGCATTAACGAATACCATTCACCATATCTCAAACTTCACACATCTCTTTTTTACTCTCATGGCTTCAAACAAGGAGTTGACCTACGAGCTTCCCGGTGTTATCCGCGTCTACAAAGATGGAAGTGTCGAGAGGCTCATGATCTCACCTTACGTCTCACCATCATTACAAGACTCCACCAATGGTCATGGCATCTCATCCAAAGATGTTGTCATCTCCCCTCATGTATCTGCTCGTCTCTACCTCCCAAAATCCACACCCACAAATTCCCAAAAACTCCCCATCTTCGTTTACATCCACGGAGGCGGATTCGTGGTTGGATCAGCCTTCACTCTCTTTGAACACAACTATCTCAATACAATCGTTTCCCATATAAACGCACTTGTAATCTCGGTTGAATATAGATTAGCCCCAGAGCATCTTTTACCCATAGCTTACGAAGATTGTTGGACTGCACTTCAATGGGTGGCTTCTCATGCAACCAACGATGGAGAAAATTTAGAAAATCAAGAACCATGGTTGGTCGAATTCGCTGATTTTGAAAGACTCTATATTGGTGGGGATAGTGCAGGTGCTAATATTGTACATAACTTGGCTATGCAATCTGGGAGGGAAAGCTTGAATGGTGATGTGAAAATCTTGGGTGCTTTTCTTGGTTGTCCTTATTTTTGGAGTTCATCGTATGGAATTGAGAGTTTGCCTTGTGGGTGTTGGATGACGGCCTATCCACACGCGAAGGGTGGGATTGATAGTCCCATGATTAATCCATTCGTTGGTGATGGTGATGGGCGGGGATTTGCAAAGGAGTTTGGTGTTAGGAAGCTGTTGCTGGTGGCGACGGAGAAGGATGAGTTTAGAGATATTGATGTCAAATACTTTAAGAGTGTTAAAGAAAGCGAGTGGGATGGTGAAGTGGAGTTTTTGGAGATCGAAGGGGAGAATCACTGCTTTTATGCTATGGATAATACTTCTGAGAAGGCTAGAGTTGTGATGGAACGGCTGGCTTCTTTCATTGTTTGAGTTGATCGTTTCTAGGGTGATTTATATGCAACTCCCTTTATATGAAGAAGATCTTCGTACATTGAAAACGTAAAAAGTAAGTGTTTGATATTGATGTGTGAAAAAATAACGTGTATGTGTGCATTTGATTGCCGCTTGTTTGTATTTTACTATGTCAACTCGTAAATTTGAAAATGTAAAATAACTATTTTGATTTTGATAGTGTGAAGTAAAAACTAGCGATAAAAGGTTCATTTAGAATTGTCACTTTGTTGTTGATTTCTTTTTGTCAAATTCTCGTTGTTGTTGACTCCATATAGGAGTAAATGAATCGTTTGTATGAATGTAGGGGGTGTCATTTGGTTGGTTTGTTTGTTTTTGCCTTTTTCCAAGCTACCGTAAAAATAAGTTTACTCGATGCCAAAAGTATTCAAGTGTCCTTATAGATTATTATTTTAGATTTAAGTATATATAGGATTAAGTTGTTTTTGTCCTATCTAAAAATATTGTAATAAGTTTATAAAACATTATTTCAATGTTTTTAAAATTTTTAGGACACTTTTGAATCAAAACATCCCATTAATCATTTTATAGTACATAAACGTTTTTTTATAGGAAACTATTTTATATGACGCATATTTTCAAAGTGTTGTAATACATTCGTTATATAAATCTATTATTACAACATTATTAACTAGGATGGCTAGCATTTTGTTTAATAAATATTACTAATATAAAGTAATCAATGTCTTATAAATCTGAATATTTTGTAAAGCTCACTTTAATCGACCTTGGGTTATTTGCTAAACTCTTTTATTATAATCATTAACTTATTTAGTTTAAGATTAAACGAAATTGTTCACCTTAAAATTTGGTATGAAGATAGCTAAAATTAAAATGAAAAGATTGGATTTCATACGTTTCTGCCATGACTCAGTTGTTGATAAAGATGTGAAAAAAACTTTTTCTATATTACTATATCCTTACATTTATCAAGAAAGAAAATTTGTACTGCTATATATATAATTTTTAGATATTTATAACAAATTAGCGTTTTGGTGGAATGGAAAAGTTTTCCCTCTATATGACCGGAGGTCACCGTTTCGAATCTAACATATCACACCTGCCTATTTTTATTTTTACTTCTTTTTCTTTACCATATTTTTTTTTCTTTTTGTTTTGTCTTTTTTTACCATATTCTTATTTCTTTTTGTTTTTTGACCACCCTATACTCCTATGACTACTATACTATCCTATGTCTTTTTTTCCTTACTAATAAATATAATATATTTACATGTTTAATATTATTTATTTAAAACGCTTTATCATTTTACTCAAATTAGTTAAATTTGTATTGTAGATATACTCTTTTGATGTTTTGAAACTCATACAAGTGTAACCGCAACGACAACCGTAAATAATAACAATCAAGACATCGTTTTTTTAATGTACATAAGTTGTTGAACATTTCCAAGAAAAATAACCTTACAAAAGGTTTTCTTTTGTATTTAAAAGTTTGAAATTCTTCTTTATAGGTTTTAGATAAGCTTTTACTTCCGTCAACAATCTTTCCTATATAACGGTAGAAAATGTTTTAGGGAAGGTTTTAATAGGGTTTTACGTAGGAAAAACTTATATTCAGTTACAATTATCACATTTGTCATATAATTTCTTCTCTAAAACTCACTTTTAGATACGCTTGCAAATCATTCTTTGAAACTTTGTTCTCTAAAACCCATTTTTCTTATAAATAGTTGTGTGAGTTTGTGTCACTCTTAGTTTATTTTGATGTAAATTACATAAGTAATCTTATGTAATAACCTTTTGTATTATTTTATTAAACAAAAAATATAGGATTAATAGACTCATCACAATGCGTAGACTATCCCACTCGTTTGTATAAATATACAATTCACCACCATCAAATATTAAATTCTATTTATAAAAACATGATCTCACGACCTTTGGTGCTTTCTTTTTAATATAAATAATATTTTTGATCATTTTCATAGAAACAAAAAATCAACTATGCGCATGTTATATGTGATGCCTAAAACCACCAACCAATCTTGGGGTTGGTTAACCTAACAAGTCATAACAAAATAGCTAATTATATTTTTTTATTTTTGGTTTGTCTTGTTTATGATTGGTGACGATGAATCATGTATAAGTACAGTTTAAAGGTCATGTTAAAGATAAACCAAACGTGTCTTTAAATTTTTCTGTAAATATCATAATGGAACCATTTAAACATGTAAAATTTAGTGGATTAGTGGTTTTCTATACATATTTTGTGTAGTGTTTCTAAATTTAAATGTGTTGTATCTGAAATGACATAATTTCATATTGTGATAAATTTCTATCAAACCATAGTGGGTATTGGGTAAAGTTCAAGGGATATAGTTGGTGCACCAACTATAAATTTGATTTATGTGTTTGAAGGAACACTAACCCAAGAAAACTTAGGTGTCTCTTTTGATTGCTTCTTTTGTTTTTATTGGTTGTTCGAGTATGGGTTTCAACAGACATTTAGAGGGCAGTTTTTGCTAGTCTTTTCTGGATTGACTTTGGGTTTGTGTTCTCTTGCAATCCTGGAAATCTAATTGTGGTTATTATAGTTCTACTCATTTGCTTTCAGTATATTTTTCGTATACACAACCAATGACCATATATTTAGTAGTATGGGGTGTCGAGTTCCGTGTAGTATGGGTTTGGATTGCCATCAATCAACTATTTGTCCAAATAGCTATTAAGTATGGATAAGCACTTAACAAAAAAAGATTTTCTAACACGAACTTGTCAACTACTAAACCGTTGATTTTCTTACATTTATTTAGTCCCCTCTATATTAAATTTCTAGTTCTTCTCCTGGTTATAAGACTATTCCCAAAAAAAATTTAAGACTTTTTTCTTGAACCTTTTACCCCTGATAAGTATATGTATATGATAGTACGTATCGATATGAGTATATAAAACAAATATATATAGTTATAAAGTATAACTCAAAATAATAATATATAATAGATATTATATTTTTATCCGTAAAACAACAAAAATGATAATAAAATATTTAGGACATATTAAACTCAACCACTAAAAAAATACAAAAAATGGTTAATATTTAAACACAAAAAATAATAAAATGAAACAAAATATTATTTATTAATGTATTTAACGATTAATCTATACATATGTAATTATAAAAGTTGATTATTTATATAATTTTAGAGACTATTCTATGACCATCAAATATGAAAAATTACTTTATTAGTCTTTATTTCTTTTTATGTTTTATTGTTAAATTGAAGATATAAATATCATCTTTTTACGTTTTCAATGATAGATTAGAAATGATCCAATATTAAATTTGACATTTGATGGTATTACTTTTTATAGCAATCATATGAAAGTGCCAATAGCAATACTCTATTTCAACTATGATTGTTGTAAAAACAGAATGAACGTACGTGTGAACGAGTTATATTTAAAATGTGTTTTTTAGCGAAATATAAAAAGTTAATTTTCTTGGATGTCACTTTAAAGGTGCTTTTTTTCAACGTCAACGAATTGAATTTAAATGATGATAATTCTTATTAAAATCCAACATACTTTTTTAATGGAGAAACTTTAGTGATGAAAGGGACATCTTCTTTGATATAATATATATAATGTATACTTTATATATTCAATAATGCATACCATTCATTATATTTCTCTAACTTCACACATCTCTCTTTGACTCTCATGGCTTCAAACAAGGAGTTAAGCTTCGAAATCCCAAGTCTTATCCGTGTATACAAAGATGGAAGTGTCGAAAGGCTCATGATCTCACCTTACGTCTCACCATCGTTACAAGACCCCATCAATGGCATCTCTTCCAAAGATATTGTCATCTCGCCTCACGTATCCGCTCGTCTTTACCTCCCTAAATCCACACCCAAAAATTCCCAAAAGCTCCCCATCTTTGTCTACATCCATGGAGGCGGATTCGTGGTTGGATCAGCCTTCACTCTCTTGGAACACAACTATCTCAACACAATCGTTTCCCATACGAATGCACTCGTAATCTCAATTGAATATCGATTAGCCCCGGAGCATCTTTTACCCGCAGCTTATGAAGATTGTTGGACTGCACTTCAATGGGTGGCTTCACATGCAACCAACCTAGAAAAAAATTTAGAAAATCAAGAGCCTTGGTTGGTGGAATTTGGAGATTTTGAAAGACTTTATATCGGTGGGGATAGTGCAGGTGCGAATATTGTACATAACTTGGCTTTGCAAGCTAAGAGGGAAAGTTTGAATGGTGATGTGAAAATCTTGGGTGCGTTTCTTGGTTGTCCTTATTTTTGGAGTTCGTCGTATGGAGTTGAGAGTTTGGCTTACGGGTGTTGGATGGTGGCATATCCTCAGGCGGAGGGTGGGATTGATAGTCCGATGATTAATCCGTTCGTTGGTGGTGTTGGTGGGCGGGGATTTGCAACGGAATATGGTGTTAGGAAGCTATTGGTGGTGGCGGCAGAGCAAGATGTGTTGAGGGATATTAATGTCAAATACTTTGAAGGTGTTAAAGAAAGTGATTGGGATGGTGAAGTGGAGTTTTTGGAGATTGAAGGGGAGAATCATTGCTTTTATGCTATGGATAGTACCTCTGAGAAGGCTAAGGTTGTGATGGAAAGGTTGGCTTCTTTCATCGTTTGAGTTGATTGCTACTATGGTGATCAATAAGCAACTCATTTTATATAAGATCATGTCTGATCGTATATACGATCTTATATTGAAACGTTAAAAGTAAGTCTTTCATATTGATATGTGTGAGAAAATAACGGATATGTGTGCATTTGACTTGCCTCTCGTTTGTATGTGTGAAGAAAAGACCGGCAGAAAAAGGTTCATTTAGAATCATCACGTTGTTGATTTGTTTTTTGTCAAACTTATGTTGTTGCCTCCATTTAGTATTAATAAATGGTTTGGATGAATATAGAGATGTTATTCATTTTGATTTATTGGGTTTTCTAACTTTTTTTCAAGCAACCATGTAACCCAAACCAAATTAAGGTACACTATATAATAAAATCGAGTTTAGCTGATGCCACAAGCGTCTAAGTGTTCTTAAATTATGTTACACAAAATATCTTCCAATCCAATTTCAATTAGAAAATAATTTTATTTCTTATCCACATACACAAGTTCAATTCCGAATCTCTATTTATCATTCAACCGTGATCGAATCCAATCTAAAATAACATTTTGTAAAAGCTATATATATCTAATTGTTTGTCGTCTATAATTATCTTTTTTTAAGAAAAAAATAGATTAAAAGACCTGTTGCATATTTTAAAACGTAATTATAATTATAAAAAACTTACGATACAATTGGAATTAAATAAAACAAGTCACTAAAACAAGTACAAAATTATATATTTAAAATATGTCAACAATAAATTCTATTAGAAGGAATTGAAAAATTAATTAATTTTGGTATAACTTTAATTTAGTTAGAACTGCCTTTAAATTTAATAATGTTTTATACTAAAAAAGGTTAAAAATCTACTAATCATATTGGAACATGCAGCAAGAATAGAGAAAGAAAGAACAACAATCTTGGTTCGGTAAGTGATACGATTATGAAGATTGAGTTGGCTGTATTATCTTTTTCCTAAAGTATTTTTTGTTTTATTTACAAACTCAGGAATCACGATTAAATATAGTCTTATAGACTATTTTATTAGTTTTAAGTTAATTTATATCGAATTAATATTTGTTTGTTTCATTTAAAGTGTTATAATAAGTTTTACATGTATTTACAGATCTTATCAAGTTTTCTTAAAACATGTACATATCAAGCAAAGTGTTACATTAGTCCTTTTATATGACATAAACACATCTATTTATAGGAAAGTGTTTTGTAGGACACATTTTAATATACTGTGACAATGCCGGGGCCACTTATGTTAGCGCCAATCTAGTATTTCAGTAAAAAATAAAGCATTTAGCTCTCAACTATCACTTTGTCCACAAAAATGTTCAAACTGGCAACCTACGGATCTCATACATTTCTAACGCCGATCAACTTGTTGATGTTCTTACAAAGCCTTTACCTCACATATCATATCTATCTCTAGCAAACAAGATCGGTCTTTCCTCTTAGGTCCTAGAATAGATTATTCTCTTCTAAACGTTTGTATATAGATACTCTATCATTTGTTAATAATAAACATTACTTCCTCCGCCAATTCTCTATATTCCATTGGTTGCTTTGAGGTGTTTAGTGATGGTTAGGTTAGGTTGAGGAATTGAGGAGGGAGTTTGGACGATTTGGGATTGTTTAAGGTATCTCATGAATGGTGGTTGAGGGTATTATTAATTACCTTTTACTTTTTGAAGAATGCCAATAGAAAATTATTTCAGAAATTTATGACCGAAAGCCAAAAACTAAAAACATTTTATACCATTTGGTTTAAACCCGAATCTATCGAAAAAAAAATTAAAGCAAAAAGAAAATGAAAACTAAACACTAAACAGTTTGCATTTTCAAAACTGAACCGTGCTCACCCCTACTTAGGAATGTTACTCAAATGCTTACCCAATAAACACTTACCAATAAAAGTTGACACACTAACATGCATTACCAAGTGAGGTTGTAATCATCAGTCATCACAATGATATTGTATACAACAACCACGTAAGCGTTTACATGGGTAAGAGTTGTCACCCTCACTTACTGAGTAAGGCTCTCAATCCTTGTCGTAGATCTTATTGGGTAAGATTCTTGACTATTGGTATATTCATTCGGTAAGGTATATGTCCCAGTAAGCACTTATCAGGTAAACGTTTTAGTAACCGGTCCCTTAGGTTTACCAAATTATTTGAATATGATAGAGTGGTATTGAATCATTTTTTTTATTTGAAATTTGTTATTTTGGTCAAAATTATTAAAAATCTTTGCAAATTTGTTCATAGAGTGTAAAGTGTTTTTATGCTGAAGTTATGGTATTTGAGAATTGATGTTGTAGTGAAATTGTTGGAATATATTTTACAAGTGTGGATACATTTTTGATAAAGAAAAAAACAATTATTGATTCATTATTGTACGACAATAGGTTTAAATGTTTAAACATAGTCGAGTTAAAATTAACTTATCTAAAGGGTTGTTTGTTTGGAACTGAATGGTTCCATTAAGAAGGACCTCTAAATCGCGCAGAGGTATATGAGTATTTGGCAAAAAAAAAAGTAACATCCTCTTAATGGTTACAAAATCCTCTGTACCATTTCTCATCTAGGGCTAAGGCGTATGGTTCAGAGGCTTGTTTTTTTCCCATTCTACCGTTACATACACACACATCAGATAGGGCTTCCCTTAATAGTGACGTCTTCCTCCCACGCAGACATCGTCACCGTCGACCGTCCTCCCCTGCAAACGTTGCCGTCAGCGGTCGTCGATCGCCCTCCCACGCACACGTCGCAGTCGTTGCTGATTGCTAGGTAGTCCATTGTTGAGATTGGTGAAATCGATTATTGAAATTATCTGGGTTAAATGGATTTTGTTTTGAAATCATTGGGTTAACAAATTCTTTGGTGAAATCAATTGTTAAAATCATGTGGGTTAAATCAATTGAAAATGATTCATCGAAAATGTGGGTTAAAATCATGTGGGTTTGAAATTGAAAATGATTCATTGATTTTGTTTTGTTTCCGATTCGATTTTTTTTTTGGGGAGGGTGTCCAAGCCAAAGCTCCACTTATCCCCAACAATTTTGGGGGCTAAACATGACCTCACTTAAATGTCCTCAGACATGCGCACGGGAAGGCTCGAACTCGGTTAGGGCGCTATGAACCTCCCGAGCGATAACCAATCCCGCCACAGCACTGAAAGACTTCCAATTCGATTTTTGAGAATGGTGAAATCGATTTCTGTTTCAATATCAATTTTCAACCAATTTCCAAATCAAATGTTTGTTTCCATCACAAACCATGACCGAAATCAAGAAAGGTGCTGAAGTGGGTATGTTTGATTTATAGTTTTTGACTTTTTAAAGCTCCAGTTACTGCATTTGAAGTGCTAAATTGTGATCAGTATTAGTAGTAATATTGTGTGGAGGGGAGGGGTAAAATGGTCATCTGTTGTCATTCAGACTTTCATTCAGAACAATTATCAAACAATCAAATTTCATTTTGCATTACATCATACGGAACCTCTCAACTATCTGAACCATTCTACACAAAATCATTCAGCAACTACCAAACAACCTCTGATTTATAAAGAGAACCATCTGTAACAAAATTCCTAATTCTGTTCTTGATAATATGGTTTGATAAAAATACAAACTGGATCACAAAAATTGTAAACTGCATTTTACGAAACAATGCCATGCGGAAGTGTCTTTTGCGACCCTTCTAAACAAAATTGCCGTCTTAATTTGTTGATTGTGGAATCAATTATAAAACATATTTTAATAACAAATTTTGCCGTTTTGTCTTTACCTTTTTTTATAATTAAAATGGTAAATTTGTTTTGGTTTCTAATTCTGAGGTATATTTTTCAAAACTCAATTTTAATGTTTATTAGAAAATACCTAAACCTAAAGAGTTTAATATGAAAAAAATTGGAAATTGGTTTTTCATCTAAAACAAATTATTTGTTTTTGTAATTACATACACAGATAGAGGAAGGTTCAAACGAGAATGCTTTTTGTGTACAAAATCATATATGATTAAGTACTGACGAAAGAAAAGGGGACGCGGGCAGGTTACATGCTGGTTGTAAGACGCATGTAACCTGCACAGTTGTTAATCATGTATGATTAACAACATGAATCATATATGATTTACTATATGAATCATATATGATTTTGTACATGTTTTTTGTACCTGAATTTTTCCTTTATTAATCCTATATGATTTTGTACACAAAAATCATTCTCGTATTCTCTTAAATTGATGTAATTCTCGTTTGAACCTCCCTCTACATAGATATAACATCTTTTCTTAAACGAAGCTCTTGATAATGTTTTTAAAATAACAATTTTATTTTGGTATATTTTATGATAAATATAGTTACTTAGATGTAAATATTGATAGTGTATTGACTTTGTTTGATTGCTAATTTAGAAAAATTATTTTTTTTATTCGGCCCTTAACTAAAAGGTTGCTAAAAAGACGTATTCTTGTCCATTTGTCATATTAATTGTCTCTCTTTTGATGCAGTATTTTTATTTTTTTCTAAATCAGAATCCATAAAATTTGATAAGTGAAATTGCATTATAATGAAGTAACTTTCTTTGTTTTTTCTTTATTGCAATCAAGATATAATTAAAAGAATATAGAGTAACCTACTTTGTCCATTTGGTTTCATATTTTCCTGATCTTTTAAAGCTGTTTTTTTCTTGTCTATATGATTTTCATTTTGCTTTCATTTTTATCCATCAATCTGAGGTTATCAAAATCAAGATTTTATTTAGGACCATTTTCATTTTTGCAAGGTGGAATTGTAAGATCAAGATCCTAAGATTTTATCACAAGTCACTAACTTTTTATCATAAACAAAAATTATATATCATTTCTTAAAAGATTGAAACTTCAAATTTCAAAATACCATACATCCGACGATCCAAGTTTCAAATGTTAAAAAAATATAACAATTTACTACAATATATTTGTTCACACATCATAATAAAGTTTAATGCATAATACTCTTAAACACATTTAATAAATCTAGATCATATATATTCCATCATGTGGGTCGTATACTCTCATTCTTCAAGTAGAGTTTGGACTTTGCATTTTGGCTCAATAATGGCTAGCACTTTGTAAGATCGAATCGTTCAACGATCTTACGATTCTGTAAGTCTGTAACGATCCTTCGATCCCAACTCGATCCTATTGTGTTTATAATCCTAGTACGATCCAACTAGTTTTTCAAAAATGAGATCTTAAGATCGTATCATCCTAGATTTTAATAACCATGTATCTATCAAATATTTTTGATAAATTAAGTAAGGATATTTTTGTAATTAAGATAAAAATAAAAACATTATATAAGAAAGTTTTGAAGTGGTCTATTAATATAAAAACCCACCGCTCTAGCGGCTCTTTTGGCTTTAATGAAATCAACATAGAAATGTTCGTTAACTTCACGGTAACAATAACGACTAATTTTGGAATTTTTTAATGCTTTTCTGGTTTTGTAAAAAATAAGTGTGACGAAAATATGTGTTTGACTTCGAAAAAGTCAAAGGACTAAAACTATAAAAATAAAACTAGCCTAGCCACCAATTCTGTAAATTTCTCCTGTCAAAATTATATTTTAGTGAATTACATGTTTAGTCCATGTGGTATGTGTTTTCAACAAATCATGTCCTTATCGCTGTTTTCGGTAACAACATGAATCCCTGTTGTTAACTTCCACTAAAAAAATTCGTTAGTCATTTATGTTTTATTCACATTTCAAATAAGAAATTATATTATTATATTAAATTTTCTTTATATATATATATATATGATGGTGATCATCTAGGAATCCGATTATTTATGAAAACTATATATAAGATAAAACAATAAATAAGTGTTCACAGAATGAATTATCATGTTCGGGTTTAATGTCTGAGACTTAAAACACTTATGCCTTTTGACCAAATGAATGAATGATCATGTTTGGGTTTGATGTTTGAAATAGAAAAACATATTTATATAGATTAAATAAGTAGTCACAATTCCAATTACCATGTATTGGTTCAACATGTGTGGCTATGAATGAATTTCACGGTTCTTACAAAATACAAAGTTCTGTAATAAATAGTCTCCTATATACACATACAACCACAAACATGCATAGACACGTTGGCTTTTGACATCTGCTCCCTAAGCCCAATTGTAACACCCCGAATCCCAACATATATAATAACAATAACAGTATCAATCCCAGTGATCTAACGCAACGGAAAATATATAAAGTACTTAATCGAAAGGAAACGTGTCTAATAGTACACATGGAACAACCCTCCACGGCTGAGATAATAATTTTAGGTAACTAAAGTGCGTAAAAGAAGTAAACCACGGTCGACTCTATCTAGACATCAAACCTTATCCTTGCCCTTCTCTCTCCCTCGGGCTACTCCTGTAACAAATAAGAAAGAAAACAATTTGGAAAGCGAGGGTTAGACCATAAGGTCTAGTGAATTCCCCAAACAGTAAATAACAGTTCCGACCCGCTGGCCGCAATTCAAATAAAAAAAACCATTGAATGTGTGCGGACAAAGAAAACACAGCCCAGGCCCAGTCCAGGTCGCCTGACAATACTCCCAAGGGGCGTAGTCCCGAGGTACCCCCAAGTGGCGGATCAGACCAAATGGTAAACTCCCAAGGAACGCGAGGTTCCAAGGTACCCAGTGTCCATAGTGCAACACATCAGTCAAATCATCAAGTTATTACCATTTTAAGCATGCTTTAAATGTAATCAACAATTATGTCACGTTATCATACTTCATAAAGCAGTTCATACGTCAAAATCATTTATCAAACATAATGGGCAATTAAAAATCCAGTTCAAAACAATTTATCCCATTCAAATCAGGTAAGGGAACTCACCTGGTCGTAGAACCCAACTCGTACTTACCTCAGGTCCTCCTCCTACTGAATCTGTAAAGGTTCTAAGGCGTTATGGTTCGTGCTTAATAAAACCCACTAACTATGACACCCCTAGGCAGACTAGCAAATCCCGGTTCGGAAAATGGTAATTTCCGATTCCGAAAACACCAATTTCCGATTCAGAAAATGACTAACTCGGAATTCAGCATAACGACTAGGCTAGCCCATTTCCCGATTCGGAAAACATAGGTTTCCAATTCGGGAAAGGCATAACGAAGCAAAACACCCCAAAAAGACATCACAAATTTCCCGATTCGGAAATTATGATTTCCGATTCGGTAAAACATGATTTCCGATTCAGAAAACGCCAACAGATCCGAAAATCGTCCTAAAATCGGCCAAAACCTGATTTTAACTCGATCCAAATACACCCAAACTCAATCCAAAGGAATCCTACATAATCATAAGTAAATCCTACACTTTTGGGCATCGAAACTTACCTCGGTGACGATCTCCCGACCTTGCAAATTGATGAAACGGCTCTTTGTTGCTCTCCAAAACACACACTAAGCACACACACTAATCCTTCCCAAAAATGGCAAATATTAGGGTTTAAGGTTTAAATACCTTGGGTTTTGGGCCAAGCCCATACCTAAAATGGTATAAGCCCAAACCATTAAAACTTTTCAAAAGTAACACCTTTAACCCAAAATCCTCATATTCTCACAAAAAGGTCAATTGACAGAAACTTAACTTAATTAACTCCATCCAGAATCTTGGTTATTACACCAATGAAACCAATCATTTATTCGATGAAGTCGACCCCGTCTCCCAAGGATGAATTCTCCTCCCCTTTTATGGATTGACTTTTCTTCCAACTAATCTCCTCTCTGACTTACCTTCGATAAACCATGAAGGTTAATCTGGAACTCAATTTTTATTTTGACGTCAACCTTCTATCCAAGAACCTTATGTAATTTCTAGCAACCACTTACTTTCCTTCCTACTTCATCTTCTCCAATGGTCACCGTTTTTAAGTTACAGCGTAACACCATTGCCAAATAGTCCCTATGTTGATTGTCGAATATACACACACACACACAAACACACGAAAGCTTGATTGAAAAATCATCTTTTATCGCGAATGTAAGTACAACAGAAAACGCAACATGTGTCCCATTCAGTCTGAGTAATACATAA
Organism: Centaurea solstitialis; assembly: GCA_030169165.1. Classification (NCBI taxonomy): domain Eukaryota; kingdom Viridiplantae; phylum Streptophyta; class Magnoliopsida; order Asterales; family Asteraceae; genus Centaurea; species Centaurea solstitialis. The sequence continues at coordinate 26,274,874 of CM058047.1, forward strand.
TTATTCAAATGCATTATCCATGACGAATAATACAACATTCAGTCTGAATAATGTAGCATTCAGACTGAATGTTGTATTATTAATCATGAATAATGCATGAACATTTAGTTTGAATAATTTTGTATTTATTCAAATGTGTGTGTGTGTGTAATATAACATATAGCTTTTTCTTATTCTTTATTGACCAAAAGATGAAACAAAGGCAAACACACTATTATATATATATATATATATATATAGAGGGAGGTTCATTTGTAAACCACAAAAAGTGTGTAAACCGTGTAAACCAATCATAACCATTGATCAAAAAAATCAAAGGAGGATATGGATTCATAGAAAACATGAAAATGTGAAATATATGGTAAGTCATTGATTATTGAAAGATGAAAATGTGAAATATAGAAATGTTTTTGAAAATCAATGGTGTGGATTGGTTTACACGGTTTACACATTTTTTGTGGTTTACAAATGAACCTCCCTCTATGTATATATATATATATACATATATAAAATCGGGTCATTCTATTAAGACACCTATCTATTTGCTACCTAGACACCTATCTATATATAATCATTAGTCAATTATATCTTTCTTTACTTATTCTATTTCTTACTCATCATTACTTCATTACTTTATTACTCTTTTTATTTTCATAATTATTTACTAATCATTATTACTTATTATTTTTTTATTTTCTTTAATAATTAAAAACTGTTATTACTATTATTTTCTATAAATAATAAATATGTTATTAGATTTTTTTTAGTTTTCTAAATAAACATTATACCACTATTAATCTATTTTATTATTATTACTATTATGTTTACTATGGTTAAAAAATTTTCATTGTTTAGATTTTAAATATTTAATAATAAAAAAAACAAATTAAAAATAACTTAATATTTTATATAGTAAAAAAATTTTAATTTTTTTTCAATTTTCATGCTTATTTCTCATAACCGTACATTTAATAAAAGAGTTAATTTTTCATTTTGATTCACTTTATAACATTTTTTTAAAATTAATTTTTAGAATAGCTTAATTTTCGAAATAGACGGTTTTTAGTAAACCTACTTAATTTATATAATTGTCATTACACCACTATGATACTACTTATTTCATTTATATTAAAGTTATGAATGTTAAATAATTAATTATAAACTACGTAAAGAAACATAATATATAAATATAAATAAAATAAATAATTGTAGTATGATATTATGGGTTGATGTTATTTTTATTTTACATTTTTTATGTTATAATCCAAATCATAGTAAACATATATAAACTATAGTTCAATATTAAATTTGTTAAGAATAAAAATAAAACATAAAATAACAAAAGTAACTTTTTTGAAATGAAATAACAAAATTACTTAAATCATATAAAACTGACCAAATTAGTTAAACAAAATTATCCAAGTATAAATTAAAATATAATTAGTTTAATTATTGTATTATAAAATTAAAAAAATAAAACAAAACAATTAATTGTCATTATTAATGATTACTATCTTTAAAGGTATGTATTTAATGAGAGGTGAATTTGATTTAATCAATGATATTTATATTTCTAAAGCTACTTGAATTTCAGTTAAAAGGCTATAATAGGGTCTATAAAATGTAGGAAGGTGTCTCTATAGCAACACCCTATAAAATCAAATACACACTTTGCAATTAGTGCACACATTGAGAACCAATCAATTAGTGTATTTTATGAAAATAATGAAGATTCATTTATTATAATTTGAATATTTATGAATGGTAATTAGATTTCATTAATTATGATCAACATTTATAACTTGAAACTATCAATGTATTTATGAAATCATGAATTCATTAAGACTAGATGAACGGTTGAGATTGATTCTCAAGGTATGCAGTAACTGCAAGTTATGCATTTGATTAAGCCTCTATTGCAATATAACATATTCGTTTCATAATTTTTATCGATAAAACAATAAAACCAAGGCAAAAACACCACAAGAGCATCTCCAATAGCATTGCTAAAATAGGAAAAAATGAGTTTTTTCTTCCTAAGTTGCTCCAACAGCATTGCTAAACCAATTGCTAAAATAGAAAATTTTAGGATTTCCTCTAAATATAGAGATTTCTCCAAAACTTCTAAATGATGAGAGAGAAACATATTTTTAATGCATTCCACCAATGATATAATTTATTTTTTAAAAGTTTTTAAAAAGTTTATTGGGATAATAAATATAATGTATATTTTAATAATATAAATGATGATAAAACCTCTAAAATAGCAATGCTGTTGGAGATCAAAAAATAAAATTTTAGAAATTTTGATCTCCTATTCTCTAATTTAGAAAAAATATAGCAAAGCTCTTGGAGATGCTCTAACACCCCATCCTAACAAACATTTTATAAAAAGTCAGTAATAAAGACCCAAGTCGTTATAAAAAAAAACAACCTTCGAAACACGAACCATTAATTACTAAAGCAAAAGGACAACAATCGTCAGAAACATATAACCATAGGGGCTAAACATGTAAATACCATATTCTTTTCCCGCGTCGATTCCTTCCTTCTTCACCAACTACTTTCTCTATTCCTTGCTTCCAATACAGAGTCAACTAACGACCCTTTCAACTCCACTATCTCTATCTCTATCTCTCTACTCCATTTCAACCAAAATTAGGGCACCATTTCAGTTTCAACTATTGATTTCAAAACCTGCAACTAATCTTCCATCTTTCCCCAAATTTCCATCCATGTCCTCCTTCCTAATCCTCATCCTCTCCATCCTCCTCTTCCTCCCCTTCTCCCTATCCCAACCTCCAAGGTCCCTCCTCATCGACTGCGGTTCCGCAATCGCTTCTCTCATCGACGATCGCCAATGGCTTCCCGATACCGACTTTATCTCAACCGGGACCTCCCGAAACCTATCGCAGCCCGGCCTCTCTCCCACGCTCTCCACCGTCCGATCGTTCCCCCTCCTCGATACCCCCTCTCGCCGACGGAAATTCTGCTACGTTGTCCCGGTGTACCGCACCGGGAAGTATTTGGTTCGGACGACGTATTACTACGGCGGAGTCAACGGCCGCGATGTTTCGCGGCCGCCGGTGTTTGATCAGATCGTGGACGGGACGCTGTGGAGCGTGGTGAATACGACCGAGGATTACGCTAGGGGGACGGCGTCGTATTACGAGGGGGTGTTTGTCGCCGGAGGGAAGACGATGAGTGTTTGTGTGGCGTCGAATACGTATACGGAGTCGGAGCCGTTTATATCCGCGATGGAGTTTGTGTTGTTGGCGGATTCGCTGTATAATTCGACGGATTTTGGGAATTCTAGTCTTAGATTGGTTGCAAGGCACAGCTTTGGATATAATGGTTCAATAATAAGGTATTTGTTACTATTAATTATCATCAACTCCATTAATATAAAAAAAAAGTTATGGATTTTTAAGATGTTTCAGTCTTGCTTACAAAAGTAAATCCAAACACTTCACTAGTACTAGAATAACAAAAAAATGGAGTTACAGGATATCAATAGAATTAAGGCAATGTTTGGTAAAAATAAGCTACCTTATAAGCTAGTATATGTTTGGATGGACTATAAGCTAGCTTATTGAAACGCTAGTTGGAGTAACATTCAGGAGCTTTTGTAGTTTTTTTCCAATTATACCCTTGTTAATATTGATTATCATTTCCCGCGATACCCTTTTTGGTCATTAAACATTCTCATAAGCTAGTTTTTGACAAACATAACTTATTCATAAGCTAGTTTATTGGCTACCTGCTAGCTTATCAGCTAGTTTGCCAAACACAGCCTAAGTTTACAGCACCAAAAAGTTTTGTGTTATGATGTGTTACAATAGGTTTATACAATAATTCCAATAATTTTTGGGGCATCGTAACAAGTTTTTAGAACACTTTTGAAATAAAGCATCTTTGCTTTTTTACACAAACTTTTTTGTTAACAGCTCTATGTCAAGAGGTTCGGGAAACTCGTACATTTTTTTTTTTCAAATAATATCAGTATAAAAAAGTTATTAGGACACCATATTTCAAAATTGTATCTAAAAGCTTGTTAAGTCATACAATGTTATTGTTGTAGTTGTTTGGTTCTATAAACTTAAGTTTTATTGGCGGTGTTTAAACTTATTGCAACACTTCTACATATGACACATAATTGTTTTGTCCAATAAACTTGAGTTATATCGGTGTCCTATAAACGTGATCTTGTTGTAGCTCTTGTTGATAAAGGATGAAATCTGTGTTTCATGAAAGTAAGAAAGAAAGCATGGTGAGGATTCAGATGTGAGATTTTCATAGGGTGTATATTAAATTTGACAGATATCTTTTGGAACTTTAGGTACCCAGATGATAGATTCGATCGTTATTGGGAGCCATACGGTGAAAACAATCCTACACTTTCGAGAGGAGAAAACGTTTCTATAGATGGTTTCTGGAACCTCCCTCCTTTGAAAGTATTTCAGACACAATTGACAGCCAGCAGACCAGACCAGCCCTTGGAGTTTCAGTGGCCTCTTACTCCTCTTCGGAACTCGATCTACTACATCGCTCTTTACTTTGCAGATGACGCTCGGGCTTCAAGAGCTTTCAACATTACCATAAATGATGTTACGTTCTATCGTAATCTAAATGTTTCTTCGACCGGTGTTGCTTTGTTCTCCAACCAGTGGCGGCTTTCCGGCCCCACCAAGATCTTATTGACTCCTGCTCTTGGTTCTACTCATGGTCCTTTGATTAATGGTGGAGAACTTTTTGAGGTGCTGCAAGTTGGTGGGAGAACTTATACAAGAGATGGTTTGGTTCTTTATACTATCTTAGTTACATTACAACAAAGTTGGGTTTATAAGTCTCTAAAAATGTCTTTTTAAGTGTTCTAATAAGGCATTGTTTGGTAAAAATAAGCTAGCTTATAAGTCAACTTATAAGTGAGTTACATATTTGGTTGGACCATAAGCTAGCTTATTGAAAAGCTACCCTCGCTAGTGTTTTGTGACTTATGAGACTTATTGATTTTTATTCCAAATATACCCTTGTTAAGTTTTACGCTACCAATTTTTAAACATGCCCCTTTTTGTCATTATACAGTCATAAGCTACCTTATCAGCTAGTTTTTGCCAAACGCAACTTATTCATCAGCTAGTTTTTGCCAAGCGCAACTTATTCATCAACTAGCTTATAAGTTATCAGCTACCTTATAAGTCATCAGCTACCTTGTCAGCTAGTTTGCCAAACATAGCCTAAACAATTGTGCATAGTATGTAAAGGTGTTAGCAACAAATTTATAGGACGTTTTTGGGCATCTTTAACAAGTTTCTAGGGACACCTTAAAATCAAGTGTAGACACTTTTATTTAGGAAACTTTTTCTTACTGTTCTCGAGTTTTTTTAGCCATGGAAAGGAAAGGATTTGGAAGGAAAACCAGGAAATTGTGTTCTCGAGTTTCTCTTAACGAAGGAAAGGAAAGGAAAGGGAGGGATTTGGAAGGGGAGTTTAGGCTTATTTTGGCTTAAATCTTATCATCCCAAAAATGGGAGGATTTGGAAGGAAAGGAAAGGATTCCCCTTTCTTTCTCTTTTCTTTCTTTTCCTTCCCTTATTAAACTCGAGAACAAGACAAAATTTTAAAATATTATCATCTAAAAAAATTCAATAAGAAGCTCGAAGCTCTACTTTAAAAGTGTTTTAAAAACCGTGTTAAGACTCCCAAAGGTGTTCGATAAACTTTTACATAAGATGCACGATTGTTTAGTTCTATAAACTTATGTCTTATAAGCTGTTTATTAGAACACTCGGACAATTTTGGTGTTCTCAAAACCCAATGAGGCAATGACATGACTCACAACTGACATGACTATCTGAATTATTTGTTTTATAGCGATTGGGTTGAATGGCTTGAAGGAAAGTTTTCAGAACCCTCCCTTCGATTGGAATGGTGATCCTTGTTTACCCCCGGAGAACGCATGGACTGGAGTTACATGCTCTAGTGGATCCCGTATTCGTGTGACTGGATTGTGAGTTGAACATTTTTAGTTATCAAAACATTGTGTTACCTGTGAATTCAATTTCTTCTAGACCAAGACCATGTTTCGGAACCATAAAATGGCTTTTTGAGTTGTTGTTCTCACTTCTTTTTCCAATTATGCCTCTTATATCTTCCAATTTAATTTTTAAACATGTTTTTATATAGCATTTTACAATATCATCTAGCTTATAAGCTACCATATATTACTTGTAAGTGGATATTGAATCAATGGGCTTTTTGGGGATTGACTCATTGCTTTTCTCTTTTTCTGCAGGAACCTTACAAGCATGGGCCTTTCAGGATCTCTTTCTCCTAATATTGCAAATTTGACTGCACTAAGTGACTTGTATGCTACTCATATCCTTTTAAAACTGCTTTTATACATATATAATTCCCCTCTTATTCCAAAATCAAATTCCAAATATGCAGAATGAATGAACTAATTCCATAGATAACATTCTGTTTTCAAGTATGCCACCCATTGATGTAACTAACTAAAACCATAGTTTGAGTAACATTTTCCAAGGGGTTCTGTTGTCTTTTTTTCATTAAAAGATAACTAAAATGCAAAGTTGAACTTTGGTAAACGAAGAGTTAGAAGTTTTTATTGACAGTCTTGTGATTTTGGCAGATGGCTTGGGAACAATGGATTGTCAGGATCCATTCCTGATTTCAGTAACTTGAAGTTGTTAAAGACTCTGTAAGTCCTTTGTTTCTCATCTCTTCCATATTAGTCACTCTTTTTAACACTGTTCTCAAATTAGGGAAGAAAAAAGGGAAGTTCTTTATTTGTGTTTTTGAAAGGTAAAGAAACATTTTTTCATGTTCTTGAAGACTTGAACCCTAGAGAAAAGAAAAGAAAAGATGTCATTTTTACAAATATATTAGTTATATTTGTTCTGAGGGTGTTATAATGATGGATAGTTTTGTAGTTTTATCATTTCTTTCCTTCTCTTCTCATGTTTGGGAGGAAACATATCATTTATTTTCCCTCCTAAAAGTTTCAAGAACACATTTTTTCCCTCCATTTCCTTTCTTTCTTTTTTCATAAAAAAAGGTTTAGGCTATGTTTGGTAAACTAGCCGATAAGCTAGCTTATGACTAGTAAGGTTATCAAAAACTAGCTGATAAGGTAGCTTATGACTCTAAAATGACAAAAAAAACATGTTTAAAATTTGGTAGTGTAAAACTTAGCAGAGGTATATTTGGAACAAAAAATAATTAGTCCCAATGTCCCATAAGTCATCAAAAACGCTAGTGAAAGTAGCTTTTGAAAAAACTAGCTTATAAGTTATAGCTTTTTGAAAAGCTACTTTCATACATGTACCTGGCTTATAAGTTAACTTATAAGCTATCTTATGGTCCATCCATACATGTACCTGACTTATAAGCCGACTTATAAGCTAGCTTATTTTTACCAAACAATGCCGTAGAGAGCAAGTGTAAGGGTTTCTCCTGCAATGTTAATTAGTGAAGAACAGACTTGTTAGATAGATTAACTTTAGATAAATGGGTCTTTGTTTTCCTTTAGATACCGATGTATCAAGTGTTAGATAGATCATATAGTTAACAAATACTGATCTCTTCCGTTGCCGTTAATAGTCACTCTAAGCTTTATATTTCAATTCAATGTAAGAATGGCTTTTTTCAATCTTTCAGTAAAGTAAAAATGAACAGTAAAAAATATAGTTAGTTATTACATGGGTTTGGTTGGAAAGGAGTACTAGAAAAAGTGTTATGAGAACACTGGAGCCCATGTACAAAATATATATATACACAGTACATACGAGTTATTTTACCTCTCTTTCTTTTTCTTTTGAAACAGACATTTGGAGGACAATCAGTTCAATGGACGGATACCGTCATCACTGGGAAATATCGACAGATTGCAAGAACTGTAAGTTCTACTCCAATAGTACAAACATGAATCGATTGAATGTTAAATAAGTTGCTTTTAGTTTTACTGTGGATCATTTTGCAAATTTGCAATCTATTATCTGTTGTGCTCATCCTTTAACAAGTATTTTATAAAATTTAAGCCATCAACATCATGTGTATAGTTTATGAACTGCCAATTGGTAGTTTCCAAAACCTTTACCTCTACTTTTACCTACCCCAAAAGGGGTAGAGAGGCTGTTTTAAACACTTACTGCTTTTTGTTGTGCCATTTTGCTAACTGAGAATCTTATCCGACAACTGGCAAGTAGTGAGGGTGGCGACTCTTTTCGTATAAGGCTGTGTTTGGCAAAAATAAGCTAGTTTATCGAAACGCTACTTGGAGTAGCGTTTTGGGAGCTTTTTGTAGCTTTTTCCAATTATATCCTTATTAATATTAATTATCAAATTCAAATATACCCTTTTTGGTCATTTTACATACTCATAATCTAGTTTTTGCCAAACATAATTTGTTCATAAGCTAGCTTATCAGCTACTAACTACCTTATCAATCAACAACTAGCTTATCAGCTAACAGCAGCTAGCTTATCAGCTAGTTTGCCAAACACAGGCTAGTACTATGCTATATTGATGGTCGGGAATTTAATTTTATCTTGTTAGGTAAGTGAGGATAGTGACTCTTACCCTATAAGAGTCTACTGATTGAAGAAAATAAAAATTGTTGATTGATGGGAAAACATACTTGTTAGACTAGACTTGTGCATGTACTAATTGTAATAATCAGATATAACAGACTTGTACACTTTTCCATGTTCTATATGTCGGATGCCACCAGAACTATGGTCTTTAAATCCATTGGGAGTGATTCCTATAGCCACTTTCTTCATCAATGATAGTTATTTGTATCTTTCTCTATTTTAGATTCTTGCAGAACAATAATTTGACTGGTCAAGTTCCAACCACCCTCACAGGAAAACCAGGATTGATCTTAAGGTAAAAAAACTTACTACCTCCATCTTACTTTTTTTACGGTTCGGAAATGAAAGAAGTCCGGTTCTATTTTTTTCGAGCTAGCTCAACTCGCAAACAAAAGCGAGGTGGATCCCTCCCCATGTGGGAGCTAGTCTGAGTCATTTCAGCACCACTAGGGATTTTTTTCGTCTTAAAAGAAAGGGCACATTGTCGAGAAAGGTAGCATAAATGTCCAAATTTGACAATTAGGGGGACGTTGATTTTTTTTTTTCTGCTAAGAAAGGACCATAAATTTTAATTTGTAACAAAAAAGGGTATGATGACCTGATTAGCAAGGTGGATTAGATTAACTTGCTAACCGCTTAGTTAGCACGTAACCTGCTAACATGTGCGTTTAAGTCGCAGTATGTACGTTCCCCTGATTGGCAGATTTGGACATTTATGTTACCTTTCTCGGCAATTTTTCTTAAATGTAATGCCACCTCAATGATTTTTAACTGGTAACTGATAATCCGGTTACCTGTTCCCCTTTTTGTTACAAATTGAAATTTATGGTCCTTCCTCGGCAAAAAAAATGTACGTTCCCCAGATTGACAAATTTGGACATTTATGTTATCTTTTTCGGCAATTTGCCCAAAAAGAAAAGGTTTAACCTTAAAGTTTATGTTGAATTGTTGAATTTGTAGAAAGTTTACAAGTTGCAGGTTGTTTTTTGGGGGAAAGTGATTGATGTTCTTCTGTCTTTTGGGTTTGTTCTTCAGGGTTGCACCTGGTAATCCATTTTTGGACCCACCGATTCCTTGATCACGATTGCGAAATGTAAATCGAAAATCTTGAAATCAAGTTTACAAGATTTTTGAGAAAAGCACAAAAGATGGTACCGTTTGATCTTCAAGAGATAGCAGCATTCAAGCTTCTTGATGACATTTTTTTTTGGTTCCAAATTGTTCCCATTTCTTGATTTTGTTTAGTCATCATGTGTACAGTTTTTTTTCTTCCCAAATACCAATTTGTTGTATATTTTATAATTATGTAACTGAAGTTGAGTGAAACAAAATTGGATCTTATTAATTAACTGCTTTGAATCTGTGTACTAAACATTTATTGGGTCTTAAAGATGATGGTGTTTTACCAACAATATTGCTGTATAGACAAAAATAAATGCATTCAAACAACCACACACAGCTTCTGCATTTACATGAGGAATTAAGATTATGAAACCATTTACCTAAAAAAATAATGAAACAAAAATTACAAGTGAAAAAGAAATCAAACACATATATAATAGTAATAATTATAATAATAAAATGGAGATGATGTAGCAGTCCTAATTACCTGTCTAACATTCCTTTCCTAATCTGGGAAAAAAGAGGAGGTAAAGAGTTACTTCTTCCTCCTTGGCTGCAAATTGGCATATTAATCATGGGTCTTATCTTAATACCACTTGATCTTGTTCTCTCTAACCCCTTTTTAGTCCTCTTAACCTGTGGTTGTTGTTGTTTCTCTACCTTCTTGGTTGAATCTTCTTGATCAATGGAGTTTGTTGAAGATGAAGAAGATGAAGAAGTGGATGATGATGGTGAAAGAGAAGATGCTGATCTTTGTTTCTTTAACCTTAAAAGCTCTTTCCATAAAACAGTGCATTTTGGTGGCCTTGGTGAAGGATCTTCATCAATAAACCAACTCATTCTGTTGTTGCTTTGGTCTTCTTTTGTTGTTACTACTCCTGTTGTTGATTTTACAATCTCTTCATTTTCCACCACCTTTTCGGTTTTTATGGTGATCTTTTTATTCGGGTTCTCTTTCTGCCAAAAGGGGAGGAGCTTTCCTTCGAAGAAGAGCTCGTCGGCCGTTAGCATGGTCGCGGGGCCGGATAAATCGCCTCCGGATAGGAACTCGAACTCCCCGGTTCTTGGTTTCTCTTTCGCTTTATCTTGTGGGGTAATGCAGATGAAGTTTTCGTCGTCGAGGAAGTCGGCCGAGAACGAAATCCGCGGGCTCGCGGTGGCGGTGGTAGCGGTGGTGGTGGTGGTGGTTGCCGGAGGAGTTTCCGGCGAGACCATGTTCTTCATATAAATAAAAAAGGAGTAGAGGGGTGATGTGGTATGGTGTGGTCTCAATGGAGTTGAGTTAGTAGTGGTATATATAAATAAGAGTAAACTACATTTTTGGTTCTTGTGGTTTACATGGATATTTGAAAACGGTCCTTGGACTTTATTAACTATAATTATCGTCCTTGTTGTTTATATTTTGCTTTGAAAACGGGCTTTAGTTACTAATTTCGTTAAATACCTCTATTAAGTAAGGGTCATTTATACTTTTTTATCTTTTTCTGTCTTATCCGTTTTGGTCATGTGAGTAAAGAAATTAGGTAAACTATAATTTGCGTTCTTTAAGTAAAGACATGAAATAATAAAAGGACATAAACATTCCTTATTTAACAAAATTAATGATCAAGGATCATTTTCAAACCAAAATGTAAACAATAAGAACGATGATTGTAGTTATTGAAGTTAAACAGTAAGGACGATGATTGTAGTTATTGAAATTAAACAGTAAGAACGATGATTGTAGTTATTGAAGTTTAGGGACCACTTTTAAATATTCATGTAACCATAGGGACCAAAATTGTAGCTTACTCTATGAATAAATAAAAAGGAGTAGTGACAGATGCTGCTTTACTGGCTCTGTTAATTTGATTCGTAAATCAATAAATAATTTAATAAATTTAAATCAATAAATAATTAATAAATTTAAATAAATAATATAAAAGGTTTTGAATATTAAAAGGTGGTGGTGTCCGGTGAAACTGAAACAAGTGAGCCATGTAGAATATAGGAGGAGCACATGCACATATGACATACCAACTTAATTTCTTTTTTCAAATTTGGTTCTTGAAAATTAGACATATCTTCAATTTTATTTTTTTATATTTAAGTTGATATAGAAAATTATTGATTTAGGAATTAGTATAGGAAGTTTTTTATTTTCACAAGTGTTGCTTCAATCATGCTTTTTTTACTTCAAAAGTTATATCTTATGTGGATAACATTTGTGCATTCTAATAGTAGGTAATTTTTTTTGAATAAAATAAATGAAGTTAAAGTTAGGATAGTGAGTGAGTTAAATATTATGACATCAACAATATTATTAGAATGGTCAATATATATTAGAATATTGGTTTTTTTCTTATAAACTTTTAAATATTAATGATTGTGATATTAAAAAACCAATTTCACTCATAACAATTATTTCTAGAACATTTTTAACCGATACTTCAAAATAAAGTATTAAAATTAATAATTAAAAAAGAAAAATCATTTGTCTTTCAACAACTTGAGAAAATTTTACCCTCTATCTCTCTCCTATTCTCTCTACTTCTAAGAAAGTTTTGAAGAATGTATTTCTTCAGGATTAGAACCCAAAATCATCATTTTCTTTCATGTTGGAGATACTCTAACTCCAAAGGTTTTTTATAATTTTTCTAAAATAATGCATAAAAAGTTAAAAAACTTACAAAGAATTACTTTTAATTGTAATAAATTCTCTATTTTAAATTTCTTAATATAAATTATATTATAGTTATCTCTAATTGATAATTTTCATCCACTTTTTTTTAAAAGAACACTTATACTATACTGTATTAATAATTCAATATCATTGATAGGATTGAATAAAATAATCATTTCTCTTTCGCAACATCAAGTTCTAGAGAATTTTTTAAATATGAAGAGTTTTTCTTGTTTTTTCTATTTTAGATAACATTATAGAGAATCTATTGGGTCAATATAGAGGACAAATCATTCATTTTTCTCTATTTTTATAGAATATGTTGAAGGTGCTCTTAGGGGCCATTTATCAAACTCATATCAGATAAACGTTATCAATAAGCATGATAAGGATCGAGATATCATCCGCTAAGATGCATAGAAAAGACTAAGAATCTTAGAGGAAAAAAAACACCCTTACCGGGTATAAGATGCTTACTACGTTCATTTTGATAAACAAAAATGTTACCTAATAAAATAAGTGAGATTGATAACTTTTGCAGTAAGGATGACGATCTTCATCAACTATTTTAGCACGTCATTCTACTAAGTACTAACTGAGAATCTCACTCTATTAACTTTTGTTGAATAAGAGATGAAGAAGTTTATCTGGTACTTTAAGCATTGCGAGGCTCATAAATCTTTTCTTAGGTGGTACAAAATAGTTATCCTAACTCTCTGCGTGCGATGTGGCGACTTTGCTAGGGTTTTGCATCTGATCGATGATTTCATCGTTTGGTTGTGATTCGCTTCGGTTTTGTTTGCATCGTAGAGAGGATTTGTTTGCAGGTTGTATTATTTTGTGTGATTACTCATCGTTGGCTGCGAATTGCTTGCGATCCACAGCTGATTGATCAACTCCTAAACGGTGGTGTTGATTTGGTTGTTGACCGTCTTCGTTGATTCGTCGTCGTGTTTCCTACACCGGCCACGGCCAAGTAGGATTCGACGGCTTTCAATTGGGGTGGTTTGACGATCAGATTGTTAGCTGCCTTCGTTAGGGTTGCAATCGTCTAGGGTTCTATTTTCGTGGCTACGTGTTTCGGATTGGTGGCAGATTAGGGTTACGGTTGCTTTCTGGTTTCCGGTTTACGTTTAGTGGTTTAGGGTTTCTTTCTGTTTGCGGCGCAATTCCGTACGAGGTTGTCGGCTGTTTTGCGACAGTGGTTTACAGCTCTTAAGTGGTTTGCGGCGCGACAGTTTTGCGTTTAGGGTTCCGAATTGTTTTGCGACGTGGCGGCGATATTGTGATTAGGGTTCACATTCGTTTTGTGGCGCGGCGGCAGTATTGCGATTAGGTTTCTGTCTTGGCGGCGCATCTGGAAGTCGACTATTTTGTCGTCTTCTGAATTTGCGGTCTTTCCAATTTCGTTTGTGACTGCTGGACTTTTCTTCGATTGTGTTGATTGTTAGTTGATAGGAGGAGTTCGTGCACTGTGTTAGTTTGGTGGGTTGGCAGCGCCGAAAGGCCTTCGTCATCTCATATCGGCTGGCACCGTTGTAGGTTCTCCTTTTCATTGACTAGTGATTGTCCAATCGGGGTTTATGCTTGGCAATTGTTTCCATGGCTGAGTCTGATACTACAGAGGAGGTTTTGGTGAATGTTAGTGATGGCAAAGAGGCTAGGCGTGAATCTGTGTTCACACGCTTGACCCCGCCTTCCTTTGCGGCTGTTGTTGGTGAACAAATTAATACGGGGTTGGAGTTTTTTCCTTTGAAAGATCGCACAACGACTTCCATAACTATTCCTATTGAACTTGCTAGGGAAGCTGCTAAGGCTTATCACATGACTGTGGTAGGTTACTTTCTGGGATCGTGAGTGCCATTTCCAATTGTTCAGCGTGCTTTACAATCTGCATGGGGTAAGTATGGTTTTAATGATGTTCTTGTGGATGTTTGGGCTACTGGTGAGTTACAGAAAGAGTTGGAAGTCATTATTCCACATCTTCATGATGATGGCACGGATAAGATCAAAATTGATGTAGAATATCTATGGGAGCCATTACAATGTTCCCATTGTTGTGTTTTCGGACATAAGCGCTCCTCATGTGCCAAAGCGGTGCGTCTGACAGTTCAGAATCAGAAGAAACCAGTGATGGATGATGAGGGTTTTGTCCGTGTGGAAAGGAAACAATGGAGGCATAAAGAGACTACAAGGGCTGATAATAGAGAAACTAATGCTGGGGCATCGACCAGTGGAACAAAAGATACTCGCGTTGATAATATGGAATCTGGTCATCTTGTTACTACTAGTTTGGAGCAGGAGAATGCGTTTAATATATTACAAGAAGTTCCTACGGAACTTCCTTTAGCTCACGAAATGGATTCTCAGGAGGAGGAAAGCTCTACAAATCTTACCAAGGAATTGGAATGCAAACGGGTAGACTTGGAGCCATTGGTTGAGATGCCTGTGCCTACGGTTGCACTGTCTACGGATGAGAGTCCTAAGGGACAACCATCGGTGATTGTTCCACCGAAAGCACCTATCAAGGGGATCTTGAAGAATCCTAGTCGTGTTGGAGTTGCAGTTCCGCCTCGTAAGGATGCCAAGGATAGCCGGGAGGACCTACATATCAAAAAGAAGGATTCGGCTGATAAGGGTGGTAAGGGTTCTCTTTTGTCCCGTACTTAATGTTTTCTATGGCATGTTGGAACATTCGGGGGTTTAATGCTCCAAAAAAACAGCAGGAGGTAAAATCTCTTATTAGGAATAATAATTTGCATGTTTGTGCAATTTTGGAGACACATGTTCGTGTGGATTCTTTACGGGCAGTTTGTAGTAGCACTTTTGGTAGATGGGACTGGGTGTCGAATCAAGATCTTTCGGAGTTTGGCACCCGTATCATCATTGCGTGGGATGTAGATTGTGTTGATATTATGCCTTTGGAGTTTCATAGACAATTTGTTCATTGTGAGGTGAGAATTTGGGGCTCGACTCATGTTTTCTTTTTCACTGCTGTTTATGGTGATAATCATGGTTGTGAGAGGAAAAAGTTGTGGTCGGGCTTGCGGAAATTTAAAGCAATTATGGGGGCAAAACCGTGGGTTATTGCGGGTGATTTTAATTGCCTTTTGTTCCCTCTTGATGCTTTAGGAGGTGTTTCTCGGCGAAACTGTGATATGGAGGATTTCGCACTTTGTTTGGAGGATGTTGATGTCTTTGATGTTCGGTTTCAGGGGATACAACACACGTGGTGCCAAAAATCGCAATCTGATGGTGGTTTAAAGCGCAAACTTGATCGTATTTTGGCTAATACTGAATTCACATCAACTTTTCAGGATGCGGTAGCTAGATTTCTTCCTAGGGGTTTATCGGATCATTCGTCAGGGATGCTTGGGTTCACTTGTGGTGTTCGTTCCCGAAAGTGTGGTTTTAAGTTTGATAATTTTCTTACTAATGATCCTCAGTTCTTGAATATTGTCAGGCAACATTGGAATGTTAATATTCAGGGTACCTTCATGTTTCGGGTTACCTCTAAACTGAAGACGTTGAAAGGCCCTTTTAGGAAGCTTTGGTCCAGTTACGGAAATTTATCTGCTCATTCGGTTCGTCTTAAGGATGAACTGGATGTGGCGCAGTTATCAGCTGATTTGGATCCTTCGAATGTGGCTTTCGGAGAGGATGTTCGACGCTTACGGGACTTGTATCAGAAATCGTGTTGGGCTGATTTTAGCGCGAAAAGGCAAAGAGCTAAGGTGCGCTGGTTGGCGGAGGGTGATGCCAATACACGGTATTTTCATCGTGTCATTGAGGAGCGACAACATGCGCGACAGATCTACAGTGTGGGTAATGCGGATGGTTCTTTTGCCTACGATGAGGCTGTTGCTACAGCCTTTATTGAGCACTTTATCTCTATTATTGGCACACGTGATGACAATGTGATTCCTCTCATGCCTGATTCTTTGTTTGTCCGGAAACTGTCTTCAGCTGATGCTAATTATATGATTAGGCAAGTTGATGATGCGGAGATTCGAAATGCTTTGTTTAGTATTGGAAACGATAAGGCCCTGGGGTCGGATGAATTCTCGTCGAAATTTTTCAAGGCAGCTTGGGAGGTTGTTGGGAATGATATTCTTTTAGCGGTTCAGAATTTCTTTTATCGGGGTCGGTTGGCGAAACAGTTGAATCATACTTTGTTATGCCTCTTACCAAAATCTCCTAATGCTACGTTTGTTTCTGACTTTAGACCTATCGCATGTTGTTCGGTTCTGTACAAATGCATCTCCAAAGTCATTGTTAATAGTATGAAGCTTTCTTTGGATGGTCTTGTCAACCGGGCGCAATCTGCTTTTATTCCAGGTCGACGTATTGGTGATAATATATTGATGGCTCATGAATTGGTGACGGGGTATCATTTGGAGAAAGGGCCACCAAGATGTGCTTTTAAAATTGATTTGCGGAAGGCGTATGACATGGTAAGTTGGGACTATTTGATTTGCATGCTCAAAGGTCTTAACTTTCACCCGGTCTTGGTTAACTGGATTACAGAAATGGTAACTACACCTTCTTACTCGGTGGTTGTGAATGCAGAAGCAAAAGGGTTCTTTCATGGTAAGCGTGGGATTCGGCAAGGTGACCCCTTATCACCATACCTTTTCACTATTGTCATGGAAGGTTTCTCTATGCTTTTTAAGCAATGCATTGAGGAGGCAGGTTCGTTTGGTTATACTTTGGGTGTGAGGATTTCGATATTACTCATTTGTGTTTTGCAGATGATCTTTTTGTCTTCACTAGGGGTGATGTGGCTTCGGTAGAAGTTTTGAAGAAGGCTATTTCGCTTTTTGCTTCTTGTTCTGGTTTATCACCAAATCTGCAAAAAAGTGATGTCTTCTTTGGTCATGTGCCTCCGGATGAGCGCTCGGCAATTTTGGCTTGCTTGCCTTTCCGTTGTGATACTTTCCCTATCCGGTACTTGGGTGTCCCTTTGTCTCCGGTGGCTCTCAAGGCGGCTGATTTTGGAGCACTTACTAGTAAGGTAAAACAACGTTTACTAAACTGGAAATCTAAGTTCCTGTCTTTCGGTGGTCGTAAGCAGTTGCTCACTTCTGTTTTGCAATCTTTGCAATTGTATTGGATGGCTATTTTCCTGCTTCCGTCCGGAATTGTGCATCAGCTGGAAAGCATGTTTCGGGATTTCTTATGGACACAAGGAGATGCCTCGAAAGGACGATGTAAAGTGGCTTGGGCGTCAGTTTGCCAACCAAAGGAATGTGGGGGTCTCGGTTTTTGAAGATTGGCAGTCTGGAATCGTGCCTTGTTAGCAAAGAACCTGTGGGCTATTATTATTCAGCGTAATTGCTTGTGGGTGGACTAGATTCGTACGTATGCTTTCCGGAATGGTATTTTTTGGTTAGTTAATCGATCTACCAGATGGTCTTGGCTCCTAGCTAAGATGATGCTTGTACGACCAGATGTTCGGAGATTTGCCTCGGTTCGAATTGGTAATGGTTTACGTACCAATGCTTGGGAGGATGTTTGGCTTACGTGTGGAAGGTTATCTGCTTTCGTTTCTTATCGTTTTTTACATGCTGAGGGTTATAATGCTTCTACGACGGTTAGTGAGCTTTTGGATACTTTTCATGATGGTTGGCCGGAACCGTGGCTGGTGCGTTTTCCTTTGTTATGTAATGTTGCGATTCCTCAGATTCAGGTTGATTCTCGGGATATTGTTTGTTGGGATGTGGATGGCAGTGGAAATGGCCAATTCTCGGTGCAACGTGCGTATAACTCTTTTGTGGGATACCTACCTACGGTACCATGGTGGCATTCGGTTTGGTTCAAGTCCCACATTCCTAAGCACTCGTTTTGCTTATGGACTGCTTGCTTGAGGCGTCTTCCAACTCAGGATAGAATTATGGCGTGGAAGGAGGAACCTCCTGACTTGAAGTGCAGCTTATGTGGAATTGTTGCAGATTCGCATAATCACTTGTTTTTTGAGTGCACTGTTGCTCGTCAGGTTTGGTTGCAGATTTTAGACAAGGTAGCATGGGTGGATTTTCCATGCTCGTGGGATGCTATTCTTGAAGCTATTTCTGATCAGAGTTCAGCTCCAAAACGGTTGGAGCATCAACTTGCCTTGGCAGCTTCTATTTATCATGTTTGGTGTGAGCGCAATAGAAGATTATTTGGAGGATCCTCCAAACCTATTCCGTCTCTGGTTCAGTCCATCATGGAGAATGTTTTGGATCGTGTGGCATGGAAAAGGAAGAAATCTATGCTTCATGGCCGTGTGGATACCCCGTGATTTTTGATATTTTTTGTGGTGGTGTTTCTTTTGGCGTGCTTGGAGTTGTATTTTGTTTTGTTCCTTGTTTGAGTCTGTTTCCTTATGTAGGCTTTGGTTGATTGTTGCTTGGTTTGGAATGGTTTCTTTTTTTTGTGTGCTTTTGGGCCGTTGTGTGCCTGTTGGACCTTTGTAGCACTTTTGTTTTTTCTTTATAAAATTGCCAGGTTTTTCCGTTAAAAAAAAATAGTTATCCTAATTTGAAATTAACAAGATATAAATATCAAATAAAATGGAAATTAACTGTAGTTAAGAACAAAGCCTAAAAATTCAAGGTTTTGCTTAACAACTCTTGAATGATTAAGTGATCAAAATGATTAACAAGCTCTTATAATATATTACAAAACGAAATATAGTTATTTTGTAATTGTTGATATTGAAATCTAGACTTTAAATAGTTAAGGAGCCTCAGATACAAAATCATTAAAAGGGTTTTAGAACCACTAAGAGACATACATTTTTTTGGGTGTTGTTATATGAACTCCTTTAAAACCAGCAATCCAGGTATACTTATATGTGAATGGATCAAAACCACTTTAAAATTGCTGGTTTTAGAACACCGTTGTAATTGGTCTTGGTTTCAGTTATCATTTTTTTTTTGAAACGGTTAACCGTTGGACACCTAGAACCCGAACTGACGAGTATCTATTTTTTTAATAAAAAATATTTTATTTTTTTATAAAAATTTGTTAGCATCAACCAATTTTAATTAAGTGAAGTGTTTTGAAAGCATCTTTTTAGTACTTATTTGTTGTAATATTTATTTATTTTGGAAGCATCATTTGTAGTATTTATTTCTTTGCATTGAGAGTTTTTAATAGATTAATACTTATTTTTGTATAGTATGAATGGTACAATAAATAAAAGAATTAGATAGAACAACGGATACTAAGTACCGGAACTGACGAGTTCGGACCGGTTTCCAAATATAAAGAACCAATGTAACCGTTTCCGGTTCCTTCAATTCATTCCAGAAACTGCCAATCTCAAGTATTTTGGCCAGATACGGATACCCACTTTTGCTCACCTTAAGGTGTTGTAAACCCTACTATAAAAGTTGTTACAAGAATCTTTTCCATCTATCATATTATTGACATCTTAATAAGATAAAACACTAAATAAAATTCTACAATATATCAACTTATTAAAAATCATCTTGCATGCTTCGGTTTTCAAAAACTAGATGATTCATACAATTTTTCGTTTTAGAAAACATGGTGACTTTGGTGATGATTTCTTGAAAGTTATATATGTATAGGGATAAATATATAGCTCAATTTAGAGCATCTCCAACGCTAAGCTTGACAGGATCTAAATATCAAGATCAGAAAACTTAATCAAAGAAGTTTGCGGAATAACACTTTGATTATATGAAGTAAACAATGGATTTGTAACAAACTGAATGTGTATTGATTCAATAACTTAATGATTACAAACACAAGCCCCAATCTGTTTGAACAGGCTCAAACAGACGTGCAACTCTTCTCAATTGCAGGGATTACAAGAACAATCTTGAGGCTAGAATTCTAAACAAAAGCTAATGAAAAACTCGTATCTAACAAAGACAAACCTATCAGCTATATAAAAGAGTTACAAGATTACAATAAGGAAACTAGATTTACAAGATAATCTCTAAAATATCTCCAAGCAGATCGTATCTTGTCCATATCTTCAGTCATCGCAATCCTTTCCTTATCATTATCTTGTCAGCAGTGGTAATAACAAAAGCAGTGTTAACCTTCAACCAGCAGTGGTAACTTTGTTCAGGCAGTGGTAATTCTCCAAGAGCAGTGGTAATCTTATCTTCAGTGAAACCATACATACTGGCAGTGGTAAGAACTCCACAACCAGCAGTGTTAACCAAAATACCTTCAGCAGTGGTAATGCAACAGAATCATTCCTAACAATCTCCCCCTAACTTAACTTCTGATTTTAATCAGAAATTAAGTTCTTCAACTGTTGCATGACCTTCTTAATCATCTTAGCATGGTCTGAACTATTTGAGTCTTTAAGAAATTCTTGAAACTTCTCCAACCCATACTCATGCATAGTTACTCTATCATCAGCAGTAACCAGGTTCAGAATCCCATCAAACTCTGCATTGCTCCTTTGTTTTCCATTGTTCCACTGTACAAAGTAATACTTCTTGAAGATTCCTCTTACTCCCCATAGCACTACTTTTTCTTCTTCTGCTGTTTCTTCTTCTTTCAAGTCTGCTAACTGATTTGTCAGATTCTCAATGACTTCTTTCTCCAGTTCAGTCATAACAGACTTCTTTCTTTTCAAAACTCCTTCTATCATATTTCTTTCAAAGTCATAACTCTTATCCACTAAGAAGTAGCTTTTGACACCATTATCATAAGTGACAATGAATACTCTATTTGCCTTGTAGCAGTTCCAAGCAACTACCTCTCCTTCTTTCACTTCACCTTTTTCCAGTCTCATGTTCTTCTTCTGCTTTTCCTCCTTGGCTTTCTCAAATGCAAACATAGTTTGAAGTTTTCCTTGGAAGAAAATGACATATGCAAACTCAGTCATCCCTTTAGTACATCCAACCTCATATAACTTCTTCAGATCTGAAGCTGAGAGCTTTGCAAACATTCTTTTGACATTAGAGAACACCTCACTTGTCTGATCTTCTCTCACAATCCTAAAGAACACAATTTTATTGTCTTCAAAGCAATACCAATCTATCACTTTAGAAGCTTCAGTGAAGATCTTCCTCTTCTTGGTTGGCTTTTTATGAGCAATGGACTTCTTCCTTTTCTTCTTTGCTTGACTGATTTGCTTAGCCAATTTAGCAGTTTCTTTCTCTATTTGAGTTGGTTCTTTATCAACCTTCTTCTTCTCTATTTCACTAGCAATGGGAACCTTCTCTTCAGCAATGGTAGTACCTTCATCAGTGGTAACCACATCATGCTTTCTCTTACTTCTTCTTTGCACATGGACTTCTTTTTCCTCATCATCCTCCTTTACAACATCAGTTTCTTTTCTAGCTTCTTCATAGTGCTCTTTGACTTTCTCAAAAGACCACTTTGAGAAGTATTGGACAGGTCTTCCAACAATTTCAGCCAGACTTCTCACCATTCTTCTTCTTTCTTCAGTTCTGGTCAATGGCTTGATAATCTTCTTTTTAATCTTTTCTTTTTCAACTTCCTTGTTGAACCTGTCTTGTAATTTCTTAGCTGCAGCCTTTCCAGCTTTGTCTTGCTGAGCTTGTTTCTTCTTTCTTTCTTTCCTTCTCTTCTTTGTTCAATCTCTCTTGATCCTCCATACTCAGTTTCTTAGCAAGAGCCTCTGAAGCTTCAAATTCCAACACTTTCCTTTGAGCCTCAACAGCTTCATCATCAGTCTCAGGCTCAGCTTCTTCTATTACTTTCTCTTTTCCCTTGTCTTTTGGATCAACAGGGATTTCAATCTTCTTTTGAACTTCTGGCTCTTTGATCACTACACCCTTGGTTGGTTGAATTACCTCAGGCATTTTCACAAGTAACTCAGCAATTGTAAGCTCATCCTCATTAACTTCCACTTGTGGTTCAGCCCCTGTATCAACAGCATCAACTAAAGGTTCACTTGCAACCTTAGTTTCTTCATCAACTCCTTCTTCAGTCTCCCCCTTAGCACCAGTTTCCATCACTATTTCAGGCATCTCATCAGGCAACTCAGAATTTTCAACAGGAACTGGTTCATTCACAACAACTCTTTCTTTCTCTGGCTCCCCCTTCACCTTTGATCTCTTCTCCCCCTTTGTGAATGTAACCAAAGTGGAGTACTTCTTCTTAAGAGCTCTGATAGTGCCTTTCATTGAAGCTATAGCAGCACATTGAGCTTGAATAATCTTTGCTTGCTTAACAATCCTTGCATCATGCACCTTTAGCAGATCATGTTGTGCAGTAACTAGCTCCTCCAAAGTATCCAGCCTTGCCTCATGAGAACCATGCTTCTCATCATGTACATTAAAATTCTTCTCAAATGCCTTCAAATCCTTGGCAATAGCAGTGAAGTTGGCTATCAATTCTTGTTGTGAAAAACTGCCCTCACCAGATTTAGGAGTTTTGACCTCCATTACTGGATCTTTGAGCTTTTTGACATTAGCCTTCAGCCTAGCTGAAGCACTAGATGCCCCCTTGGTTTCTTGGCACCTGGGACCTCCCTGTGATTTCTCAATAGGAGTTGTCGTGGTGGGGTCTTAGCTATGTTCAAACTGTCCTGATGCACACCTTGTGCAACACCAGTAGTTTGAGCCTCACCAACCACATGCCCATCCATCTCCTTAGAGAGCACCTTCTTTATACTTGAGTGGGGCATCACTCCAGGGGTTTCCCTTTGGATATTATCAGAAGGAGAGTGCTCCAACTGATGGCTTAAAGGCTCATTGGGTTTAGAACCAGAGGAGGAAGGAGCTCCCCTGTTCTTTCTTTGATACTTTTTGAGTGTGGGGGTGAGGGTTGTATCAAGGGATTGAGGGTTTGTTTCAGTGATAGGTGTGGGTAGGTCATCAGTGGGAATGCTTGGTTGTGTGGGCTGCAAGCCTGATGCCTCACCTTGTGGGTGGTTCACTCTCATCATTGTAGAGAACAATGGAGTGAATTGGTCATTAGAGCCCTCTGCAGGTCTCTGCATATTGGCAAACACCTTTTGACCAAGAGCAGAGCTCTTATAGATGTCACCATGCATTGGTACAGCCGTCAATTCCTTGGTAATAACTTCTTGGACAAATCTTGGGAATATATAAAAAGTTTTGACCTTAGAATTATTAATGTTCTCAAGATTGTACACAAGATCATCAAAAATCATTTGGGAAAAGTTAAACACCTGATTAGTGGCCAAGCAGACCAAAGCAGAGGCAATGGTGCTGCTAAACTCACCAAAACTGGTGGTTTTCTTTGAAAAACAATGTAATAGGGTATGCACAAAGAACCTCCACTGAGGGCAAAATTTTCCCTTAAGGTATTTTAAAGAAGTGCGAGAGCCTGTATACCCCATCTTTACAAAAGATTCCATGATGACTGAGGGTGTAAGCATAGAAATACCTCATTCGTCGTGTAGTTAAAGATGAAATCTGATCTTCGCAGGGGTAAGGGTTAGAGAATGACCACAGATTGTGGTCTGAATGATTTTGACCCCTTCTTCTTCTTGAATAAACGCATTCGACCAGAAATCATTCATATGTTGAATGTAGATGGTGGGATTGATGGTCGCGGCATAGGCAATATGGGATGATGCCAAGAAATCAAGAATGTCTTCAAAACCCTCGGAATTGGCATCTTTT
This sequence comes from Centaurea solstitialis, assembly GCA_030169165.1. Lineage (NCBI taxonomy): Eukaryota > Viridiplantae > Streptophyta > Magnoliopsida > Asterales > Asteraceae > Centaurea > Centaurea solstitialis. Next base: position 26,298,867 of record CM058047.1, read on the forward strand.
GTGAAATAACCCACCTTATTGTGATCCTTGATGAAACACAGAGAATCCATGATCGATTTCGCAAACAAAACCCTAGAATCAGAACGAAAATCAGTACTCGATTGATAGTTCAAGAACACAGATGGAGAAGAGATGCAGAATCGCAAACGTTTTTAGAGAAAAAGTTCAGAATAGCCGTTAATGAAAAAGGCGGTCAAGTTAGGGCTTTTATAGTGAACTGATGAGCAGGGGTAACGAACACACGTAGCAGTGGTAAAATTACATTAGCACAGATATTCGTTAAAAGCAGTGGTAAAATACATGTGCAGTGGTAATTAGGTGTGTCTATTCAAAAGCAGTGGTAAAACACTGAAGCAGAGGTAATTACATGTGCCAAATTAAGAGTAGTGGTAACAAAGGGCACGCAGTGGTAAAAACCCGTGTAAGTTTAAAAGCAGTGGTAATACCATGCTCAGTGGTAATAAGACACATATATAGAACCAGCGGTGGTAAAAATCAAGCAGTGATCACACACAACCAACAGTGGTAAAAAGCGAATGTGCGAGCAGTGGTATTATGCGATTGTGCGAGCAGTGGTAATGTGCGAGTGTGCGAGCAGAGGTAATGTGCGAGTGTGTGAGCAGAGGTAATGTGCGAGTGTACGAGCAGGGGTAATGTGCAACACTAGCAGTGGTAAAGACTTTGACATGAAAATCATATATCGTGATATGGACACTGCTAGTAGAAGTAATTCCAACTAAGCAGTGGTAACATCCTCATGCGTTGTACGACCAAACCAAGAACTTCACCATGAATCTGCATAATTCAAAAACTCATTAAAATACCAAAAGAAATAAAAAAGAAAGAAAGTATACAGAGAAAGTACAAATAAAAGTGCAATTAAAGAGAAGAGTTATGCAGAGTTCATCATTCCAACACCCGTAACCAGAAATGTGAACCTGCCAACATCAAATGCTTTTGTGAACAGGTCTGCATATTGATCATCAGTGTGGACTTTCAGAACTTGAATTAGCTTCTTTTCATTACAGTCTCTAATAAAGTGGTACTTGATCTCTATATGTTTGGTCTTGGAGTGCTTGACTGGATTGTTAACAATGCTAATGGCACTGTTATTGTCAATGTAGATTGGTGTCTGCAAGAATGAAAGACCATAGTCCTGCATCTGATTTTGAATCCATAGCACTTGTGAGCAGCATTGTGAAGCAGCTATGTATTCAGCCTCTGTTGTTGATTGTGAAACAGTGGTCTGTTTCTTGCATTGCCATGAGACCAATCTTCCTCCCAAAAACTGACATCCTCCTGATGTAGACTTTCTATCCAAGTTTGCTCCTCCATAATCACTATCTGTGTATGCCACTAAGTCAAAGGAGGAATCATTGGGATACCACAGTCCCAATCTTGGTTGGCCCTTCAGATATTTGAATATCCTTTTGACTGCATGTAGATGAGACTCCTTGGGCCTAACCTGAAACCTGGCACAAACACAAACAGCAAACATAATATCAGGTCTAGATGCTGTAAGATACATTAATGATCCAATCATGGATCTATAATGATGAACATCAACTTCCTCCCCCTCAACATCAGCAGTAAGATGTTTATGAGTTTCCATTGGAGTGCTTGCTGGCTTTGCATCATTCATTCCAAACTTTTGAAGCATGGATGCAACATATTTGGACTGATTGATGAATATTCCTTCAGGCTTCTGCTTGACCTGCAAACCAAGAAAGAAAGTTAGTTCTCCCATAGAGCTCATCTTAAATTTCTTGTGCATCAGTTCCTCAAATTCCTTGCACATATCATCCTTTGTAGATCCAAAGATGATATCATCAACATAAATCTGCACTAGAAGCATGTCAGTCTTAGTTCTCTGATGAACAAGGTCTTATCAATGACACCTCTCTCAAATTTGTTTTCCAACAAATATGAGGACAAGGTATCATACCAAGCCCTAGGTGCTTGATGAAGACCAGACAAAGCTTTTCTCAACTTGTAAACTTTATCAGGGTATTTGGGATCTTCAAACCCTGGTGGTTGACTGACATAAACTTCTTCATCTATAGTGCCATAAAGAAAGGCACTCTTAACATCCATCTGATAGACTTTGAATCCTTTGTAAGATGCAAATGCCAAGAATAGCCGGATGGCTTCAATTCTGGCAACAGGTGCAAATACATCATCATAGTCTATCCCTTCTTCTTGAGTATACCCATGTGCTACCAATCTGGCCTTGTTCTTGGTAACAATGCCTCTCTCATCAGTCTTGTTTCTGAAAATCCACTTGGTGCCTATGACTCTGTGTCCTTTTGGTAAAATCCACCAGATCCCAAACATGTTGTAGGACAAACTGCAGCAATTCCTCTTGCATGGCCTCTATCCAACTTGGGTCCTTCATTGCATCATGGGCCTTCTTGGGTTCTGTTTGTGAGAGGAAATCAGAAATCATGCTCAAGTGTGGATTGGGAAGGGATTTACTCTGCTTCCTTGTAATCATAGGAGACTGAATGTCCCCTATTACCAGTGTAGGTGGATGATTCTTTTGTGTTCTAGTAAGATGCAGAGGTTCTTCAGTCAGATCCACCCCTAGATTTGAATCATTCACTTCTGGTTCTTGATCCCATTGAGGTCCCTCTTCTAAAGCAGGTATGCCTTCTAGATTCTGAGAGGGTGAGGATTCCTCAATTGGTTGATCATCACTCTTCTCAGCAGACCCAGAGTCTGTTTGATCATCAACATGTGACTCATCAGTGGTAAAGGCATCATTTGAATCAACAAGAGGCATGGGAAACATGACAAATGTTGGACTTGTTTCTTGTGCTTGCTCTGTACCTGAACCTGTATTCACTGTATAGCTCATGTTCAAAGAGTTAGTTAGTAAATCAATATCAAATAGCCAATTGGGACCACTTCCAAGTATGTTAGTGTTTCGCTCGAAATGTACGTATTTTTAATCGAAAATCAAGCTTTATTTTATAAAACCGCAAGCGTACGGTATCGTAACGTAGCATACGGGTCGAACACGGGGAGAAAACGGACAAATCACGGTGTTGCATTTCCAATTTGCAAGTTATGTGAAGTTCAAGTTCGGGAATTGGTTTCTAGCTAAAAGAGGAAAAACCTACTTAACTATTCTACGACAAATACATCTCGCTGCGCGAAAAAGGAACAACGAACACATTCGAACGAGTAACAAGCATGTGAAAACAAGGGAACAAATACACGAACAAACACGAGACACGAACAAACACGAATAAGGAAATGAGGATATCGTATCCCGATCGCTAAGTGGATTCCGTAGAAAACGTTTATTCCTCTTCCGAGATAGCTAGACCATTTCCCTAAAAATATGATTACTTCCGTATCATTTCCTATGAAAATGTCGTCCGGAAACATTCCAATTTACAACCTACATCTATTTCCATGATGTGGTCGTAAGCTCTCGATCAATTCATCGAACGTGTTAACGAACTTCCGTCCACTTAACCGTTGTTAAAAGTTATCGTAAATCATCGATATCGAAAGATCGCTAACTTCCGTTAAACAAATCACATCTCCATCGATGATTCACTTTTGTTATGAAATACATAAATTGATCGAGACTTATCGATCGTGATTCGATATCGATTTCCTAAACACGCACAATTACTTGACCTAGATCTATATTAAACACATAATATCCTAATCAAATGAGATCTAAATCTTAGATTTACAATTGAAATCAACATGCATCAAGATACAAATGAATCATTCAATTAACCTAATCTACTTGCCTAAAACTAACAAAGAAAACTAATCAACATCATCACCATTAACAACACACCACAACTTCATGCAATCAATTAACCAAATCACAAACTATCTAATTAAGGAAATCTACTCAAATTGAAGACAAGTATGAAAGCAATAAAACTACAAATGCAGAAATTAAGCAATAGAATCATCAAATTCATAGATCTAAACATTCAATTCAACAATTACACTAATCAAAATGCTTAAAGGAAATAGGGAAGGAGATACTAATAGCTCAAGGATGTACTAGGTTCATCAAGGAAGATCAAGCCACCATTGATGAAGAATTTGAAGCTCTCATCCAAGGCTTAGTAGAGCTCCTCCCAAAAGTGAAACCCTAACTTCTTAGATCCAAAATCCCTCCAAAATTCTTTCCAAAAGTTGTTATCAAAGTGGAACTAAAAACTGTCAACTAAAATAGTCAAAAACAACATTTATACTCCAGGAAAAGTCAAAAACGGCCAAAACAGAAAAAACACGCGGAGATGGTTTGCGATCCTAGCGATCGCTAGCCAGAATAGCTAGCGATCGCTAGCTAGCTGCTTCTCACTTCTTTTGTTCCATCTTTGCTCCTATCTCCGGTTCACCGCTTCTTTCATCCGTCTTCACTCCATCGCCTTTAGCCTCCGCATCCTTGTCCACCAAATCACCTCGAACCACCTCTCGATCCTCCTTGGCTCCACCGCGCACATCGTCACCATCTAAACCAATTTCCTATACAAATAAGCTCAAACACCCGGTTAATGCACCAATACTAAACATTCGCACTTTAAACGGAAAAATGCAAAATAGACGGAAAAAATGCATGAACTAAATAACTAAAAAGGAAAAAGAAACTATCTAATGCATGAAAAATGGTGAAAAATATATGCAAAACAGTTAGGAGTGTTCACATTGCATTTGACATTGTCACTTTCTTCTATAATCCTTGTAGAACTATTAAAAACTCTAAGTGCTTTGCTCTGAGAAGAGTATCCAACAAAAAAATCCATCATCAGATTTGCTCTCAAATTTGCCTAAGTGAGTTTTGGTATCAAGGATTGTGCAAGGACACCCAAATGGTTGTAAAAATCCTATATAGGGTTTCTTTTTCTCAAAAAGTTCATAGGGTGTCTTGCCTTTTGATTTGACTATAAGAACTCTGTTTTGGACATAACAAGCAGTGTTAACTGCTTCTGCCCAGAAAGTGATTGGAAGTTTAGAATCAGCCAACATAGTTCTTGCAGCCTCAATTAGTGTCCTATTTCTCCTCTCAGCAACACCATTCTGTTGAGGAGTTCTAGGAGCACTGTATTGTCTCTCAATACCTTTTTCCTCACAAAAGCTATTTAAATCAGCATTCTTAAATTCAGTGCCATTGTCTGATCTAATGACTTTTACCCTAAGGTTTGTCTTGTTTTCTACTCTGGTCACAAAGGGTTTGATCAGTCCACTTGTCTCATCCTTTGTTCTCAGAAAGTAAACCCAAGTAAACCTAGAGTAATCATCAACTATCACCAGACAATAAGATTTCTTGCCTATACTCATCACATTGGTAGGACCAAAAAGATCCATATGCAATAACTGTAAAGATGATGAGATAGTGTTTACTTCTTTGGACTTGTGTGAGTTTTTGTGTTGCTTGCCTTTGAGACAAGCTACACAGTGATCATCACTTGAAAATTCCTTGGCAGGCAAACCTCTTACAAGGTTGTTTTTGACAAGTAGGTTCATGTTTTTGAAATTCATGTGGCACATCCTCCTATGCCACAGTGATGATTCACTTACAAATGCTTTTGAAAATAAACAGTTTAAGGATGATAAAGAAGAAGCATCTTCAATGTCCAAACAGTAAACATTATCTTTCCTAGGTGTTCTTAACATCACTTTACTTTCATCTATCTTGTAGCCAGGAGCAAGAATGAGACATTCAGTATCAGTGAAAAATACACCAAACTTCTTGTCACAAACTTGAGAAACACTAAGCAAATTATAGTTTAGTTGCTCTACAAAATAGACATCATCAAAAGTCATCTTACCTTTTGATACCTTACCTTTGCCACTAATCTTACCTCCATTTGGATTATCCCCAAAGGCAACATGTCCACCTTCAAACCTTTTAAAGTCTTCAAGTAATGACATGATACCTGTCATGTGCCTAGAGCAACCACTATCCACATGCCAAAGACTGCTCATTTTTCCTTGGTTGCTCTGCACATAGAATGAAACAGTTAGTGTCTTGAGGGAACCCAAGCCAATATGGTCTTGGGTTCTCCCTTTTCATTAACATAATTGACCTCTGTCAATCTGTTAAGCTTTAAAAGATAATCTTTGTTAGGGATCTCATGACTGGAATATTTGGTTATAATGGGTTTTCTCAATGAAGACTTGTCAGTGGTAACATTGTTTGAGTTTCCACTGCTGTTATTGCTAACAGCAGTGTTAACTTGAGATGTAGCAGTGTTTGAGTTATCACTGCTGATATTGCTAGCAGCAGTGTTAACCTCCACACTGTTATTGCTGTTACCACTGCTTTCAGAAGCAACACTGTTGTTACCACTGCTTGTTGAAGCAGTAGTATTGCTAAGTGAAGCTTTAGGTACCCATTTAGTAACCAATTTAACAGACTTCTTTTCAACCTTTTTCTTTTGAACTTTTCTTTTAGATTGACTAGATCTGTTTTGTTTAGGAACAACCTTTTTGTGTGTAGGGACAAATCTTCTAGCTTGATATCTGTTTCTTTGATTAAATGGATTGAAATAACAGTCTCTTGCTAGATGATTTGTCTTACAACAGATAAAGCGTGGTTTTGGTCTGTTAATTTTGTTCAGATCAACACCATGACATTGAGCCCAATGGTTGTTCCAGTTCCTTTTATTCCCTCTAGGATGATTTTTGTTATGAGACTGTGAGGAAGTACCAGGTTCAACTACAGTCCTCTGAGTGTAGTGGTCCTTCCTATTCTCTTTCCTAGTTGTCTCAGTCTTTTTCCCTTTATTTTCTTATGGCATGATAGATTTCCCTTTATCTTTCCTAGTGGTCTCTACCTTTTTGCTAGGAACAAATGACATACCACCTTTCTCATTGGTGAGAAGGTGGTTTTCATCAGGAATGGTCTCAGCAGTGCTTTTCCTATCAGGTTCCTCCTCTGAGTCAACTGGATCTACACTATCTAAACCTTCTTTCATCTCACTTCTGTCTATGCTCTCAAGAAGATCAGTTGTTGGAGGAATGTAATTCTGATTGTAAGGAGGAGGGGTACTATTGTATCCTATACCCCTTTTCAGGTCATCAGTCACTTGTGCTCTAATGATTTATTCTAAAGCTTTAGAGGACTTTGAAAATTTTTCTAGGTCTTCTTTGGCTTTGGACAATTCTTTCCTAGCACTCTCTACTTCCTCCTTTTCTTTTGACAGTTTTCTCTCAAGCTCTTTCTTTTCCCACTTCTAGTAGTTATGGTCATATTCAAACTGAAGTTCATTGGCTTTGTAGACCTTTATTTGATCCTCCAGATTGTCTATGATCTTAACATACTCTCTCCTCTCTCTTTCCATTTTCTTGATACTATCACTCATGGTCTGATTATGATCCCTATACTTTTTCACAGTTTCTAAACAAGAATCAGAACAGAGTTTAGAAGATACCTCAGTGGGAACTTCAGTCTCCTTAATTTCAGCCATGAGGGCTTGATTTTGAACTGCTTCTTCAGCATGATCACTCCAATCAAATCCTTGTCCCTCTTGAAACACCAATGCTTGAGAAGAACTAGGATTTGAGTTGCTTCCCCTGTTGTTGAATCTAGGAGCTTGTGCAGATCCACCTCCATTATTCTGATTGTTGGTGGCTACACCTTTGCATTCTCTGGCAAAGTGCCCTGGTTCATTGCACTTGTAGCATCTCACCTTTGATTTATCAAAACCAGCTTTATCTCCTCTCTTGAGATCAAAGTTGTTCCTTCCAGTTCTTCTGATAAACCTCTTCATCCTCAGGGTAAGCATGGCCATCTGCCACTTGATTACCATCTCTTCAAGGTCATCTGCATTGATCTGATCCAAATTATCATTGATCAATGATGACTTGACATGACTTGCTAAGAAAGCTTCCAGAACTGTATCCTCATTGATTTCCTGTGATGAACAAGAATTTACATTAGAAACAGTTTCATTAGCAGTAGTATTAAAAGTAGCAGTGGTATTATTAAAAGCAGTGGTATTGAAAGAACTAGGGTTTTCAGAAAGAAGAGCAGTATTATGAGTGTATCCAATGGGTCTTTTCTTCTTCTCCACTTCTGCTTCAAAGATCCTTAGATCATTGTATAGATCTTCAAGTTCCTTATCCTCCAAGTCATCTCCCTGCCTGAATGAGACAGTGTAAATAGTCCATTCCTCTCCAAGAGATCTGAGGAACTTTCTATTCACATCATCTTTGTCCATCTTCACATCCACAGTTGCTAGCTCTCCAATCAGCTTGTTGAATCTATCAAAAGTCTGAGTCATAGATTCATTCTTCAAGGATGTGAAGTTTTCATATTGCTGCTTCAGAATGGCTTTCTGGTTCCTCTTTGTGCTTTTGGTTCCTGAGAACCTCTTTTCAAGTGCAGTCCAGAGAGATTTGGCATTAGTATATGTACTAAATTGATGTTGGTATTCATTGGGAATAGCCAACAGCAAGGTACTCAATGCCTTCATCTCAGTTTGCCTTCTTTTTCTGTCAGCATCAGATCTGGGTGGGGGTCTTACACCTCCTTCAGCAGCAGCTTCATCAACACCAGGTCCGTTTTCAACAACTTCCCACATACCATAGTCTGTGAGAAGCATGTATTGACGGATCCTGATTTTCCACATGTCAAACTCATTTGGTTTGACCATGGGAACTTTTGAGACTAAGACTGTTTCCTGAGTATCCATTGTAGACAAGTTTTCTGGTTTTAAAACTAGCTCTGATACCACTTGACAGGATCTAAATATCAAGATCAGAAAACTTGATCAAAGAAGTTTGCGGAATAACACTTTGATTATATGAAGTAAACAATGGATTTGTAACAAACTGAATGTGTATTGATTCAATAGCTTAATGATTACAAACACAAGCCCCAATCTGTTTGAACAGGCTCAAACAGACGTGCAACTCTTCTCAATTGCAGGGATTACAAGAACAATCTTGAGGCTAGAATTCTAAACAAAAGCTAATGAAAAACTCGTATCTAACAAAAACAAACCTATCAGCTATATAAACGAGTTACAAGATTACAATAAGGAAACTAGATTTACAAGATAATCTCTAAAATATCTCCAAGCAGATCGTATCTTGTCCATATCTTCAGTCATCGCAATCCTTTCCTTATCATTATCTTGTCAGCAGTGGTAATAACAAAAGCAGTGTTAACCTTCAACCAGCAGTGGTAACTTTGTTCAGGCAGTGGTAATTCTCCAAGAGCAGTGGTAATCTTATCTTCAGTGAAACCATACATACTGGCAGTGGTAACCTTCAGATGAACTAGCAGTGGTAAGAACTCCACAACCAGCAGTGTTAACCAAAATACCTTCAGCAGTGGTAATGCAACAGAATCATTCCTAACAAAGCTAATACTTTTTAAAAGGTAATATAAAAAAAATATTTAATACATATCTGATAAAATACTATTTCTATTACTTAAATATTTATCTTCAATACATTTTATTGGTTATATATCAAAATAATAATTTCTCTTTTTGTTTAAATTAAAAGTTAGAAATTTTTGCAATTTCTCTTTTATTTTTTCTATTTTAACACAAAAATTAACATAGTTGTTAGAGTAATAAAATATGTAATTTAACATATATATAGTTGTTAAAGATGATTTTATATGTGTACAAAAAGTTTATTTTAAATAACCTAATTTTATGAAAAGCAAAGTAAATATTATTAAAAATCTTTTGGTCTTGAAAAATGGATTCACGTTATATTAAAAGCTTGCATCATGTTTTGTCCCAGGTGGAGTGAAAAACAAATGAGGCGAATAAATTCAGGTTTGGGTCCTTTCTTCCAGATTCCAAGCAACACATGCCAAACAACTCTATTTTAATCATCATATTTTTTTTTATTAATAAAAAGATTAAATATAATCTAATATAAAATACAAATTTATTTACTAAAATTAATAAAAACTTCCAAATGTTGTTTTTCTTCGTGTTAGACCCAAGTTCAATAATACCACCAATAAAAACATAAACATGGAAAAAAAACAATGTAGATGATAATGTTGTAAGAATTTGGTATTTTACTACATATAAAATATGATTTGTGTATTTAGCCACAAAGCGGGTCTTTGTTCTCCAATTATCATACCTTCTTTAATGTCACATAAATTAGCAATTGTTTTTGTTATCCTATTTCTATGATATTATTAAAATGGATGTTTGGTTCGTATGATTAATTTTTCTTTGATGGAATTAGAATTACAAGTTTATTTGATGGCATTTGGTTTTCGGAATGACTTAGATCAAATTTTGTTGAATTCAATGATTGAGGTATTTGATCAATCCTAACATATGTAAAGGATTTTGGACAAAAGGTTGATACCGGCAACTCTAACCGGTCCACAATCCTCTGCCAATTACGGAATTGGGGGGAGGAGGGGGGGGGGGGGGGATAGCTGACTCACTCAGCGGTTGTGGCTATGGTGGCTCCCCAGGTTCGAACCCAGGACCATTCGATTTTGAACAAACACTACTCCACCCATTAACAACTAAGCTACGCGTCATTGGCGACATATGTAAAGGATTTGAATTCATTTTATTTCCAAATGTAGCCAAATTTATAATTTGGCTTCAGAAAGATAAAAATAACCTTTGCATCCAATTTAACCACCACCCTCCCCCCGGTGCGACCATCTCAATCCCTTCCCTACCCCCGCCACCAACATCTTTACCACCTCTAGCACCTCTGCCACCACCATCACCTTTAACTAATATTATCATTCCACCAGTGCTACCGACCCCACCCCCACCTCCATGATCACCACCGTGTTCACGTCACAGCCTCCATCCACCCAACCTCACCCCTATCGACCACCATAACCCCATACCACCACACCACTATTGTTGTCATCATAGCTACCAACCCCACCCTCACTAGTGTAGATTCCAACTTTTTGCAAAATTTTATTCAAATTCCTATTAACTAAACGCTTGATCAAATTCCATCAACATTCCTATGACTTGAAATGTGATTTCTTTATGATGGGTTAGTAATCTATTGCTATATTTGTTCCTACACTAATTACTACCTTTAAGTAGAAAAACCAAAACAGTAAATATTTGTAAAAAAAACGTTAACCAAAACAACAATAAATTGTCAATTATAACGACGAAATAGCAAAGAATTACAAACCATAGGAACAAAAGGTAGTATTTCTAAATAACAAGATGGATATCGTAATTTTATATGTATCACTATTGTCTCTACATGAACCTTACACACACATGCATAGGAACCTCATAAAAACGAAAAAGTGGAATACTTTCATAGCCCTCCATCTGGATCGTATGCACTTACATAGACACAATTTGTAATATACATACATGCATAATACACATGTGCATTGAAATCAAACAACTAAATTTACCTCTATGCACAAGTGCATATGGTCTAGATGAACGACTACAAGGGTGTTTTTTAGTTTTCTATTTTTTAAGGTTTTTCCTTGATACCATTTGAAATAAAAATAGTCATCATGTAAAAGAATACAAATACAATCAAGTAAAATGTGTTTTTACATTAACATAATGTGTTATCACATATTCATACTATAAGGTCCAAGCCAAATAAGTTTATATTAACTAATTAATTATGTTCCATAACATGGTTGTTCTTGTGTTTTTTCATTTAGATATCCTTCTAGACTTTTAATTTGATGCTCCATATATATACATAGAACAGCTATGAGGGTATTCCATATATTATATACACATGATCATATAATAGGTAGTTTTTGTTAAACTCATGAAACCCCTTGAAAACTTTAAAATGAGTATGCCGAATATTCAAAGAACACCGAATAAAACATGAACAAAGTAAACTTAATTTACAATAAAACATGAAGCCTTACATGAACAAAGACCAAACCTTCAAAGTATCAAACATTCAAAAATATAAAAAACAACAAACTTCTTTAAAAAAGAGGTAGACTATTTGCACCCTTTGACTTACCATCTACACCATTAAAAATGAATTAGGGGATTGCTATATACACCTTACTTTATGTCAAAATCAGGTCAATTCTGGCATTGGGAATGTAAAAAGCAGTTTATGATGGTAATGTGTGTGAGAGAAAAATGATGAATTTGGCAAATTTTTGGGTGCATTTAACATGATCCATGAATTACTTTCTCATACCTATCAACATCAAATTCTCTTTTCCAATTCCCAAATGCATGCCTTTTAAATTCTCGATTCATCACACCCTTATTAAAATGATGCAAATAACAACCAATAAAAAAATATACAACAAACTTTCATAATTGTGTCACATATTTATCCTAACTAACTTTTAGATCTTTTAGCCGAATGTAATTAATACTTAAGGAAAAATAATTGACCGACAAAAAGTAGAGTAGAATAGAGTAGAGTAGGTTTAAAAATATGCATATATATATATATATATATATATAAAATATTATACAATTTTTAAGATAGGAAGGAAGGATAATATAAGTGTTGAAAGGTTTGACCTAATCCTGGTGCTGCCAATGTCATTAGTGATCATAATAACATGGGAAGACTCTCTTAATTGCATGAGGGTCACATGACTCCCATGTGACACAGCTCCATTCCCAACCAAATCAAGATCAATTTGATGCCTTTATATATGTTAATGACCAAATTACCCTTCCTATCTCCTTTGTCTTCATGCAGGTTTTCCTTGTAATTAGTTGCCACTATTCTCCAATTGGAGTGGTTTACAAGTGTTTTTTTGGATGAAGAGCCTTAATTAACTTTGCATAAGGATTTGAAATTGGATTTTGTTTAATGTTTTAGACAGCTAACAAACACTTGTATATAAATCTCTAACCCTCTATCTACACCTGTCTCTGTATGTGTATGTATAGAAGAAAGGTTTAAATACAAATTAATAATCTCAAATGTTCATGTACTAGATGCTTAATAGATGTACATCTTGATTGCTACATAATACATAACGTTGTTCATGTTTCATATACATTAAAACTATAATAAATGTACCATTATTATTTCTATAAATATCGCAATTGATTGGTTTATATTTCAGATCTTACGTCTCTACGCACGCCCACATATATTATATATAGGCACGCACCTATATATGGATCGTATCAAGTATAAACCATGTAATTCTAACACATCGTAAATACTCACTAGATAGTGGCTATGGTTGAATCTTACAAACAGGGCTAGTCCTAGGGTTTTTGATGCCTTATGCCTTATGTAATTCTAATAAACTCTAAGGAAATATTAAAGATATTTATAGACAATTATCATGGTGCATTAATTAAATTGAGATATATATGAAAGCTAATAATATTCATTCATTATGATCACGGATTTATATTAGGAAACAAAATGGAATCAAATATTATTTAGACTAGATCAACGGCTATAATTGGTTTGTATAGTTTGTTAGAATTACATGGTTTATATTTGATACTTCCCCACCTATAAATACATGCATACTTACATACATACATATATATACACATATAGACACACACCTATAAAACACTATTTAATGTGAGCTTTTGGATCAATAGCTGGAGTGCCGAGATTAGTATAATAAATTTGAGTTTACATTTGAACTTTTCTTTTTCTTTCTATCTTTCTTTGTTTGTGAGAAGTTCAATTAAAGATGAGAAGCATGAGCTGGGAAAATTGCAAAAAAAATGAAAAACTGAGGAATCCTATGATAATTGTTCATATAGATGGCATATACATGAGATACAAGTAATTTGTAAATAATTTGTCCAGTATACACATGTAGGGATGAGCATTTGGCACCGAAATCCCGAACCGAACCGGGACTGCACCGGGACCGGGACCGGACCGGAACCGGTATATGTTATACGGTGCGGTAAACGGTTCTAGAATTTGGCGCCAATCGGTTTCGGTCCAAACCGGTTTCGGTCCGGGAAAAAAACCGAAAAAACCGGTTCCGAACCGGTTTAGGAAGACTTATAGCCACTTTCAAATTTTTGGCATCCTTCTTTTCCAACAATTTATTTTTCCAACCAAGATTCTCATAAATCATCCAATTAAATCAAAATATCAAATCAACCTAATTTTGTTGAACTTTTGATTTTGTTGAACTTTTGAGTTTGATCTAGTTTGTTGAAATTTTCGTTTTAATAAACTTTTTATCTACTTTCTTGAAGTCTTATTTTTGTTAAACTTTTTAGTCTACTTTGTTGAAGTTTTAGTTTAACACTTTTTGATCTACTTTGTTGAGTTTTAGTTTTATTATATAATTGAAATTTGCAATTTTTGAAACTCGTCCCAAAAATCGGTCCTACCGGTACTAGAACCGAATTTCCCGGAACCGCACCGGAAACCGAACCGGTACCGAGCCGGGGTATACGGTTCGGTATTCGGTCCTATAAAAAACACTATTTCGGTTTCGGTCCAAACCGGTTCCGGTCCGGTTCGGTCCGGGATTGGAACCGAGCTCATCCCTATACACATGTGTATAACATACCTAAATACCAAAAATACAACTTCAATTATTTGTATATACATGTATATACTATCCAAATGAATGGTTTTTAGGGTGTTCTTCATTTTTTTAAAATTTTCCTCTAAACCCCAACCCCTATATGTGTGTGTCTTGGGGGGGGGGGGGGGGGGGAGTAGGGGTGAGCATGGTTCGGTTCGGTTTTTGGGTGGAACCGAACCGAAAACTGAGCCGTTTCGGTTTTCGGTTTTTCCCCGGTTTTCGGTTCGGTTTTCGGTTTTTCGGTTTTTTTTGTTTTCGGTTTTTTTCCGCTTTTCGGTTTTTTCGGTTTTTTTTCTTTTGGTTTTAGGTTTTTTCCTCGGTTTTCGGTATTCAGTTTTCGATCTATGACTATATTTCTTTCATTTTTCAACTGGTTGGTGAAAATAGTTTGGTTTTCGGTCTTCGGTTTTCAGTTTTTAGTTTTCGGTTATCTTCCATATTTTCAACTTGTCAATTTCTTATAATTTGTTCAAAAAACATGGTTAGCTTCTTAAAAATCAATTTGTTAAATATAGAATATGAAATTGAAAATTAAAAGTCTAATAAATTAATAATTCAATAATTATGAGAACTATAAAAGTATAAAATAATAAAGCTGAATAAGTTTACGAATCGTCAAAATACAAAACAAGATGTTTGAGGTGTTGGGATTGCTAGTTTCGTGAAAGATCAAAGGGAAATCGATAATATATATAGATATATAATTATATATATTATAAAAATTTTAAATAATATAATATTTTCGGTTCGGTTCGGTTTTTTTCGGTTCGGTTTTGAGCCAAAACCGAAACCGAACCATTTGTTTTTTCGGTTTTCGGTTTCGGTTTTTCGGTTTTTTTTTTCGGTTTTTCGGTTTTCCGGTTTTCGGTTCGGTTTTTGCTCACTCCCTAGGGGGAAGAGTCTACTCATAAGAGAACTCTGTACTTTTTAGAACTTTGAAACCCATTTACAACCACATTAGTTGAACCCATACATGGTAATTAACATTGTAATTACTTATTTAATCCAAACCAATGTGTTTTCCTATTTCAAATAATTCGGGGGCGTTTGGGATTGCGTTTGAAACCTGCTTATTGACTTAGTTCATTATGGGGAAGGAAATAAGTTGTTTCGAGCATTGGATGAGAATGCTTCTGGCTTCTCCAAGATGGAGATAGATCATTTTTAAAAAGATAATCTATTTTAACTATTCTAAGAAGAAGATAAACACTTTTTTCATATACAGGTAAGTTGTTTTAAATAAGCAATTCCAAACATCCCATAAACCCAACACATGATGATCCATACTAGAAATACTTATTGATCCGAGGCATCAGTGTTTTATGTCTCAAACACTAAAATAGACATTGTAATTCATACCGTAAATACTCACTAAATAGTGGTATGGTTGAATCTCACAATCAGGGTTAGTCCTAGGGTTTTTGATGCCCTAGGCTGTGTTTGGCAAAAATAAGCTAGCTTTTTAAAACGCTACTTTGAGTAGCTTATGAGTAGCTTATTGTAGCTTTTTTCAATTATACCCTTATTAATATTAATTATTAAATTCAAAGATACCCTTTTTGGTCATTTTACATACTCATAAGCTAGTTTTTGCCAAACATAATTTGTTCATAAGCTAGCTTATCAGCTACTAGCAAGCTTATCAATCAACAGCTAGCTTATCAGCTACTAGCAAACTTATCAATCAACAGCTAGCTTATCAGCTACCAGCTAGCTTATAAGCTACGTTTGCCAAACATAGCCTGAGCCAGCCCAGTAAAAATTGAGCAATTTCATGCCATCTTTTCTTTCTATTTGTACACATGAT
The DNA here is from genome assembly GCA_030169165.1 of Centaurea solstitialis. Taxonomy (NCBI): domain Eukaryota; kingdom Viridiplantae; phylum Streptophyta; class Magnoliopsida; order Asterales; family Asteraceae; genus Centaurea; species Centaurea solstitialis. The sequence goes on from CM058047.1 coordinate 26,315,165, forward strand.
GGTTGTGATCTAGGAAATTTGTTTAATTTATTCTGTAAATAAACCAAAAAATACCCAAACAGTACTAGTCAAGCATAGATGGATAAAACTTGGATTAAGATTGTGTTCGCTTCCTTTTCCAAATTTAAATTAGTACACTTGATACTAAACCCCATCTCCCAAATCATTAAACCCAAAACCGGAACGTCCAAACTAATAATCTATGAAAATTTGATGCCCTTCAAGCTTTGATGCACTGTGTGGTGGCACGTGCAACACCTGCTAGATTATATCTATATAATGTGTATAACCTAATTCTCAAATTATATGTATATAATTTTTTTGGGAAAAAGGTTCATCTGGGATTTGCCTAGACTATATCCTTAGCAATTTTGTAAGTAAGTTACGACGGTTCAATTACTACACGGTTTTAAACGGGTAGATGCTAGATTAAACAAATTAGGTGATGCCGAGCCTTTTGAAACCCTGATTTCATATTACATGCATAGATTTGGGGAAAATGTGGAAAGGTTAAGAGGTTTTATTGGGGTTGGCATCATCTAATGGAAATCATGAACATAGTACAAATGTGTATTCATGGCATGGTTCTACATCACGGGGTTATCACTGTATTATTACGTTCGAGTATTTATAAAAATAAAGGGACAACTATCATTAATTAAAATAACATAAAATTATGAAAAATTGATAATTACATCACCACCTTCAATGATTTATTTGTATTTATTATAATTAGAAATTATGTGTTAATTAAGTTAGAGACAAACAACCATTCTCCCATTTTCGTAAATAGGAAAGGTTCTCGTTTGAACCTCCAAAGCATGTCTAGCCTAGTGGTAAGGTAACATCCTCAGAGGGTCAATGGATGGTGTCCCTGACTATCCAGGTTCGAACTCCGTGGAGAGCATGTGGTGATATCTAGATAATGGGTCTGCCATATAGTGGTACCCTTAATTGGGCTAGGTCGTGGTCGACGGTGATTAGTCGAGTGCCACTGTGAGCCTGGATACCCCAGGAACATGTGTATGTTAACTTGCCGTTCAATATATATATATATATATATATATATAGAGAGGGGAGAGAGAGAGAGGAAAGTTCAATTGTGAACCACTTTTTGGTTGTGAACGTGAGGACAACCGAGAGCGCGACACGTGGCGGATGACTAGGCGCCACGTCAGCTTTGAGTGTGGTCCCCCCTTTAATTCAATGCCCTCCCCATGAACCGCGCCTAGTCATCCGCCGTGGATCTGACGTGGCGCCTAGTCATCCGTCACGTGTCGCGCTCTCGGTTGTCCTCATATTCACAACCAAAAAGTGGTTCACATTTGAACCCACCCCTATATATATATATATATATATAGAGAGAGAGAGAGAGAGAGAGAGAGAGAGAAAGGTTCAAACAAGAACAAAATTAATTTGCAAGAACAAAGGAATAGTTATGGATCACATGTGATGTGGGTCCCACATAATAAAAAATCATATATGATTCGTGGGTTCCACCACTAAATCATATATGATTTTTTATTATGTGGGACTCACATGGGCCCACATCAATGTGTGACTCAAAATGGGTTCCTTTGTTCTTGCAAATACCTTTGTTCTTGTATGAACCTCCCTCTATAGATATATATATATATATATATATATATATGTATATATAGAGGGAGGTTCATTTGTAAACCTCAAATATCTTGTAAACTTTGTGAACTCATCGTGGCCCCTTGATCAAAAAAATCAAAGGAGGATATGGATTCATAGAAAATATGGAAATGTGAAATATATGGTAAATCAAAGATTATGGAAATATGGAAATGTGAAATATGGAAACGTTTTTAAAAATCAATGGTGTGGATTGGTTTACACGGTTTACAAGATATTTAAGGTTTACAAATGAACCTCCCTCTGTATATGTATATATATATATATAGAGAGAGAGAGAAACAAGATCAAACGAGAAGAATAAGTATTTAAAAGAACATAAGAACTAAAAAAATCATATATGATTCATGTACAAAATCATATATGATTTACGCGACTTTGCTCACGACTTAAGTTGCCGCGAAGTCGCCTGCGTGGTTATATATATTATAGGACAAATTGCCGAAAAATGTAACATAAATTTTCAAAGTTTCTAATTAGGGGAACGTACATTTTTTTGCCCGAAAAGGATTATACATTTTCATTTGTAACAAAAAAGGGAACTGGTAACTCGATGCATAGGTTACCGGTTAAAATTCATTAAGGTGGCATTAAGTTTAGGAAATATTGTCGAAAAATGTAACATAAATGTCACCAAATGAGTGTTAGCCTAGTGGTAAGGCTTGAGCACTACATAGTAGTGAACCCGAGTTCGAGCCCTGGGGGACACATTCTGGAGGTACGGGGGCTTCGACCCCAGGGTGCATGCTTTAGCAGTCGGGCTTCAGCCCAAAATTGCCGAGGATTAGTCTGGGCCCAATGTGGTCTGGGATACCTCTTCCAAAAAAAGTAACATAAATGTCTAAATTTGCCAATCAAAGGAATTGACATACTGCCACTTAGACAGACACGTAAGCAGGTTACTTGCTGACTAAATGGTTAACAAGTTAACCAGGTCATATCCTTTTTTGTTACAAATTGAAATTTATAATCCTTCATCAACCAAACAAAATATATTACAAAAAAATATATTTTTTCTTAATTAACAAATTTGAACATTTATGTTACCTTCTTAGTAATATTTGGTATATTAATATTTTGAAATTTGTGTAGGAAGAAGTACAATTTAGGGGAAAGAGTACACATGACAGAAAAGAAAGTGTTGGAGGTGAGTAGCTTTGAACAGTATAATTGATTGGGAAGCAGGGAGTCCGGGGGACCACTCTCCTCTCGTTTACTTTGTGGGACTATATTTATTATAATAATAACAATAACATAGGGAAGGTGGCTTACAATTAATGCTATATTATCATCTTTTTATGTAGGGGCAAATTGGCAATTGCCCATTTACACACTCAAATTATTGGAAACATTTTTATTAGTAATTAAAACCTCATCCTATAAAAAAAAAACACATTGAAAATATTATATGTAAGAGATTCAATTTATAAATGATAGCTTATGAAAGCATAACATGAGTCTTTTCTTTATTCCCCAACTCTTTTTGATTGTCCAACTATAAATGACATGGAGTTCTGTATACATTGAATACAGATAAAATAGATGAAAATAACTAACACTTATATGATCATCAAAAGTTAAAAGACAAAAATAAGAACTTAACAAATGTCGACAACGACGACATTTTGGTTGGTGGTGGTGTGTGTAGGATGGGGTGGGGGGATATACCTACAACCATGACATGGGAGGAGGGGGGACGTTGCCTAGAACGAAGACTGGTGATTAAGAGAGGGGGGGGGGGGGGACTTGTCTACAAAGCAGATTTAGATGGAGAGAGAGGAGGAGAGTTGTAAACAACGTGAAATAGGCAGCAACACATGATATTGAAGTTATAAAGTGAGAGTATTCACCATGTGATACTTCAAGGGGAGCAACCCCACTTCTGACCAACGTAGCCACTTTAAAGTAATCCATGTTTAGAGGCACCAAGTAAACTTTCCGCCTCCTTTAAAAAAAAAGTAAACTTTTTGCCCTCAAACTTACCGAAAGTAACCAAAGGAGTGTTAGCCTAGTGGTAATGATTGGGCACTACATAGTGGTGAACCTGAGTTCGAGCCCTGGGGGATGCGTTCTGGAGGTACGGGGGGCTTCGACCCCGGGCTGCATGCTTTAGCAGTCAGGCTTCGGCCTAAAAATTGCCGAGGATTAGTCTGGGCCAAATGTGGTCTGGGATACCTCATCCAAAAAAAAACTTACCGAAAGTAGGGGTCTAGAGGGATAAGATGTGGGTATGCATTCATTTGCATAGAGATATATGGTGTTTCAGAAAATTTCAACTAGCTAAAAGGATTTAACAAATTTTACAGAAAACTTAGCTATAAATTGACTTATTAGGAAAAGAGATTTTTTTAAGACAAAGTAGAAAGATTGCAACAAAACCATTTAGCTAAATAACACATGGAACAGATAATAAGAAAGAAACAAAACCATAAGTGGTCAAATACCATAATAAGTTGCATTGAAAATTACTTGTGTAACTAGAATAAATATTTGTTTTCCGAAAATCCTGCATTTTTATTAGGGGTGAGCATTGGGCTTGCAAGAACCGGATCAAACCGGAAAAAACAAGGACCGGGACCGGCACCAATATTACTTATACGGTCTAGTTCTCAGTCCTAAAAATTGACAATTTCCGGTTCCGGTGCCAAATATTCGAGTAAAAAACCGGTACCGACCCGAAAGTTTAAGAGACAATCTAATGATATTCTTACTATAATAAAAAAAAACTAATTTCAACTATATTATTCAATAAGGTCAATTAAAAACCCTTAAAAAACCATCTGCAATCAAAAAACCATTGCCATCACCAATTCACCATACTAGTCAATAATCAAGAAATTGAAGAATGAATGATGATTGGCTTAAATTTTTTTAAGAAAACTATAATAAGTTCTTGGATTCTTGTATTTATAAACCCACAAAAACACATAGAGAGTGTGTATTTTACTTTGCCGCTTTTGGCATATTCGTTTATGTACTTAAAAATCTCATTATGTTGGTAACTTATTTATTGAGTTTGTATATTATAAAGTAACTTAAGTTTTAGGTAAAAAAATTGTTAAACAATTGAATAATCTTTATTCGTAAGTAATTTAACTTCCGTCCAAGTACATGTCATACAATTGGTTCCCACAGGGGTTTTTGACCGGAAAACCAAGACCGGCACCAGTATTGCCTATACGGTCCGGTTTTCAATCATAAGAATTGATCATTTCCAGTTCCGATTCCAAACTGAGTTCGGACCGGTGCGATGCAGTTCGAGCCCAATGCTCACCGCTAACTTTTATCCCTGACCCACCAATAATAAGACACATCATATCTTTGTTTTATATTAATTGACTAATTCAAGTTCATATTCTCTATAGATGACATGTATTCGTATGTACACTTAGAAAGTTCTAAAACAAACATATTTCTATACTTAAGTTATATCCATATTTTTTGGGCCGGTTCTATATATTGTTGGGCCCATTCTTTTTAAAGGCCGTGTTTTCTGGGCCATAATATAATTTATCTTTTATAATAAATAGGGTAGGGTGCAAAAGGGCATTGAATTAAGCCCAATGAATACATATAAGCCCTAATACAACCAATTAGTATTGAACGCATGACTTAAAAAACAAAACAGTAAAATCTATATATATATTAAAAGAAGGTTTTTGTTGATGTCATTAAAATGAAATTGAGTGATTTCATTGGTCAATTAAACAAATCCTATGAAATGATGATGTCATAATCTATTTCCATTTTTTTTCTAAAATTTACATACCTAAAATTTCTCATTAATTTATTAGTTTCCCTTTTATAATTTACATTTTGTATCCTTATAATTATTTCATTAAATTACTTATTACCCCTTAGTTTTTCAATTTTCACTTTACATTCTTATCATATTAAGGTAAATAATGTATATGAATTAAAACCATTTAAGTTTTTTGTTTTTCTTTTTTATAAATTACACCCTTATAATCGTCTCGACGATACCTTCAAAATGAGTATAATATTGAATATTTTTTTAATTTATTTATATTAGTAAATATTAAAAATATATATAAATTAAGTTGTTTACATTTTATTACAATTCTATCGTTGATATTCTTGAAATTTAAAGATTTCTATTTTTAATCTAAATTTTTTATAGATTATTTATAAATAATAAAAGTTTATTTTATTTAAAACGCTATTGTTGATGTTCTTGAAATTTAAAAATTCCATCATTTTAATCTTACTAATTCTATAGATCATTTATAAATAATATTTTTTTAAACCCTACAAATCAAAAACACTATATAATTTATTTCATAATTCCTCCCGTTTTAGAATCATTCACGAAATCCAAATCTTTCAACAAAAGAATTTCAAATATTTTAACAAGAGTTAAATGCAAATTTGGTCCTTGTGGTTTACAAAAGTTAATGACTAAGGTCCTTTTAAGTAATTTTCAACTAACAAGGTCCTTGTACTTTTAATTTTTATAACACATATGGTCCTTCTCAAAAAATGACATTAAAAAAATTAAAGTTAAGAAGGACAATTTTGTCCATTCACTTTTTCTATGCATTTAATGTTAGTTTATAACCTATTTGACCCCTCTTTAATTACAGTAAATAGTTAGATTCATTTGGTCAATTTTTTTTGATATATTATACTATTTTTTATGTCAAATAAACATGTATATATATATATTCTTTTATGTTGATTACGTAAAAATTAATACCATCCTTAATTATATTTATTTATTTTACTATTATACAAATATAGTTTATATTTTCATGTTAGTTTTATCATCCATTTGAATAAAATTAAAATTTATGCTTAAATTCGAGTTATATTATTTGAAAAGAGATCCATCAAATGAAAAAATAAATATAATTAGATGTGTAATTAATAGAATTAATATGTTTTCCTTAATGTTTATTATGCATTTTTTACTTTCTTATGTTGTTTTTACTCTAAAATTTAGATTAATGGTGTGATGTTTACTAAGGGGCTGTTTGGTAGTTGCTGAATGGTTTGGAGCTGAATGGTTGAGAGGTCAGAATGGTTGAGAGGTTCTGAATGATGTAGTGGATAATGAAATATAGTTGTTTGATAAATATTCTGAATGAGCAGTTTGAAGAGCAACAAATGACCATTTTACCCCTCTACAAGTTTATCAACAATATTGATTTTGAAGTTTTGCATTTCATCAACAATAGGCATCTTTAAATTGTGCAAATTTATCACCAATATCCAATTGAAGTTCTGCAATTTCATCTACAATGCCCATTTTTAAATTGTGCAAATTTATGAACAATATCCATTTGAAGTTCTACAATTTCATCAACAATACCCATTTTCAAATTGTGCAAATTTACCAACAACACCCATTTTGAAGTTTTGCAATTTCATTAACAGTACCATTTTGAAGTTTTGCAAATTCATCAAGATTAACCCAACAGATTAAGAAAATATTAATTATTTCATGCTTTTTCAGAAAACCACCATAAATCGACGACCAAATCCAAAAAGAAAAACCCTCCAGATGAAGAACCCTAATTAGTGGTCATTATTGAAGTGGAGTCAAACCATGGCACATGCTTTGTCTAAACACATCGACAGTGATCGGCCACCAAAAAAATTTAGGAGTCAAACCACAAATCAGCCATGGAGAAAGCCAGCTATGGCGCCGGAGAAGGCCAGCTATGGCGCCGGAGATGAGCAGCGATAGTGCTGCTATGCCGGAGATGAGCAACGATGGCGCCGGAGGACGCGCCGGGCCGGGAAGAGCATTGCCGGAGGAGCACCGAAGCCGGAGAAGGCCAACGTCTAAGCTGGAGAAGGTCAGGGCCGGAAAAGATAAGCGTGGAAGATGAGTGTGCGATGTGTTTGAAATGGAAGGGAAGGGTAACATTGGTATTTGCTTACATCTGAACCATTTTGCATCACCTTACCCACACAAGGATACAGAGGCTTTTGTAATGATTCAGAGGCTTCTTTTTTTTTGCCAAACACTCCTGACCTCTGAGCGATTAAAGGGCAACCTCTTAATGGTTACATTAAGAGCTAAACAAACAGCCCCTAAATATGTTATATAGTTATTAAAATCTAAGATTTATTTTAACAACTTTATTGAGTTCATTAAAGTTAAATTTATTAAAACATAAAACTTAATGTAATCCTAATTTATTAAAATATTATTAGAGGGTGAAATAAATTGAAATTACAAAAAATTTAAAATTGAAGAACCACTTTGTAGATTAATTACAAAGCTTAAGAAGAAAAATATAGTGTTATTTTTTTATGGATGTTAAAACTTAAATGTTATTTTTTTTTTGTAAACCATAAGAACTAAGTATAAATTTAACTCATTATTTTAATTTAAGAGAGATCAAATATGTTATAAATTAACATTAAATGCATAGGAAAAGTAAATGGACAAAATTACCCTTTCTTAACTTTATTTTTTTTAATGTTATTTTATAAGGACCATATGTGTTATAAAAATCAAAAGGGTTTAATTACATGGGTATGTATCGAACTTGTTACGTTTTATCTTTGTATGTACTCAACTTATAAACTTACCATTGTATGTATCGAACTTTCTAAAATTGCCATTGTATGTATCCAACTTTATCAAAATCTCAAGTTCGATACACTTTCGTGACAAGTAGAATACATTCAATGATAGGTTTTGATAAAGTTGGATACATACAATGACAAGTCTAGCAAGTTCGATACATACAATGATAAGTTTATAAGTTGAGTACATACAATGATAAAACGTGACAAGTTCGATACATACCCATGTAATTAACCCAAATCAAAAGTATAAGGACCTTGTTAGTTAAAAATTACTTTGAAGGACCTTAGTCATTAATTTTTGTAAACCACAAGGACCAAATTTGCATTTAACTCTTTTAACAACTATTAGATGACTAAAATATTTAATAATAAAGTAAGAGTAATTTTTTTTCATTTAAATCGTTGATTAATTAGAATTATTTTAATAAATAATAATTCTCTACTTACTCAATTTCAAAGAAAGCTTTGAATAAAAAAATGAAAGAAAAATAATTTAAATGTTATATATATAATTTCCTAAATGATTATGATTAAACTAAATCATTAATGTTTCCTTTATCAATTAACTAAGTCATATTTATATTGTTAATTGGATATTACATTTGGTTTATGGTGAATTATTTGTGAACTTTATAATGCAAATGTTAATTCTTATTAGAAACTAAAACAATATGTTTAAATCGTCCGTGTATTACACGGGCCATTAACTAGTAAGTTATTAAAAGAATTTATGGATGATAGAATATATGAGCCTATGAGGTAGGATTTTATGCTAACCTGAAAAAAGTTGTTAACTTTATCAATTCTTGCTGAATAAATAAAAGAGTAAATTTCATTTTTCGTCCCTAACGTTTGATCATTTTAACAGTTTTCGTCCCGCACCTTTGTTTTAACAAATTCATCCCTTACGTTTGACATCTTGCAACGCTTTTCATTCCTTATCTTAACGACCGTTAACTTTTTCTGTTAAGTTCAACTTAATGAGGGGTATTTTAGTCATTTTATTTGTTTTCTTGTTTTTGCAAAACCCATCAAACTTTAGGACTTCTTAGCAATTATCTATAATACATACATACATACATACACACGTTTACCTTCTTCAAACCACCACCACCATACCTACCTTCTCCAAACCACCACCACCAAAATATCTAAAACCCAAACCCAAAAAAATCGAAAACCCAAAAAATCAGATCTAGAAGTGGAACGGGAGAGAGAGAGAGAGGTCGCCGGATTTGGGTATGGGGGAAGGGGGAAACGTTTGCAGGCGGCGGCGATGGTGTGATCGGAGAAGGGGGAATGATAGAGAGATGTCACCGGATCTGGGTTTGGGAGAAGGGGGACACGTTTGCAAGCGGCGGGGGCGGTGGTGTGACCGGAGAAGGGGGAACGACAGAGAGAGGTCGCCGAATCGCGTTGTTTATCGGCGGTGGCGGTGGTGGTGGTTGCTAGTGATGGTGGTTGTTTTAACAGGCGGTGGCAAACCACGGTGTGACCAGAGAAGAAGAGGTAGGAAGGGGAGGGAGAGAGGGTGGTGGCGGGAGGGTGTGATCGAGGTGGCGGTTCGTAGCGGGTGGGAGAGGCAGCGGGTCGCCGGTAGGTGGTCCCTGTGTATGTTAACGTGTATATGTGGGCAAGTCATATACTACCAGTTCCATTTATTTACGCATCGTACACCTATCGGAAACCTTCTCGCCATTGGCCGACGACCACTGCTCCAACACCCATTTCTCCGGCGACTTATTCTTCTCGGGTGTAGATATGAAGACATGGAGAAGAAGATGATGGTGGGGTCCATGGGGTTATTTAGTTATTTTTTGTTTTTCAAACTTATATATAATACATAACAGGTTCTTAATGTTTGATTGTTTTTATAAAAACATAAAACTTAAGAAAATAGATAAAATGACTTGAATGCCCCATTAAAGTGGACTTAAATGAAAAGGTTAATGACCGTTAAGTGGAGGGACGAAATTTGTTGTGAAATATCAAACATGAGGGACAAATATGTTGAAATAAAGGTGAGGGACGAAAACCGTTGAAATTGTCAAACGTCAGGGACGAAAATTGAAATTTACTCTAAATAAAATGTCTTTAGTTACATGGTTCACGTAGCAATATTTTAATGTATTTAATGAGCAGTTAATTTTTCTTTTGCGAGTTTCACGATTTTAGCCATAATTGTGTTTTCAATTTTAGGCTATGTTTGGCAAGTGTAGCTGATAAGCTAGCAGATAGTTGATAAGCTAGCGGATGATAAGCTAGCTGTTGATTGATAAACTTGCTAGTAGCTGATAAGCTAGCGTATGAACAAATTATGTTTGGCAAAAACTAGCTTATGAGTATGTAAAATGACCAAAAAGGGTATATTTGAATTTAATAATTAATATTAATAAGAGTATAATTGGAAAAATCTACAATAAGCTCCTCATAAGCTACTCAAAGTAGCGTTTCAAAAAGCTCCCTTATAAGCTAGCTTCCTGGTACATGTTTGGATGGACTAGCTTATAAGCTAGCTTATCAGCTAGCTTATAAGCTAGCTTATGTTTGCCACACACAGCCTTAGTGCAATTTATTGATTATCACGAATTGCAGTCAAATTTAAAAAAAAACATGCATAACCAGTATGAACATATTAATTGTCAACAAAATATGTCGAATGGAAATATGATATTCGAGTTATTCAACAGAATCGAATGAATATGTATGAACTGTGTTTTGGAAGCTGTATGAACATGTATGACTATTTTTAATCAAATCACTAAAAATGCGTTCACTTTTTATGAACTTGTATGAACGTGTATTCACATTTGAATGAACATGTAAGCATTAACATATGTATAAATGTGTATTCATATTTGGACGATCATGTAGACATAATTTCAATAAGTGATGATCAATAAATTATATTCACCATTCATTTAAAAGATTAATGGTGATGACTGATTAATAAAAGTTAATATCAAATACTGAGTTAGCAAAACAAATTCAACCATTTAATAATAATATATTTAGACGTGACTTATGATCTAAATGGTTGAAAGATAAAAAATTTGCATTCATCTTCAATAACTTCTCCACATAGTAATAATTTTTAGAGTGATCTCTAAACATGGAGGAAAAAATCTTCTCCCTCCAAATTTCTCCATTTTGGAGATAAGTTTGGAAAAACTGTTGGAGCAATAAATCAACCCAAAATATTTATTTCCAATTTTTTTCTTCATTTTGTGGATGCTGTTGGAAATGCTCTAATAGGCCAAAGTTGTCATGTGCTTCATTTTCTCCATTTTAGAGAAGCATTTGGAAGTACATCTTCAACAACTTCTCTAAAATGGAGAAAAAAAATAATATAAGGATTTTGAGCTAAAAATTTGCTAAACAACTTCTCCAAATATAGACAGTACGGGAGAGTAGGGGTTTTTCAAATATGAATATAACCCAAAAAATGATTATCATGTGAGAGACCCAATAAAATATTATAATATTATAATAAATGTTGAAATCTCAAAACAGAAAAACTGTTGGAAATGGATGCATTTTTTTTTATATTTTGACTTTTACTTCTTTATTAGAATATAAATTAGACAAAGACAAATGTAATATACAATCATCTCAAGTATCACTTAGCAAAATAATATAAAAGTAAGAAGCAATAATGGCATGGTGAAGGGCCGAACTACAAACCTTTAAAACTTAAGAGTAAGCAAATTTTGATAAAGGAAAACAAATATTTTCAATTAACGATCAAGAGAATTCGATAGTTCGTAGATTAGTCAAGAGGAATAGTTACTTTATACATAAAAACACTCATACTTGTAACTTATAAGGAGCCTCCACACGATAAATATGACAATTACCTATAAAAAGTGACCAAACTATTGCAACTTAGACTTATCAACAATTGTTTGGAACTTCTATGAGTTCATAAGACCTGATATTGATGAGTTTGTCACCATATTCAAGATTATTGCTTATGTGCTGAATATTTGATATATGCAAGAAGCCGCAACGTTTAATCAACAGACAACAACCACCAAATGGTAGCACTAGTAAATTTTGATTAAATGATGAAGCCTTTAACAAATACGTACTATGAAGCTATGTATTGATGCACGGTCAATAAAAGATTGTGCATCGATGATGCAATATCCCAAAAATCAAATGCTCATGTCAAACCTTCGCCCACCTTGGAATCATTGATGTCGATTTCTTCAAGAAAATGAAAACACAAAAGTTATGATCAAACACAGATACATAATTACACTAGATGATTAGTACCACAACTGGCTCGTAAAATGGCTTAGCGGAGGATGCCATCATCTCTGGCTTGCAGGTCCTGGTTTGTAGAACTTAGATTCCGCAACAGAAGGTTCGAAGAAGGCCTGAAGGCTGCCATTGAGGCTCGGTTCTAGTGACTTCTGGTAGCAATCGAGATAAGGACAGGGACTATCTTTTGCTTGTTGTTGGCTTTACTTCTCATAAATCTCACAACGGGTATGAATTAGCTTATCTTCCTCACTTGTCTTGGCTTTTGTTTTAGTTTGGTAATTGCTGCTAGTAGATTTTTAGTGTCCCTGTTGCTTTTTCGAGCTGTTTTGCTGGCCGTGTTGTGGTTCGGTTTGTGTTTGGTTCATTGTACTTTGTTCGGTTTAAGTTCCTTTGGTGCTAGTAAAATTGTCGTTTGTTGTTCAAAAACAAGTACCACAACTAGGTCATGTGGTGGAGAAAAGGAACCTTGGAACAAGGAGGATTCCAAGTCATCCTCATCGACCAATTTAAAGGTCGTAAAGGGAATCTGAAGAATCATCGATTGTACAACTAGTTCCTGTTGGGAAGAAATAGAGGAGATGGTTTGTGGTTGAGCAGATTCCCTAGGTCTGGAAGGGGGAATTACTTCAGCCCCCATTGTTGATAATCGATGGTTGCCCTTGTGGTTTTGACCTTAATAAAGTTTTCTACGTCTTTTTAGAGAAGACAATGCATGTGGAGTGCATTTGCTTTTGAGAGGGGTTTTGAGACCTAGGTAGCTACCTAATATCGCCAAAATTATATATGTTTTATCCTATGGGTTTTCCCCGTTTTAGACCCTGATAACACCAAAATTATACATGTTTTGGTTGAGCGTAATTGTATGACTTTACCCCATTTCTCACCCATTTCTGATCATTTCACTCACTAAATGAGCTTATTATTGTTTATGAAGGATTTGGAGGCCGTTGAACGGAAAAGTACGAAAAAAGGCGAGAAAACGTGAAAAATGCACAAGTCCAACACAGGAGGCACTTGGCGATCGCGAAATCCTCAACCTGGCGTCGCCAAGTTCGATAAAGATGAAGACCGGAGCTTAACCTAAGTGTCTGGCGTCGCCAAACCTGCAGTCTGGCGATCGCCAGATGGCCCCTGGACGTTTTCTTTTAAATACCAGCCTTCCCCTTCAGTTCAAAGCATGATTTTTTGGTACGGGATACGAGGAGGAACGAGAGTGGGAGTACGAAAGGTGCCGATACGCTGCGGGAGTCGATCTTCGATCATCCGTCGTTGTACTATCGGTATCATGTCGATGTCTACTTTTGTTTATGTTTTCGTTATGATTAGTGAGTAGTTTTTAGTAGTGGTGCTTGTCATGGTCGATGAACCATTGTGGATGATACTTTTGTGATTAATGTTTATTGGTTTGTTTTGATTAATTGAATGTTTGTTATGGTTCTTTTCTGATTGATAGTGTTTTGGCAATTTGAATTCATTTGGTTGGGTGTATTTGTTGGACCAAAGCAGATAGACTCCGAAAGGATAATCAACCTACCTTAGCCTGACCTTGGACTAAGAGGTTGTGTTAAGGGGTTACTTGGACCAAGAGTGACCAGATAGTAGAAGAGCCATTTCAATATTAATCAGGACTGGTATACCGATTCTAGATTGTGGACCAAACGATTTAGGATTGGGATTAGGAGGATCGTGTCCTAGTTATTGACCATAATCTTCACATGTTAGGGTGTCCCCGACTTAAATTCCTACAATAGTCAAAACAACCAAACCTTTGACCTATTCATATCATCCATTTTGGGGGTTCACTTTACCATGATAAGTACTGCTGTTTTTCCTTAATATCATCTTAAATCAGTCTTTTAATTGCTTTCTTAGCTTTTACTTAGTTAGTTGTCTTTTTAATATTCAAACCTTTTTCATAAAAATCCCCCCCCTTTAGGTTAATTAAACCGATTTAGACTTTAATCTACGATAACTTGACCGTTCCCAGTGGTAGATACGATACCTGGACTTTCCTACACTATATTACTCACGATTAGGTACGCTTGCCTGTATATATGGTAAGACAGTGGCTAGGCATTAGAGGTTAAAACTTGTTACGCTATTTATATATGATAATTACCGCATCAAGTTTTTGGCGCCGTTGCCGGGGAACGGTAGTTGTTAGATTTTAGTCTTAATTAGTTTTGTTAATCGATCCTTGTAAGGGATTCTATCCCTTGCAAGTTTTCTGCTTTTTAGTTTAGTTCGTTATTTTTATTTTATTTTATTTCTTTGTTTCCCGCAAGTTGCCCGTAATCGTTTGTTGAGTTATCAGGATGGCAGACGATCAACCCATGTGGGATAAGCGATTTGAAGTACAGTTCACTCCGAGATCCGCAATCAAGAAGATAGATGGTAAAATGGTGGAAATCAATAAAGGACTCATCAAAATGATCAACACCATTTCATTTGACGGAGAACCAAGTGGAAATCCTTACCAACACCTTGAAGCGTTCGAGGACATCTGTGATTTAGTCAACACCAAGGAGGATGAGGTAAAACTTCGAGTATTTCCTTTTACTTTGACAAATAAGGCAAAAGACTGGTTTAAAAAACTGCTCCCGGATCCATCATAACCTGGGACGATTTGAAATCTGCCTTTTTGTCAAGGTACTTTCCCATTTCCAGGGCTAACAAAATAAGAGCTGAAATTCGAAACTTTAAACAAGGAAAAGATAGCCTTGTGAAAGCTTGGGGAAGGTATAAGGATTTATTCTTAATATTTCCAAACCATGGTATTGATGATAGAGAAATGATAGATGTTTTTTATGCTGGATTGACTAACGATTCACGGTTAAGGTTGGATTCATCTTGTGGAGGTATTTTTCCGTATAAGACAGTGAAAGAAGCGCGTAAACTCTTGGACGACATGGAAGCACACTATCTGGATTGGTTTACCGACGAGGAACAAGAGGAGACCCAACCAGCACATCTAAGTGTCATCATCCGACGAGCACATCCATGCGACTGAGGACTCCACCGAGACGCCAAACCCTCTTTCAAAACCATATGGCGGGGTAATCGAACAATTGTTCCATCAATTCTCCCAAGAACAAGGAAAGATGGGTGCGGATGCCGAACAGAAAATGCAGGGGTTTGTAAATTTTATTGCAGGATTGCATCACGGCACAGATCAATTCCTCCGAGACGTCAAGGAAACATTTCCTCATATGGAGGCGGAAGCACAGGCTGAAGTGTTCACAACCACAAGAGGAGGTAAGGTAGTTGTAGGACCACCTATGCCTCAAACTAACCAAATTCCTAATATGCAGGTTGTTGAACCGGAGGTCGAATTACCATCACGACCAACAAAAGAGGTTAGGGAAGAAACAGTCAAACCAGGGGAATCTACAACACCACATGTGCCTACACGAGTACCATATCCTGCACGACTGCGCAAAGAAAAGAAAGAGGCCCAATATCGTAAGTTTATCGACTTGATTAAACGGGTGGATATTAATGTGCCTCTTGTGGATTTAATTGCAGGTGTGCCGAGTTACGCGAGATTTCTCAAGGAGTTGGTGGCTAATAATGCAAGGATGGGAACAGAAGAAATAGCCTTTCTAAATGCCGAATACTCAGCTACACTTTCAGACACCCTCAAAAAGGGTGATCCAGGGAGTTTCATTATCCCTTGCTACTTTTGTAAAAATGTTTCATGTAGAGCCCTAGCAGACCTAGGAGCCAGTATAAACTTAATGCCATTATCCTTTTATCAAAAACTGGGATTAAATGATCTGAAAAGCACAAGAATGACCATCCAACTAGCTGATAGATCCATAAAATACCCTGTAGGAATAACTGAGGATGTCATAGTTCGGGTAGACAGATTTGATTTCCCCGCCGACTTTGTGATCTTGGACATAAAGGACGAGGTTAAAGTGCATCTAATCCTTGGTCGTCCATTCCTCAACACGGCCAGTGTCGTTATTCATGTAGCCGAAAGAGAACTTAGTCTAGGAATTGGTGAAGATCGAATCACACTTTCCATTGATGGGATCCCAGACTATAATGAGTCTATAAATACTCTAAACGGTTTAGATGACTTCACCGAACCATTTGAATCAGAGCCTAATGATTATCTTTTTGAATCAGGTGAATTGGAAGAAAGCCTCTCTATTGAGAAAAGATGGGACAAAACCGTGGAGGAAGAAAAAGAGGAATTCGAGGAGCTAAAGCATGAAGACAAAGTTAGAGTGAAGACCTCTTTGGAGGAACCACCAGATTTGGAGTTAAAGGACCTTCCCGAGCACCTCGAGTACCAATTTCTTGAAGGTAACAATTCTCTCCCGGTAATTATTTCTTCCCTGCTAACAGCCAATGAAAAAGATAGACTTATTGAGGTTTTAAAAAGACACAAAAAGGCTTTAGCTTGGAAAATTTCGGACATTCTCGGAATAAGCCCTTCATTTTGTACACACAAAATTTTAATGGAAGACAATTTTAAGCCATGTGTGCAAAAACAAAGGAGGCTTAATCCGAAAATGCAGGAAGTTGTGAAAAAGGAGGTTATCAAACTGCTTGATACTGGGATCATTTACCCCATTTCTGATAGCCCATGGGTAAGTCCTGTTCAAGTAGTCCCCAAAAAGGGAGGACTCACAGTTGTCACAAATGATAACAATGAGTTAGTTCCCACCCGTACTGTTACCGGGTGGAGAGTTTGCATAGACTATAGGAAGCTTAACGATGCCACTAGAAAAGACCATTTCCCCTTACCTTTCATTGACCAAATGCTTGAACGATTGGCGGGGAATGAGTACTATTGCTTTCTGGATGGATTTTCGGGATATTTCCAAATCCCCATTGATCCTGAGGACCAAGAGAAAACGACCTTTACCTGTCCCTTTGGAACATTTGCCTATAGGCGTATGCCTTTTGGGTTGTGCAATGCACCCGCTACTTTTCAGCGATGCATGACGGCCATTTTCCAAGACATGATAGAGAATTGTATGAAGGTCTTTATGGATGATTTCTCTGTTTTCGGTAACTCTTTTGATAATTGTCTAAGCAACTTAGACAAGGTTTTAGCTCGATGCGAGGAATCTCATCTGGTTCTCAATTGGGAAAAGTGCCACTTTATGGTAAGGGAAGGTATAGTTCTTGGACACAAAATCTCAAAAGATGGTTTGGAAGTGGATAAAGCTAAGATAGACACCATATCGAAGCTTCCTCCACCTACAAACATAAAAGGGGTCAGAAGTTTCTTAGGTCATGCCGGGTTTTATAGGAGGTTTATACAAGATTTTCGAAAATATCTCGACCTCTAACCAAACTTCTTGAAAAAGATGCACCTTTCATTTTTGATGAGAAGTGCATCTCTGCGTTTGAAACTTTGAAACGGCATTTGACCAATGCCCCTATTATGGTTCCACCTGATTGGGATCAACCTTTTGAGATTATGTGTGATGCAAGCGATTATGCCGTCGTTGCAGTTATTGGGCAACGTAAAAACAATCATTTTCAACCGATTTGCTATGCAAGTCGAACTCTTAACGACGCCCAAGAAAACTACACCACGACTGAAAAAGAGCTTCTAGCGGTAGTTTTTGCCATTGAAAAGTTTAGGTCTTATTTTGTGTTGTCCAAAATCATAGTATACACGGATCACTCTGCCCTTAAATATCTCTTTGCTAATCCCGATGCTAAGTCCAGACTCATACGATGGATACTTCTGTTGCAAGAGTTTGATATAGAGATAAGAGATAAGAGAGGCGCTGAGAATTTAGCTGCCGATCATTTATCTCGCATAGAAAATCCATACATGGATTCCGGGGGCATTGAAGTCATCAGGGATAAATTCCTCGATGAGAGCCTCAATATGATTAAGACCATAGGAGAGGACCCTATACCTTGGTATGCAGATTTTGCAAACTATCTGGCCGCTGGTGTTCTTGTCAAAGGTATGACTTATCAACAAAAAGGTAAGTTTTTCTCGGACTTAAAGTATTATTTTTGGTCTAAACCTTATCTGTTCAGAATAGGACCTGATAGGATTCACCGTCGATGTGTCTCCGGCCCTGCTGCTTGGGACATTCTCACTAACTGTCACAAAGGCCCCACGGGAGGCCATTTTGACCGCTAGAAAGGTCCTCGAGTCCGGATTTTATTGGCTTACAATTTTTAAGGATGCTCACACTTTAATAAAATCTTGTGACGCTTGTCAAAGGGCAGGCAACGTCACAAAGAAAGACGAGATGCCCCAACAGAGCATCTTCGTTAGTGAAGTGTTTGATGTTTGGGGAATCGATTTCATGGGACCTTTTCCCGACTCTAGAGGCAACAAATACATCCTTGTGGCGGTTGGTTATGTTTCCAAATGGGCTGAAGCTAAGGCTTTACCTACAAATGATGCTAAGGTAGTTGTTGACTTCGTGAAATCTCTTGTATGTAGGTACGGATGTCCGAAGGCGATCATCAGCGATAGAGGGACTCATTTTGCAAACTATCTATTGGAGAAGACCTTAAAAAGGTATGGAGTGCATCATCGATTCTCGACCGCCTACCATCCGCAAGCCAATGGACAAGCGGAAAACACCAACAGGGCGTTGAAACGAATCTTGGAAAAGACGGTCGATAATAACCCGAAGATATGGTCGCAAAAGCTTGAAGATGCACTATGGGCATATCGTACAGCCTACAAAACACCAATTGGAAGCACTCCTTATCAAATGCTTTATGGGAAAGCATGTCACCTTCCATTCGAGTTCGAGTACAAAGCACTGTGGGCACTAAAGAAAGTTCACTTGGATGACATCACAAGTGGAAGAGAAAGATTGATAAGCTTGCACGAATTGGAAGAGCTTAGATCTCTCGCTTATGAGAACTCTAAGATTTACAAGGATCAGCGAAAGAAATGACATGATGCGCATCTAAAGGAAGTGAAGGTGTTCAAAGAGGGGGACAAGGTATTAATGTATCAAACTCGCTTTAAATTTTCCCCAGGTAAGTTAAAATCACGTTGGATAGGTCCATATGTCATCCTAAAAGCTTATCCCTCGGGATATGTGGACCTAATGACCGAAAGAGGATCATTTAAGGTAAATGGCCATAGACTGAAGCTTTACAATGAGAACGACCCTGTCAGAAATGGCGAGGTCTGTTTTCTTTCTGAAGAGCCAATTACTTAGTTGGTCCCCCGAGTCAGGCTCGCGACTCGTTACAAAAACAAGCGCTTCTCAGGAGGCAACCCGTGTTTTTCTTAGTTAATTTTTGTTTTTGTTTACGATCTAATCAATTTTGCAGCGTTAGCCAAAGGAAACTGCAACCCAATCAAATTTCAAAAGCAGCCAAACAGTAGCCATTTCGCGATCGCGAAATTTCAAATTTCGCGCCGCGAAGTGAGTGAGCCAGGTAAGTTCGAGAGGAGAATTTTGAAAATAGTGAGCATGTTACGACTTCGCGACGCGAAAACTTTTACTTCGCGACGCAAAGTTCGAAACGAGAGGGTTTAAACTGTTTTCTAAAACCCTATTTTCAATATTCCTCCTCTTCCCTTTTTTTTTCTCTGCAATTCTCTTCCCATCCTGCAAATCCATGGCATCAAAGGTATGTATTTCCCCTCTATTTGCTTTAATTTGAAAGATCCCTACAAGCCCTAGTTGTTTAAACTTGTGTATGATCCTTAAAAAGGGGTTTTTCTTGGGTAGGAATGTCTTTAATGTCAGGAGGGGGGATGTTTATTGCTTTGATCTGCTTAGATTTACACACTTGAGTTTAGTTCTATAAATGTTGTGATATGTTTCAACTCAAGTGTGGGGAAGAGAGGTTATGATTTTTGTGGTGATTAATGTATATGTTTTGTTTGTAGAGAGCTTCATCTTCTCGCAATGTACAAGACCACCCATGCTTGTCTTTTGATTCCGATAACATCTTGCGTAGCGAAAAGATGTCATTGATGATTGAGTTTGATCGCTTGAAAAAGCGGGAGGTTGAAATTGGTTCGATTGTTGATTTGCACTTTGTCGAGGAGATTGGATTTGGGGATAGGCTTTCAAGCCTCTTGAGGAGAGAGTACCGCGATCACTTTGGTGTTCTTCGTTTTGTGAGCAACGATTGGGAGAAAGCACTAAAAACCCACGAGCCGGTCTACTATGAGCTTGTGTTGGAATTTTTGGCTACATTCAGCTTTGATGTGGAGGCGTATGAGGAAGATAGATTTGATGGCCCTTGTATTCGATTCCGTTTGCTTGGAGAATGGTATGGGATCACACTACCACGCTTTGGAGTGTTGCTCGGATTTTTCACAGCGGCTCAGTCGAGATCTGAGTACTTTTCTCACTACTTCTTAACCGGTGCTTGTGAGCCTAGTGCCGAGTTTGTGGGCGCGGATTTTTGGGCTACCATTGGATCGGGACCGTATCTACAGTCCAACACCAAGGAAAGTTCTATCACTCTACCCGAGCATCGCCTTCTTCGTCGGATGCTTGTTCACTCTTTTGCTTACCGGAAAGCTATCAAGGAAAAGGTTCCGGAAGTGGATCTTTGGCTTCTTTCATGATTGGTTAATCGGAATGCAATAACCAATCTTTCTTATGTGACGGCTAAGATGTTCCAAAACGCCGGAAAGGTACATGATAAGGCCGGAACGGGCCTTTGTGGGGGACATTTCATTACGGTTATAGCGGAGAAGTTGGGAACTCTTACACCGGACGTTTGTGAAACTCTCACCAAGTTGTCTCCTATGGGATTTCTCGATAAGGTCCTCTTTCGTTCTATGAAATTACTTGCACCGGGACCTCGGAGGGGTACTTTTGTGTGGATTGGGGATGCTACCCCCAATGAAGAGCCGATTGGCATGGCCACTTCACCGCCTCAACCAACCTTCCCGGGGCAATCGAGCAACCCTCCACCGGCAAATCAACAAGGATCGGGATCTATTCATGAAGCTATTCAAGGACTATCGGAACAGATGGGAGCAGAGCATCACGAGATGATGAAAAGATTGGACCGGATTTCATATGACATGTATGGTGTTCGGCGGGAGTTGTCTTGGGTCATCGCATCGATGAGCGAGTACTTCGAAAGCGTGGGACATGCTCCCTTGGCTCCTCTCGAACCTCATCCCGTGTGGCGTGACAGTGATGACGGTCCTGCTGGTTACTCCACCTACGATGAATGGGCTTTTGAAAACCGTAACTAAGCGGTTTTAATTGATTCGATTGGGTTGTACTCTACTTTGAATTTTATTCTGCGTGGTTGTGTGGTTTGGTTTTGTTTGAACAATTTTATTTGTTTGGTTTGTTTAGGATTTTTAGTAGCTTATTAATAGTTTGGTTTGGTTTATTTTTGCTAGTTCGTTTTTACTTTTTCTTTTTTTTGGTAGATACAGCGACTTATGATTTTTGATCGAGCACGATTTTTTTGGACCACTCTCATATCAGAACAGATTTCGTCACATAACCCGGGAAGTTTCTCTTTTTCCCAATTACTCCTTAATTGTGTTAATTGTTGCATTGAGGACACTGCAAATTTTAAGTGTGGGGAGGGGGTTATGTAGACTTATCTGTTTAAATGGGTTCACTTTTTTGCTTATGGATTGTCGTTTTTCAAATTTTTGAAAGCTTTGAGATTTGACCCCAATTTTTTTTCGAAATCTGAGATTGTTTTTGGGACTGAGTTGCCTGCATAGGAGAACACTGAATAGGATTAGTTGAGTAAAAGGATGCCTTGGAATACTGATTACCATGAGTGCCTCACCCGATTCCATTGAGAGATTGAGCCTTAATTGTTATTTATTCTGTGAGGAATGCCGACTTTGACCCAAGGTAGAACTTGTCATTTGAATGCTTGTCGAAACCACATAAGAGGAGTATTTATCACCATTGCACTGATAGAGGCCTTCGTTTCTAACCCTTTTAGCCTTCGTCAGATAATCTCATCATAAGATTGTCTGATTTGCCTAGCCTTTGATTGAAAAGTACTCATCATTAGTACTTTATCCCTTGAAACCATTTTGAGCCATAGCCTTTTCATTTCTTTACCCACTATACACTTTATCCTTGAGCCTAATTGTTTTATCTATCTTTTGGCCGTGACTTAAATTTGAATCTTGAGATGTTTTGATCCAGTTTTTCATATCTGACAGTTTTATGG
Organism: Centaurea solstitialis; assembly: GCA_030169165.1. Lineage (NCBI taxonomy): Eukaryota > Viridiplantae > Streptophyta > Magnoliopsida > Asterales > Asteraceae > Centaurea > Centaurea solstitialis. Next base: position 26,337,791 of record CM058047.1, read on the forward strand.
GATTGAGAGTAAAAAGAGCCCAAAAGCAACATAGTTGCTGCTCTGAAAAAAAAGGAAAAAAAAGGAAAAGAAAAGAAATATCAAAAGAGTCAAGAATACAAAAGAAAAGAGAGCTGAAAAGATTGAAAAAGACATTGTGCCCCAAATAAGCCATAGGCTTAGGCCGATTCTAAAAAGAAAAGAAAGAGAATGCTCATCTCAAGAGTTCATTGTTTGAAAGTCAGACTGTTTCACTGTTTGGATCATTACTGATTGAGTTTTCAAGTTTTTGTTGCAATAACCCTTAGTCACTTATATATCCTTTATCCTACCCTTAACCCTTAGCCTAACATTACAACCCTAAAGTCCTCTTGACGGTTGACAACTTCTCAGTGGTGGAGATTAGATTTGATGACAAGCTTATGCATGCGGGAATTAGTCGAGTATTGGTGTGATCACTTACATATACACTTTTACCCCGAGAGATACACTTTATATGATTATTCATACTATGTGAGGGTAAAAGGTTGATCTTGGTATCCGATTGCTTAATGAGTCTTGTTTGTGTGTTTGATTGTGTGAGTATACTTTGTTCTCTTGGATGATCTTGGGTGGAGATAATTTTGGAGTTATCTTTCTTATCTTTCAGTCTTTTGATTAAGGACAATCAAAGCTTAAGTGTGGGGATTTTGATAATACCAAAATTATACATGTTTTGGTTGAGCGTAATTGTATGACTTTACCCCATTTCTCACCCATTTCTGATCATTTCACTCACTAAATGAGTTTATTATTGTTTATGAAGGATTTGGAGGCCGTGGAACGGAAAAGTACGAAAAAAAGCGAGAAAACGTGAAAAATGCACAAGTCCAACACAGGAGGCACTTGGCGATCGCGAAATCCTCAACCTGGCATCGCCAAGTTCGATAAAGATGAAGACCGGAGCTTGACCTAAGTGTTTGGCGTCGCCAAACCTGCAGTCTGGCGATCGCCATATGGCCCCTGGATGTTTTCTTTTAAATACCAGCCTTCCCCTTCAGTTCAAAGCATTATTTTTTGGTACGGGATACGAGGAGGAACAAGAATGGGAGTACGAAAGGTGCCGATACGCTGCGGGAGTCGATCTTCGATCATCCGTCGTTGTACTGTCGGTATCATGTCGATGTCTACTTTTGTTTATGTTTTCGTTATGATTAGTGAGTAGTTTTTAGTAGTGGTGCTTGTCATGGTCGATGAACCATTGTGGATGATACTTTTGTGATTAATGTTTATTGGTTTGTTTTGATTAATTGAATGTTTGTTATGGTTCTTTTCTGATTGATAGTGTTTTGGCAATTTGAATTCATTTGGTTGGGTGTATTTGTTGGACCAAAGCAGATAGACTCCGAAAGGATAATCAACCTACCTTAGCCTGACCTTGGACCAAGAGGTTGTGTTAAGGGGTTACTTGGACCAAGAGTGACTAGATAGTAGAAGAGCCATTGCAATATTAATCAGGACTGGTATACCGATTCTAGATTGTGGACCAAATGATTTAGGATTGGGATTAGGAGGATCGTGTCCTAGTTATTGACCATAATCTTTAGATGTTAGGGTGTCCCCGACTTAAATTTCTACAATAGTCAAAACAACCAAACCTTTGACCTATTCATATCATCCATTTTGGGGATTCACTTTACCATGATAAGTACTGTTGTTTTTCCTTAATATAATCTTAAATCAGTCTTTTAATTGTTTTCTTAGTTTTTACTTAGTTAGTTGTCTTTTTAATATTCAAACCTTTTTCATAACCCCCCCCCCCCTTTAGGTTAATTAAACCGATTTAGACTTTAATCTACGATAACTTGACCGTTCCCAGTGGTAGATACGATACCTGGACTTTCCTACACTATATTACTCACGATCAGGTACGCTTGCCTGTATATGTGGTAAGACAGTGGCTAGGCATTAGAGGTTAAAACTTGTTACGCTTTTTATATATGATAATTACCGCATTAGACCCATTTTGGTTCATTTGACCTCTGAAAAGGCTTGTATTCTTTGTTTTGTAGATTTGGAAGGCATTTTGAGAAAAGGTATGAAAAAGGCTAAAAATTGTGAAATGTGAAAATTGGGTTGGACAGAAACTTCTCACAATCGCGAGATGTATATCTGGCGTCGTGAGATTGTCCACACTTGGAGAAAATTTTATCCTTTTCTGACATGGTGATCGTGAAATCCAATATGACGTAGCTAAAAGTGTCGATTCTTTGAAGAAGCTTCTAGAACATACAAGAAACCCTAATTTGGAAAGTGGATCAAAGGCCTAGCGTTGCGAGAGGCCACTTCGCGAACGCGAGGTGCGTCGACAGGCCTATAAATACAACCTTCCAACCTAGGTTTTAATCATCACAACCATAGCCAGGAAGGAGAGTCGTATGAACCAACAGTTGTAGAAGGTGCTTAATCTTAGTGAAGCGACACTGGTCTGTACTTGGAGCCGAGTTACTAGCGTGTTATCTTCAGTTGCTGCACAGTGTGCCTAATGTGTTCATATCATTATCTTGTTTTCGTTATTACTATGTTTAGTAGCTAGATTTCTGTAGTGCTTACTATGGTTTGATAAACTTGGATGATGGTTTGACTTTGTTTTATTTAATAGATTTATGACTTTTGAATGCTTATTGTTTGACTCCTATTTATGGTTTTAACTGTTGCTACTTGAATTCGTTGGTTGGGTTTATTTAATGATTAGTGAGTATACTCCTATCGGTTAATCAACTTCCCTTACCTTTCGCTTCGGTGACCTGGTAAGCGATCTCTTAGGTATGAGTAGATTGGAGAGTAGGGTCCAACGACTTGGCCATAATTTGGGATAAACCAATTATAAAGGTGTTCATTTATGCTGTAGGCTAGAAGGTTTTCTAGTTAGTTAAATAGTACTCTTAGGTTGTCTCTGTTAGTAATTGTGTGCATAAGTTGACAAACCAGTGATTGCGCGTCCAATGTTACAAGACACTTGAGGGTCACACTTATGAGGACCTATAAATCGAATAAGTTGAGAAAAACCCAGAAATGGAAAAATTGAATTTATAACAGTCAGTTATAATTCAAAATGGAGGGATTAGATTTATAAATAGTTATTTATAAATCAGTTTGGGTAATTTCAGTCAGAAATCCCAAAGTTGGAGGGATATTAATTAATTAAGTAGATTATATATTTATTTGATGAATAAATATATAATAATTAATTAAAAAGAATTATATATATTAGATAAATATATATAGGTAATTATCTTAAGTAAATTCTTTTCTTGAAAGAAAAGAAATTGGATAATTGCAAAAGGAAACTGAATCTGAATAAAATTGTGTTTACCTTCATATAAATAAGCCTTATAGGTTTAAGGTTAATTCATTCAATCTGATAATCAATTTCCGGTTTCTCTTGTTAGGATTATGTGCAAGATAGTAACAAGGTTTACCGTGTCCAATGTTATAAGACACTAGTGGGTCACACTGCTACACACCCAATTGGAGATCAAGTGGTTTGATGGAATAATTAATTAGTACAAATTAATTATTGAGTGAGAAAGAAATAATAAATAGTATTTATTATTTAGTTATATAAAATATCAGTTGGAATATTTTATTGGATTAATTGATAGTTAATTAATTAATTAAAGGGTTAAGTTATTTAATTAATAGTTTATTAATTAAATAAAGAGTTTGAGTTTGGTTAAATAAGCTTAATGGGCCTTTTAATCAAACGGGCTTTCTTTATTGGGTACTGCCATATTTAATTTTATAAATATGGCAAACCCTGGTCAGTTTTATTCATTCGAAAAATCTTAACTGAAAAGAAACCCCAGAGAAAAACCAAAAACCCTCTCATCTCTCTCTCTCCATCGATTTCAAGGAAGAACCCGGCGGTGGTCTAGCAACCGATGTCACGGTGGTGCAGTAGTGGTGTATTCCCCGCCAGCAGTCCAGTTTCGTTCGCGTAAACTAACAACGAGGTAATTTTTCATAACCCTCCTTTTGTATCTGTATGAGTTTAGGATTGGATCCTCGATTGGGAATCAGGTGTTTTTATTCCGCTGTGCATGTTTTGTAGCCTTCGATTCCCAACAGTGGTATCAGAGCCACTTCCTAAACCTAACAGATCAGGTTTAAGCTGCTTGTTAGTTATTTAGGTTTTGTAAAAATCGTTATTTTTTGTGTTTAAAAATCTGATTTTTTAATAAACCTAACGAGCATCGATCGGCGGTGGAACGGCGGCAGTTAGCCGGCCAGACCTCCAGGCCGATCGCCGCCAGTCGCCGGAAGCCATAGCCAGCCACACCACTGTTTGTGGTGGCGGCGTCGGCTGTCGAAAACGCCGGCCGCACCACCCGATTGGTGTTTGCGGTATCGGCCGCGGCTGAAGACCATCACCACGCCACCGTTTGTGGTGGTGGTGTTTGGATCTGGATCGGAATCGCCAATCGGCGGGGGTGGCGGAAGCCGTCACCGTCGATTGCGGCGGTGGCCACTGAAATCAAAAACCGCCGATAGGCGGCACACGATGGTGATTGACCACCACGCCACCGTTTGTGGTGGCGGTGGCGATCGATCGAACGGACCGCCGAACGGCGACGGTGGCCGGTGCTGCTGTCGTCGATTGCGACGATGGTGGTTGAGCGGTGATGGCGACGATGATTAATTCCGAGAAACGGCGGCGATGGTGGCGCTCTATTGCCGTTGTCGTCGAACCACAGGCCGGTGGTTACCGCCGCTGCCATCAATGATGGTGGTGGTGGTGTTTCCGTTCGCCGCGCGACCACGGCAGCAGTGGTGGTGCGAACCGCTGCCGTTGCCGGTGGTAGCGGTCGTTGTTTGCTAGCGTGGCGTCGGCCACGATCAAAAACCGACAGGCGGCGGTGGTGGCTCTCGAGCCGCTGCTGTCGCCGGCGATCCGCGGTAGTCGAATGGTGTTCAAGCCGGTATCGGTGGTGATAATTTCGGTCGTTGCCATCGGTGCCGGATTACGTATCATTAAGTTTTTCGATTGCTTTCGTTAATGGGTCCCGTGTGAGATCCGTTTCCGGAAAGGTCTTTGATATGGAAATCTTTTAACCGGATAAGTTTAAAAGTTTTCAGGATTAAATTAATTAAATAACTTAAATAATTATCTCTAGTTGAGTTTTAATTATTATATGGAGTCATAGTCAAACCCTTATGACCCGTGATTATGTCTTTAATTATTATGTGTATTGTTACGGGAGGCCTGCGTGCCATTTACAACCCGGTTGTATTGTAATATTTTTAATTAAAATAAAGACCCGAAGACGGAGTCAAGGAGACGACCATGGAGCTTGGAGCCAGTGGGAGCGCCGAGAAGATTTGTCCCTTAGGAATTGGACCGTCGTTTTGTGTTGGCTCACAAAACGACAATAGTTAAGGGTTTTTGACTATGACGTGTTATTTAAACTGCGTGGTTGTTTACGATTATTCAGTCTGCGTGGTTGTTTATATTTAATTGTATTACGTAGTTACGTCTTTTAAATTAAATATAAATGGTTTTAAAATTGGATAAAATACAGTTTGTGTTTAAATCCAAAGTTTTTGAAAACTGGCAATTTTTGTCCCTTGTTAAAATCATAGATTAGTAAGTGCAACCCACTTTAGGGGCACCTCCGGTGTAAGGTACATAGGGCGTTGTAAGTGCACACACTATGAACGTCCGTGTTCAAACCGAAACTGGAGGGTGATAAAACTCTGCGAATTATCTCCGGGTGGTACCGGCCAGAGTTTGTCCAGGTCCCGGGTGGTGCAATCTATTTTGGTAATTATTTATTCACTGGGTGGTACCAGGCCAAAATGCACTAGAGGGACTAAATATGCACGGACTATAAATATCCGATGTCCCGACGATCTAGAAGTCGTATTTTCGAGATTGGAATACGATTGGTATAGTTTTACCTACCATAGATCGCATGAGTCGGTTTGACATGATCACATGCTTCCCGACACATGTGAAATATGGATTCTAGTCTAATAAATTTATTTTAAGGGTAATAATTTATTAGAGTTATATAATTATAAACTAAATTGGAATTTATATTCTTCTGTAGATGTCTCCAATTAGCATTCCGTTTTATTCACCTAAGGAATCACTTCGCCTTATTACGGGCAAGTGGAAGCTTACGGGCCAGAACTTTCCAGTTTGGAAGTTACACTTACAGAATGTTTTGAGTGCCCAGGGTAAGCTTTATGTGATCAATAAGCACATGTCACGACCTAAAAGCAATGCCCCTGAAGAGGAATTTGCTGAATATTTCAGATTCATGGCAGATAAATCGGATGTAATGTCCATTCTAGTTTTCTCTATGTCACCCGAGTTCACGGGAGACTTAAGAGTGAAATTCTGTCACGAGGTTGTGAGAAATGTAGAGAACCAGTTAGGTTTCTACAAGCATACGGGCAAGCTTTTGATCATGCAAGAGATTCTCTCCCTGTAGCTGCAAAAGGGTCAGTCAGTTAAAAACCATCTTATTGAAATGAGAAGGCTTTTTAAATGTTTATCACGTCTGGGGTACAAGATGACTCAGGAAGAGTTAGTGTATCTCATGTGGTTCTCCCTTACAAAGGAAGTTCAGGACACAGCTAGTGCCTACATGAAGGAACCGAAGAACGACGTGGATAAAGTTCATGAAGATATTCTGGCCAGTCTAGAGCCAGTACCCGAACCTGCAAACCTCATGGACACTGATATAATTGATGAGCTGGCAGATCTGAGTTGCCCAGAGTGCGGCAGCGAGGATATTTGCGAGCACTCGATGAATATCGACCAGATAGAGATCGGTTTACCCGATGCTCCAGGTATCTTTATGATAGATTGCTTAATCACTTCTTATGAATCATGGGTAATTGATACAGGCAGTGGTAACCACATTTGTAATCATTTACAGGGATTCACTAGAAGAAAGACTCTGAGGAAGGACCGTTCGAACCTACGAGTTGGCGAAGGCACTCCGTTGATTGCTGAAGCTGTGGGATCTTATAGTCTTAGTTTACCCTCGGGTCTAGTTTTGGAACTGGATAATTGTTATTGTATTCCAAATATGATTAAGAATGTTTTGTCTTTTGATTTATTAGTAGACCAAGGATTTTATTATAAATATGATTATAAAATGATTTCAGTCTTTAAAGATAATATTTTCTATTTTAAAGCTACACCCGTAAATGGTCTATACACAGTAAATCTACAAGACAACAGTAGTGAAATCTATCATATAAGTAAACGATCCAAGGATATTGAGGATCAAACTTACCTCTGGCATTGTCGTTTGGGCCACATAAACAAGAAACGCGTTGAACTACTCCTAAAAGGAGGTTTTCTTGGCAATTTCGATTATAAACCTTTTGATAATTGCGAATCTTGTTTATCTGGCAAAATGACAAAGCAACCTTTCAACAATGAAAATGAAAGGGCTACTGACTTGCTTGAAATAATCCACACAGATGTGTTTGGACCTTTCAGTCATGTGGCAAGAGGAGGATACCGGTACTTCATTACCTTTACTGACGACTTCAGTAGGTATGGTTATGTCTACTTGATGAGACATAAATCTGAAACCTTTGAGAAATTCAAGGAATATCAGAATGAAGTACAGAATCTACTTGACAAGAGGATCAAGTTCTTACGGTCAGATCGTGGTGGCGAATATCTAAGTGACGAGTTTGACAATCATCTAATGGAGTGTGGGATTGTATCCCAACTTACACCTCCGTATACACCTCAGATGAACGGTGTATCAGAAAGGAGAAATCGTACTTTGCTTGACATGGTACGAACGATGATGTGTCATTCCTCGCTGCCAATATCATTCTGGGGACATGCGCTCGAAACAGCGGCACACATACTGAACAGAGCGCCAACAAAGTCGGTAGAAAAGACTCCATACGAGTTATGGAAGGGTAAGAAACCCAACATATCTTTTCTGAAAATTTGGGGTTGTGAGGTTTACGTCAAACGACCCACCTCAGAAAAACTCAAACCCAAATCCGACAAGTGTTTCTTCGTTGGATATCCCAAGACCACCGTGGGATATTATTTCTACAACCCTGAAGAGAACAAAGTTTTTGTTGCTCGAAATGGAAAATTTCTGGAAGAAAAGTTTCTCAGTCTAGAGAACACCAGAAAGGATGTAGATCTACAGGTAGTAGACGAAGAAAACACTACACCAGTTGTTGAGCCAGAAATTCAACATAACAATGTTGAACCTCAATCAGAGCCGATTGAGGAAGTGCAAACACAGGACCTTCGCAGATCCAGCAGGGTAAGACAAGAACCAGATAGGTATCTTGGGTTCCTAGTCTCTCAGGATAGCGGAGACTTGAATGAACCAACATCCTATGGAGAAGCTGTGTCACGCAGTGAGTCTGAACAATGGCAGGAAGCCATGAAGGCCGAGATGCAATCCATGTACGACAACCAAGTTTGGGAGTTGACTGATTTGCCACAACACTGTAAGGCTGTTGGACGCAAATGGGTTTTCAAGAAGAAAACCGACATGGATGGGAACGTACACACCTTCAAAGCCAGACTGGTCGCAAAAGGATTCACGCAAACTCATGGTATTGACTATGATGAAACCTTCTTACCAGTGGCCATGTTAAAGTCAATTAGGATTCTTATGGCCATTTCAGCGTATTTTAGCTACGAGATTTGGCAAATGGACGTCAAAACAGCCTTTCTGAACGGAAAGTTAACAGAAGACGTCTATATGGAACAACCAGAGGGGTTTGAAGATCCTAAGAATCCTAATAAGGTGTGTAAGCTGCTAAAATCCATTTATGGATTGAAGCAAGCATCTCGAAGCTGGAACTTACACTTTGATGAGCGAATCAAAGAGTTTGGTTTTACCAAAAGTGAGTTCGAGCCGTGTGTCTACACTAAGTTCAGTGGGAGCATAGTAACCTTCTTGGTCTTATACGTAGATGACATTCTACTCATAGGAAATGATGTACCAACTTTACAGAGTGTTAAGAGTTGGTTAAGCAAATGTTTCCAGATGAAAGACCTTGGAGAAGCCGCTTATATACTCGGTATAAAGATCTACAGAAATAGATCTAAGCGGCTTATCGGGCTTAGCCAAAGTACGTATATCGATAAAATCCTGAAGAAATTCAGGATGGATGAATCCAAGAAAGGATTTATCCCGATGCAGCATGGCATAGTGTTAAGTAAAACACAATGTCCTGTTTCCAGTCAAGATCAGGACAAAATGAAAACGGTTCCATATGCTTCTGCAATTGGATAAATCATGTATGCCATGTTGTGTACTAGGCCCGATGTTGCTTACTCAGTAAGTGTTACGAGCAGATATCAACAGAATCCGGGTGAACCCCACTGGGTGGCTGTCAAGAACATTCTTAAATATCTGAGAAGAACGAAAGAAATGTTCTTGGTCTTTGGAGGTTCTGAGGATGAAATTAGTGTCACCGGATACTCTGACGCTAGTTTCCAGACCGACAGAGATGACTTCAGATCACAGTCAGGGTACGTCTTTACCCTAAACGGAGGTGCGATCTCATGGAAGAGCTCGAAGCAGGACACGATTGCAGATTCAACTACAGAAGCAGAGTACATTGCAGCATCTGATGCAGCAAAGGAAGCTGTCTGGCTAAGGAATTTTCTATCGGATCTAAGAGTGGTTGCCAGTATCTCTAGACCGATCGATATATTCTGTGATAACTCGGGAGCCGTGGCGCAAGCAAAGGAACCTAGAGAGCATCACAAGTCAAGACACGTGCTCAGGAAATATCACCTCATCCGAGAGATTATTGGAAGATGAGATGTGAGAATATGCAAGATTCCAACAGAAGACAATGTCGCAGATCCGCTGACAAAGCCACTAGCAAGGGTGAAGCATGAGGCACATGCGAATTCCATTGGGATGCAGTACCTGGAAGCCAGTAGCTAGTTCTTAGTTTATTAATTATTACTATAGTCTAATTTAGAAACAATGTAATCATGTAAAGTTTTTATTTCACAGTGTGTTGGAAATAAATGGAGGTTTTATTTTCATGATTATTCTAAATTAACTATTTTTTGCATATTTAAACGTATCCATGATTTTACAAAGTTTTGTATGAAATCTAAATTTCCGTAGCCACTTATTGAAATGGGAATTTCAATAGGAAGTTTAACGCTATTATAAATACTTGATGATTTATTCAAAGTAGAGAATAAAGGCACAAGTGATGTGACCAAGTATTTATAGATACTCATCAGAGTGTTTGGGTATTGGAAGTGACCAGTAATCAAGTCTGCTTCATGGAGCCTCAGTCATAAGCACTGACTTGATAGGTTGTCCTTAGACCTGAGATACTTGGTTTGGGAACGCGAGGACTACTGTACTCTTAGCACGTACTAACGCTGCACCGTAACTGGGTGGCCATACGGGACGTGACTAGATGCAGCGGAAGCCGTGGATCCAAATGCAAGTAGTCAAGAAGGGATTTGCACCTCTTTCAAAAGAGAGATATTTCCGGGCCCCTTGACGATTAAGATTGGCAGAAAACGCTTGGCCACGCTCGGATAGAATAACAGGTGTTATTTAGTAATATCCGTTACTGCAAGCAATCGAAATCAGAGTCAAGAAATACTTGATCTTAAGAAATGAATCCTCCACTCCATGTCTTAAGTCACTTTAGAAATATCGTGTGCAAAAGGAATGAACCTGTGTACAAGTTCAAGCGTGAATTGTATCTCTGGATATAAGAAATCTTATAACCTGGTTAACCTAAGTGTCTGGCTAGGGACCTCCTTAGGCTAATGGTAACAGTACAGTTACTAGTCTGGCACAAGTGGGAGTCTGTTAGGATTATGTGCAAGATAGTAACAAGGTTTACCGTGTCCAATGTTATAAGACACTAGTGGGTCACACTGCTACACACCCAATTGGAGATCAAGTGGTTTGATGGAATAATTAATTAGTACAAATTAATTATTGAGTGAGAAAGAAATAATAAATAGTTATTTATTATTTAGTTATATAAAATATCAGTTGGAATATTTTATTGGATTAATTGATAGTTAATTAATTAATTAAAGGGTTAAGTTATTTAATTAATAGTTTATTAATTAAATAAAGAGTTTGAGTTTGGTTAAATAAGCTTAATGGGCCTTTTAATCAAACGGGCTTTCTTTATTGGGTACTGCCATATTTAATTTTATAAATATGGCAAACCCTGGTCAGTTTTATTCATTCGAAAAATCTTAACTGAAAAGAAACCCCAGAGAAAAACCAAAAACCCTCTCATCTCTCTCTCCATCGATTTCAAGGAAGAACCCGGCGGTGGTCTAGCAACCGATGTCACGGTGGTGCAGTAGTGGTGTATTCCCCGCCAGCAGTCCAGTTTCGTTCGCGTAAACTAACAACGAGGTAATTTTTCATAACCCTCTTTTTGTATCTGTATGAGTTTAGGATTGGATCCTCGATTGGGAATCAGGTGTTTTTATTCCGCTGTGCATGTTTTGTAGCCTTCGATTCCCAACACAACTACCTTACCTCCTCTCGTGGTTGTGAAAACTTCAGCCTGTGCTTCCGTCTCCATATGAGGAAATGTTTGCTTGACATCTCGGAGGAATTGATCTGTGCTTTTATGCAGTCCTGCAACAAAATTTACAAACCCCTGCATTTTCTGTTCGGCATCTGCACCCATCTTTCCTTGTTCCTGGGAGAATTGATGGAACAATTGTTCGATTACTCCGCCATATGGCTTTGAAAGAGGGTTTGGCGTCCAGGTGGAGTCCTCAGTTGCATGGATGTGCTTATCGGATGATGACACTACACTTAGATGCGCTGGTTGGTTCTCCTCTTGTTCCTCGTCGGTAGACCAATCCAGATAGTGTGCTTCCATGTCGTCCAAGAGTTTACGCGCTTCTTTTACTGACTTATACGAAAAAATACCTCCACAAGATGAGTCTAACCTTAATCGAGAGTCGTTAGTCAACCCAGCATAAAAAACATTTATCATTTCCGTATCATCAATACCATGGTTTGGAAATATTAAGAATAAATCCTTATACCTTCCCCAGGCTTTCACAAGGCTATCTTTTCCTTGTTTAAAGTTTCGTATTTCAGCTCTTATTTTGTTAGCCCTGGAAATGGGAAAGTACCTTGACAAAAAGGCAGATTTTAAATCGTCCCAGGTTATGATGGATCCTGGGGGCAGTTTTTTAAACCAGTCTTTTGCCTTATTTGTCAAGGTAAAGGGAAATACTCGAAGTCTTACCTCATCCTCCTTGGTGTTGACTAGATCACAGATGTCCTCGAATGCTTCAAGGTGTTGGTAAGGATTTCCACTTGGTTCTCCGTCAAATGAAATGGTGTTGATCATTTTGATCAGCCCTTTGTTGATTTCCACCATTTTACCATCTATCTTCTTGATTGCGGATCTTGGGGTAAACTGTACCTCAGATCGCTTATCCAACATGGGTTGATCGTCTGCCATCCTGACAACTCAACAAACGATTACGGGCAACTTGCGGGAAACAAAGAGATAAAATAAAAAAATATAAATATAAATAACTAATTTAAACTAGAAAGCTAAAAACTTGCAAGGGAAAGAATCCCTCACAAGGATCGATTAACAAGACTAATAAAGACTAAAATTTAACAACTACCGTTCCCCGGCAACGGCGCCAAAAAAACTTGATGCGGTAATTATCATACATAAAAAGCGTAACAAGTTTTAACCTCTAATGTCTAGCCACTGTCTTACCACATATACAGGCAAGCGTACCTGATCGTGAGTAATATAGTGTAGGAAAGTCCAGGTATCGTATCTACCACTGGGAACGGTCAAGTTATCGTAGATTATTAATCTAAATCAGTTTAATTAACCTAAAGCTTTTGGGGGGTTTTTATGAAAAAGGTTTTAGTACTAAAAAGACAACTAAATTAACTACGAACTAAGAAAGCGATTTAAAAAGATTAATTAAGAACTATATGAAGGAAAACAGTAGCACTTATCATGGTATAGTGAATCCCCAAGTGGATGATCTAAACAGGCCAAATGTTTGGTTGTTTTGGTTATTGTAGGAATTTAAGTCTAGGACACCCTAACATGTAGTGATTATGGTCTTTAACTAGGTCTTGGTCCTCCTAGCTCCAATACTTAGGTCGTTTGTCAGGCAACCTAGCACCAGAAATCCGATCCTAATTCTATTGCATGGTTTTCTACCTCCAGGTCACTCTCGGTCCAAGTAACCACTTAACACAACTCTCTTGGTCAAAGGGTAGGTTAAGGTAGGTTGATTATCCTATCGGAGTCTATCTATTCTGGTCAAACAGATACACCCAACCAATGAGTTCAAATAACCATACAATAATAATCAGAACGGAACCATAACACACATTCAATCAACCAGAAACAAACCAATAAACATTAATTACGAAATCATCATCCACAATGGTTCATCGACCATGACAAGTACCACTATTAAAAGACTACTCACTAATCATAATGTAAACAGAAAACATGATAGTAGACATGATACCGACAATACAACGACGGATGATCAAAGATCGAACCCCGCAGCGTATCGGCACCACTCTGACTTTCACTCTCCCTGTGTATGCGTCTATGTGAGTCTCCGAGTCTGTATGCATTCTTTGAACTGAAGGAGGAGGCTGGTATTTAAAAGAAAACGTCCAGGGCCCTTCTGGCGATCGCCAGACTGCTGGTTTCGCGGCGCCAGACACTTAGGTCAAACCCTGGTCTTCATCTTTGTCGAATTTGGCGGCACCAGATCTGGAATTTCGCGGACGCCAGATGGCTACTGGATTGATGTTGCACATTTTTCACGTTTTCTCGCCTTTTTTCGTACTTTTCCGTTTCACGGCCTCCAAATCCTACATAAACAATAATAAGCTCATTCGGTGAGTGAAATGATCAGAAATGGGTGAGAAATGGGGTAAAGTCATACAATTAAGCTCAACCAAAACATGTATAATTTTCGTGTTATCAATAATTAAAAATTTTAAAATCAAAATATGTTGTATTGTCGACTCAATTTTAATGAATAAATAATTAAAAAAATAAGTCGTTACGATAATATCATGGTATACGACTTCAAATACCATGTACTAAGTCTATCCAACTTTATATAGTTGGTACGACATTACCAACCAATTACATTGGTACCAATTAAATTAATATGATTGATACATGAATTGGGTGGTGCATCCAGATAAAAAACTTGACATCCCTAACATGATGAATATGCTATAACATTAATAATTAATACAACCATATTCTTGACGAATATATCATTTTTTACAATGTGTTTTTGATGATTTTTGGGTTTCTAGTCAATTTTGATGCCCTAATGGAACATGCCGCATATATCATCTTAAATATTTATCATTTGGTTATGCATAGCCCCAACATGAAGTTGTAAGCAATTATGTGTCTACACTATTAAATTTAAATGTAACATTGAATTTTGAAGTAGTATACGTTAAAGTTCCTTATAATGAACAAAACTTAGTAACCGATTTATAAAACTTTATTAAAATGCTTTAAATATAATATTGTGTGTTTTAACTTTTTGGTCTTTGTATGGAAAGTAATGCTAAAACTAAACCAAAACGTTTAAATCAAACTTATATCATATGATTACATATCAAATATCAAAATCGTCAAATCATATCACATATATCGAGATCAAACACTTTGGCTTTGGCGACTATGACATGCAACAATGCCAATCGAGTATGACAGATGTCATTGTAAGGAGATCAGCCTCTGAAACACTTTGGCAACTATGACATGCAACAATGCCAAATGTAACACTCAAGGACAGAGTTGCATAAAATTGAGTTTCAACTTTTCTTCTCATTTCTCATTTGTCCTACTTTACCCTTTCTCTCCTAAATCACTCCTTACCCTCTAACATGAACCCTAACTAATTTTTATTCTCAATTTAGGGGTGGGTGGGGTGGGGGAGGGGGAGAAAGGGGGGGGGTTCTTGTAACACCCGTAATTTCGGAATTAGACCTTTTTGGACGAATATGAAAAATAGGGTTTTTAATCAAAACCTAGATTTTATGGTCTTGTTGGATAGGAAATTGAAATACGAATCCAACGGTCCTTCCGGAATCGAAATCGGAGCTATAACGAAGAAGTTATGGCCAAAACAAGATTTCACCTATGTTCAGCTCATTAGCGATTTCTAGGCCCCACTTTAGCGATCGATAGGCACTTAATTTGAAGGTTCTGTTGGCCATCTGACACTTAGCGGTCGCTAAGGCATCCTCTTAGAGATCGCTAAGGGCTTGTCAGACCCGAAAACGGGTTAAATAGCTCATTTCTTCATTTGGGCATATCTTTCTCATCCGAACTCCGTTTCTCTCGATTCTTTTTGCATTCTTCTCATCTTTCCAAGCTCTTCAAGACTACAAGGATGGATTGATATCTCAAGTTAGCAAGATTGGGTGGCTAGATCTCCTCTATCCTCATCTTCTTCACCTCGTCTTCCACCTCCATTGTTGCTAGATTTGTGTTCTTCAAGTTCTAGGGTTTTCACTCAAGAATTGGTTAGGTAAGCTCATCTAAACCTTGTTGGGATGTTTTAATCTATGTGATAGGAGTTATGAAACTAACCTAAGGTTCGAATTGCTTGATTTTAGGTTGTTCACATATTTTGACCTAAATCTTGGATTTGGGGGTTTTGGGTGTAAACCCTCAAGGTGAGTTCTCTATATGTTTTAAAGTATAGATCTAGTCTTATACGTCGTAGATCTAGAACTAATCCAAAGTTTTAACTCCTTATCAGTTTAGGTGTTTACCCAAGCTTTAAGCTAGGGTTCTTGGTGAAAATTGGGGCTTTTGGCTTTACGAGCCTCAAGGTGAGTTGCTAAAACCATTTTGTTAAAACTGAGAGCACATCATCTTGTTTGATTTTACATGTCTTGCGTGATATTTATGGATAAATGTGGTCTTGGATGAAATGCCTAAATTTCTAGGTTAAAGTTTTGCCATGAAGTGAATAAATGATGATTTATGGATGAATGACTTGATTTGAACTATTGGATACATTGAGTAGATTATCGTATGCTACCTTGTATGAGTTATATCCATAAGATCATATGATGAGTGTATGCATGAGAAATACGTGTTATTATGTATGTCACGGAATGATGCGAAGGGATTGAATCCCGAGCATGTTGGCTTGTATGAAGTAAATGAAAGCATTGAGACTTGCTATTATGCTTAAATGTTCTAGAGCACCGCCAGTCAAAAGGTGTGATGCTATTGGTCACTAGCCAAATAGTGGATCGGGATGTCACTAGTCAAAAGGTGAGTACCCATGTTTTATGCAAACGTAAATTGGACAATATGGCACTAGTCAAAAGGTGTACACTGTGTCATTTTTTAAATGAAATTGATTTAAAGTGGCACTAGTCAAAAGGTGTGCACTTTCAAGTTTACACGAGTTCGACTCAGTCTTGGTGGCACTAGTCAAAAGGTGCGCATCTATGTCCCTCGCCATTCGTGTGGCCGCAAATGTGCCTGGCCTCTGGGGTTGTCAATTTAAGTCTTCGTAGGAGGACGACAACGGGGTGTCTCGACTCTGAGGTGTAACTTGCTTGGCGAAAGTGGGTCGCTCCCACGGTTTTCGAAGATAAAGGATAAACCGATTTAGCATGCTACATTTTGTTGTTAGTATGCTTTTATTATGATTGTTCATTATACTTGTATATCTCGTATGCCTTGGTATGAATTCTTATGTATCGTGTTATGCTGATACAACTCACTAGGCTCCTTTAGCCTAACACTTGTTTGGTGTCGATGTGTCTCTCAGGTACTAGGGACGCTGTTCCCAAGTAGGTGTCGGGATTGAGAGTGAGCTTGGGGGATGTGTGAAGAGACCGGTCCTATAGACCGGGCAGGCGTTGAGCGATTTTGACAACCCTTTTTGTAGCCTTTTCCTAGATAGAATTTAGACTAGATGGTTGTCGCATTCTTATTTCAAATTACAAACATGTAATTATACAACACCTTATACCCCTGTTTTTGGGATGAGGTAACGCTGTGGCGTAAATTGAGTCACCACCTTTCTTAAATGAAAGTTTTTGTTTACTCCAATTTTTGGGGTGTTACAAGTTGGTATCAGAGCTTTAGTTTAAGCGAACTAGGTAATCACTATAGTATGCCTAGACTTAAACTTAGCAATCTAGTAAATATGACGCCTACCATGGGTAGAACCTTAGATGGGGAGACTGATAGGATTACGAATTCATGTTTATTCAAAATTGTGATGATGGTAACGAGAATGCTTATGTATGATTAGTTCATAAATCACTTAGCTACTGATCTATGAATGCGTTATACGCGAGTGTTTGAGTAACTATTATTATCAGGACGATAAATGTTGAGATTCGTAAAGTAGCCTATTCTTATCCTATTCTTGTGTGTTAGTGTGACAGATTTGTATGGCGAACACTCGTAGTCAAACGGGTGCCGCGAGAGGACCGCTTGAGTTGACCGCTTCGACCGCCGACCAACATGACCGGGTCGATGCAGTCGAGAGTCCACCGAGACCCCCGATCCTAGGTGGGGGAACGGAACCCGTTCCAAGGGTTAATCTCGAGGATCCAAACCCGGTACTAACCGAGGTGACTCCGGAGAGTAGGATGTTCGACAATGTGATGAAGGCGGTGGCCGAAGCCATGAACAAACAACAAGAATCTTTTGTGAAAATGTTGGAGGATCGCGAAGCTACCAACGCCGAAATGAAGCGGTGGGAGAAAATGCCGGAAATGGTTCCGGGGATGCCGATGTGGTCGTGGTCACCGAGGGAACGCGGATAACCGGAGAGAAAGAAAAGGCAAAGGCGAAGGGGTGCTCATACAAGAACTTTTTGGGATGCAAGCCACCTGAGTTCCGTGGGTGTAACGAGCCGATAACAAGCTTGTATTGGCTCCGTGAGATGGAGATGGCTTTCGAGGCGAGCGAGTGCGATGACTCCCAACGAGTCAAGTTCGCTTCACACCTTCTTAAGGGTGAGGCCTTAACGTGGTGGAACTTGACCCGCTCTTCTCTTACACTGGAGGTTTACGCTAGGCTCTCGTGGGCCGAGTTCAAGAAGAAGATACTCGAGAAGTATTGTAGCGAGAGAGCCCTCGACAAGATCGAGGAAGAATTCCGTGGGATGAAAAAGGGCAACAATCCCATCTCTTATTATGCGAAAGAATTCTTGGAGAAGTTAGGATTGGTGGGGCATTTGGCTCCCGATGACAAGGCAAAAATCAAGGCTTACGTGCGCGGACTACCGGCCGAGATGAAATCGGCGGTTAGAATCGCAAGGGTTACTACCTTGTAAGAGGCCATTGAGGAGTCGTTGAGAGTGGAGGACGACATCGCCAAGGCTCGAATGGAACTCTACCAAGCCGGGCAGAAGAGGAAAGGAGAAGGACCGACGGAACAACCACGTCCAACTAAGACAACTAATGATGAGAGGCGAAGGGAGCCTTGTCGCAATTCATGGTGGTGCTTTACGTGTCGGAGCACGCATCATGGGCCATGTCGCCGCGAACATTCATCGGACCCTATCAGTTGCAGTAAATGCGGGAAACTGGGCCATATGGCTCGAGATTGCTCCATCAGGGGACTAGTTTGCTTCGAGTGTAAAGAACCGGGGCATTTCAATAGAGACTGCCCAAAGTTAATGAGAGGACAGGTCGGAGCCTTAAGCGAGCCTATTGCAAGGAAAGACAACCAACCAAGGGCACCGAGTCGAGCATTTTAGATGTCCGTTGATAAGGAGAAGGGGAAGACTGATGTAGTATCGGGTAACCTTCTTGTTAACTCCTTGCATGTGTACCTTCTAGTTAGTACGAGTGTCGCTCGTTCTTTGTGTCAGATTTCTTTTGCAAATCTTTTCTATGTCTGCCAATACCTTAACCGATGTTTTAGCCATAAAAGTAGCAATCGGGAAGCAAGCAATATTTTTGGATAGTGCCATGATAGGTGGGTATTGATCCATAGGGGAGCACACCTTGGTTGAATGTCTGAAAGTGTCATCATTAGGTCGAGGGGATTAGGTAATTATTTTCTTGTTCCATAGATTGTGAAAGACTAGGGCGTGTGGTGATCTAGTAGTTTTAATTATGGAACATGAGGGGTACAACGGTCTAAAGGGGATTAAAGGTTTTAACAAGAACATTATAGATCGAACAAAGGGTACAAGTGAAGCGTGGTGATGTGGACTTAGGAAGAACTTTTATAAGGATAAAGTTGAAAGCGCTACTTATAGTCGAGTTGATGCATGATGGGAGTCTTATGGGTAAGATAGTAACATATTGTGCCAAATAGGCGTGCAATTCATTGTTATAATGACAAGTATAGTGCGGCTAAGTAATGGGCCTGAGTGTTGAATTAATATGAATGTAGGTGGGAATCTGTGCTCGAAAGTCGAGGATAAATCACCTGAAGTGACAAATATGATTTTGTAGGTGCTAGAATGTTTGGTAAATTATGGTTGTGTTACTAAGTGACTATCCAAATACCGATCATAGAGAGCATAGTCGAATGGTGGTTACATGGATGAAATAACAATTGTTATGTATGGTTAAGAATAGAGAAAACGTTACCCATAGTACGAGAGCTAGTGATGTTGTAAAGATGCTAAAGGCATTGAATGCCGTGTGACACGTGCAAGATACCAATGTGTTAAAATTGCCATAGAGAAGGAAACCTGTTAAGGACATAAAGTGATCTTGAAGACGTTACTGGTAATTGAATTTTGAGAGGTAGGAGTTTATGTTTGAGATAGTGGCGCTGCATGCCAAACTAAGCGGGAAGTTCAACGTAAGAGATAAGTGTTAATATGGCCAAGTGGTGGCTCGTGTGGATTAAATTAAGACGAGCTTATGCGGGAGTTATTGCCCGGAATGTTCACCTAAATCATCTAAGGCAAGAAGTACGAGTTCTTTTCAGATGATAGGACGTTCAGAAAAGTTATGGTAGTACGGTTTTGCGAATGTGAGAATCTAGTGATAACTAACGACTTGCTAGGTGAAGAAGTTACCTTCCTTATGGTGTCCATAGGTGAGTAGACGACAATTTCGAGATTCTTTGAGAATTAATGATGACAGCTAGACACCGTTAGTGAGAGTGTTTAGACATTTCTGAGTGGTAAAGAGACTCTTAGCCGAGTGATCGACTTTAATTAGGCGACGAATGATAAAGAGTACCACGAACTGTAGGCTTTAGTCGACTTGGTTTTGCTAAATTGTACAAAGAGCTAAGGTTGCGTATTCTAGTGACCTTATCTTTATATCACGCGTCATGTTTCAAAAGGTAGACGTAAAGTAGCAGCTTGTGGTGTTTTGACGAACCACCTTTAAAATTAGTACACTTTATATCGGTGATCACTTTGTGAACATAACTAAGTCCAATGTTAATTTGACCAACAGGTATAGAGAGAACATAATGACTTAGTCTTGCAAAACGTGAGAGAATTCGCCTTTTATGGTTCGGAAAAAGATTAGGAATTTCGGGGACGAAATTTTATTTAGGTGGGGAGGATTGTAACACCCGTAATTTCGGAATTAGACCTTTTTGGACGAATATGAAAAATAGGGTTCTTAATCAAAACCTAGATTTTATGGTCTTGTTGGATAGGAAATTGAAATACGAATCCAACGGTCCTTCCAGAATCGAAATCGGAGCTATAACGAAGAAGTTATGGCCAAAACAAGATTTCACCTATGTTCAGCTCATTAGCGATCGCTAGGCCCCACTTTAGCGATCGCTAGGCACTTAATTTGAAGGTTTTGTTGGCCATCTGACACTTAGCGGTCGCTAAGGCATCCTCTTAGCGATCGCTAAGGGCCTGTCAGACCCGAAAACGGGTTTAAATAGCTCATTTCTTCATTCGGGCATATCTTTCTCATCCGAACTCCGTTTCTCTCGATTCTTTTTGCGTTCTTCTCCTCTTTCCAAGATCTTCAAGACTACAAGGATGTATTGATACCTCAAGTTAGCAATATTGGGTGTCTAGATCTCCTCTATCCTCATCTTCTTCACCTCGTCTTCCACCTCCATTGTTGCTAGATTTGTGTTCTTCAAGTTCTAGGGTTTTCACTCAAGAATGGGTTAGGTAAGCTCATCTAAACCTTGTTGGGATGTTTTAATCTATGTGATAGGAGTTATGAAACTAACCTAAGGTTCGAATTGCTTGATTTTAGGTTGTTCACATATTTTGACCTAAATCTTGGATTTGGGGGTTTTGGGTGTAAACCCTCAAGGTGAGTTCTCTATATGGTTTTAATATATAGATCTAGTCTTATACGTCGTAGATCTAGAACTAATCCAAGGTTTTAACTCCTTATCAGTTTAGGTGTTTACCCAAGCTTTAAGCTAGGGTTCTTGGTGAAAATTGGGGATTTTGGCTTTACGAGCCTCAAGGTGAGTTGCTAAAACCATTTTGTTAAAACTGAGAGCACATCATCTTGTTTGATTTTACATGTCTTGCGTGATATTTGTGGATAAATGTGGTCTTGGATGAAATGCCTAAATTTCTAGGTTAAAGTTTTGCCATGAAGTGAATAAATGATGATTTATGGATGAATGACTTGATTTGAACTATTGGATACATTGAGTAGATTATCGTATGCTACCTTGTATGAGTTATATCCATAAGATCATATGATGAGTGTATGCATGAGAAATACGTGTTATTATGTATGTCACGGAATGATGCGAAGGGATTGAATCCCGAGCATGTTGGCTTGTATGAAGTAAATGAAAGCATTGAGACTTGCTATTATGCTTAAATGTTCTAGAGCACCGCCAGTCAAAAGGTGTGATGCTATTGGTCACTAGCCAAATAGTGGATCGGGATGTCACTAGTCAAAAGGTGAGTACCCATGTGTTATGCAAACGTAAATTGGACAATGTGGCACTAGTCAAAAGGTGTACACTGTGTCGTTTTTGAAATGAAATTGATTTAAAGTGGCACTAGTCAAAAGGTGTGCACTTTCAAGTTTACACGAGTTCGACTCAGTCTTTGTGGCACTAGTCAAAAGGTGCGCATCTATGTCCCTCGCCATTCGTGTGGCCGCGAATGTGCCTGGCCTCTGGGGTTGTCAATTTAAGTCTTCGTAGGAGGACGACAACGGGGTGTCTCGACTCTGAGGTGTAACTTGCTTGGCGAAAGTGGGTCGCTCCCACGGTTTTTGAAGATAAAGGATAAACCGGTTAAGCATGCTACATTTTGTTGTTAGTATGCTTTTATTATGATTGTTCATTATACTTGTATATCTCGTATGCCTTGGTATGAATTCTTATGTATCGTGTTATGCTGATACAACTCACTAGGCTCCTTTAGCCTAACACTTGTTTGGTGTCGATGTGTCTCTCAGGTACTAGGGACGATGTTCCCAAGTAGGTGCCGGGATTGAGGGTGAGCTTTGGGGGATGTGCAGTGTGAAGAGACCGGTCCTATAGACCGGGCAGGCGTTGACCGATTTTGACAACCCTTTTTGTAGCCTTTTCCTAGATAGGATTTAGACTAGATGGTTGTCGCATTCTTATTTCAAATTACAAACATGTAATTATACAACACCTTATACCCCTGTTTTTGGGATGAGCTCACGCTGTGGCGTAAATTGAGTTACCACCTTTCTTAAATGAAAGTTTTTGTTTACTCCAATTTTTGGGGTGTTACAGTTCTCTTGAAAATCAAGTGTTTGCTAATAAAAGTGTTTGATGACAACCTCAAGTGCTAATTAAAGATGTTCATCTCCATTTCTTGAAATCTCCAAGTTTTGGAGGTTTTGCTTAAAATCTAGTGGTAACTTCATCATACTTTTTTTTTACATATCTTCATACAAGTTGTAAAGGTTCCATCTATGACTTCCTAGTGTTTTACTCCTTAAGGGTGCTTTTGGTACGCTGGACACGATGGGACAGGACAAGACAGAACAGACTTGTCCCATGTTTGACTGGCATCTATGTGGGACATACCAGAACTAAGTAGAACAAGAGTGGGACAAGTCTGTCCCATCCTACCCTCTGGAACTAAGTAGAACAGAGTCAGATTTACCATTATACCCCTCAAAATACAGATTGATTTTATTTTTCTTTATGCTTTCTCATATTTAGGGGTGAACAAAACTCGACTAAATCCGAAAATCCAATTCAAAAAATCTCAAATCTACATGCACACATAACTCGAACTAACTCGATTTTTGAAATCCAACTTTATGACGAGTTATTCGGTTCAGATAGGGTTTCCGTACCCATTACCTAAACTCACCCGAAACCCGAATAAAACCTTTTATTAATATTTTTTGTAACTTTTTTATGTAGATCTTTGAGATTTGAACTTTTTTTATTAGTTTAAGTATTTAATTTAACTTTTAACATGTGAAATTTAGATTTTGGAGTTTGAATTAATTTTAATCTTTAATGATTAAGCATGTAAAACGAAATACTTCACACTTAATTTTGATTTTTGAGGACAACATTTCATACCGCAACTCGATTGAAAATACAACTAATAATGTATATTGCTACTATTTATCTTGCAAGTTATGATTTTTGATTATATACTTGAATATAGTTTTGTTGATACATAGATTGAAGTTTTTTTGTTTTTTGTTAAATTTCATTTAGATCGATTATTAGGTAAAAAACGCTAAAAATTTCACCAGAGGTAAAATGGTCATTTAATCAGTCCTGTTTTGTCCAGTCCTGCCCCGTCATGTCTTACCAAACGCTGAACAGATGTCCTATCTTGTTCTACCTTGTCATGTCCTGTCTGCGTACCAAACGCACCCTAAGTTTTACGTTTGGATGATTTGGGTAATGTTATGTCAAAATTTGGGTTTTGGTCAAAATTTGGGTTTTGATGGAAGGCATTTTAGAGAACGACACTAAGTACTTGGATATGTATATTTATGTTTTAAAATTTGTGAATCTAGGATTTGGAAGATTGTGCGTAAAGTTCCAAGTTTATTTAAGGAAACTCAATTTTAGGGTAAAATCAAGATTTAGTATAAATCTAGCAAGATGCGTTCTAATTACTTTGTAAAGACGTTGTACATGCCAAAAATGAGTATTTTATAGTATTAATATGTTTTTCTTGATATTTATCAAATGTGTTGAGTAGTTGACCAAATTGCATATTCAGTAAAATTTAGGTTAATAAATCTTGTAATTACCATATTTGGGTTTTTGAATATTTTGGTAAATAAACCTCATAGGTGTGTTCGTTTGGTGAATTATTGTGTAAAGGGGGTTTATTTGATAATTTATGCACTTTGTTGTATCTGATTTCATAACTCATTTGGAAAATCCACCTTATTATGCTTTGAGGTAGTTTGGAAATATAAGAGTATAATTTCATTTGAAAAATGGTTTGCCTCAACCAATAATGAGTTTTCTATTTAATCATATCTTTGATGTATGTGCTTTCATAAACGTATGTTAAATGCCTTTTATTGTTTTGATGACCTTTATTTGATGCACGTTATTATGTTTTGAGGCATTTTCGAACTCTAACCGGGACCCAGGATTTCTAGAGTGGAGTGTCCAAAATCAAGCAAAATTACAGACTACAATGAAAATTTTGTATTAGATGAAGAATAGGGACCAAAACCAAATTTTCCAGAAGACCACAAGGACCAAAATGGAAGTGTATTCTAACATTCATTGGCAGGATTATAGTTTCCTCACGGGAAAATGATCAAAAGTCAAAACTTTAACACTTTGAGCAAATTACGCTTTGAGAAATTATATATTTCCTCCTGCTATTTTAACCTACCTATCCTCCTACCCACTTCATCATTTGACATGTGTAATACACTTATTCTCTTTCTTCATGTAATTCATAAATTTTAACACTTGGCAAATGATCAAGTGGGTAGAAGGATGGGTAGGTTAAAAAAGTAGGAGGAAATATAATTTCTCTTACGCTTTTCGTTCTTGTGGGTTATTCAAATTTATGGTTTTACCCGTGTGGTTTAGAAATTATGTTTTTCATCCCAACATATTGTAATTTATTGTTATTTGCATCCTCATAATTTATAATTTATCGTTGTTTTTGTTCCTATGATTTTCAATTTTTCCTTCTTTTGATAGTAGATATTATTCCAGTCTTTGAAATAACAATGAATTATAAACAATAAAAATAATATCACAACTTCTTCTAAACCAGAGGGGAAAATATCAAAATCATTAATTAAACCTTTTGGGTGTTTTTGGAAAAAAAATTCATTTAGGCTTTGCATAGACTATATTTAATGCAATATGGGATTAAGTTATGACCGTCGAGATTATGTCTGACCATAGAATGTTAGTCTCTGTAGTCGAACCCAAGGTAGATGGGATATTCGACCACATCCCCTCTAGGCCTTTTGCAAGCATGCCACCACCATTGAGGTTAACCTTTTTGGTGTTTAACAAACCCTTTTTAATGTAACCAATTGGGTTGTAGCGTACCGGTAAAGCTTTGATGGATATAGTAAAAGAATCTCATCGATCTACCCTAGGTTCTAATTCAAGCACTATCAAAATGCTTATAGTCATGGAGTTTCACCTACGATAACTCAAGAGTCCAGACCAGTTATGATTGCTCTAAAATTAATCAGTACATATATGCTTGCCCGGAAACCCATTGACTACCTATAAAAACTTTTATAATGTAATACTATGTATGATATAAAATAAGGTGTTTAACCTTTTTAGTATTTTGTATGAAAAAGTAACGCTAAAGTTAAACCAAGAAAAGTTTCATGAATAAATCCGAAACTCAAGAAAACTTTTTATAGTTAAATAGATATTAAACCAAACCAAGGCACCACCTCACTCCCCCCTTCCAATGCATCATACGTCCAAAACCCTGCCAATACCATATCACATATATATCTATATATATTTATATATAAAATATATATACATCTATTTATCTTTTAGAACATAACACCCTCCTCCATTCTCATAGACCTACCAATGTAGCTCTCCCATTCAATCCATCCTTCATAAAAAATGGGCCACCATCACCACCACCACCACCGCAAACCACCAATCTCCCAAACCCTACCATCCTCCCCCACCCACTCTTCTTCCTCCTCCGATTTCGAATTCAACATCTCTTTATCTCCTCGAAAATCCTCAGCCTCCAATCTCTGCCCGGCCGACGACCTCTTCTACAAAGGCCAGCTCCTCCCTCTCCACCTCTCCCCTCGAATCTCCATGGTCCGTACCCTCCTCCTCTCCTCCTCCTCCACCTCCTCCTCCGCCACCACCACCACCACCGCCCGCCACTCCTCCGACTCCCACTCCTCCTTCTCCACCGACGGCGGATGCGACTCCTCCCGCCCTAGCTCCGCCACCGACGACGACCTCCATAAACTATTCCCTACCTCATCATTATCATCTATCACCACCACCACAAAAAACCTCATAAATCAAAACAAAAAACCTAATAAGTACTTCTCGCTATCGAGATTCTCCTCCGTCTTTCGTAAAGATACTACCAAACCTTCCTCCGCCACCGCCGCGGTCCAACGGCCGGATCCGGATATTGTATCCGGATCATCCGTGAAACGAATGAGCGTAACGGCGAAGGAAGTGTTTCGGAAGTACCTAAAAAAGGCGAAGCCTTTGTACGAAAAATTATCTCAGAGGCAGCAGATGCCTCTGAAAACGGCAGAGGTCGGGGCAGGGACCCGACCTCTGCCGCGGATCAGAACGAATAATGACACGGCAGAGAACAACAACAGCAACGACGTGATCTCGCACTCGTTCTCCGGGAACCTACGGTACCCGAGGAGTAGGAGGAGCTGCGTGTCGAGCTGTCCGTCGTCGATGCGGTCGTCTCCGACACACTCCGGGATACTTTGCCGGAAGACTGTGGTGAAAGGCGTTGCCGGCGGCGGAATCCATTCGAGCTCGTCTTCATCGATGGATGAACTGCAGAGCGCGATTCAAGGGGCGATAGCGCATTGCAAGAACTCCATGATGACTCAGGGTACAACTTGAAATGCGTAAGGTACAAGTTGGTTTCGTTAACAAACGCCTGTGATCTCGATCTGGCTGTTTTTGTAGATCGCTAATTAATCGGCTAGTAGTACGTACTGAAAATGTAAAACTTATTAAATCATTTATTATTATTATTATTATTATTAGACTTAGTTGTTTTTTAATATTAATTTTCGTTTCTTTTGTTTGTTTTCTGCAAAACCTTTTTTAGTTTTTTGCAAGTAACGGATACTTTCTTTGAAAGGCTATTAGATTTGATTTTATATTTCGGTTTGCATGTGACTTTATAGGCAAATAATGTCATTTTTTTTTGTAAAGGGTTCCCGGGCCTTTGGCCCAGACTAATCCCTTGGCAATGCAACCGACCGCTAAAGCATGCAGCCCTGAGATTAAACCCAGTGGCCACAAGGGGGATTGCAGGGATCGAACCCGGGTTGAGAGCTATGCCCTCCCCAGGTGATTACCACTACACCACACCCTTGTGGTTCAAATAATGTCATTTTCAGTTTCATATATTTTAATTTTGGAAAAATAGTTACATTTTTCATCATTGGATGTTTGAGATGGCTTTTATAGATACAAATGAGGGGTGTTGGCTTATTACATATATTCATTTTCACTTAGTGGCTTTATAATTAAGCTGTATACAAACACTGTTCTATAGCTGAATGAATAAGCCGTCGAACTATTTAAGCCTTGTTAAGATATGAGTAAACAACCCTTATATTTGTTATTGCAAATGCAAATGTAATTGTACTTTTCTTTTTTGTTAACGGCAGTTAACTTACACATACATCTCGACACGAAGTCGATGAGATATCCGGGATCTATACGGACACCCGACTAATCCTCGTCAACCATGGTCCGACCCAAAAGCCGACCTATGGTTAGGGTATCGCTATATGCTCACCCCATGGATCGAACCCGGATAGACAAGGATGTCATCCACTGTTCTTCCAAAAATGTTATCGACCACTAGGCTATTAATGATTTGATTGTAGTTTTCTATTTTGTGCATTGTTTGTTTGCATATGCTCTCACTAAATGCTTGTTGGTTTTCTTTTTCATTAATTTATTGTGCAATCAATAGTTCTTATTTATGGAAACATCTCTCTTAGATCTTGCCTTTATGATTTACTACATACATTTAGTTTGATATAAGTTGAGATATCTACAAGATGTTTAATGTCCTTGTAAAATAGGTATTACAATTTGAGATCATACTAATTAATTTTTTAGTAGTAGACAAAAAATGTATTAAGAATGTTTAATAGTTTATTTAACTTCAAAACAACCACACACCTATTTATAGTCGTTTTTAACTCAGAGCATTAACCAGAAAAAGACATGAAAACGGCTAAATAACATGTGATTCTATATTAAAATTGCATGTAATATTACATGATGTAATTTTGGCCACAACTAGAGGTCGCGAGCTAAGTTCCCTTCATACTCTAAGTTGATTGTTTATGTAAAATCACATTTGAGTTTGCCTTGCAATTTAACTGCTTTCATGTTCAGTTATTTACTAATTGTTCATGTTTGAACGTAGTTATACACAAACACATAACTTGTACCTATGTGTAATTACTTGTACCTATATTGAGTTCCCATGAGAATTTTCTTTTGTAAAACAAAACTTATATGTATTTGATTATATCATTTATCTATTTTTATCATCATATTTGTAAACTCAAGGAACTAAAACATGTAAAAGTAATTTAAACATGTGGAGTTTTACAAAAAGTTAAGATAAATGTGGAAATGAACTAAAACATGTAAAAGTAATTTAAACATGTGGAGTTTTACAAAAAGTTAAGATAAATGTGGAAATGAAGGTTGATGAAATTACATAAAAACAAATAAAAGTCGTATTTTGGTTAGTTATCAGTTGAAGATAGTCAAAAACTTAGAATTCCATATTTTTCTTGTTAAATCAAAAATCAACTATCTCAAAACAAATAAATGTTATCATTATTCTTACTATAACTTTTAAGTTTACATAAATTTCTAAGTGTTTGTGTATATAATACACCCACATAGACAGATCTTAATTAGAAATTATAAAAAGTCAGTAGTAAGAGCTATTTATATTATCAAACAAATAAATATAAAAATATATACATATTGTTTTATTAATGAATCAAAAAACACATTCTAGTTATTTTTCACATATATTAATTCACGATGTAAGATAAGACATGATTATTGGGTTGATGAGTCTCAAGCTTTTAATAGTTTTTATTTAATTATTCATATATAGATATAAATTATGTGATGTATGCATTTGTGTTTATTAATGGGCCATGAAGATGTTAAATTAATTAAGAATGAGTTGATTGATATTATATTTATATTATTATTTTGTTAATAATGAGCAAATAATTGAATGAGGTCCACGTTCCATGTGCGATTGCTAGATTTACGATGGTCATCCCACTGTAGTCTCTGTACTTGTACTCTACCTCACTTTGATAAGAACGCCAATTTATTAACAACCATCTCCCATCAATATATTATTAACATTTAATAATTAATACTAATATTAATATTAGGCTTGGGGGATATTTTCCTCTTCGGTAGTGTAACCCACAAGCCCACAAAGTCCGAGCTGTCATATCATCACCATATCAATTTTATCCACAAGCCTTTACGAAGCCTCGAAATAGGAGTACCACTACCAATAAGTCCGAATACCCAACAAATATATATTTCAATAATAAAAAATAGATAGGAGAGGGAGAGACGGAGAGTGGGCGAGTTGAACGGGTTGCCAAAACCGTGCCGGAAACCGAGCTCGAAGCCTACATGGGAGCGTAACACAGCCCAACTGAAGCTGCCGAACCTGCACCCATGCTCGTGACTATGCCGCACCCCAAGGCCTTATTAACATATCAAATTATCAATATCCTATCATTTTTGTTTACATGAATTAACGATAAATTTAAACATGGCTAGTTTTATTTATTTTATATGTATTTATTGTTTTTATACATATGAATATTCTTATTCCTTTTCTAAAACAAACTTTAAATGAAGATTTTTTTACAACCCTTCATCGCATTGGTACTCATTCCCCCCTCTCCCCCTCCCTTCCCCCTTTTCTGTTTAAGTGGAATCAAATTTAATTAATGTTTCTACAATTCTACTAATAAGCCTTTAGCTAGTTTAATTAGGGGGTGTTTGGGAGTGCGTTTAAAAACTGGTTATTCAACCTATCTGTATCTTGAGAAAACAATAAGCTATTTTAAAGTGTTTGAATTGACTTATATTCTGGAAAAGCTAATAAGAAGTTTTTTGAAAAAGCAAAAATATTTTTTAACTTATTTGGAAAGGAGATAAAATAATAAACACATTCAAACACCCTCTAAGTTTTTTAAAAGTCTATAAGACCATCCATTATGGTCTATCTGTGAGCATCAGGTTGTCAGTGGGTAAGCCAAACCCGATCACGAACACCAAAATGGGTACAACGGGTTAGGCATCGGGTAGAGGCCATCAGGCTTGAGAAGCCGAGCCGCAAACCCACCCCCTCCACAGCCCACTTCACACCCCTCAGGCTACACGCACCCAAGCTTTCCAACCCTCTCAACCCACTCACTTTTTGAATGCCACATCAGCTTCCACATCAGCTTTTGGTCAACCCTCACTTTACCCTCCCATAACCCTCTACACCACACACCCAACCTTCTCAATCCTCTCTCACACAACACACACACACACAACACACACCCCTTCACCTTTTTGCTCGGGTTCTACAACCCGCCAAGGTCAAGGAACCCGCCGGTTGTATTGCTGCACACCCAACCCAAAGAACCCGCCGGTTCTAGCCGCCCCCTACCCGCTGGGAAGCCAACCCCCGGTGCAAGTAGCCTCACCCCCTTTCTCTCTCTTCTTTCTATCTATCTCTCTCTTCAATTAAATAAAATAGATGGTGTGCTTAATATTGGGTAAAAAACACATGTATTAGGTAATGTAAATGGTAGGAGTGAGAAAATGATATGGAGCACATGTGACAGTGAGTAAGACCATCTACATCAATGCAATGCCAATTTATCTTTCTAATATGCCATATGATCTTTGCAATAAACTTCTACATCAATGCAATGCAACTCATTTTTCAATTTAGTATTTATATTAATAAAATATTACTTTTTTGTTTAATTAAATAAAAGAAAATAAAGAAAACTATGAAAATAACCCCAATTAATGATTTACAAAAACTTTTAAATTTTGCATGACTTCTAACTCTTTGTAAGGAATCTTTCCTAGACGGCAATACTATCTCATTTACAAAAATCTCTCATAAAAGATCGATAGTAAATGTACTTAAACGTAACATTGGCCAGTTTTGTAGGTTGGCGGTGAAAGGTAGGGCACCAATTGCAATAAGCTGTTTTATTTTGTCATTCAGACGCTAAAAGTGGTACTACACTATACCTCTAAACAGAATTAAACTCCACACCCTAGGCCATTAATGCTATTGGGCCACATGCCACGTGGTGCATGCCCATAGGCTTCTTTAACATCATTCATTTCAAAAGTGACTTCATTAAATTTATTAGTTTAAGACCGTATATATATATACCTACCCCTTTGGATATTTCTACGCATTTGACGTTTTACTTTTACCCTTTGGATATTTCTATACATTCTATTATTTATTTTTCTTAGATTCTTCTTTACTATTTGTTTTTCTTCATATTAATTGTGTTATTGTTGTTGTTAGTAATGGATGGGAATTGGGAAGTTGACTTCTATCATTTGTAACTTATAGATGTAAGAAATAACTTAAAAGAAGAGAAGTTCTCTTGTTAAAATAGAGTTGCATAATGCCAAAGATGGTCTAGCCTAGCGGGTAGAGATAACACTCTTGTGCCTTCAGAGAATGGTATCCTCAGTTGGCCAATGTTCAAACCCTGCAGGGACGACTTGCTGCGGTACTTAGCTCTTGGGTTGATCCATTGGGCTGGTCCATGGGCATGGGGGATTAGTCGGTGCCCGTTTGGATCCGGATACTCTCGAAACATGTGTGTAAGTTATCTGCAGTTCAAAAAAAACAAGAAATAGAGTTGCATAATACTACAAAAAAAATATTGATTAACGTAATGGTCTCATGTATAAGTACGCATAATATGAATATGTAAGAGGCTAGGTGTTAAGATTAGGAGTGTTTGGGTTGTTGTAGCATTGATACGGGTGGTTTAATCCCATATTGAAAACTAAATGGTAAGTGACAACTTGTTTGAGAATTTATTTTCAAGCCATGTAGCTTGGCATTGTGTGATTTAATTAGGCAAATCAAACACAAATATTGTGGTCTAGCTTATTAATGAAACTAAATCGAAATATAACTAAAAGATATTAATAGAACTCAACCAATCACCTTCAAAGACAATTGTAAAGTACAAAAACAATCGTGAAAGTGGTAAAATTCATTGAAAAGCTAAGCCATTATATAATAATACTAATTGTAGAGTCGCTCTAAATTCTGGTCCTTGTGTGAAAATGCTAAGAAAGTGTCCTAGTCCTACTTTTAGCAAAATGCAACATTCTGGGGTTTAGTTTCCCAAAATGTATCCAAGTTGTCATATTTTGTTATTGTGTGCATTGTAATTGAAAAACTACCATTTAATACATCAAAGCTTCAAAACCTACCATTTCATGTATCGTGACCTGCTATCAAAGTTACCAGCCGGTCACCCCACTCCGGCGAATTTTCCGGCCATCCAGTCATCTTCTCCGGTAACATTCCGGCGACTTCACCACTCCGGCGAATTTCCGGCGACCCATTTTCTCCGGCGACCTTAACCATTTTCTCCGGCCATAGATATGTATGTGTGTCTCCGGTGTCCCCCATCTCCGCCACCCACCACCGCCAACCTCTCCCTCTCCTCCACCCACCACCGCCAAGCTCTCCCTCCCCGCCACCCACCATCGCCAACCATCATCTTCTTCGCTGACTTTTCCGGCGTCAACCATCTTCTGCGGCAACTTTTCCATCAAAAGGGTTTCCTTGGGTATATTTGTGTGTTTGTATGCTTTAAACTTAGTTTTCGATCATCTTAGATGCATTCCATGATTGTTTTACGATTATTTGGTGATTTTGTATGGAATGAAGCTCAGATCTGCCGAAAAGTCACCGGAGAAGATGATGGTTGGCGATGGTGGGTGGCGGAGAGGGAGAGGTTGGCGGTGGTGGGTGGCGGGGAAGGAGAGGTTGGCGGTGGTGGGTGGCAGAGATGGGGGACACCAGAGACACACACACACACATATCTGTGGCCGGAGAAAATGGTTGAGGTCGCCGGAGAAAATGGGTCGCCGGAAAGTCGCCTGAGTGGTGCAGTCGCCGGAATGTTGCCGGAGAAGATGACCGGATGACCAGAATGACCGGCTGCCTCTTCAACAAGTTTTCCAATACACTAAACGGTAGGTTTTTGAAACTTTGATGTATTAAATGGTAGTTTTTCAAGTACAATACACTTAATAGCAAAAGGTGACAACTTGGATACATTTTGGGGAACTAAACCTACTTTTTTAAAGAGGTTTAGAACTTAGTTAAACAACTTAGCTCGATATTGATTTTTATTAAATATAAGCAAATAATACAATTAAAGGAAAACATAAACAAACCCTGAATAACATCATGACATAAAGCTATATCACATAAAAAGATGCATTTGTTTATTTCTTGAAACGGAAATAACAATTATATTTATCATGTTTGTTCACACTAATATGTGGAACTTGAAAGAAAAGAAGATAAAAAAAGTAAGTGTTAGAACTAATAAAGTTACATAAAACTAATAACATACAAGTTTAATAATATGTGGAAGCCTATCTCAATCTCTGAATTAAAAGTCAAAAGCTAAATAACATGCCGCAAACATTGTTGCAAACATCAAAACAATTGCAGATCAATAAACAACAAAAATCAAACTATAACTAACATTTAAAATACGAAAAATCAAAACTTTTTTGCAGGTATACCAACAACAAAGTAATTTCATTATTGAATTTAAGAACATGAAAGTTTCATGCATATCAATTATAAATGAACTTGAAGCTCTCACAAGTTTTAACAGAAAATAGTGATCCTTTTAAAATATTATTTTTTTAACAAAAAGTGTGCGTGCGTGACTGCGTGTGTATGCATTTTTGGTCTATCTGTGTATAGAATTATCTATCGATACCCCCCTCATAGGGGGTATAGACAGGTACATGTAAGTGAGTTGGTAGAGTTTAAAAGAGAGAAGGTATGAAATAATGTGAATTAGAAAGTGGTAGCAGGAGTAGGAATACGTAAGTATTATGCCAAATCAAATGTAAACCTTGTATTAGTTGTAAAACAAATTTTAGTTTTAATTATATCACAGAAGGGTAAAAAGGTAAATACATAATTGTTTTTTTAATTAATTAATTCTATGTATGATAAAATTGTATCTGTCATAACTATGAGATTGTTTCTTACTTTCTTGCCTTCACGTTTTTAATTGTTCTTATCACTATTACATTGTAGCTTAAGTGCACGTGATACATTCTGCATTGTTCTGTATATATGACACAAGCAATAATTGGATGGGGATGCATCAATACTTTGCATATATGCTAGTATCCCAACTATAAACTTTGTATTTGTTGCATATATGCATCACCATTTCAGATCTACATACCGTTGGTGAGCATGGTCCGGTAACCGAACGGAACTGAAACTGATAGAATCAAAACTGAAAATGTTTAAATTTTCGAATCGAAAACTAAACCAAATATGTATATACGGTTTCGGTTTGGTCTCGGTTTCGGTCCGGTTTTTCAATCCTAGAACCGAATTAGGACTTTTTTATTAATCAGGACCAAATTCGCAAAACTCAAAACCATCAACTCCATCAAATATAGCTCAAATTGGACACCAAAAATGAAGATAAAAGTATGTAAATCCTCACAAAAAATGCTAAAACAAACAAAATGTAGCGATAAAATATGTAAACCCAATTAGATTATGTTCACAAAAAATGCAGCCATAAATCGGTCCTTCAATTAAAAGTTCAATTGCATCGGCAGTGTCATATTTTGTTAAGGATTAGATTAGTGGCCTTCGAAAAAAAATAAGCAGTCTATTGAGTTATTGGTTCGGTCCGGTAAAAAACCGAAATCGATTGGACCAAAACCAATATGGACCGAACCTATAAGAGGGAATTTAAAAAACCAAAAACGGAACCGAAAATTATATACCGTGTTGGTTCGGTTTGGTTTCAGTCGGTTTTCGGTTTGGTTTGGTTTGGTTTTTTCGGTCCAAATGCTCACCCCACTTTAAATTATACAATTACTCATTTTTTGCTTCTGCATACGTGTTTGTTTTCTGTGTTGCATCAATGATTGCACATATTGGGTTATGAATTTCATCCATATTTGCATATATGCATAACTAGTTATGAAGAGCCCGGCTTCATAGAGTTTATCATAAGTAGTAACATGTATTCACACAAAATGTTTAATAAAATAAATAAAAATATTTAATAAATTAAAAAATAAAAAATATTAATTTTCAGTTTTTAACCTAAAGCTTGAAAAAAAAATATCATGTACTTACCAATAGTTTAATGAAACTTTTTGATTAATTTTTTGATTAAAAGTTATAATAATTTATAATTAACCAATAAAAGAAAATGTCTTAGTAAAATAAACCTAAAGCTTTGGAAGAAATATCATATACTTACCAATAGTTTAAAGAAATTATTTGATTATTTTTTATAATTAAAGTTATAATAGTTTATAATTAACCAATGAAAGAAAATGTATTAATAAAATAAA